>OY284491.1:19899444-20648444 GCA_958336395.1 Ctenicera cuprea
GGATCTAAAAATCTGAAAACAATGGAAAAATTCGGATACACAGTTCGGAAATGCTTCCTTACGGAGTTACAGCTTCCTGAAGAATAGTTTAACAACTTTGCTGTGCATAACTTTCGCAGTAGTTGCACTAAAATTACAAAATTCTGCATCAGAGCATTACTCATTTATTTAGCTTAGTATTTCTACTAATTTTTGTTTGAATAAGTGCAACAGAAGTGAGCATTTGAAATTCACAAACATTTAAAAACGATGCCGTTGATGAATGAGCAAATTGATCCCTTAAATTCTCCTCTACTGGACATTTTGGAATAAGAAATCAAGTCATCTGCAGACGATTACCGAGATCAAGTCACCAAGTTCACAACTAACAGAGAACGACAAAACCTTTAAGCGCCCTTCTTCATTTGGCGCCCCAAGCAACTGCTTAGCCTGCTTGTTCGTAAAGCCGGCCCTGACTTTTCCACATGCTGCCGTCTACCTAAAAACATTACTTTTTAGTTGTTTTCGTACAAGTGTGTTTAATCATACCCAAACCCCAAACTAACCACGCATACTGCTTACTTTACTACGAAAGCGCAGAAGAGCCAGTAGGTAATTTTAATTATAATAAAACCCCGACTTTAATCTCGCGGCTCCGATTTTTATCTTGGGGTGAAACGTTCGAGATTAAAAGTCGGGATTTTACTATAATTAAAATTACCTACTGGCACGTCTGCGCTTTCGTATTTTGCTGAATGTTGTCGCTGTGTATTTTGGTTTGGTTTGTATACAAACTGGCCACCTACAAAACAATTTTGTGGGAATCGAATGATTATTAACAGCTACATCATACGTTTCTAAAATTACATTACGTACGAACGTGCAAATTACATAACCGGGTAATTTAATAATCACTGCCAATTTAAACGCTAAAACGTCATAACCTTTAAGTGATTTTGAATGCCGGAAAACAATAAATCACGCCACTAAACAAATTGATTCTTTTTTGACAAATTACCAAAATTATATTACTTCTACTTTCAGCGTCGCTTGTAAATTTGAAAGATTTCCTTCCTCACTCCCGATATGGATCAAATCGAAAATATAATAAATCAACGTGACTTTTTGGTTTGCACAAATCACGAGCCCGTTTTCGTAAAAGTTTGCGTTCAAATGTCGCCGACTCGTGGAGAAAAGGAATTTCTTTAATTAATTATTGAAGTACTTTCCTAGTGAATGTCGAGAGGTCAGAAGGCACTAAAGAAAATTGCGGCTTCATTTTTTACTTCCTCGTGCTGTTCTTTATGAAAACAATTACCTTGAAAATTTGTTGCCTTTAGATATCGTATATATTTTGTACCTGAAATACATAATATAACGATTGGAGTATTTTTGCAGTGAATTGTTATCACTTTAATAATTCTTCCAAGCCTTAAATTATAAATGAAAAAAGCTTATCCTAATGTTCTAGAATCGTGAAATTTCTTACTTCTTATCGATGTTTAGTATTTTGTGCGTTTCAATTAATAAATGGGTACAGAAATTATAAAGACAATTGATGTCACATATTTTGTGCCAATAAAACCATTGCATTTTAGAAACGTGACCCAATAAAAATCTGATTATACTGACAATTACCCTAGTAGGGTGATTGTCAGTATAATCAGCCCTAATAGCGTCTTGGGATTACTCGATACATATTTTGTAAAATGCAAAATATAAATTTATTTAACGCTTTTGTTGGATCAATTTTCTTACCGAATACCACACCACTCCTGACTGATTTTCCTTCAACAATCTTTGTTTGATCTCGACAGCAAATTCCGGGAAAATCAATGCCACTATTATTCTTTTGATTTTGGGCCAAAAAAATTATATGATCTATTTTGTTGATATACAATTCTAAATAATTTAAACTTCATAATAACGTCTGATCTACAGTTCTGTAATGATGAACAAGTGCTATGCAGGAAAAGTGCCAGCTAGTTTTAAAAAATGTACGACTCTGAGATAAATATGACAACATTTAACTTCGAGACGACTTTATTATGACTGTAGACATTGCCATCGAATGGAGCGATAAAACTGTTTGTTCTGAAATACTGTTAAGCGCTAAATTAATTAACGTATAACACTTACGTCCTTTCGTAATTAGCACTTTTACTGTTACAGTGTTATAAAAAAATCGACACGGATTTATTAGTACAGTTAAATTTAACATTTAATGCGATTTATTATAAATGCCTTTTGTTTCTATTTTTGCCACAATAACTCAAAAAGAAAGTTCATTAATTTCCTGAATATGAAAATGAACATAGTTTATATAATAAATACAACAATTAAGCATTCATTTCGTTTAATTGGGATTACTTATATTTACCGAACGAGTGAAATGAAAGTCTATTTCCCATAACAGAATATTTTACATTAAATGAATTTTTTTCAAACAAATCATGGGAAGACTTGAATTTTCGTTTTGGTTTTATAATAAATTTCTATTTAAACCGATTGCATTTAATCAATTTAATGCTAAGTGAAGCTAAGTTACAAACACTCAAAGACACCCTGGAAAGTGCAGTGAATGGGATTCGAATTCGCCCGCCTTTGGCAGAGTATAGCATCAAAGCCTGAGACTCTGACTACGCCATCGCCAACCCATGAAATAGTTATTTTTAACATACATTACAAAAATTAAATAATTTTTATAATGTACACAAAATTAGCAAAAAGTGCGGAATTGCAGAAAAACTGGGTAATAAAAGTTTTTTCGATACCTCTGGTCATATCTTCTGTATACACATATAAAAGTGAATGTTTGTGTGTATGTTCCCTATAGACTCCGAAACTACTCTGCCGATTGAGCTCAAACTTTGACACAAAGTGTGTTTTGAGGAGAGGAAGGCTTTAGGTTACAAAAAAATGGACCCGCCTGGTGGCGCTGGCGATATTTACGAAAATGTGTTTATTGTCTGATTTCGCTTTATTGAGGCGTAGCAACGAACACTGGGTATTAGCTAGTATACAATATACTACGTAGATATCGCCTTCTGCCTTTGAAAGTGTGCCAACTTAACAAACAAGGATGGGATTATGTTTAGATTGTGGAGCATGCGCTTAGATGCTTACGTTTTGGAGCATGCGCTCAGATCACCATTCTTGAAAATCAGCTGCGTATTGTCTGGTGTGGTCAGTGTGCGCATGTTCGATGATGTAGTTGCGGTTTATAAATATGTTCATCTTTGTCTGATATCTTGGCACAATCGCGCTATCCCATAGGTGTAGTGAAAGTGCCATCTACGTTAGTATATATGATCTAAGTTTGATACACTATCACAAAACTAATTGCTCTACTTTTAAAGCAAAAAGAGTAGAAGGCTTTAAGGGGGAATGTCTAGGGTTGTATCACGGCTCTATCTCGGAGAAGATATTCGAAATTATATAAATTAAATATTTCTCATAGATTGATCGAACGAAAAGGATAAAAATGCCCTCCTCTATTGCTCGACTTGAATGCTTTAGTTTTTAGAAGTAAATAATAGTCTTTATGCATGCCCAACAAAGAAAAACAAACATGATAGTAACAAATGTACAGGCGAAGTTCGGCATAATCAAATCCTCTACTACCGGATTGTTCAATGTCGAGCCAATTTCTCCTACTAATTACATCATCTTTTCCATACTTTTCTGTTTTGTGATATATGCTTCACTAGGTTCCATGACTAACCTCTTTTTTTTCACACATATCTTGACTTCTCTTGCCCATGCCAGTTTTGACCTTCCTCATCGTCTCTTGATCAATACACCCATCTCCCATACTTTTCTCCCCGCACTGAGCTTCATCTAATTTGTCTTTCGTGCGTTTTCTAAGCCTTTCTTCTAATATGCTTTTATATAAAGGCAGCACCACTACCATCTCCCAATCTTTTAGTACATACGTCTAGTTTTCCACATCTTGTTTATCACATTTAACAGTAGTTTCTGACCCTCTTCACCAATATATCTTAATATTTCTATTGCCACCTGGTCATATCCTTGAGCGTTTCTAGTGTGATGTAACTACCTATTTCTACGTTTGTTATTTCCTCTTCTATTAGCTCCCCTTTGTTCCCGGTCTCATCTCTTATATCTTCTTAGATTTGGTCTTCATACTCTGTTCGTTGATTTATCCTTTAGTTGCTTGATTCCATCTTTTTACTCATCTTTCGTTAATATTTTATTTGCCCTGTAGAATGGTTTGTGGTTCTTTTCAATTTTTTGCTAAAATTTCTCCATGCCTTCCAACAGTATTTTTTACCTTAACCCTCTGCATCTTATAATATTCGTGGTCTTCACTTCGTTTTGTATTAAGTTATTGTTTCCATTTAATCTTCAAGTTTTGTATCTCTCTTCTAATTTCTTCTGACCACCAAGTTATCTGCATTAACCTTCTATTTTCTTTACTTTTATCGTATGCCCTTTCTACACTCCTTATGGTAGTTTCTCTAAATCTTTCCTAGCTGTCTTCCAAATTTTCCTGCTGTCCAATCCTGTTGCGTTTTTTAGTTCATTCTCTATATACCCTCTGTACTTCTCTTGTGTTTCTATCTGTCTTAATTTATAGAATTTTATTTATTCCTTTATCCTAGGCTCTGCCGACTCTCCTTATCTTTATCGTTCAGTTTTACTTCGGGTAGTGATCCCTCACACTCACCTATTCTATCATACTATATTACGAAAACAAATAAACCTAATTATAAACTACATCCAATCATCCCTTGCATCATTGCATTGCGAGAAACTGCAAACTGCAAAAAATAGACATACGATAATGAAACTACACCTGAATGTTCTGCTCCTGTAATAAATCATTACGTAACTGACGTTTAAATTTTGTTGTCATTGAAGATGATAAAATATCGCATGACATTTATTAAAGCAGTGTACAATACAGTTGGAAAACGATCTTCTACACAGTTGAGTTTTATGTGGAATTACAGTTAAGAGACGTCTTTGTAGTGTATTTAAGTTTTGAACGTCAGTAAGGAATTTAATTCTTTACAAATGTATAGAGAACATTTGTTTGATAAAATTTTGTGATAGAGACAGGCTGCGTGTAGGTATTGCCACTTCATATTAGGCTGTTTGACTTCTTTCAGCTTGTGCCGTACTGTGTCATATTTCCCTACGCCGCAGACTAGAATTCTGTGTTTTTTAAATTAGCCATGTATCTATGGAGTCTAAACATGAACCGTACGAAACGTCACAATAGTCTAATTTTTATAGTACTAAGGCCTCACATAAGACAGGTTTAATCTTGGCAGTAAGAATTCTATTCTAAAAAACAGTTTTCTCTAAATCCATGTTCTTACCTTTATTTTGCAAAGGTAAATCGTCTTCGTGTATCTGTATTTTAATGTTATATAGATTCTTTAATCTATGGGTTCTTTTTACCAAATAGCATAAGCACTGATTTGCTTGGGTTCAAACGTAACGAAAGGAAATTCGAGGTATTCAAATCTGTATTAACAGTGTTACAAAGTAGTTATAGTATATTTCAAACGAAAATAATCAAACCTTTCGATTATAGAAATATCTCGAGATATCTCGGTTACGGAAAACCATTCGAATAATTTTTCGATTTTAAATTCGCGGTTTTGTCTGTTTTCGAGAAGAGTTTTTAAGCACAATCCGAGCAAAGCCGCTAGACAAAACGAGATAAGAAATATTTTATTTGAACATTTGAACTCGCATAGAGAATTGTAAAGTAGCAGAATTGTGCGAATATTTCAGTTGAATCGTACATCTTATTGTGCCGAGCGGTTTGATTTAGCAAATTCGTACTCGGTAGTAGGAAAATAACGAGCTTTGATATATTGCTGAGATGCGCGCGCATTTTGAATACGAACGATTTAATCCGAACGAATAAATCGATTATTAAAATCATTCGATTATGACCATCACTACTTTACAAGCAATCCCATGAGTAGGTGCGAATGAATAGTATATCTGAATATCATCAGCATGTAGATGACAGTTATAACTCTTTAGGATTGCAGGAAAAGTAGGTGTATAAATGGTAAACAGCAAAGACCCAACGATAGATCCTTGAGATACTCCCGAAGTAGCATTATCTGTGGAGCAGATATATTCGTTTCAAATTACTTTTTGTGTTTTATTAGCAACAAATACCTCAAAAAGTTTCATAGCGCATTGCTCAAAATCAATCAAGTGTAAAAAAGACAACAACATTTTATGATTTATTGTGTCAAATGCTTTGGAAAAATATATAAACATACAAATAAAAAGAGTTTATTCCGATCAGTTGCTTTTATAATATCATCACTTACGTGTAATGTAGCGCAACTATGTTCAGGCCTAAAACCAGACTGTATAGGAGATATACTTGATATTCCATAGCTTTTACTAGACCTAAGACCTAAGACAATGTTGGAAGACTACTGAAAGAACGGAGGTCAGTAAAACTAGTTGGAGAGTCAATTGTTGGTAATATGGTGTTCTGGGAATACTTAATGCATAAGACAAAAATTTAAATTTACTGGTTGCAGACGGTTTGACGTGACTATTATAATAATTGACATCTTGGGAAATTGACACGGGGAAAGATTTGCTTGAAGTATTATTAATTAAGTTTAGTTTTGCTATTTGATTAAAAATTTGCGAATTTTTCCTTTTTTACACACGTTTAAAAGTCGAAGATCATTCCAAATTGAATTAATATTGTCAAAATGAAATTAAAGCCTAAGATGTGCTTTCATTTCTCTTCTTATTACGGACCAATGTAGTAATACTACAAATGTCGCTTAATGTAGTTAAATTAAAGTTTACAAATTCAACCTTATCATCAATGTTGTTAATATGGTAAATATAGTTTCAAGGTATAGATCGCAAATGATCGTTAAATTGTACGTAGTTGAAGTTTGCAATCTCTATATTGTTTTATAGTTGGTTGGGACCCGAAACAACGCACAGAACAATAAATAAGTTCATGATCTGAAACTTGATGGTGTTTATGCAAGCAGATGTGTTATCTTCTCGTTAGTTGTTAACATTATATCAATAAGGGAAAATTATTTAACGTTGTACACGTTGGCTGCTATTTCTTTGAGATCCAACCCATTTATTACATTTATTAACTGCAATGCAGTAGAATTTTTACAATTCATGTTAACTTTTGACTTAAAACTTAATAAAACTTACCAAAGTGACACATTGACGTAAGCAATAAACTAGTAGCTCGCGAACAAAGCAATAAAATCACATATTGCAGTAATTGTTTAGAAACTATGATGACGTGATAGTTAAAAGCCATTGTGAACAATTTATATTTCGTGTAGCTTACGATATATTGCACGTAATTGACCAAACAACTTTTATCGATAATGTTTTCTTTTATAGTTAATAATAACGGCAGTAGAAGGGAATTTCCATACATTTTTCTAATCCTGCATGCATATAGAAAGTTGAAAAACAATTAAACATTTTACCAGCTTAAAAATAATACCCATAATTACAAGCTTGAAAAGTTATTAATAAATGCATCTTTCAAACACGTACCTCATAAGTATGTCACGAATACTAAGCAAGCATCGAACAATACAATGCGATAAGAACAACAAAAGACAATTAAATAAATGTGAAAAAAAATCATGGTGGAATGTTTCTAGGTATTTGGTTACAACAAAACAGAAATTTGCTAAAACTAGAAAGAAAAAGAAAAACTGCGACAGTGAAAACAATAATTCTGTATACATATAAACTATTTATGTGCCCACGGTAAAATGAAATATATTTTAGATAGGTCAGAATCAAATCTACTGGTGGGTGACTAACAAATTCTTAAATTGTTTTTTTCACAGAGAGAACTTATAGAAACTGTTTAAACGTTCTCAAATTTAAATTTGGTAGAAAAAAACAGATTGGCATTATTTTTAAAATTGGTTTTAATTTTCATATTTATACAGAGTGAGTTAAAAGGAATGCATAGTCTCTTTGTCAATATTAATTCTATGAAAAATTTGCAATGATAAAAATTGTTAAATAAAAAAACGATTTATTAAAATAGAAATCGTTTTTTTCAAATTTAAATCGATTCTTTTATAATTTTTTTTAAATGTAAATTAAACCCCTAACCAGGGCGAGTTACCCATTTCAATTCATAATCCCTTGAATCCAGGTGTCATGGGAGCGTTTTGAGCGGTTTTTAAAAATCTTGATTTAAATCCCGCTTTTTTTGAAAAATCCCTTGGTTTGAATCACGATTTAAATCAATTTTTTTGTAATTCTTTCATTTAATAATTTTGTAATGCAAAAAATGTTGTACCAGAAAGAAGAACAATGGAAGTTTTTTTTAAATATTACTTCCTACGTCAGCAGGGCCAAATGGGGTACCACACAAAATTTAAGCCCGTGATTGGCTGCATTACGTTCCGCCATCTATTGAATAAATATATATTTAGATATCAATTTATGTTTTCATTATTTCAAATGTTTGAGAATATAATTGTTGCTACATTTTACATTAATTGTGACGTATTTTATCAGCAATTTCTAAAACATAGAAATTTCGGTAAATGTTATCTGTTACCCTATAATAATTAATACCGCATCAAAGCCACTAAATATAACAGAGTACCGACACGAATGTGAAAACCCAGCAATAACGATCGACTGTCCAGAAGGTGGCGCTAATCCGCTACACCTTACTGTATTTCTTCCTCTCAAGTTTATTAGTCCTGTGCGAAATGTATAATATTAAATGTGACAGCGATTGTTACCATTTGAGTAAGGTCAAATCGTGTCAGAACTTTAGTATATCTACTGGCTTTGCTACGCATTTAGTTGTGCTGACATCTAGCGGCTGATTTAAGAAGTAGTTTAAAATCCCTTCCATTATTGATTCCATTAAAAAAAATAAGTTTCTATTTAAAAAAACAAAAGTTGGTTGCCATAGTAATCAAATCACTAAACGTTGAATGAATCATCAAAGGTATTTTTCCATAGAAAAAATATTTAGGAAGTTACAGAGTACAGACATTATGTGTTACTCTTTACTTACCCTGTATAGATTTATTTATTTTTCTTCATTCCCTTTGCATTTTTTCAATTAAAAAAATTAAAAATTAACACAACATTTGTAAAATTATTATTATTTTGGCGAAAAAACAGGGAAGACATGTGAAAAATAGGGACGTTTGATATCACAATTAATGCTTTTGTGCAACACGTCTGATTATAACAAAAAAAAAAAAAAAAAAATAATGAAAATTTTCCCGGGAGCATTCGAGCATTTTTTGTCGAAAAAATTAATTTCCGGTGTCACTAAGTCAATGCTTTTATAATATGTTAAAATTTCAAATCTGCAAAGATTTTTTTTAACAGTTTCGCTTTAGTTGTCTTCGGTAACTTCAGTTTCCGTCTATGTAAATTAGAACAACATATTCCCATTTAATTTTATCCATAAGCTCGAATATTCTCGAGTAAGTACTTAGCTAGTTGCCCAAAGGAAGCTTTTCAGGGAAATTATTTGCAAAGGGAATTGTTGTGGCTGATAAAGGTTCATGAAAATCCATTGAGTAGACCAAACTCCCTGCCTTGGATTTTGCACTACAATGCTGTAACCCAAAAGCTGTGCGAAACTTTCAGGTTTTAGACTTTGAAATTGACGTTGGTTAACCCGCTTTATTTTTCCCACGAAGAGCTTTTTCCAATGTACATAAATTTTTATTCAAAGTTTGAAATTGTCTTTATTGCCATAGCTTTTCTGCCTTTTCTGCAACTATTTCCTGCTAATAAAATTTTAAGACGACTTTTCTGACAATATAATAACGTTTTGTAGTCACGCTAGTTATTTTATGTAAAAATGTTTGCTGGCTTACGCCAACTAGTCTTTTCCTTGTTATCACATCTGTTTCCGATAACCGCAAGATTTAATTACATTTTTTGTGTCTTCTTCGGACTTTGTGTTTATTTTATATAAAAGCAGACGTGAAAAATAAACGCCTTTTGAATCAATTAAACACTGAAAATGTGCTGATCCGAATATGCAATGTCAGACATGAACTGGCGCTGCAGAAACGAATATTTGTGACTGAAAGGAAAATTCTAGTACGTCCTTTTCAATTAAATGTTTCAGTAAAATCCTAAAATTACTTAACTACGTAAAATCCGTGTCTATCTCATTTTCCATTTAACGCTCATTGGTTTAAAACATTAAAATGAAAACGGCCCAAACCGTTACGGAGGCATGTCGCTGTAAAAATCCTTGCTAATTTCTTCGTAACGACCGCTGCAAAAGCTTTTAGTCGGCAACCAATACTACGCTAATTGGCCCAACCGCTTGGTGTATCGCTTCGAGCCAACAATTAATAACTTTCTAATTGCATCAGAATTTCACATGCAACTGCAATATTTCGTACCTTATTATATCATAAACTGCATTTCACTTGTGACAAGGATCTTTCTTTACATGACCGAACAGTTATCAGATTTTATCATGAATATCTTTTAAGGGAATAACTTTTAACCAAGTTCTTTTTACTTTATTCAGAATGCGAGCACGAAGGGAGATTTTATGCCAACGGAGAGCGACTGGAAACACCCCCAGGAGGCGAATGTAGAGTGTGCTATTGCCGAGGGGGCGAAGTACAATGTGCGGAAGTAAGCTGTTACATAAGAACAGACTGCGAAGGTCGCACGGTGCCGGGGCAATGTTGCCCCAAGTACGATCATTGCCCTCCTAGAGGTAAATCAATATAACTTCCGCTGAGTTATCAATCATGTTATTCAAACAATACTTACTTTCCTGAGTTACATAAATCTTATTTTCATTTCCTTCTTCGACAGAGCCGTTAATCGATCGAGTACCTTACACCACACAAGCATCACTAACCAGCAACGCAGGCCATTCGGAATACTGGCCCTCTCCAAATGCATCAGTTCAAGAAGATCGTCTGACAACGGCAGCCTATGATCTCCAAGAAATCACTAACGAAGTCAGTAACAAAATAACCGAGTCGCAAACCGAACCAACATTTTCACCAAAACCCACCGAACTCCAAACACAACGTGAAACCTTGGAGGAATCGAACAACATCCATGAAATGAAAGACGAAGCAACACAAACAAATCCATCTAAAGAAGAAGATTCAAATCATAAGGTTGAAAAAGGCACCCCCAAAAATGTATTTCCGGACGCTCCCAAAATTACAATTCAAGAAATAATCTCAGAAATAAAAGAAATTCCAATTACAGGTCCACCTAAGCGTGAAATTAACTTGCATTCTCATGGGTTAAATTTAGACGATTTGGCTAAACTTGCAAAGGGCGATATAGACAAAGCTACTCCAAGTTGGTTTCAAGACAAAGAAAATAATGTAAGTGATCTCGCATTAGGGGATGCCGAAACAGATTCGAGTGAAATTTCGGAAATTTACCATCATCCACCACCTGTTCTTAAAATAGGGGATCAACTTTTGTTTTTGAAGAAAGGAGAGTTAGTTCCTGGTAAAGACATCAGCACACCAGTTCCAGTGATAACTATAATTGGTGCTGAGGGGTTACAACGAGGAACAGAAGATAGTGTGGAATTTCATGAGGTTCCTTCACAAGTTCAAGAACCCCATAAGGATGAAACTGTTTCGGAAACCCCAGAACAAAACGAAACCTCAACCGAGAAAAATCAAAATGATAATACCCACATTATATCTTTAGTAAAAGCAAAAACCACAGTAGAAGACAGTACTCAATCGTCTCTTTCCACGATAGAAGATTTCTTATTAAATTTAACCAAAGCTCAACCAACCGCTTCTGGTGAATTTTCCTCGGAAGGGTTTGATGCAAACACGTCCATGTTAACTGAAACCGTAATAAACAAAATTAAATCATTAACAAATGTTGAAAGTACCACAGATGTTGCTCATTTAGTACAAAAAGTTTATATTGCTGATGTCAACAGTACTGATTTTGAATACGGTGCGGAAAATTCTAGCACAATTGATCCAAACCTTGATGTATCAACAACTGATGATAAATGGTATGAAGTGAAGACAAGCGAAGAACAACATTCGTCGACATCTGCAGAACCATCAGTAACTTTACTCGAACGAATAGAATCAGTAATACCAACATCAACAGAATTAATTGAAAGGGAAGACAACACGACCCATTCAACAAATCAGTCCGATTCAAGATATGAAGATTTGGGGGAAACAAAATTAAAACACGAAGATGACGGTATTTCGATAGATCAGAATCCTGAATATCCTCCAATTCCCGACATAATGAGTCCACAAAACGCGGACGAATTATCTGAGCACTTGGATGCGGAGTTGGCACAAGTCAGTTCGGAAGAACCACCGGTAGTACAAGAAAACAGTTCTTCTATTATTGACACATCCTTTAATGACACTACTGAAGCACCAACGGAAAATCCAAAAGAAATGAGAATTTTACCAGATGCTCTTAATGAGAGAAGTAATGAAACGTTAGGAAACAGCAGCCATCCCGAATGGTTAAAAAATACAACCAGCAAGCCTTCACATCCGCTTCTCAATGAAAAAGCTGCTTTGCCCACATCATTACTAAAGCAAGTCGCTTCCAGTGATCACCTTTATGAAGATACTACAGAAGTCCAACCAAAAGAATTAAAAGTTTCTAAAGTGATAGATGATAAGAAACCAGAGAATCAAATTTTTGGACAATCTAATTCTACTATTGTAACTACACCATCAACGGATACAGATAGATCCAAAGAAACTGTAGAAGAGTCCACTTCGGAAGAAAGTGGTGAATCTACAACTCCCCAAAATAGGCATGCATCAATACTGTTGTCGGCAGAAGATGCCAGCGTGGAGACACCTCAAAGTGATTCACCAGAACTGGACATGACTGATTTGGTTGAAACCATTCCAGGATTTCAGGAAAGTACTGAAGAAAGCGAAAACAAAAGTGTTGAGAAAAGAGTCGACATGCACAAAAAGTCGGTGCTTGTACAAAATGACGTTGAACTAATCAATCCTCAAAAGTTAATGAATAAAAGTAAAGAAAATATTATTATTAAAAACATTTCCAAGGAAAACAACAAAAGAAGAAATGATGTTGACGAAGAATCAGATACGATTTTTAAAGAACTCAACAAAGAATTAAAAACAGTGCCAACTCACGTGATTGATAATAAAACAGGAAACGAAGACACGGAAGCTGAAGCGATTTTCAGGGAACTTCTAGAAGAAGCAACTTCATCAACTCTTTCTCCTAATAATGATGGCCAAAGTGGCTTACCACAAGCACGCGCAAAAGAATCCGAACTCTTGCAAAGAGTAAGCGATGCCATTACAAAATTCCAACTGAAAGAATCTAAAGAATCTCTAGATGCAAGCATTCTGGGGATACTGCGGAATTTTTTTAGTTCGCAGTACAAATATTATGACACGGAGAAATAAGAAGGTCAAAATTAGCAAATATGTGCTGAAATAGTCAAATAATTTCGTACTTCTTGCAGTGTTAATATTTGTTCAATTATGTGTTTAAACTCGAGGTGCAAAAAACCTATTTGTGTATATACTTTTAAAATATTGATTTTCTTGTTGTGTTAGAACTTGAGATGGAAATTTACGGAGAAAGGTGTGCAGTGCTAGTTTAAATAAAATGTGTTGAATGTGCTTGCAAAAAATTGTTCCTTGGTGTCTAGAGGAATGATTCGGTGAAAAAGTTAAAATGAAATTTAAAGGTGGAAAAATGTATTAAATAATTGTTGTGTGTGGACGGATAGTGTTTTAATTTATTTATTATTATGATAGCTTTCTTCGTTATGTCTCTTCAACAAATACATCAATAGTATTATTAAAGTAATAGATGTAACTATTCATATCGTTAGATGATATTCACGTTAGTATAGTAAGATAAGGATAACTAAGTCAGAAACGAATATAAATATTTTTGGTTGCTAAAATCATAAGGTGGGTCTGTAAAATCGCTTATCATTTTTGTTTTAATTTTTTTATATTTTTTTCTTACATTTGTATTGTATTGTTATTTAAGAACTTTATAAAAGCAGAATTTCGAGCAGTTTGGAAAATGTTTACAAAGTTTCCATTAATAAGCAATTGTGTATCTCAAATCATAAGTTAATCTAATAAAACACTGTATCTGGTTTGTACTCGGCTTTGAGAAAAATTCCATAATGTACGAAAATACATAAAATTCTAAAAACCGGTTTACTACTGTTTTCGACTCCAATAAAAGAAATATAAATATCAAGAATTAAAAAAAGAGAAAACGGTTTGGAAAGTTTGGAAAATTGACGAAAATTCTAAAATTGCAACTAACGAGTGTCCAAAAAGTCTTTCAGTTCTAGGCGAATATGAATTGCAAAATGCGTCTTTACTATCTTGATAAAATTTAACCTCAAACAAAACGTCATTAATTGATATAAAACATTAATTATGTTATCTTAAATGACGTTTAGTTTACGGCTATATTTTATCACGATACTAAAGAGATGCGTTTTACCATAGCCGCCCAGGACTGAAAGATTTTTTGAACGCTCGTTAGAATAATAACAAATAGGGAAATCATAAAAATTACACAAAAAGCAGAAAGCAAAGTTTACCAACAATTTAAAGGGCTGTTGGAGAAAAATATAAATTCTCATTTAAAACCATAAGCGTAAATTGTAATATATGGTAACAATTTATAATTCACAGCAATAGTGTGTAACGGCCTTCACTTCTTAATAACAATTTATGGATTTTGTAAACATCTCACGGTAAAATTTGAAATTTCATAACTACAGTCAGAACTACAATTGCAATAAAGTACTCGGACATAAAAACTTAAGATTTAAATGTTTAATTCCTGCTTAATGAATTTTTGTACAGATAACTCAATATTTTTTTTAAATTGTAACTCAATAGACATTGAAATGAATTTGTCAAAACCATGCCCAAGATATTATGTGGTTCTCATACTTCTTTTTTTTTAAATTACCTACAGTTCGTAGTTATTTCTGGTTCTACAATTTCTGATAATTTATGAACCTCAGTTATTAATTCACCATAATGATATAAACCCCTCCGACTTTTCTTTGCTTTTTAAACTTCCATCTTCGATTTTATTAATTTCTATGCGTGTTCTCTGTTTTTTTTTTATAACAATTACATTTTAAAACGGGAAAGCTGAATGTTTAACGGGCTTATAGCCTATCAAGAAGAATGAAGAAAAAGAAAACATTTCAAAAATCCAGCAGTAAAATTAATAATTAATGAATTCATGAATGAGTTGTAAAAATCAAGAGAATCAAAGAAAAACAACAAAAATTACAAAAAACCAAATAATTTTTGAAATATACTAATTAGAGAAAACATGAAAGTTACGATTTTTACGGAAATTAGAAAAGTTTTGTCAAAACAATAACTTTTATATTCTATAAAAATCAGAATTTTTTAACATTTCAACAATTAAAATAAAATTAATATTTTACTAAGAAAACTTGCGAAAGAACCAACAAATTTATTTTATGCAAACACTCCAACTAACCTACAAACTTTGAAATTATGAGAAAATAAAAAATTTGAAAATACGACTTTCCAGAACTGTGTAAAATGTTTCGACATTCTATTCAATAAAAAATGGAGAAAATTTTTAACTAACACATAACCAGGAATTTCAAAAAATTATAAAAATCAGAATTATATAGGAAACCTATATATCGGTACCTAATTATAGGAAAAATGTATAAATCGCAACCAGTATAGTCTGTTCTAGTTTGCTTTTCTCTTTTAGTTAATTCTTTTAATTAAAGCTACATTGTCCCTGTATTTCTTTGATTCCTTGCAGTTACTGAAATTTACTAATTTTAAAATCAATGCACCCTAATTTTCTTTTAACCAAACGAACAATCTTGTTGATCTTTCCCTAGTGCTTTATATGATTTAATGGCCAAAACTGATTGACTCTCCTAAATTGCTCGAGTCATATCGAAAATATTTTTAGATATCTTCCTGCTGTTTTTACTCAATAGAAAATTCCGAAACCATTATACAATTATAAATATTGTTTTTATTGAAATGTGTGGTAAAAAGAGTACTGTTAGGTGTATTGCTATATTAGAGAGCATTCAATGTGGCTTTTAAACAACAAATCAGCTCTCATAAAAGAACGTTAAAGAAAACATGTATGTCTTCTAGTAATAGCACAATAATTATCCTAATTTCATAACTCTTATGAATTATTAATTAATTAATGACAGTCATGTTTTAAAGACTTGTAAACAATAATTTAGGATAGTATTTTTCTATTTAAACTGTTATTACTTATTATCATTATTATTATCATGAAATATTTATGTATCTCATGTAAAATTATACGTAACTGAAATAAATGTTTGGAAAATAAATCTTTGAATTCAGCACTAATAAATTAGAACCTGGAATGACTGTTCTAGAACATAAGGACAATTTCTCTGCACCATAAACTCGTTCAAGTGAAAGGATAGCATGTGATAATCGTTGAAGAAACGGATATTCCGTGATGCAAGCACCTGTTCTTATGTAACCGAAGTCACTGTATTGATAAACTGGACTTAATTAAATACATTATGTTATCTACACGTTTAGGAACAATTTGACCTTATAAAGTAAGTACTGCCATCATATGAGGATGATGAAACCAATCCACATCTGGTTTAGGAATTTTTAATTACTGCCGAAGAAATTTCCTTGTTGAAAATTCATATATGTATATTCTTTGTTTTTATGTTAATAATAAAAAATGTTTGCATTGTTTAATTAATAGTTAAGTTGATGAGAATCAAATAATGATATGTATGTTGGATTTGATTGTTTACAAAAATAAAATTAAACGAATCAAAATGCCACACATAATCAGTGGCGTAGGTAGCACCAATGCAGCAGCTGCAACTCAGCGGAGCCCTATTTTAAAGCTGCCTAGAAGGCCCATAATTAATTAGGGCTAAGACAAAAATCGATAGCAAAATTAACACTCGATATCTATCTATTATTTTAGAACGTTTCATGATTTTCTACAAATCGCTTTAACGTAACGTTTTAAATATGCACTCCATGTCTTCCTTATGTATATTTCGAGTTGCAAATTTGGCAGTGCAGCAACAAAATCCTAGGCTGCTAATGTATATAACTAGTGTCCAAAAAGTTTTTCAATCCTGGGAACTCGTCACTAAATCCGGATGCCTTCCACTTGTCTTGCCTTTAACTGCCGCCGGATCCCTCTCTTATAAGCCGCATCTGTACGCGTCAATGTTATACTATAAGGCGTATATTTTCATGTACCGGTGTGCAGTCGGCCAGGACAGTATTAGACTCCAATAGGAAATTTTTGTAACAAAAGGAATCCCAAGAGGTTATCTCGACATTAAACCTAGCTTAGATCTAACATCAGACCACACTCCAATAACAGCCACTGTCAGCGCCACAATCATCGAGATGGAAAAACGCCGATCGCTTTACAACAAAAAAGCAGACTGGGATCTCTTCAAACACATCATAAATGATAACCTAAATTTGAAAATTCCACTTAAAACTACAGAGGACATCGAAAATGCGGTAGAAGCCCTCACAAAGTGCATCCACACGGCGGCCTTAGAATCAACCCCAAAAAATTCACAACCGAAAAGGGAAAAAAATTGTCCAATAGTAGTAAGACAAAAAGTGGCAGAAAAAAGACGCTTAAGAAGAATTTGGTTCCAAACAAGAGATCCAGCCGACAAATTACAACTAAATCAAGCTACTCGCAACTTAAAAAGACTAATTTACACGCTCAAAAACGAATCGTTTCAAAACTACCTCGAAAACCTAAGGCCAACTCCAGACACTGACTATTCACTGTGGAAGGCTACGAAAAACCTAAATCGGCCAAGAAAACCAATCCCACCACTCAGGAAAGAAGACCGTACCTGGGCAAGAACTGATCTAGAGAAAGCAGAAGCTTTTGCCAGATACCTAGAAACAGTGTTCCAACCACTGCCTGCCGAAACCGAAGATGAAGAAGTTCAAAACTTCCTCGAATCGCCCTTTCAGCTATCACTACCCATAAAGCCGTTCACTCCTAGGGAAGTTGAAGCCACCATAAACAAAAAGCTTCACCCAAATAATTTTAAGAGAACTACCGAGAAAAGGACTACTTATGATCACCTGCATTTATAATGCAATCCTAAGGCTAAGCTACTTCCCAGCCCAATGGAAAGTATCACAGGTAATACCAATCCATAAACCAGGAAAACCAGATACAGAAGTTGCTTCATACAGGCCGATAAGCTTACTACCAATCCTATCGAAATTATTCGAAAAGATGTTTCTGAAACGATTAATGCAATCAGTAAATGAAGATGAACTGTACCCTGGCTTCCAATTTGGCTTCAGAAAACACCACTCTACGGTTGAGCAGATCCACAGAGTAGTTGACGTTATAAATACCACCTTCGAAGAAAAGAGTTACTGTTCAGCCGCCTTTCTTGATGTCAGCCAGGCCTTTGATAAGGTCTGGCATAAAGGCCTACTCTACAAATTAAAACGAATACTACCACATACTTTTTATATGATATGATCTTAAAATCATACCTAGAGGAAAGGTTCTTTCAAGCAAAATTTAACCAGGAGATCACATCATTGTATACCATCAAAGCAGGAGTGCCCCAATGCAGTGTCCTGGGTCCAGTTCTTTATTTATTATTTACTGCTGACCTACCCACAAGTGACAGCACAACCACGGCAACCTTTGCCGACGATACGGCCATCACAGCAAAAAACCCTAACCCAGTTGAAGCTGCGCCCCTGCTTCAGGAAAACCTAGATGAGATACAGCGTTGGACAGACGTATAAAGCTCAACCAAAGCAAGTCGGTACACATCAGATTTACAAAATGCTGTGGACTCTCCCCACAAGTTTACATCGAGGGCCAACCTCTACCACAGCAAGACAATGTCAAATACCTAGGTATGCATTTAGATAAAGGCCTCACATGGCGCACGCATATCCTAAAAAAGCGCTATCAACTGGGTGCTAAACTTCGCGAATACTATTGTTTAATAGGAAGGAAATCAAAGTTATCCCTGCTAAACAAATTGCTAACCTACAAGATGGCCCTAAAACCGGACCTACGGGATTCAGCTGTGGGGAACCGCCTCCACTTCAAACATAGAAATCCTTGAAAGATTTCACTCCAAGGCTCTGCGAGTCATAGTCAACGCTCCATATTTCGTAACAAACAAGGATATTCGCGACGACCTCAATATACTCTCAGTTAAGGAAGAGTTAGTGTAGTGCCAAATATGTGAAACGATTAGATGTGCATCCCAACCCGTTAGCCATAAACCTATTAGACAACAGTGATTACCAGTACAGACTCAAAAGAAACACGCCATTAGACTTACAATATAGATTTTTTAAATAAATTAGAAATAGTCCTAATCATATCCACTTTTCAATAAGCTGTCGAGTAGGTGTCATAGGTCACCTGCTCTCATGCCATATAGCTCATACAACTGATTTGCTTAATGTCATATGTATAAAAAAAATGATAGATTGCAAATAAATTCTTACAATAAAAAATAGGAAATTTGTGTTTACGCGCTACAGTCGGATGATTGGGGTACGAAGCGACAACCTACGGTGCATTTTTTATCCAATTTTCATGTCGGACGCATCGCATAAGCAGCCTACTTGATTTAATACTAGATTTGAAATCTCTTATCCTGCTGGAATTTTATAAGGACGAAATTAGAAAATACATGTTTTTATCAGATACAGAAATTAAAGAAGATCCGTTAGAGTTGCAATAAAAAAAGTTTACTTTTTATCAGTATTAACAAAAAATCCCTTTGCATTCAAAGAAAAAGTGTCCGCCAGAGCGAGTATACAGCTGTACTGGTCGTATAATTCCTGATCTACAAGCGTCGCTTTCAGCTTAACACAGTGCACAGTTAATATTTCTTTGAATAAACAAAAATGCCTTAAAAAAACATATCCAATGCAGTTTTTGAATAGACGCAATTTGTTTTAATTTCATATTATGAATATGTATTTTTAATACAAACTTTCTTTTCAGTTCGGTATTTATCTTGAACTTTCAGAGTTTCTTTTAGCTTGATATTCGTACATGAACATTGTAGTTTTTATTTAATTTCAGTATAGATTTTTATTGTAATAACAACATGTTTTGAAGTAATTAACATCACAAGTATACATTAACTCCCCCCACAAAATAAAATAGTAAATTTAAAGTATCCGCTAAGAAACAGTTATCATCATTATCATTAGTAGTATTATATCTTTGCAACGTGAAAGTAAATTACAACAGTTGTGTTTTGACTTAACGAAACATCTTAATAAATAATTGCCAAGTAAAACGTGATTATTAATGTGATTTCGCTTTATTGCATATTCTCATGGTCTCTCTTTTCCATAAGTGCTAAGCTAACAATAAAATTGATTTTAAGATAAATCATTGCGAAATCGGCGGTTATAACAGATGTTTAACGCGTGATGCTGTAATAATAGTATACCTACTTCATAATCGTTTTTTATAATTAAGTATTGGAATCGATATTTATAATCAATTATAAGAATCGATTTTTATAACCGATTATTAGTAGCGATTTTTATATTCGATTGTCAGAATCGTGTTTTATAATCAAGTATTAGAATCGATTTTTATAATTATTAGAATCGATTTTATAATCGCTTATTAGTACTAAAATCGATTATTATAATCGATTATTAGAAACGATATTTAAAATTGATTATTGAAATCTATTATTAAGTTTTATCGATTTTTTTTTCGTTTTTCGTTTTCAACTAAAATCAATTTTGACATAGAATCGAAAATCGACTTTTTAAAAAATATCATCCCTACTTATTATGGATCCGGTGTATGTTCTGTGTTCGCCAAACAGAATTATCTACGAAGCTCAAGACTAAGCTGGGCAATATCGCAAGATGAGTATATGAATACTATACAAAAGTATCGAAATCTCGAAAGTAAGAAGTTACAAACTCGCGATTTCGTTTTTCGTTCAAAAAGTCAAAAAGAAAACGAAATTACGTCAAGTGATCCAATTTGACGGTTTGATCTAAAATCTCCAATTTTTGTAGAAAGTGCCGCGGTAAGTAACGTCAACTTTATCTTTTTAAATAGCTTCATATATTTTTGATTCAATATTTGAAATTGTACATTTTTCTCGATTGCAAAAATAGAACACAAGTACTTTTGATTCTTTTGGATACTGGTATCGATGCTCGGTGCCAACCAAAGCATCGAAACTTTGAAAGTATCGCTACTTTGTCCAGCTCTACCCAAGACTGCAACAGGGAAGTAACACTACAAGTTGTCACGCATAGAGAACGTGTGTTGTGTAGTTAACATTTATACTTTCCTATACTTTCAGTATAGGAAAGTATTAATTTATTGAACATTTTCAAAATTGAGATTGGACCTACAAGAACGCAAAAAAATGGTTTTAAAAAAGTGTCTGCCTGAAAGTGGGTGGGTGGGTGCATCTGTGCATTCCATAACTTCCAAATGATAATCTGATCTCAATAAGCTTTGGAATGTGAAGGTATATCAAAAATTCATCTGGACAAGAAGCTTTTAAAAAAAATCCGAATGTGGAAGCGGTAGTTAAACATGTTTTTTTTGGTACATTTCATTTTCTAAATCTAAAACCGGAATCTTAAGAAAACTAGGAAAAATCCAACGCCGGTAGCATATTTGTCCGAAAACGAATTTTCTAAATGTAAAACCGGAATCTTATAGAACACGTTAGGAAAAATACAACGCTGTTTTTTCGAACTTTCTATCTTTAAAATGGGGATCACTACAATTTTTTGAAGATTTTGACACGTAGAGTTTAAATTTTCTATCGTAATAGCCTCACAGAGATGTTACACTGTACAAAAATTTATTTATTTTTAATTTTTTAAACTAGTAGAGCTGGACATGAACTATAATTTGGTTAGTGGCTTAGCCCGCTAATTTATATGTGACGCCTTCTATAATTGTTTTTGAATATTCGTGTTTTAACGTCTGTTTTCACGCTACCGGCAGTGTAAGTAGGCCTTACATCCATAGCTACAGGGATCGTAAATGGCTGATAACATTCGTGTACTAGTTACCCTTGACGACGGAACTTAATAGTGTCACTTACATTCCTAGGAAAATAATGTTGATTTTAACTGTTCGTTGATATGGTAACAAACACAGACAACTTAGAATAATGGAGCTTTTAAAAAATATTTCCGATGACAGCTGTCAAAACGAACTTTTAAAAATATGATTAAATTTCTACCTGTAGGCCTACTTACATTGCCGGTAGCGTGAAAAATTTAATAAGTAACACGGAATGTATCGACTAATAACATCCTCGGCAGGCGACAAGCTTCGGCTCCGCCTCAGCTCGTATTCGCCTACCTCGGATGTTATTACGTCCTTACATTCCTTGATACTTAAATAACTATTAATAAAATCGAGTAATCAGATCGGGATGAAATTTGACATTGAGAGTGTTCTATGGTTATAAAATGTTTACAAGTTACGAAAACTTTTGGAACTACTATAATTGCGAAGTGAAAAAATATCAAAATTTTGAACTATCCAAAAAAAGTATTGCCCAAAAACTAAGCTCACGAGTTTTTAAAAATTCTATAATCTAATAGAGCTAGGGATAAACTATAATTTAGTTCGTCTCCCAGTCCACTAGTTTGTTTGTGACGCCTGCTACGAATTTTTGAAAATCAACAGTACATACATTTTTGTTTAGTAATAAACGGAGGATTATAAAAAAATGTCTGTTAAAGTAAATTGTAAATAAAACAAAACTCATTTTCTAAATAGAATCAGACATGTCCGAGAGGAAAGTCCCCAAATAGCTAGTTCTGTGCACTTCTAGTAGACCTTATATATATTATTAAAAATTTTACTAAAAGATTTTACTTTGTCATTGTCGGATCGTAAGACGTTAATACATCTTTGTTCATGTATTAATTTGTTTTCTCATGTTAAGTGTTTTGTAAAAACTTTTTTTTTCATCAAATTTCTCCGACTTAAAAGTGTGTCGTCTTACTAATATTTTGTGTTACTGCACTCCCCCACGCACCTGTTTATTGGGTTAATCGTTTGTAGGAGGAGGTTTTTGTATAACTACTAATCTTTTTATCTTAGCTTATTTTTACGATGCAGATTTACCTTTATACGAAAAAACGTTCAACGTTTAAACTTTAACAGTATATTGACCAGGAGAGCTGTTAGCAAACATCACTCATAGAGTTCGCTGAGGCGCTTCTCTCCTACCCCCTAAAAAGTTGAAACCTCAAAAGAGTTAAGAATTGCTTCTTTTAAAAATAACATCCCCCCAAAAGCCGTCTAGTGCACCCATTTTCCAATACATAGTAATAATAATCATAGGAAAAAAAAAACAATTTGGGTACTACAAGGTGGTTATTTTTAAAAATTTTGCGAAACGGGTAACAAGTAATAAAGAAAGTTTTGTAGTGGCGTCCTTTAAAGACTCACTACGCCACTGCACATATTTAACTCAAGTTAACACGGAAATAATCGTGGGAGGACGAAAACTGTACTTAAGCTTTCTAATTCTAAACCTAATTCACTTTATTACCGATAACAATTTAAATGATGAGGAAAACAGAAAGTGGTAGATTAATATGTAATAATTAATACATTTTCTAACAATCTGTAATTTTCCGTTAAAATTACACAAAAATCAATAACTTTCTACTCCATTGAAATCATATGAATGTCATCATTAGCCTAAAGCGAAAGTTTTAAAAATGTCTTCTTAAAAATTGTAATTGCTACACGCAATATAACAATTATTAACATAATGACAGCAATAATGCGAAAGCTATTTAATTTTTATGTCAGTTTTAATGTTAATTTCCAAACTTTTTGTTTCTCCAAATTCGAGGTCAACAAAATACACAATTTTGTAGGTCAATATTTGAGATACGGCGTTTCTGATAGAAGTGCGAATAAAAGCGCCCACATTTCCTGCAAGTTCACAGGTGATACAATCAGTAAAAGCGATTCGTGTAAGAATGTCATGACACTTTCTTTTGAGTTCGTGACTGGCTTTTGTACTTTCGTGCGAATACAAACGTAAATTCGATTAAACTTAACTGATGAACCCGAACAACTTTAAACTAAAAATTAAATTATATTAATCAGTCATTTGAGAGATAACACATCTCCATAAAGTTTACATTCGACATGAAGTTTTTCTGAAATATAAACTAGTAAAGGAATGTAGAAGAACTGGTTGAAGATGCATCCAAAATTACATAAATTAATAATCGTTATTTCTTGCCCACGAAAGCAAATTACAAGCTTGCAGCTAAAAATGAAATTGTTACCTACTAATAAAATTAATATTAAAATTTGTGCTCGTGTTGGTTAAAAAACAACCACACCTAATTATAATTATAAACAGCACATCTCCGTCTGACTGAAACGTATAATTATCCTCTGTAATATCTGAAAAAATCAGCCAATAATAATAGTAATAAAAGAACAAAAAGCGTATTTGATATTTAAAACCATTTCTCATGAAGCACATCGCAGATTCAGGTCATCTTCTCGGTTTCATGAGTGGTCACGAGGAGTCCATATGGGCACTCTGGTGCACCGGGGGCCAAGGAGGAGGAAGACTTATATAAGCTGCAAAGGTGAAATGTAGGAGATACATGCCAGTGCTTTCGTCTCGTTAACGAGGTAAGTCAGTGAAAGTGTGATGTGTTAACTATATGTGAAATTATAAGAGGGTTAAATTATTAAAATTTTATTTTACTATCCAGAAGAAATAAATTAAAACAAAAATGCGGAAATTAAACGTGAAAATAAATTCAAAGGAAGTACATAAATAAATTCTTGGAAATTTTGGAATAAATTCGTTTCGGGTTTAAGCCTTGATTGTTCCAATGTTAAATACAATATTGTGATTTTATTATGCGTTAAATTATTCAATTCGGTTTGATTTTTACCAAAATTTTAAGACGTGCGATTGAACCAATTTTTTCCGTACGGCAATTACATGAAAACGAGTTCTCCACACCTTGATATTAAAGAAAACGGATTAAAATTTGTAGGTTCATTAAACTCAAATAGAAGCGACATAGATAAAACGACATTTAGTTAAAGTTACATTTTTTTAATCATATAAAAAAAATCGAAAATAGTAGAAACTTCTTACTGCTATATTGCCTAAATGTTTGTAAAACTAACAAAAAATTTAAGAAACAAATTTTTACCACAGATACTAGTTTTATTAATAATCGATTTTGATAATTCAGTTACAACTACAATCTTAACCTAGCGAGTTTAAATTTGCATTATTCGTACGAGCAATTAAGTTGTTTTTTTATATCACTTTACAAATTAATTTAAAAAATATTAAGTACTTGCAATTCCGAATTAGAAGTCGAACCAACCTTAATGCGTTTTCTTTTTTTTTTCCAATTTTTAGGATTAATAAACTGTAACTGCTGAATTCCGGATAACCACTTCTTACTTTCACAAATTCTTCTTTAAATAACTTTCTACATATTTTTGAACATTTACTTGAACAAATAAATTAATTTAAAATTCTTTAAGTTTAATTTTTATCCAAAAGGAAGTCAAAAATTGAAGATAGGCGAAGTTTAGAAAAGTTGAGTTGGGGGGCTAAGCCTCGCCAGGAGTCAAATTAGTCCCCCAAGAAACAATAGGTGTCCTGTAATCCTGTATTTAAAAATTGTTGTATTGTAAATGTAAATTTTAACAAGTTGCCAATTTTACATAAGTAGTAAGTTCTAACAAAGCCGCCGCTCGCCACGTGCGATATGAGAATTAAATCATGGACACGACGTGAATGGTTCAAAACTGATTGACAACCTTATCGATATTAAGGCTCTAATATGGTTAAAAAAAAGCTATGCAAAAAAATTTAGGGAACAAAATTAAAGTCACTAAAATTTTGAAAATTGTTTCTAAAAATATTTATTAGACGAATATTTGGTATATAAATTTAGCCAAAAATTTGGCTGTAAGTTGCCACTGCAGTTGCAATGTTGGTCATTCAATGTTTTTACTTTTCCAGTTTTATTAATATTTCCTTAAATTTAAAAAAAAATTACAAAAAGTGAAAAACGGCTGAAAACTTACCTAAATTAATCTTTGCATACCCATCCCCGTTAGAGGCATGAGAAGCACCAGCCCCCCCCCCCCTGTTAATGACCAAAGCCGACTATCAAATTAAAACTAAAAAGTTATGCCATGACTTTTATTTTATTGTATGATTCTTAAGCCATGCGAACCGAATAAAACAAAAAAAAATATGCAACTGATGTTTACAAAAAATAAGCACAAATTGGTTGTTGTTGCAACCAGTGGCTGATTTACTAATTCACTAATATGAGTTCCTTACTAATTCACTAATATGAGTTCCTAACAGTGTGAAGTTCATATTCGGCAAAAAAAAGGGTGGAAACTTCGTTAAACTTTAATACAGTTTATTGTATGCATTTAAGCTTTAACGAGAGCGTAAAAAATATTTAAGCACGTACGAAATATAATGGCATGGCAAATAGAAGAATTGCATTATATTATAACAGTAAACAATAAATTCAAATACTTAAAATGCTTTATTTTGTTTGCAGAAAAAAATGAGGGGAGTCTTAGCCGTTGTATTGGCTTTTTTAGCCGTTGCAGCAGCCTTCCCTCAAAGAGAAGGAGGCGTTTACACAAACGAAGCCATTCGCCAAGCCCAAAATTCGCAGCTCATTCCTAAAGATGCCCAAATTCAAAAGGTAAGGCCACAAAGGCATTCGTACCAATAATCTATATTTAAAAAAAATAGTAAAAAGCCTTATTTTATTAAAAAAATATTTTCATATCTAAAGTTAAAAAATTACTGTTATGTTCTAAAAAAATTCGCGTAGGTATATTGCCATAAAAACATTGCAGCCTTAAACGCGCAATTGCTTCAATAAAAAAAATGCATATGTGAGAGCATTCCTAATACTGTAATGCAATGCGAATTCCAAAATGTTTTAGTGATAATTACTTTCACTTTAGACCAACTTTGGAGGCACGGAGCCGTATTAATATAATTTAAAGGCCGATACGTCATTACGTTTGCCTTGTATGTACGACAATGTGCCGTGAGGTCGACGAAAAGAGCCACAATCCAAAAAATATGCAGAGCATTAATTCATAAAAAATTGCAACAATTGTTTTAGGTAGAAGAAGGTATCGAAATCGGAGCATACGAAAGCATTCCTGGAAATCAAAGGATTAATCTCGCCGACATCCTGGGAGATCAAGTTCCTCCCGAAGTGGTTAACAACCTGCAGTCCCAAATAGATGGAATAGGGCGTCATTAAATTATTAAACTATGCTTTGATGTATAGATCCAGTGATAATTAGTTATTCCTTAGTGTAGCAAACGCACATTCTCATTCTTCGCACTGTTTCATTGGCATTAGTATTTTTTTTCCTTCATTTCATTTCTAGGCATGGGATTTGTTACTGTTACTTTTACTCCCAAAGGCACTCATTTCCATTCTGTTATTATTGAGCACTCTGTACGTACTCTTAGTATTTATTTACACTTGCACTTACTTAGATTGAAACTATTACTTCCCTTTGCACGGTGTATGCTTTCTGAAAGCACTTCCTCTAGCTTTACTCGAATTTCCTGTTTACCCTATTGCACGTTTTTACTGAAACAAGAAAGCACTTCTATTTTCCGAGCACTACGACAACATTTGTAAAACAAAGTACAGTTAGTCTCGACTGTAATGTAATAATTGCGAGGTTAATTTAAAAAAGCCCGCTCAGTTAATCTAATTACATTTATGGCCGCATGGCCGTCTTACTCTAATTCTTAATTTTTTATTCTATTGCACCTTTTTCATCTTGTTCTTTTTTCATTTCAATATGCACGTCTATTTTTAAATGCACCTTTATTTTCCAAACTATAGATTTGTAGTTAGAAACTTAAACGTTTGCCCTATTTTGCACTCTATTTTCACCTTTAATTGCACAATTTCAAATTATACTTTTCTGAATTATCTCCACGACCTCTAAACTTACTTTTCAATATTATTCTTTTCGTTTCTGGTCTTTACTGCACTTGTAATTCTTCCACTAGCGGTGCCAACTAGCCATATATATTTTATTTATGTAAATATACAAATAAAGATTGTTTAAATTTGAATAACGGCCGTTTCTTTAGGTAAAAACAAACACACGGGCACACATAAGCGGAATGTTAAAAAAAGGAGAAAGTGGAGATTAAAATAAAGTCCTTGGCCTGCTCACCTCACGTACTTTCTCTTAGTCCAAACCTCTTAATAAATATTAAGAGACATTTCGTACCATACAAGTCTGAATATTTTTATAACGAAGTCTAGTCATACAAGAATTTCCGTGCATGAATACAGAACTGCTAAGTAGGTCTTATTTGTTAAATGCTAAACAAAACTGGTTATTGTTACACAAGAATTAATAAAATAATTTTGTTGGATTAGTATCTACGTGTTGTAATTTTTATTGTTTTATTGTAAGACTAATAATTAATAAAATTAAATTAACATTAGATCCAATCTGAAATCTGACTAGTAACAATTTTAGGTGTGACTAAGTTTAAATAAAATTTATATTCAAATATAGTTCGTTTCAAGGTATAATAAGATAAAGACCCAAGAATATCGTATGCCTAAACAGTTGAAGGTAGCATACTCAAGCCTAGGCCTACTGAAAAGATTTCTTAGGCATTCCTCTGAGTTTTGAGTTCCCTCAAAATTAAACAAATTTCCTAATACAGCACTGGTCGATTTATTTTCGTAATAGTTATGTTATGATCTTTTTGTACTCACTGCGTAGGAAATGACATTCCGCGCACTCTAGTGGCAAAAGCGAAACGCCGATTTCCCGATCTACTTACCCAGGAAAAATAGCAAAAACCACTGGACCTCTCAAGCATTTTACAAAATAATCGTCTTTACAATAATAAAATTTAATTTATAAAGTACCATTTCCGCGATTTTCATTTATCAAAGGTTACAAATTCAAGACTAATCATTAATAATAAAATTTACATATTTGGTAGTGCCATCTACTGGAAACGCGGCGATTAATTTGATAAATAATTTGCATCGATTTCTGATTGATTGCAATCAAAGCAAAAACGTGATAAAAGTAAAGAAATTATTCCTAATTGAAATTAGTTTATTGAAAATAAGGTAAGTGCGTTCGGCCATTCAACAAAATTAAAAATATGAAATGTCATTCGACAACTGCATAAAACAATTGCTATCAACCTACTTTGTTTTTAGCTACCTCTATTGGCTTGAAATTCTAAATTACTAACTATTTTACTTTATTAATGTATTTCCGTTCGATACAAAACATATTGTACAAACCTTATGCGAGAAAGCTTAATCCGCGAATTCGCGCATATGAAGGGATTCGCTCGCTAGCGCTCGCTCATGCTTCAACACAGCGCTCATGCGGGAACATTGCTTTCCCGCATTTGGTTTGTAAATAACTATTAACAAAGCTTTTCAATTTTCTTTAACGTGTTTCCTACTACAACGGACACCGGTGTCTGCTGAGCTTCTTTACAGCGCCAAGGCGGACACCGGTGTCCGCTGTACTTTTCTTTCGCTCACGCCTCGCAGATACCATTCTGGCCGCAGTGCTTTGGATATGTGTTTGGTGTCGTTGGCACATAACCTTCCATATCTTGTTTCCTAATAGAGACTAATATTCAGAATTAATATTTTGCGTCCGCTCTGAGTGTCTGCAGTGGCGCTTTTTAAAAGATTTTTTTTATCTACGTTACCACGCCAGAGCGAAAACATATTAACCAAAGACAGTGTCTGCTTATGTGTCTCTATCTGACATAGCGTATTAACAACGAAAAATAAATGTGTCTGCTTTGGCGTACAGTGGCAAACAGAATTCTTTTAATAGCACGACACAGCGGACACCGGTGGGTGTTGAAGGAAGCTATGCTGTTGAATATGAACTTGGCGTAGTTAGAGGTAACAAAAAAATTCGGTGTAGCAGCGACTCTGTTGAATGAATGAGCCACATAACCTTTATTTTCTTAAAGAAAAAAATAAAAACACTCCGTTCTGTATTGGATTCACTGTTGCTAACTTTTAATTTTGTAATGGCCCTGAAGTAATAAATATTATTCCCTAGTTTTCCTGATGCTTTCCTCATTTACATTCTTTATCGTGAGCAGTAAAATTTTTTTTGAGAAGAGCTTGCTGGAAGGTTGATTTTTTCAAAAAGAGCCAATTTTAAGTCATTTTAAATAGTTTTTTAATTAATAATAATAGATTGGAAAATAAAAAATGGACCAAATATCTTAATATAACCACCAAATTTGAAGAAAGGAGAGAACATTTATAAAAATATATTTTAAATAAATTGTAAGTTTGTAATAAAAAACACAGGGTTCCCTAATCGGTCTGGCATAAATTTAACCAAGAATTCTTCGGAGCATATAATGTAAATTTAAACCAACTTACAAAAATGTCTACCAATTTTTGTTCAAATAAGTGTACTAGAGGTGTTTCATATGGGGACCCAAGTACTTAATATCTGTTTTCTAAATTTTTCAATCTTCACACGTTTCGAATATATGTCATAACATTGACATATAACCCAAAAGTATATAATCAAAGGTCATATAAATTTCATTCTGCATATACAATTACGCCAAAAAGCACCCTTGGTGAGAACCGCAAAATCCAACTGTTTTCGAGATAATTCAATTTTCTGTGGAAAATCAATTAGTCATGAAAGTCTGAGTGTTTCTTTAAAATGCGCAAAACTTTTGTAATACGAACCTTTATGACAATTTGATTTTCCACAAACACTGAGTTTTCTTGAAAACCGTTAGATTTTGCGATTTTCAACAAGAGTGTCTTTTTGTGTAATTTTGTATAAAGAATATACTTTTTATGACAAGTATTCAAAACCGCCAAAAACTGATAAATTTTTAAGAAAATATTAGATGAAAAATTGGTAGAAATATTATAAACTAAATTGATAATGCCCACAGCTGATACACAAAATTTTAAATTAGCAAGTGCGATGTGCTACAGTGAGTCACAAAAGAGCGATTTGATTACTCTAATAAGCACTAACAACTTAATACCTGCATTCACCGAAAATATTATAGTAGTTATATGTTTTTGTCACCGTCACCTTGTGAATAATTTACCATTTGAACTTGAAGCTGTGGGAAGGTTTCTAACTAGTCACTTCTGTTATATGGGTTGCCTATCCACAAGAGCAAATGCTTTGAGTCTTGCACTACATAAGATAAGCACTACTTGCGCTTCATTTTTCATAGTTAAAAATTATGTTAAAAATTTGCTTTTGTAAATGACGCCAGAAACACTATTTTGATGTCGTTTTTATAGAAAAACGTGGTGGTAGTTAACACTAACATTAATTGTTAATGGTTATTGTTTTTTAACAATTCGTCAAAAATCACACAGCGACAGTGCTATTAGCTACTAAACACAAATTTCATAAAAAGATATTTGAAAATACTACCTACCACTAGGGCCTAGCAAAATAATCCATTATTACTCAGTTACCCGATTACTGTCTGAGAAATATCGATTAATCTATTTGTCCACTAATCGAATATTTGATGAATCGGTTGTTCATTGTTTGATTAATTGACTGCTCACTGTGTGATTAATAAATTGTTTGATTAATTGATAGTTCAATTACTGTTTAAACAAAAAATTAACCACTTAAAGTCTAATTAATAGTCCTCGTCAACTGAGAAAACTAGTTTTTCTTTTAATTTTATTAAGAAAGATACTTTATTCGAACAGGGGGTCAGAGAAGGACAAATTGAATCTAAGGTGGAAAAAGGACGATATTTCTCAAAACGGAACTCCCCCCCCTTCTAAAGGGGGCCACCTGATCACCCCTATGTATGTATGTATGTATATTGCCATTTAAAAAAACTACATTTACTACTTAACAAACAAAAAATATAAAAAGTGTATTGGTACATAGACATAGGTTTGTCTTAATTTAAAATCGTCTATCGGTTTATTATACGTTATGATAGTGTCAGATATATGTCAAATCAGAAAGCGTCAAATACATTATACGAACAAAGTTCAGACACACTTTTTTTTCGTGACAGCCAATCCTAATTACAAAGAAAGCGAATATTTGAAACTGACCGAAAGCCACAGGTTTCTAGCGCATCATAATTTTCCTTTAAGACTGCACCATAGCAATGTAACATTTTGTTACGAAACTGATCTTAATTAGGATGCAATAACAAAATCAATAAAAGTGTATCAAGGTTTGACACATGGGCCGGTGCTATTTAATCATGATACTGCAAGTGTCTTAATTTACTAAATCAGTTGTCTTTTTTTGTTTATGTTTAATTTTTCACTGTCAACGGGCGAGGCCGATTTATTAATGGAGCGGCAACTGAACAAAGACCAACGAGATCTTGCGATACCAGACCCGATAATTACAGATCCAAATATTAAAATTGCAAATTAGCATGTGGTACCGAATTCGCGAGTTAACAGTTTATATCCGAGATAACTAACCAGGTTTTTCAGTTCAATTCACTGTGTGGAGGACACATCCATAACTGTGGTTTTTAACCACAGTTGTCTTTTTATTGCTTGTATGTTCCTTTATACAAAGGAAGCTTGAAAAAGCGAACAAATAAATTATTGCCAATTCATGAAAGAAGTAAAACAAAATTTACAGTATCGTAGCGTGTCTTTTAAATTCAGAGGTTAAAACTACTTATTAAATATAATTTTATTATGAAGTTGGGATTTATCCAAAGGCATGTTTAAATATACCAAAAACAATGGATGTTATAACGGACACCGAAATGATTCTCTTCCGCTTCGAAATCTAGTCAAGCTCATTCAATAATACAACCTGTTACTAAGAAATAAAAAGAATATGAATAATAGTTATAATTATTAAACTCCATGATCCTGATTACAAGTATAATAGGCCAGCATTATAACCGTTATTAGCCACATTTGAATTCTATAAAAATGATGGAAAATTAAAAATAATAAGGCTTGATACGTCAAATTAAATAAAAATTCTTTAAGCAAACATTTCTTATGTATTTTTGCGGCACATCAAATTATTTTAAATAAATAGGCGAATAAAAAATTACCTCTCTGTTTACTTACGTAAAAACGTTGTGATGATTGGGTTAACACCGTTTCTCAAAAAACCTGAAACAAAAAAATATGTATATCTATTAAGATAGGACTGCTTAGCTTACAACAAACAAACAAATTCAAATATGCGTGACGCTCTAAATAAATTGACAATAATGGCAGTAAAAAAACTAAACAAGCATATAAGATTGCGAGGTGTCAAAAATTCTAATATGCGCGTCCCAGACTGGCACCGTTGTTTTTAAAACAAAACCGTGACTATGTAAACAAAACGAGATAAAACATACAGAGCTACAGTTGCAGATTCTTTTCGTCATAACGGCATGGGTCAAAAACTGAGGAAGTTATTACGTTTTAATATTTATTTAACGTCGGCCTATTTCATGCTGCAGTTTTCGATGCGTTCACAATGTTTATTTTATCGTATAAACAAACGTTCTTAAAAAAGTAAAGTCTGATACGAATTAAAGCCCCAAAACATGTGAGAATATTGGAAACTTTAATAAACTAGTTCTGTTAAAGTGTTCGGTTTTGTTTAAAAGAATTAGTTACAGAAATGAATCCGCAGCAGTTCACTTACGAGATAAAGCTTAAAGAACTATAGATCTACCACATCCTAAATTAGAAATTAATCAATCTGCTAATGGAAAACATTAACATCATCTGCGAAAGTTTACCAGAAAGTATGCATGAATTTGTGGACTGGATATGCGTGTGTGAAATGAAAAACGCTTATTTTGGTTTATTTGTCTAATAATAGATTGTGATGCCTCTGTCCTGCTTAAAGACCCGCGTCAAAGATTTAAAACATTTATGTGGAAAGGTAAAACAATATCATTCAAAACACAGGCAATTTTAATGACTTACTTATTGACCATTTTGTAAATCAGAAAGAAAGGCGTATGGATTTCATTTATAGAACTAGGAATTAAAAGGTAATATTTTTTTGTTGTATTGCCCTCCCGAAGTAATTTCTTACAAGCTGCCACTGAATTCCTTAAAGTTTTAGTTGTAACACCGCAATAAAAACGTTTAGCAGAAATGCAAGCCTTGAGAACGATGCATCCACAGAAATTAAACTAAGTATAAATGCATTCCAATAGAAACTTACGCTGGCATAAAGTATACTTATGAAAATTCACGTAAATAAAAAATATTGTCAGTACTTCTAGTTAATGTAAATCAGCAGAAAAAATGACGTAAGTAGAAATTTGAAACAATAAAAAAATAAAACGTACCTACAATTGCAAACTAGTAGAAATTCGAGACAGTAGAAGTTGCAATTTGTACAAATTAAAGATCGGTGGTAAGTAAAATTTAAATCAGAAGAGTAGACTAAAATAAAATCGAAACCAGTTCGGCAGAAACTCTAGTTGGCAAAAATTGAAAATTAGCCTAATGATATAACAGTAAAACTTCAAATCAGTAGAATATCCAGTCAGTAACTGTTCGAAGTGTTATAATTCTAATGTCAGTAAAACACAAGCAAGTCAAAATTCAAACTAATCCAAATCAAACAGAAGAAATAACATTTTTAAAAAGAAACTGGTAGAAATGAAGCAATTACAAATTCAAGTCAGTAGAAGTTCAAATCAGCAGAGAATGAAACCGGAGACTGAAATCGATGGTAATTCGACTAGGCAGATGTTCAATGCACTATAAATCCTGTTCAACAGAAACTAAATTCAGTAGAAAATTACGTTATTATAAATTTAAATCGGCAGAAAATCAATCTGGTTAGAAAATGAAGAAAAAAAATTTACATTTCCACAGTAGAAGTTTAAATCAATAAAAATTCAAATAAGTAGAAATTGAAGGCAGTAGGAATCCAAACCAAGAGCAATTCAAGCCAGTAGAGGTTGCAGTTACTAGCAAAGTTTCAATGTATTTGCGCTTCAGCAGAAAATAAACATAAAATTAAAAGTCAGTGGAAATACAAATAACTTCAGCAGAACTTCAAGTCAGTAGAAGTTCACAGTATTATAAATCGAATGTCAGTAAAAATCAAGCAAGTAGAAATTTTAACCAATCCAAATCAAAATTGCAATTTTAAAAAACTGGTACAAATTCAAGCCAGTAGAAGTTCATATCAAAAGAAAAGGAAACCCGAGACTAAAATCGATGGTAATTCAAGAGACGTTCAATGCGGTATAATTATAGAACAACAGAAGTGTAAAGCAATAGAAAATTAATTTAATATAAATTTAAGTCGTCAGAAGTCCAAGCTGGTAGAAATTCAAGAAAAAAGAATCTAAATCTGTGAATAATCAAGCCCGAAAAAGGTAAAATCAGTAGAAGATCAAATAAGTAGAAATTCAAATCAATAGCAATTCGCATCAGCAAAAGTTTAAGCTCGTAAACATTAGAGACAGCACCATTTAAAGCCGGTAAAACTGCAAGCCAGTAGAAGTTCAATGTATAGGAAGTATAATGCCCAAGAACATCAAGCAAGCAGAAATCTAAATCAGAAAAAGTTCAAAAAGCTATAAATAAAACGTCAATAAAAACCAAACAAGTAAAAATTTAAACCAATCCACATGAAGCACAATACAAATAATTTTTAAAAGAAGCTGGTAGAAATTCAAGCCATTACAAGTTCAAGTCAGTAGAAGTTCAAATCAGAATAAAAGACACCGGAGACCAAAATCTATGGTAATTCGAGTCAAGGGATGTTCAGAGCAGTATAATTCTATACCAACAGAAATAAAAAGCACAGGAAAATTAATTCAATATAAATTTAAGCCGGTAGAAGTTCAAGCTCGTAGAAATTAAAAAAAAAAGAACTTCACACTTCTGCCAATTCAAGTCTGTAAATAATCATACCAGAAAGAATATAAAATTAATAAAAGATTAAAAAAGTAGAAGTTGCTTAAGATAGTACGCAAAACAGCGATATTTGAAGACGGTAGAATTTATAGCCAATAGATATTTATTGTAGAAAAAGTGTAACGTCTAAGAAAATCAAGAAAAATTTAAACCAATAGAAGTTCAAAACGTTATAAATCTAACGTCAGTACAAATTTAGACCAATCCAAATCAAACCCACAAAAAAGTAATTTTAGAAAACTGGTAGAAATTTAAGCAATTGCAAATTCAAGCCAGTAGAAGCTCAATTAGTAGAAAAAGAAATCGGAGATTTCAATTGATAGTAATTCGAGTAAAAGATGTTCATGCAGTATAAATCTACACCAACAGTAATGAAAGGCAGTAGAAAATTAACTTAATGCAAATTTAAGCTAAAAGAATTTAAAAATTCAAGTCAATAACAAATAATATCAGTAGAAGTTTAAAGTAGTAGACATTAAAAGCAGCCAAATTACAGTCGGTAGAATATCAAGCCAGTAGAAGAAGAAATTCAATGTATCAGAAACGTAACGCCACAAAACAAATACAAATTTAAACCAGTAGAAACTAAAAACAAAAAATAAATAAGAAGGAAGTTGGCAGAAAAATTTCCACCGCTAGAAATACAAGCCGATAGAAATTGGCAAGCAGAAATCTAAGACGGTAGAAGTTTAAATTAGTAACAATTTGAGCCAGTAAATCTTATCAGACGTGCTCGCTGCATTAAGCCAAATTTTATTTTAAACTAAACTGAAGTATTGTAGAAGAAATTATTTTAAATTAAAAACCTTTAAGACAAACGCTAAGCTTTAATAATGGTTGATCGTTGGAGTAAATGTGACAGCAAAATTACATGCAAAAGGTGAGAGAATCAAGGCGGTGGCCGATACTTTCATTAAGAGTCAAATTACTGACCAATGCTATAATCTATAGTAAATGCAATAAGATGTGGGATTTAAAAAGAGCGGAATTGACACAAAGAAACAAGAAGTCCTCGGCAGCTCGGCAACAGCAGCCATCGGGTCACTAGAAGAACGAGTTTCCCGGATTTCACAGAATTCATCTGACAGCTCCTCGGCGCTCTTGTCTTTTTACTCGACGAATGCTGAGATTAGCAATAAAATGATAATCTGATGCATTTTACAAATAGTCACTCTTCAATCCAAAGATAAAACTGTCCGGGAAACAACTAAAGGCCGTGGCTGATAGTCAAGCACGATGGAAATTCGTGTAAATAAAATAACACAACAATTAAGTAAATCATAAATTATGTGCATACTTAATATATAAAAGAAATAAACATAATGCAAAACAATCGGCTGGACTAGCTTTGGTGGTTATTGGCCTTGCTTTGTTTAAACTTCTTCCAGCAAAAACAAAACTGAAGCTTATATTGTAGGTATGCATTTCGTGCATATTGAAATGATTGAGAGCTGGAAACATGAATACAGTGTTAAAAATTTTTAAGATAAACGAAATCATTGTTAAATACAGATAAAGTAATTTTAAAATTTATTTAGGTACTAAAATAAATAAAAATAGTTGGCTGAAAAGGTTGCTATTCCAGTCTTAGCATTGTCACATCAAATTTATTTCGCATGCGAGATATATCCAAAAAAACAATAAAATTTAAAATGTAAACTTTCAGTTATATTTAGAAATAGCTGACAAACATTTTGCAATGTTAAAATTCAAAGGAATCTGCATTACAAGCTTTGATGTTCGAGGCTGTGTAAATTTTAAATCGCAAACACTCCGTAATTGTACCTCGCAGAGTATGCTGATTTCGAAAAGATAGGAATCACATAATTGTTTAATACTACTGTTTATTCCAATTAGCAAACAAGCATGTAAGTATATAATTAAGCTTGTTCTCTATTTCCTGAATTATCCCAGTTCGACTTAGTATTCAATCAGAATTAGCTTTACAGTGAATGATATTTAATAATTAATTAATTGCAGTTGTAGATTATTAAATATACAAATATAAACAAATCACTTTGCTTGTACTTTCCCATCATCCCACATTCTTACTATTGATGACTAAAAAAACAATTTTGTTTGATAACGTTCCAACAGTTATCATTAAAAACCTGCGATTTTAAAATTTTAAAATCAAGTTTCAATAATAGGTAAAAATTGATTTTAGATAAATAATCGATAGCTACTAAAAAAATGCAGTTAATTCCAATAAGCAACGATAAAAATTGATGCTAATAATGAAACAAAATAATTGATTGGTTATAAAAATCGAATCAAATACTTAATTACGAAAAGTAATTATGGATTAGACAAAACCGGACATTTGGGCGCGACGGTGTGGCCATTTGGGTGCAGAAACGTTTGGGAGTAGAGACGTTTGGGCGCAAGCGTAATCTATTGTGGTTTATTTAAAAAAATATTCCGTGCTTGTATTCAAATTGTTGAACTATCCAATTTGATTAACAAATTGTTAAAAACAGTTGTCACTTTGTACTATATACAATCGCTTCAATTTTTTTAAAGCATGTTTTTATTGCACCTAATTAAAACATTATTTTGTGTTAGATAAGTTGTTAATGTTGCTAATTATTTATATAAACATTCTGAATCTCGTGTTAAATGTTAATAAATAATTGAGAAGCTAAAAACGTTAATTAATTCAAAAGAAAAGCAAAGTCAAATAATTTTCTTGATTGCGCCGAAACGGCTGACGCCGAAACGTCTATGCACTCGAACGTCCCTACGACCCAATGGTCCCGCGTTTAAACGTCCCTGCCCTCAAACGTTTCTGCGCTAAAACGGCCGAGCCCTAGCACAGATTTAATACTTCGAACAATTTTGTTCGTAGGAAACAATACAAGTCTATACTAAAATTAATTAAAAATAGCAGGTTGTACTTCGTGAATATAAAAATTCAGCATACGTAAAGCACGGAATGAGATAAGGCACAGAATGAGTAAGTATTTAAACCGTAGCAAGCAATACGCAATAAAAACAACTGGTAATATCCAAGTTTGAAATAAAAACAGAGTAAAAAAACGATTCTAACCAAAAATTGACTTAAAAAAAATGTTCCTCGATTTTGGAAAATCAAGAATCGATTATAAATTAATAGATTAAAATTAATTGTCGATTTTGCTATATATTTTTGTTCCCACCGTAGTTACCAAGGTCAGAAATCTGATATTTAGACTGGGATTTCAAGGAGTTGTTTCTTTCTACGATATTAAATATTAAATCAAATACGACAGTTCAAAATGAAATCGAAAAATTTGTAGTTAATTTTAATAGAAGTTATAATTTCCGAACGTACAATTTCTATTTTTTTCTAATTTATTATTACTATTTTGTATCACCCCCCCTTCTAATAATAACTGGACTTTTGAAAATTCAAAGTACCGAACAGCTATATATCTTTTTCTTAAAAACGCCCATCAAAAATTCTTTCTAAACCTCATTTCCTTACATTTTTCAAATCGAAAAAAGAAATCTGATAAAAACCAACGCCCTTGTTTCGAACCTAATATCTTCAAAATGACGGGCGCTGGAATTTTTACTTTAACACGGTTAGTGTCACTCTGCGATATTGTGTTGAATTCTTATAGATACCTTTGTCGTTTCTTGTGTTGTATAAAAGCATCTTTTACGCTTTCATCATCTTTAACGATAACTTATCACACCCTGAGTAACATCTTCATTTTCAATTTTTTACATTTATCAATATTTACAGTATATTGTTAGCCCTGCCCGTCAGAATTGAATAAGCCATAAATAACCAAATTATAGCAACAGTAGTGACTGCAAGATAAACATTCGCCAAAAAATCAATAAACTGAGTGAAGATGTACGGGCCCGTCATCGTGTTATGGTGATAAATTTTATAAGATGCGTGTTATGGTGAGACAGTTACAGATTTACCACAACGAAAAAAATATAAATAATTATGTTGTCATTTATCTTGCGCCAAATGAATCACATGTGATTCTTCACCTAACACCTTAAATGCGAGTTAACAAATCGGAATCAAATTTTGTTCCGTACTAGCCCTACAGAGACACAATGTTACTACACCTAGTTTCCGAAAAAATATGGAAACTGTAAAGTGATAAACTATTTCAAAATTCAAAAAAATGTTTTGCTCAGAAACTGCCCACAAGATGTTGTTTACAGTTTTGCAGGTTAATAGAGCTAGAAATAAGCTACAATTACGTTGTTGACCCAATCCGTTATTTTCTCTGTGACACTTTCTATGAATTTTTTTAAGTCGTACATTCATTACCTACCATTTATTGAATACATGGAAAACGATAAAACATTTTTGTTATAGTTAAATTGCCCATGAGTGATAGTAGAATAGGATTTACAACATAATTTATAATAGTCGAAAATTCACGACCATTTTTTGAATACACGGAAAACAATAAAACATTTTTGTTATAGCTAAATTGCTCATGAGTGATAGTAGAATAAGATTTACTACATAATTTTTAGATGCGGCAGTATTTAAGAGCTTAATAATTTCCCCCTTCAATCCAATTTTTGTCAGATGAATCTCTTTTTTCGTTTCTGGTTGCCTTTAATCCTGAGCGATATTTTTCCAAAAGCACAAACAATTGTTTTTTTTTCAAAGTTTTCGGGTTCTAATCTTTTATTTACAGCCATGCAGCAGCGCTTCCTATGTCGTTTCAGAAAACGGACAGCGGGAGTTTATCTTTCGCTCCGTCGCGGCCGTATTGCTCGACTTAACGCAGGCGAGAAACGCGTTATCATAGTTAATGTTGGCTCATTAAACAATAACACAAAACTAATTTTGAAAATATGGTGAGGAAAGTGTTGGCAAAGTGCTTCGCTTATTTTTCTTCCTTTATCTCTGTATCCTGGAAGTATCTCATCCCATTTCGAAATGAACAGAAAACTTTAAATTGTGTTATACTTTCTGAATCATATATAATTTATTTGTTTTTACCAAGTACTCCTCGTCAATGGAAAGTCCCATTCTAGACACGAACATAAAAAAACAATCAACAAAATTACTACCACATTACAATTATTTCTTGATAGAAACCAAACTGATCAAGAGGAAGTTCCTGAACATAGTTTTGGAACCTTGAAGATGATTAGCCGAAAAAGAACAAAACTATTCGTTTGGCTTTTTCAGAAAAAGATGAAAAATTGATTGGAATACGTGCCGTGCCATTCTATTATCTTTCGTGCCGACTTTATTTAATGAATTTGTTCATTTTTCATAACATATAAGAAACGGGAAATATTAAAATAATAAGGAAGCAGAAGCGGAAAATATTGTTTACTATCAGTTATCTCCACCAAGCAAACTCCAAGGTACAGTGCTCGAGCAATAATTAAACGTACTTAAAGATGTTTCATCACGGAAGGATGCTTCCACAACCTTGCGCACAATAACAGCTTTGACGGAAGCGAGGCCACAAAATGCAAAATTACTATGATAATGTTCTAATTAATTTTTTTATAATTTAAAATGCAACTGGTCGAAATCATCCTACGTTGGATGATTTAAAGATGAAGACTTTATGATAAGGAAAATCTCCAGAAGTGGTAAGGATCCGTCTTATCAGAATTGCATAATACTGAAGTGCATAAAGAAGAATAAAGTGCGAGCACAAGCATATGTGAACGATGCGTACCTTCAGCGCGTGTCAAGATGGGACCTCCAACAACTCAGTTCTTCGGCGGACCTCCGCTAACATGCCTCGTGTGCGGTGGCGTTCAGTGCCAGTGTTGTGCCTTATTTTACACTTTTTTTGGATTGATTCTGTTAATGCAGGTACAGATATACAACACTTTTCTGACATAAAACAATCTTCAAATATTATTATTTGTATGTTCTTTTATCGAACCTTTCAGCAGTGCAAATTTTGACCATTTTGTCATTTTTTTGAATCGTTCAAAATCGAATTTCTACATTAAAAACATTTTGGCAATTTCTGGGTACAGTAAACAACTTATAGAAACTTTCAGACAAGTTTATAAAGTTTTAGGGCCCATATGTTTTTGGGGATGCTGGGTTTTGTCTTGATGCAGCATTGAAGTCTCCACTTATTATTTATCAATGGTGCTTTGTTATCGATATAGTGATAGAGATAATTAAAATGTAAGAAATAAATTTAAAAACATTTATTAATAAAATAGCTGAAAGTACTATCATTATCTGCATTAAAGTTTCCAAATGTTGGCCGTTTTGTCATTTTTTGAATCGGTCAAAATCGAACTTGCACATTAGAAACATTTTAGCAATTTCTGGGTACAGTAAACAATTTGTAGAAACTTTCAGACAAGTTTATAAAATTTTAGGGTCTACACGTTTTTGGGGATGCTGGGTTTTCGTCTTGATGCAGCATTGAAGTCTCCACTTGTTATTTATCAATGGTGCTTTGTTATCGATTCTAGATCGTAAACAATAACAAGATATGATAGTAATAGAGATAATTATATTGTAAAAAATAAATTAAAAAAATTTAATCAATCGAAATATAATAAAAAAATTATTAAAAAGCTGAAAGTACTATCATTATCTGCATTAAAGTTTCCAAGATTAACTACCATTTGCATGGTTTTTATTTCTGCTAGACGTAAAATTTTCTGTTTAAAAAGGTGAAGTTTACAGAAAACAGTTCAGGCAAATTTTAGAATTAAAAGAAATTGTTGTCTAAAACAATCTGATAACAATTTTTTATTAAATGTGAACCCAAACTCAGAATTCTGTAAAAAATGTAAGCCACCTACAAAATTAATTTCAGTGAGCGTTTTTGAAAAAAAATATAGATTCTTTCGAAAACAAATTTGACGCAGTAGTGTTGTCAAATTTCAAAGTAACCACAATATGAAAACTGACATTAGGTTCGTCTACTTGGAAATTTTGTGAAATAAACATTCGCAAAAATAAGCTTAGCGCAAAAATAAAGGGTATTTGATCGGTGTGTTTCTAAAAGTGACAATCTTATAGACGTACCTTTGAAAAAAAAGGAAAAAATCGAAAGTGATCTGAAACAAGAAAAATTTAATGTTTCCAAAAAGCTCCCAATTGAAAAGCTTACGCTGTGGCAAACCACCATCTGGCGTTGGTGATAAGTGGTAGCAGCAGAAATAAGCCGACGATAATACTTTATTGAAAGTAACCACAAAAATAATGCCAAATCGTTGCATTTTTTATGTCATTAGAATATAAAACTTAAACTAGACTGCAACATACCCAAACATATTAGGTTCTGAAAATAATAATAATAATAACACTCTTTAAAGGAGACTTTTCGGTCACGAAGCCATTTTCAATTATTGGTGCTACATACAAATTCTTTGTTAAATAATAAACTTTAATTATCTTTGCAAAAACATAATTTTAAATAATACTTCTTTCCCAAATAATTTGTCATGGAACGTTGTCAATTCTGATTTTTTAACTAATTAAACAACAGAGCCAGTTAAAACTTAAAACGTAAATTAGAAAAGTCGATCAACAAACCAATTTTCCGTAAAAAAACTTTCAAATTGTAAATTTCAATTCAGAATAAGCTTTCCCTGTTGTCCATCATGTGGGTACACCACCAATTTACTAAATTGTATCTAATAAATTTCTCTTTTTGTAACTGTCATACATTTTAATGAATTTCCTAGTAATAAAATCCGTAACCAAGGACGAGTAACTGCTAACGAGAGCGTCGTCAATGTATTCCTAATTATATAATTATAGAATGATATAATTGCTTTAATTATTAAAATTAAATCAAAAATAAAGTGAAATTTTCCATTAAATTACAGAAAAATGACTCGATTAAAAAAGCTCTTCCTTATAACTTCCTTTGCCATCTGAATTAATGAATTCTAGTTATTAGGATTTTTTTAAGTGAGTCTTACTTGGTTTTAAATCATTTCGTTTGGTTAAAATATATTGTTTTAAAGATAATTGCACGGCCCTATTTAACTATGTATTTAGTGTACGCACTAAAATATTTCGTATATTATTTAAAAAAAATTAAATTTGATTTTGCTTCCGTTCTAACGTTAGTTTTTACTTTTTGTCCTAAAATGGCAACCTAATTATGAAAATTTCCATAAATTAATGTCCATGTTTCTGTGGTACCGAACGTTCAAACGAAGATAACTTTTTTCTAACGTTTCTCACGGTCTTTAAAGCACTAAAGATTCGGTTTCTTTGTGTGAATGAGATGGTTCAAAGTATTGGCAGATGCTACAAATTTGATTAATCGATCATCCTGCAAAATTTTGCAGACCGTTATGTTCCAATTTCCTGAACATCTATAAAACGAATATAAAACTTTTTTCTATATCCGACACACCAGCTTGTAGTCTTCGAGCAGTTGTATAAGAAAGCTTCAAATTTATAAAAGAATTCATTGAATAAAGAATAGAGACTGTCTTGTATAATTTGCTGGTATCATGAATGTACAAGCAGCGTTCAAACAAACCATAAAAGCAAACGGTACACACTACTATACATTCTACCTGTTTCACAGTTCGTTTTCATTTATAAACAAAGTTTCGCTCTCAAAGTCAACGGTTATGAACGCGAAAGGTACACATGAAGTATTAGTTACATTCTTTATTACGTAAAGCGCGAATTATTCAGACGAGAAACGTTTAAAAATTAATCAGTCTAGTCGGCGCGGCTCAAATAAAATCAAAAGGGAATGAGACGTGTCGTTCTTCTTATTTGAAAAAGCAAATGCCCATAAAATTTGGCGTAAAATCTTTGTGTTCCGGTGTTTAATCACACACTAAAAACCGGTTAAATATTTAAAGAACAAAAACGGTACTTTTCTTGAATAAAAAAACGGGAAAAATTAAGATATAGTTCATCAAAAATGAGTTCGACGAGTTTTCTAATTCAAAATGTTTATTTAATTTAATTTGGTACATAACAAAAATTACAAATTTCGTTTATACAACTTACCAACTATAAGTATTCTAGTAAGTCAGCAATACCAGCAAGTAAACCAAAATTAGTTGGCAAAATAGCCCCAAAAAAGCGTTTAAAAAAATTACTAAGTTATCTATTTTGTAATATAAAATATTACCTTAACTATATCACACGTATTTTATCTGCCAAGCAAGTGCGAAATTTCCGTAGTAATAACCAATTAAATAAATTTGAAGAAAAAAAAAACACTGGTAGCGTTTAATAAATGAAAAAAAACATGGAAAAACGTGGAAAATAATATGATAATAAAATTTGAGGCAATTGAAAATAATCAAAAATACCGAAATCAATTTTTGTATGATATACTTATTAGTCATTACTTAGTACAAATGTAACACGTGAACGCCGTTTTGAGCGCTCGTGCAAGTTAATTTAAGACAAGTTCACTCGTACGTCTTAACCATCACTTGTTAACAATCAACCCAAGTTGACCGAAAAATCATGATCACTAGCTATATTACTTGTGAAAAAGTCAAGCTTCATTAATTTATTTTCAGATTTAAACCAAAAAAAGTACATAAAAATGTGTATTATGACTTCCACGGATAGTGCGATGAGAACGTTTATTTGAGTTTTTCCCAACAATTTTCTCATGCAACTCTGTAATGTGTTTGCATATACAAATAAATACAAAAAGTACTTTCAGAAAAATTAACCAAATATACAGAGTGTCATTTAGAAAAATTAGGTTATATCTTCGATCTCGCTAGACCGTGTTTCTGAAAATATATTGCATTATGTAGTGCATTAACACCGTGCAACTTTTACTTGAAAAAGCTGTCTTAAAATTAATAATGAAATAACTCAAAGCGATTTATATGCATTTATTGGAATGAGAAATCAAGTCATCTGGACGCAGATATAGAAAACCAAGATCAAGTTATGAAGATTTATTGTTCCTATAGCAACACCAACTGTTTGCTTTTAATCTTGCGTTTGATAATTTGATAAGTTAAAAATTGTTTTATTTACAATAAATTAAATATGCAAGTAAAAGGTCAAACTATGCACCGCAACAGCATAATATGAAGAAAAAAAAACATTTAGAATTACATAAGATACGGTGTAAATTAAATTTTGTAGTTGACGCGTTTCCCCAAGGTTCCATTAGCTCTAATAAAAAAACATTCTTTTTTGCATATTGTTGATAACTCTATAAATAAAGTTGATATAACCATTTTTGATCCGAGGTCGTGAGCGCATTACCTATTCAGCGCGTAGTCGGCGAGCGCAACGTACGTAACCAACGACTTGTGTCTAGAGCGGGCGGCTTGTACCGGCTGGAGATTACTAGATGTAAATTATCACTTTGACGCGAGAATATTTCAAACGTAAAACGTATGGGAAAGTACCAGCGACCTGTTTCACCCATTTTTTTATCAATCTGCTGTAAAATTGTACATTCTGTCGGTCAAAACGTCTTTGCATTTGGAGAACAATCATTCAACGTCACAGAATGTTACTAGTGCATACTTATACTTTAGTAACTCTTCTACGCTTAATTACAATCACTTGATACAAAGCCACCCAAAACTGTCTGTTTTGTTAAACACAGAAGAGTTAAAACGTCGATGTCACGAGCTATGTTAGTAAACGCACCTGGTGCAGCTTTGGAGAGATTTCTTGACGTTTTATTTTTCCTTCCCATTTCTTTTCTAGTGCCACCTTCTGTGCTCACAGATTTGATTGTCTGTACAATCATGGTAAATGAACATTTATAAACGTTTACTTACTAATCAGCGTGAGGTCGTAAAAAAAGCCCATATACATATTGTGAGACAGTTTCAGAAGAATCCATAATATGCTTGTAAAATTTTAAGATATCTTTACAGTAAAGGTGTAAAAAAAATAGTGCATAAACCTCGTTTCCAAAGTGCCTTTATGGCACTCGTGTGGAAGTAGACCTCGGCTTCGCCTCGGCCTGCAAACTCTACACAACGTTGCCATAAAGTTCCACTTTGGCAACTTGATGTATGAATAACTATGATGCCCTCTATTAGATACATTAAGCCATCTATAATTCTCTTTTCTTCAAAAATAATGCCGAATATATAATGTGCTCCGGATCAAATTTCGGATGTTCTTTAATTGTAGACATAAAAAACGATGTAAATTAACTCGCCGCCCATATTAACAAACGGATTGACATTTTTCATAATAACTTTTTTCTACGCGATTGTCAAAAGTGATAGTTTTTGACACAGTTCTTATTGTCAAAAACGGCCTTTTTAAGCACGAGTGCGAAAAAATGTCTTTAAACACTAGTGGGAAAAAAAGTAACTTTAAAAAAATCAGTTCTCTGATTTTTTCCAATTATGGTTGTAATTTCTTTTCACTTTTGACAAGAGCGCAGAAAAAATAGCGTATGCAACACAAGCATGGCAAAGAGCTTTTTTGCATTCATGCGATTGTAGGCATTTAAAATGTAAGACGGAAATTTAAAAAATCTCCTACTTTTATATTAAAATGCAATTTCGAGCGTAATTTCAAGATCTTGTCCTGGAAATTAAAACATTACCTTAAAATTTAAAAAAAAAACTGTATAAGCATCATATTACCATATTTCAAAAGTTTTACCTTCAGAAGAATTTAAATTTACAATTTTATTCAACAGTTACACCACGATTAAGTTGAAAAATAGCGGGCAAAACATTACAAAAACTTGTGTAAAATCGAGTGCTAGTTTTCCGCAAAAATTTTTATAGAGTTGCTACAAAGGAATTTGTGTAATTTCCACGGCTGAGTTTTCATTCTCGTGTGGTTTATGATTGGTTTATTACCAAAATAATTTATTAAACTATCAAATTAATTTTTAAAACTAACAAATAAAACACATGATTTGTATTGCTAAACTTGTTAATAAAATAAAAACATAAATTTGCACGTAAATCTTTCTTAATTTAAGTTGAGTTTTTAAGTAATGAGGCGCTAAAGTCACTATTTTCAAAAACTTGTAGCGGCTACCGTTTTTAAGCTAGAAAGTTCGGAAAAAACTTTGTATTTGCCCTAAGGCAAACTTAAAACATCCAAATTCTAAAACAATGCTACGAAAAAGCATTTCTAACTTCCGCTTCCGGTTTCGGATTTTTTGAAGATAATTTCCCCGATAAATTTTTTATGTACCGCCCCGAAGTCCAAAACATGTATTTCCGTCAAAATCTCGATTTAAAAATTTCGAAACTTTTCATGAAATCGATATTTCCCTATATTGAAAGTAGTGGAAAGTAAAAATACTTAGTTAGACGTTGCAGTAAATTTGCGCACTTAAATCTGATTTTGAAAATTTTGATTCAGAATGACAAGTTTTATTACTCAAAATTATGAAGAATTTTGTTTATAGTCCTGTTATTCTTTCCCCTCCTTTATAAATGATAACATTTTCAATTTAGTCTATAAGTAATTAACGACATTTTCGTACAAGTAATTTATAACATCAAAACTTCGACCAACATTTTTATACTTTACTGCTAGCAGCACGTTTTATATCCAAAATAATTAACTAACTTATGTAGGCTTTTCAATACTATATGTATGCATAGTCCGAATTTTTAGTCTAGTATTTAGTCTGTATTGACATTATGGGGCAATCAATTAATAATAAATCCTGGCATAATTCCTTTAAATATATAGTTGGCGCATATATGCAATTTTAAACGAATTATTGACGGGCTTACAATAGCAACACACCCACACGTTTGGAGCTTGTTTAGATAAGTAATATTCATTTGGCCAGCTGGCTTATCGTTTCGAGCTATTTGACAATAGAGTTAATACGCGTAGAATATGAATAGTCAAGGGTTTTAAAAGTAATACACGAAACACTTTTATGAAACTTTGCAAAAATATTTTTGAGTGCAGAACCTCTGGCTTGGCTCAACAATGAAGTAACACTGAACAAAACGATGTATCTCAAATATTGCAGCTGTAGTTGCAGAAACCTTGCAAACTCGTGCAACATGTTTCACGTATAACTGAATGGATTTCAGGGCGCCTATACTTTTTGCTTACTTATTAAATTTTAACGCATTTTTTGCCGTTTTGGAACTAAAATTCCGGTCTTTGCGGCTATATGAAACTATTAATCGATTTTTCAACTATCGACTTTTTTAGCTCCATTTTCTCGATACCACTTTTGTGGTAGGTGCTTTAAACAATCATCATACATCGATATTATCTAGTACGTAACAAAGCCCTTTAGACAAGACAAAACGAAAATTATTAAAAATAAAACCGGAATAATTAAAAGTCTGGTAAAATGACTACTTTTTTAAATAATTATAAATTAATTAATAATTAAGTGAGGGGTTTCTCAAGCAAAAAAAAATTATGAAATATTTTTATGGTAAAGCAATCTGTCATGCTTAAAATTGCATTAAACTAATGTGAAATATATATACAAAGAGCTCTTAAAATTGAAGGTCATCATCGTGAGAACCGCGTAACGATCTTTGTATAAATGAGCAACAATGTATAATATTTTTTATTACACCTTACTTTCCTTTATGATGTGGTTGACTTTACGAGTGCATTCTATCAGCGGACAGTTATAATTATTAAAGTTAATTGGCACTACCACACATGAAACCGCAACTCTGCCGATATTATTTCTTTAAACTAGTAAGAAATTGTTAAATAGACCGAGAGAATTATTATATCTTAACTTGGGACTAAAACCTGTATCGGATGACGTTTAATAATGACAAACTACAACAGGTGTTCTTAAAATTAAATTCTTGCTTACTCCTTATGGTTTTTGCGATCTTTTTTCCTCTTTCGATTCGAATGAATCAGGTTTAAATGAATACTTAATTGTCGATTGCTTCAGGGGGTTCTTGTTAGCATTTAAAAAATTAATTTTTCTCCAGCAAATTTATGGAGATGGTTAACTAAATAAAACAACCGCGAGTTTATAATAACACGAAGATAAAAACACGACCAACTAAAAAATATTAAACACCCTTACACGTGGGTAATCATAAATTTCGCGACGTTAAAAGTTAATATTTATTACTTCCATGTTAACGAAGAGCGAAATTTAAAACGCAAAGAGACCACCTAGACGCAATATACACCCAATCCTTTCTCATAACTATAAACAAGATGGCAATTCACAATGATTGCCATTATACTTCCTCGCCTATCTTTTTATCTTTTCATCAGTTAGGCCGTAAAACCCAAGCGAGTAAAGTGTAATATTATCATAGACATTTTGCCTAAAAATTAGTTTTTCCTTTTTCCAACATGCATAGTACAGATATTAAGCGATAAAACTGCCCGAAACAGCATCATCGTACGTATATGCGAGGAAGTAAAAAACGAACAACGTAAATCGTATTACAAACGAATCGCCCAAACAAAACTAAACGACCGTAGTATGCATAATGCGTTTACATCCAATCGCGACAGTTACGAAGAACACGTACTCATGAATGGGAGACCTCTCAATGAAGAAGGAACGAAGATCTGAGCAGATGCACGAAGAAAAAGACATGCTGTGATCGCTGAAGATGATGACCTCTCAACAAAAGAACGTGACCATCGTCGTGCCAAGATGAAGCACACGTTTTCAGTGATAACGTAACTTTCTGGTGGATTTCCAGACATCTCCCGTTATTAAATGCAAAGGTTATATGAAAACAACAATTTTTTTGAAAGTTTTTTACTATTTTACAAAAATAATTCAATAAAATATATTGTTTCCCAGAATTATGCCTTTGATGGTAGAATTTCCAAATTTTCATTCAAAACTTTGGAATTACTTAAAATTTCTTACTTAATTTTCTTAATTTGATCCATCACATTATAAATTAAACTGAAATTTGAATGAAATTCTTTTAATTGTAATCAAAATTTAGAGTTAATTTTATAAAAATAAAATTACACTCTTTAGTGATACTCCAAAACTACACTCACGCACAAAGCTGTCTCAAATTTGCTAAACTTTTAGACCATGATTACAAAAATTTTAATTTTTCTGTTAAATTTAAGGCGAAGGGTCTAAATACAATATATGGGAAAAAGCACCAGCAACGTATTTTCTACACTTTCTTTGAGATTTTCTTTGAAACTTTTGTTGCCCGTACAATAATACCCAAACAAAATAGGCAAAGCACTTCGCCTGGACTTTCCTATACTGTGAAACATTTTCGTGTACATTTTCCAAAAGTTATAATGCACATGCACAACGTTGCAGTACAAATAGCAGTGGCTAGTTTAAGCAAACGTCGCTAGGCGCGCGTCTAGGGTTCCTAATGTTTAGAAAAACTTAAAACTATTTCAAAATATAACAAATTAAATTATACAATGTAACATACTATTTGCAACAAATACAATGCCAAGAATTGTCATTAATGAAACAATTATGTAGGAATCAAACAGTAGTAAAAGCCGCAAAACTACCACTCAACAGCTATTGTGCGGTTACAGTATTTACCTCTGCACCGGACGGATGATTCAGCCACGTTATTATAGTCGCCCGCCGGGTCGGTCCCGCATTATCTTTTAATTTAGAAAACCAAATTTCTTAAGAAAAAAAATAGAATTTATAGTTTCTTTGCAACCAGATTCCTCGGTATTTGAAGAAAACCAGAGACGACACAGCAAATTCATCAGCCAAAAATTGTGTGGGAGTGGGAAAATTGACCCCCCTTAATATTGCCGCACCCAAAAATTAAGTGTTTCTTATTCTACTATCACTCATGAGCAGATTAGCTAAAACAGAAATTGTTTACCGTCCTCCGGTTACTAAAGAAAAGGGCGTTAACTATTGCGGACGTCATAAAGCAATTAGCGGGCTGGGACCCGACCCAAATTGTTGTTCATTCCCACCTCTATGAGTCTACAAAGTGTTTTTTTTTTTCGTGTTGCCAGTTTTTGATAAATATATTTTTGAATATTTCATAATTTTGAATTATTTTCACGTCACAGTTTTCATGCGTTTAAACATTACACCATAATATTGGGTCCCCTACCACCACTACAATGCCAGATTTGATCCTGTGTATTCGTTTTTGGGTAATAAGGCGTTAAAGTCTATTTGTTTTTAAATTGTAGCAGCCGCCATTTTGAAGCCAGAAAGTTTGGGGAAAAAACGCTGAATTTTCAGATTTAGAAAATGCTACCAAAAAACGTGATAACTTCCACTTCCAGTTTCAGATTTTTGAGATAATACAAGCTTCGTGAAAAAACGAGTTAGCAAGAAAGTATATAAGTTTGTAGGTGGTAAAGTTGCAAGTTATAGAAATAAGTTCCCAATCAGCACGGCGACTTTTTGCATCCCATAGGAAACGGAAAACGCGACTCATCTTTGCTGCACAGTGCATAACCAGGCATTTTGTAAAAAACATTGTTAAAAATAACTAAACATTTTGATAAAAAGTAATTTTAACATATCAGCTAAACATTTAACTATACTATCGTCAAAGAGTCAAAAATATAAACTAATTGCACAGCCAGCTTACTGCTATAAAAGTAGAAAATCAATTTGCACAAAAATGGCTTCCTATGAGATGGCTTAATCATCTATCCTAACATAACCTATCGAATGACCTTGGCTATTACGCCTAAACTTACCTTGGAGATAAGATAAGCCCTCAAATGCGCTTTCAATAAGTTACGGTTCTTCTGCTAAATTCATAACCGTTGGCTTCAAAGCCACTTTTGTATATTTTTTACGGAGAATAAGATTTTAAGTCAAAAGTTACACAATCTCGAGTGTTTAAAAACTACGTTACGAGATACGTCCAAGCACCACTCACATCTACGTCCCTGGTAGATGTTTGTCAGCGCAAATTAAAAATATCTCAAAACATCAAAAAACTAGAAACGTAAAATAATTGAGACCAGTGCCAGAATTACTGTGGGGGCGAGCGGTACTTCTGCCCCAGACATAATGATTTAAAGGGCGCAATTTTATTGCATAATTATTTTTTTATGGAGCCAACTGATTTGTCGTATGATAATTGCTGACAATTAAAAACATCTTGCAGTGCGGTACGTTTAAATAAAGAAAAAGCGGCGCGTTCGTACCGTTGGATAGTCACATGTCTCGCCTCCCTCTAGTATGCACACACGCGTTATCTACATAGTAAAGTAAACACAATAATTTTATGCAGGTGTTTTTTGTAGAATCTATCGGTGCATATTTTACATATTCTACATACTTTCTACGTATGATATGTAAAAAAAAAGTAGATATACCAGTTTTATTTAACATACATCTTCTACATATTATTCTTATTCTACGTACTTTACACACGTTTCTACGTGTACAATGATACAATTTATTATTCAAAAATCGTTTAATTTTATTATTTAAAAAATAAAACATAATATTCGTTGAGAAATACCAAGGTTGATAGAAAATGCATTAATTTCCATTATAGCAGCTGATAAGAAACTTTTTGTACATCAACATTTCTTAATCTCCTCCAGTTTTTCTACCGATAAAATTTCTTTGAACTCAAAGTTTCGTTATTATCATGCAGTACTCAAACAATTTTCCGACAAATTTTTAATAATTATATTCTCGTACCTTAAGGATCTCTTTAACCAACAAATGTTTTTTTCTTGTTTCTACATACTGTAATCAAGCGTGGGTTTAACTATTTGTATCTATTTGTGGTACACCCTGTACAGTTAAACTTTCAAATTATACTCAAGAATTGAACTTACAAAGGTTTTATAATTTTATGCGTAACAATAGCGAATAGTAATTTTGTGTTGTTAAATGGGCAAACCCACGTATTGAATGGTCGTGCTTCTGAGGCCTTCACCCAGCAGGGCCAGGGACAACACCTTTGACAATGAAAATGTATAAAAGCTACGTGAACAGAACATGTAACCGTAATAAATGTTGTTAAGTTTTCAATTGTATGTAATTGTGTTATTCTCGTTCTCGTCGCAGTTTTCAAGCAAATATAAAATTAAAAAAAAACAATGTAATTCCGACAATAAATATTTTACTTATAAAATAGTAAAATTGTAAAGTAATACAAAAATAACTCTAACACTAGCAGTATGTTAATTGAGTTTTGCGCTAGTGAACCATCAATTATGAACAAATTTGTTAAGTAATATTTAGCCTTTTCGCGGTTGGATGCCATTTTAAATTTATCCTAGAAATTATACTCTACTTCAAAAATGTTTAATATACAGATATTTCAAAAGTTAGATATTCAATCGTAAAGTTGTACAGGATTTTGTTAAACCAATTTGAAATTTTAATACTTAGCATTAATAATTTTCACAACGTTATCTGTATTTAAAAACTTCTTATTGTAATTTTGGGATGAACTTTAGGTAATAGGCACTTCTTCATTGTAATAAACCTGACTTTATTGTTCAGTACATGAAATATACAGGGTGAGTTTGCTAAAACGCTTAAAATACCTCGCTTAGTAATATACAGGGAGTTTTGAAAAACATGGGCCCCCGTTCAAAGGCATTAAACTAAGGCAAAAACTTCCTATCCTTTTTAGCTATAATCAGTGGCGGCACGTGGTGTGGCATATTGTGGCGGCAATTTATGAATGTATGTGAAAAGTGCGAAGCATGCAAATTTTCTCAAATGTGGGCGTGGCTTGCTTAAACGTGTTTTAAGAGGACATGAGATTTTAGCGTATCATCAAAAATTGCAAAAGTTCACATTTCTTCAGAAGCAGAATTTAAAATTTGCATAGTAAAGTGACAGGTAATAACTTTTTTAATCATTTTTACATCATTTTTGGCATTTAACACACGTATATGACGTACCTTAATTTATTTGCTTACAAATAAACCCATGCGCCTCCCTTTACGATATCCGCTGTTTAATTGACACATTATAGATATTTTTCCAAGCATTCAGAATTTGACGAAATTATTTAAATGTCTTCACTTACTTTGTGTTTTTTTACTTTTTCGCCAATATGCTTAATGTCCTTTATTCCCCATAAGTCACTTTCCGATGGTTTCATTATCATACAAATGTAACAAAAAAAATGCGTTTACCCACATAACTAATTCGCTAAATCATACGACCTTGTATTAAACTAGTAACACTTTTATTTGTCTTTTTATTCGTTTAATATTGTGATACTGATAAATCTAGGGTTAGAAGTTCTTGATTTTTAAACGTCACTTTAACATCATAAGCCAAATTATTTTGACTAATTAACACGATGATACTGTTCACCGATTCGTCTGTGTCCATTTTTATGGCAATTGGCAACAAACTCTTCTCGACCAAATATTAACAAATTGCAACTTAATCTACTACTGTGCGTCTGCCTATGTGACCCTATTGAAACGTTGTAAAATTCCTACCCCCCACTGCAGCGTGCAGTTCCTCTTGAGATGTCACGTTTGCATATGTCCCGCCTCTACTCGCTGTTCTAAAAACATTTGTTTAATTTTGTATGTCGCACTTCGGTCCAAACTGAGCTAATTCAAACATATTTCGTGCTACTAACAATCTCAATAAAACTTGTTTTCTTGAATTTTCAACTATAAGTGAAGATCCTACCAGGAGTGAATGTCCTCGACACCTTCGGGTTTAAGAGGTTGTAGATAGAAAAAAATAGAAATGAAAATAAATGTTTTAAAACTGAAACTAAAAGTAAAAGTTGAATCGTAACAAATAGCTGGGAGGGCAGTGCCGACTTGCGCGCCACTGTTTTTTAATTTGCTTTTAGAAACTCTTGTTGCATATAAAAAATTAAAACGCAGTAGCGTGCATGTGCTTTTATTTCTTGACTCGTTTATCCCCCTGGTGACATTTTAGAAATCTAATGATAGCGAAAAAATAATTAAGCTAAAAAATTTTAATACAACATTTCAAGTCGTTTCTGCATTTTTTTTAAATATAATCATTAAAAATAAAATTTTAACGCCCTCTATAACAAATACTAAGCTGTTGCAAGCCATGTTTATACAAAGCTTTGGTCTTATTTTGAGATAAGAAATATGCCTCTGAACGAGGCCTTTGTTTTTCAAAACACCCTGTATTTAAAATAATGAAATTTGATGCGAGTAGTTCAAAAGGTTCTATATGCATAGAACCAGCATGTTTGAGTGACATTTTTCAAAAATATATTCGACCAACTACATGGGGTAAAAATATAAATTTTAGAATTACCATAAATTTATTCTGCAAAAAGTGTAAAAACTTCCTGACCTTTTTGTACCAACCGTCCGTGGAGCAAGTGCAGGAAGTGCAAATCACAGTACATTCACTTCATTGGTTAATCAAAACAAAGAGGCGCTGATTTTTCTCAAATATATTATTCTCTATTACACAGTCACAAAAAAGTATGTTACTGTTGTTAGCATGGTGTTACAAAAACTGATATTTTATTTTTTAATAAAGCATTAAAAACAAGTTTGTTATTTTCAGTTTTTCATTTGGTTAATGTTGTATTTTAGCAGTTTTAAGCACGTTTTAAGTAATTTACTAAAAATGGTGTATTTCTAATGAAAAAGTTGTTGAAGTAGGAAATGGTAAAATTCTGGAGTTTGCTTGAAAATCCTAAACCATCAGTGGTTCCCCTTGATCTTGCTTGTTTTAATGGGGATGTAATCCAAAAAGTTAGATTATTTTATTTATTATCAACTGCGCTGCGCTTTATGCTATGGCTATATAGCGCGTTCGCGTCGACGCAATTTTTTAGCTTTCACTTTTCTGCACAAACTTCTAAGTTCGTTGTTCTAAATTAATAAGTAAGCGAAGTATTATAAATCTTTTGTTTAAGTGGGCATACCCTGTATTTATGGAAAAAATTTCAAATTTTTTCGTTTTTTTTTCTAAATTCAAATTCATTAAAAAAACAGCCAGTAGCGCCTAATAAGACCTGCTGTGACAAATTCATAATGAAAATGTAGAAGCGCTGTTTATAGTTATTTCATTCATTTAAATAATTTGTAACAACCACACATTTGCATGCAAATTCCTGTTTACTCCTCAACAACAAACTGTGATCACAACGATTACAATCTCTTCTAACTAACGAACAAAACACCAGCAATATATGTATTTGTATGAGAATTTAATTTGGAATTTATAGTAGTGACGAAGTTTGCAAAACGGCAGCAACAAATTTAAATTGTTAAGATAAAAACAAGTAAGTTTCGTTAAAAGTTTTTTAATATATACGTCAAATATAAAAGTAACAATTTAAAAAAAATAGTGTAAACTAAAATTTAAAAAATACACAATTTTCAGATATTATCGCCGAATTTAAATTATAGTTTAAAAATGAAATTAGAAAAATATTCAAATAAAAGATTCTAGAAAAGTACAGCAAATTGGCGAAATTTTGTGGAAAAACTGTTTTATTGGTTTACTTTCAAATTTCAACAATGTTAAAACAATGTACATATTGTAAAAATAAAAAAATTCTTATTAAATTATGTTGAAGTAAACATCAATTTAACAACAAACTATTAAAAAACCAGTATATAACAAATACCGCAAAATTGTGTCCACCGGCCTCTGTTTATTTATTAAAATTGTATTTATTTGCTAATTTCGGAAATTTATAGAGATAAAAATTATAGAGAGTAGTGTCCAAAAAAATCCTCATATATTTTGTTTCTAGCTATATTAATCCTCAAACTATAAATGTTTATATAAGTCTGAACTATGAAAAAGCAGTTTCCTACACTGTCGATATAAAAGAAAATAAGAATTATAAATATAGTTAAAGTATCAAGAAGACATTGTATTATAGAATATACACTGTGTCTATAAAGTAATCCCCCCCCCCTTAGCTAACTTTTAAATGACTTGATATTTTAATACAAAATTTGGTGTGCTGTAATAAGAAATTAAATACTATTTTTAGCCAATAAGTAAATTTTGTATTATTCAAAATGGCGACTGGGCGCCATTTAAAATTGTTTTTTTGAATGGAAAGGGGAGACAAGTGACACCTCATTTGAAAGGTCGTTTAGTTCTGCGGCTGATCCTAAAGTTTCAAAGAAAAATATTCAGCCATAACAAAATGACAACGTTTGAAGATAAAGAAGTATATTTAAAAAAACTAAGAATTAAAGCAAAAAGAAATTAAATTAAATGTTCGAAATGTTCACCATTCACTTTTTGGCATATATAGATATCCCCATACAAAAAAATCTAAAGGGATTAAATCCGGGGAGCGAGCCGGCCATTCTACAGGCTCCCGTCTACCGATCCATCTTCCAGGAAAATGTCCGTTGAGAAAGTCAGAAACGGCGGCGCAACGCCTTGTTAGAACATAACGTTTTCAATTTTATTTCCAGCCACCTGAGATATTTCTGAGAAAAATTATGTCCAGTAAATGAAAAAATTGACTACTGGATAAAAAAATCAAAACAATTTTAAATTGAGTGAGTCCATTTGTTTAAAATCCGCCATTTTGTTTTGGCTGAATATTTTTCTTTTAAACTCTAGGACAGACGCAGAACTAAAAGACCTTTCAAATGAGCCGTCACTAGACCCCCCCTTTCCATTTAAAATAAAATTCACAATAGCGCCCAGCCGCTATTTTGAATGATACAAAATTTAATTATTGGCTAAAAATAGTATTTAATTTCCCATTGAAGCACACCAAATGTTGTGGTAAAATATCAAGTCGTTCAAAAGTTAGTTGGGGGGGGGGGGAGGAGAATACTTTATAGACAGACTAGATCTCGTTAAGCTTACATTATAATTCAATATTTATAACATAATGGTTTTACGAGTTGTGTATTCGTTCACGCCCCGCATAACTAATGCGTGCACGTAGTATACATTACATAAATTGATAAGTGCGCCGCTTTTTAACAATATATACTTTCTCGCCAATTTTTTTTAACATTAAAGCCCTTAAATTGTAAGCATTACTCTTTATAACTAGTTAAAATGGTAAAATCACGATTAATATACAATTATAAAACGATATTTGCGAAACGCCATCCTGTTTCGTGTTAATATCGCAAAAAAACGCCGGAGATATCAACGAGCGATTAAGAAAGAAACCCAAAAATAAATAAAATGCTAATTCAGCAGAGAGAGCGAAAAAACCGCGATCGAACCGACTTGTTCTGTATCAGATACAAGGTTAGCAGAGGAAGATTGTGACAGTGTGAGAGCCTGTGGTGTCGGTTGCCAGCACCAGGTGTTCTTTGAAGAAATTGATGGCCGGCCACCTCGATGTTATCAAGTAAACTCTTCGCTTGTAACTGCGCGGGTGGACTTGCATATTAATCGGCATAAGCAATCGCAACAAAAAAAAAGAGGAGCCGCGGCGTTGAAAATATGAAAACTCGAGTCGCCGGTTTCGACTGCATGTACGTATATTATCTGGTTTTGCATAACAATAAAAAAAACTGTGGGAAATGATTATTAAACATAAGCGCGGGTTCACGGCCGATAACGGTACCTCTTGCGACTGCCGCAATATTTACACCTAAAGCCCTGAACCCGCATGCTTTGGTCATTCTAGCTGGTCTAGACATACCGCATTGGCCAAAAACTGGTGGAACTTGCGAAATTTTTCATGGGGAACGAATATTCAGTTCGTTCACTCATATACCCCGACACTACTTTGATTGATGTACCTTGGACACAATGGACACTAAATATTTTCGTGAATAAATTTAAAGTATAAATGTGGTGGTGCTAATAATGTAGTGTGTTATACAGGGGAATTTTAAAAAGTAAAAATAACCTCCTCGTTTCCAATGACAAATCTGTATGAAAAATCTTTTCTTGTATAATAGTTACTAAAAAGTACGGAAACTTCCCTTCCGCTATTTTTTAAAAACACCTTGTTTGATTAATTCGAGATTACTTGTATTAAAAACTAATCAAAAAATTATGATTTAAATAGTTTTCAGACGTCAAACATCATCGTTATCTTTTTAAATTACAAAGGACGCAGATGGAATACTACAATTTGCTACCAAATATTCGGATGTGCTAAGAAACGCAATTATATTCATTATTGTAACTTTACTTCCAAACCTAATGAACCAGTGACTCTAGCAGAGAATATCTGTTATCAATAAGATGGAAATAATCGAAATTATGCAAATTAAATGTTTTCTCATATCACCATCAGACGAAGAGCACAATTCGAATAGCCCCCTTAATATCCCGACTTGACTCCCTTAAGATTTTTTCGCTAGAGTAAACTCTCTCAATATAGGTCGGCTAATGTTCAAGAACAAACCTATCGCATTAGAAACAGTAAACAAAGCACATACTCGTTTCAAAGATGTAGTACAGGGTTATTCAAAAGTAAGGAATAAAATTCGTAGCGTGTTGGTTTTTGAAAAAATGTTCGGACACTTAAATTGATTTAAATATAACTGCATCTTTATGTGATATCTCGTTTTACAAGGTCGTCCTCCGCATCCCCAGCCACCTTGACTTCTTCTTCTTTATCTTTTACCTCTTATACCCGAAGGTGTCGAGGACTTTCACGCCGGGTAGGCTCTCGCTTGTGTAATAGGAGGTAGTGGGGCCTTTGGCCTTTAGACCGCTACGCTCCTGAAGCTTATGCCACCCTTCGACTTAATTGTTTTAAATAGCGCCCTATACTTTGTGTGAGCTCGTTGAAAAGCTTGCAAAAAACTGCATTCAAATTTACCATCATAAACGAACTGGGATCGTTGGATTTTAAATTACAGCGATTTTGGATAAAAAATATTCTACATTTGCAATACTCTAAATTTTTGATAATTTACAAGATTTTCCAAAATGTTGAAAATATAATTAATGGAAAAGTTTAAATTCGAGAATACGTAAGAAAGCAACAAGGTTACGCGAAGGTCTCCTGGCAGTTACCCCACAGCTTTTTAATACTGGAGTTGCATAAAATTTCTATTTATTTTTGTAGTGGAGAGGGGGTTTAGTGTAGAAAGTCTCCTCCTTTTGTGTCAAATAAAAATGACACATCACGCATAGTAGGTGTTATAACAACTTCATAAAGGCAACCTTTACTATTTTACAATTCAAATCCACATTTTCACTGCACCAGGTTATGAAAATGTTATGAGTGAAGGTAACACCACTCAACCAGTTGCAAAAAACTGCAATCTCGGACCGGCAATGCATCGAACTCGCACCGAACATTAGCGTATTGGAAATAAATAATCAGCCATAATAATGATTGTGCTCTGTACTTTCGCATACTTCCACTTTTACTTCTAGACACTTCCACATACTTTCCATATACTTTCACATACTTCCACCGTATTTCTACTACCATGTACAGTGTACACCTATTTCCACTCGCGATTTACCCCTTGGAAGCATTTGAAATTCACAAACTGTACCTTTATTGAATGAGCAAATTGATCTTTTAAATTCACCATTACTGAACGTTTTGGAATAGGAAATCAAGTCATCTGCAAAACATAGATAACTAAGATCAAGTCATCAAGTTCTTTAGCAACACCAAGTGTTTACTTTTAATCTTGCCTTTGATAATGATTTTTCGAAATATGTATAATGCTAAAATAAAACCTTTTGAAGTTAATAACTGCTTTACTTACAATACGCCAATTTTTATGCCGATATTACAAAAATACTAAAAACTATATATCATCCCATTTAAAATTTCAAGATACCCACAATTAGCCTAATATAAGCCTCTTCCGACAAACAAAATACAAAAAATTTTGCATTCTTATTTTACCGCACCCTGTATATTACTGTCACATGTATTTTTAATGTTTTTGTAACGTTGCATTGCAGTATCCCTACTAGATTTGTAACATTAATTTTGGTAATGTTAATGTCGCAGAATTCTAACCATAAAGTGAAAAAAAAAATTAAACACATTGTTAACTTTGTTAGCACTAATACTGTATATACAACAGGAACGACGTGACTGTTAAATATCACTTTCTATCTGTTTTTGTTGTGTTATATTAAGCTAAAAATTATGTATCTAAACACTTCACACATCTAACAGAACCCCTAAAAAAGGCATAGAAAATTTTCTAGATGGCTTAGTATTTAATATTTAGACGATTTCTCTCGACACCTGACAAAATACATTGACAGTAACTAACTCCTTATTTCTAAATTAAAATACTTTACAGTCTATTATTCGAGCCTTTCTTACATTATTTAAAATATTTATTCTTTATTTAATATTAGGAACTCTTTAGCAGGTATATCATACTGAATTTATTTTTACGATAGTCGCTAATGGTTAAAAAGAGAGGTCTGAACAAGACTAAACATTTACGATACATGCCACGACAAATTTAAATTTAGGAATTATTAAATAAAAAGTGTTCCATTTTGAAAAATTAAACGTATAAAATTGACAAATAGAAAATGTACAGTTTGGGGATAAAAAATCGACAAAACTCGAATAGGTAATTTATCTTACTTTTCCAGGAAATGTAGCACATGGGGGTTACCAATCAATAAAACAGACCTACACTTTCCACTTTTCAAAGCCATTGACAAATGATACACAGTAATTTATAATAGATTTAAATAAAACACAAAAAAATTTCAAATCGACGCATCTAATTTCAGGATTTAATAAATAAATATCACGTACAGCTTGCAGTGGCGTAACTACTATTCAGCGGGACCAAGCAGTGCTTAGAGGCCCGAGGTGTGGGGGAAGTATTTTAAAAGTGACTTGACATTTGCAAATAAATTAATGCGATTTAAATAAATAAAATAATAGTTATTTACGATATAAGTGTTAAAAGTGAGATTTTATTTTGTGAGTGGGAAATTTTGCGAAACGAGCGATAGCGAATTGAGCAACCCCCACGAACAAAATAAAATCACTTTTAACATATATATCGTACACTATTTTTTATACAATTGTTTATATTTAATTTAAAAACGAATTCATAATTTTTGTTTTAAATTGTTTCACAAAAGTCAGCTATGTCGTGATGTACTCACGTTAATGCAGTGACAATTGAAAATTGTTTATTAGAACCTTCAGAGAACGTTTTGTTCGCGTTTCTTAAAACAGTTCGTATTGATACTGCAATAGTAAAAATGGAGCAGCAGTCGTAGTATAATGTTGCAATGGCAACGAGAAATTCCTTAACTACTTCCCAAAGAATTAATATCAGTAATTGTTCTAATTCTAATGTGTATGTTACTATTTATAAATAAATTATAAACTAATAACCACTAGTAATAAAAATCTTTTTCTTTACTACTGTTAAAAATATTTTTAACATGCTACCTTATAAAATTGAATTTCTAACTCGGGTAACTTGAACTAAAAGTGCCATTTTTAATGTCAGTTGTATAAAAAATTTATTAGGTACCAATTTTTGTTTCTTTAACTTTATATTTTGCATTCCGAATTTTTGCCGCCCCTGAGGTCCTGCCGCCTGGGTGCTGTGCACCCCTTGCACCCCTGCTTTTTAGTTTTTGAGGGTTGAAAATAGGCAAATTGACGTATTTTCAAACTTTCAAACATTTACAACTTATAAACTATTGACTTTACAACAAAAAGTCATAAGAATAAGATATTTTCTGTTGGAATTTGAATAGTTGCTGCATGCAAAAAAATAATATTTCTTTAACTGTTTAAGCAATTTTGATTAAAAAATACCTGACCAGGTTTCCGACCGGCAACATGCACTTTTATAATTAATGCTTAATCCTGAGGGCGATCCCATAAAAAAATTAAATTCGAAGTTTTTCATACTCATGCGATACGACCCGGTCTCAGTGCCGGGTGTAAATTTTATAGAAAATATTAAAATTTTTCTGCTCTATGTATACTTTTGTTGCATAAGCACTCTATATTACTAACTACTGTTAGTAAGCCGCACTTTTATTACTTTAGGAGAATATACACAAAAACTCATTTTAAAAGAAAGGCAAACTGCAAAGGATCTCCCCTCACCACGATAAGACCTGCTGGTAGAACATTAAACAGAACACTTGCAAACAGTTGCACTGTTGCAGTTACCTAGTTTGTACGCGTGACCATGAAGCTTCCTAGATTGCCGGTTGTTACATTACGTTAATAGCTTTTTATAATAATTTACCTATACAGAATTATGGCATGTGCATTAGAAAGCTTAAAAATAGCCAAAGCATATATTGCGGCCTCCCAATTTTACACAATATCCAAAAATTATGAAACGAAAAATTCATAAACTATAAATTATCAAAAAAACATTTAGCCCATAAATGAGGCCTCATAATCTTAAGGCCCTTAGGCTGCAGCTTAGTCGGCCTATTGGCAAATCCGGCACTGCCTGGTCTAAAAATATAATTTCTATTTCATCGAAGTATAATTTCGTTGAATTCTCGAGAAAATTGTCCTAACGTAAAAAGGTCCTGCCGCCTGGGTGCTGTGCACCCCTTGCACCCCTGCTTTTTAGTTTTTGAGGGTTGAAAATAGGCAAATTGACGTATTTTCAAACTTTCAAACATTTACAACTTATAAACTATTGACTTTACAACAAAAAGTCATAAGAATAAGATATTTTCTGTTGGAATTTGAATAGTTGCTGCATGCAAAAAAATAATATTTCTTTAACTGTTTAAGCAATTTTGATTAAAAAATACCTGACCAGGTTTCCGACCGGCAACATGCACTTTTATAATTAATGCTTAATCCTGAGGGCGATCCCATAAAAAAATTAAATTCGAAGTTTTTCATACTCATGCGATACGACCCGGTCTCAGTGCCGGGTGTAAATTTTACGTGGCCCCTAGGCTATAAAGAAGTATGAAGCTCTGTTTTATAAAAGTAATTTACCTACTATGTGCATTGGGGTACCTATGGGGGTGGGGCTGTCATACCATAACACGTTCGCTGCTGGCCGGTAATAATTAAGTTCAACGCTTATGCAGTTATGCTATCCGTTTTGCCCGCACAATACCTTTTTCACTGCACAAAATGAGCTTAAATTCAGAAACGGTAATTACAATACAATATTATAACACTTTACTAAGGAGCTGACAAAAATATGCACTGTTTTCCAGAAAACTATAAGACGCAAAATTCATGCAAATTTATTTTTTTTCCATATTCAAGTCCCCAGGATACTTTGATTAAGCATTAAAACTGTATTATAGTTATTAGCTGTTATTAATGCCCTTTTGTGAAAAAATAATAGTTTTTACGTTTAAAATTAAGCAAAAATAGTAAGAAATCCAAGACGTGCCCTTTGCGGATGCTATGTTCTAAACGGAAGTACCGAGTTCCAATCCTCGGTGGGACTGGCTTTTTTTTTATTTATATATTTAATTGTCCCACCAGTTACACAATCAAATATTTAAAAAATACGATTTGTACAGTAAATTACGAATTTAATACTTCAGGTAATGAAATAATTACAGTAATAACTATTTCATAATATAACATGATTGAACATTGAAACTTCAGCCAGGAAAACATGAAAACGCAGTTTCAAAACTAAATAAACAACAAAAAAACGTTAAACATTGGATTAGAACCCGGGACTACTACTTAGAAGTCAGCAGCCTCAACTGCTTCTCCACCTACCTATATGTCTATGTAGTTGTTACTTTAGGATTAAAAAAACACGTGTTGAATTTTTACTTAAATGTAAAACTTATTGTTTTACTAAATGGCATTTAAACGCGAATCTCCGTCGCTAGCAGCGAAAGTGTTAATATTTTATAGAAAATATTAAAATTTTTCTGCTCTGTGTATACTTTTGTTGCATAAGCACTCTATATAACTAACTACTGTTAGTAAGCCGCACTTTTATTACTTTAGGAGAATATACACAAAAACTCATTTTAAAAGAAAGGCAAACTGCAAAGGATCTCCCCTCACCACGATAAGACCTGCTGGTAGAACATTAAACAGAACACTTGCAAACAGTTGCACTGTTGCAGTTACCTAGTTTGTACGCGTGACCATGAAGCTTCCTAGATTGCCGGTTGTAACATTACGTTAGTAGCTTTTTATAATAATTTACCTATACAGGATAATGGCATGTGCATTAGAAAGCTTAAAAATAGCCAAAGCATATATTGCGGCCTCCCAATTTTACACAATATCCAAAAATTATGAAACGAAAAATTCATAAACCCAAAAATTATCAAAAAAACATTTAGCCCATAAATGAGGCCCCATAATCTTAAGGCCCTTAGGCTGCAGCTTAGTCGGCCTATTGGCAAATCCGGCACTGCCTGGTCTAAAAATATAATTTCTATTTCATCGAAGTATAATTTCGTTGAATCGTTGAAAAGTTAAAAAACACTTACATGCAATTTTAATAATTGTATTTAATATATCTTTGAACTCGGATCATTAATTTAAAAATTAAACGCTTACAAGTTGCAACAAAAAGAAAATCGGCGTGTATTCACACCGACATCTCGTACGAATTATTGCGTCTTCCTAAATTTCTGAATATACTTAACTTACAGTGCCTGTTAGTTTATGACCGCTGATGAGGGTTTTAAGCACAGCATGATACAAATTATACCTTGATTAATTGAACACAAGTGATTTAAAGTACAGGCTTTTAAACTTTATAGCTTTAGCAATTGAAGGTACACGTATTTGAATTTCCCCTCAAACAACAAATTTCAAAAGCAAAAATCCAAAAGAATTTCTCGTGCAATCGAGCTGGTTGTACTAATTAGACTACAATGCAATTCGCTTAAAGTATTCTCATTTAGCTTTAATTATCTCATTACAAAACCCAACACCATGACACTGACATCTATTATAATATACTATCGCGTCATGAAATCTTAAATTGTTGCCATTTTCTCATAGCAGTGACTACTTCGATACGACTGCAAAATTAGTTTCGTAATGCAAGACAAGAACAATTACCTTAAGCAATTATTTTAATTATTTCACTTAAAATTTAAGCATGAGCATATTGAAAGTTAAATCTGATATACATATCATAGTTACAAGAAGCGCAGGTAATTTTAAAAATTTAACAAACCATTTTAATTTAAAAACAAAAACTCATTATCCCATTATTAGTGTTTAGTTTTGGGTCTGCTTTTATTTTGCGTAACTTGTACTTGTAGTTTCTTTACCACATATTTGGTAAATGAATTGCAAAGTGATTGTTATACAAACGTGACATTTCCTTAATATTTGGCAATACAAAAATTCCGACTTCAAACGGAAATATTTCTTAAAACTTAACAACTCTTTCTCAATACCAATTTTTCTATTCAACCATATTTTTGCAGATTGCTGGTTCGAAAACCAGAAACACCAAGAAGGCAACGAAGTACCAACAGCCGAACCTTGTTTGAACTGCACTTGTAGACAAGGGGCCCTTGTGTGTTATCTAAGGGTGTGTTCAGAGCTGCCAGATCCTCCACCTCCAGGCTGCATCGTCCTCCACAGACACCGGACTTGCTGTCCAGAGCTAATATGTACAGGTATGAATAGACACAGGTACATTAATAAATTGTCGGATAACAAAAACGACCAACAGCTGAGTAGCCCGAAGCAGACGAATTCGTTTTGCATTTTAATTAGTGTTACTTAACTGGGTACACTAACAAGACATAAAAAATGCCCCAGACGTCCATGAATCACCATTTTGCCACACATAAATAATCCGCTATGAAGTTAACACAGTGAAATATGTTTTAGATATCCCAGCAGGTAATGCGATTGAAGCACGATCGGAACCGGACGAACTTGAAATAGATTACAACAAATCCGCCTTGGGAAATGGTAAGTACCATTTTTTCAGAACTTCCTCGGTTTATTAATCACAAGAATCCATTAGCTTGTATAGAAAATGGAACGATATATGGTCCAGGATCTGCAATGGGATCGTCCAGCCTTTGCGAATATTGTTACTGTATTGGAGGAAGACAAACCTGTATTAAACCTCGTTGCTTGTTGCACTTGGAAGGTTGCACCCCTAGTTTCGAACTCCACAGCTGTTGTCCAGTTCGCTATAATTGTACAGGGTATTACAAATCTACAAACGTAATCAGCAGCACCACAACGCAAGCACCTAAAGATGTTGTAGTTAGAGGTAACCTTAAACTTTCTTCTTGCCGCTCTAAGATTCCAGGTTCGATCTCCCTGTTCGATAAATTTTATTAACTTTGAACTATTCACAGGAGGATGCATAGTATCAGGGGCGTATTACACAGAAGGAAGCAGAATTTTGGGCGTGGGACATTCGGTTTGTGATAACTGTTATTGCCTGAGGGGTATGCTAAGGTGTGAACCCTTATCGTGTGCACCAGCAATTTTGGGATGTTCTCCGGTGGTCAAACCTGGTCAGTGTTGCGCTGCTAGTTACAACTGTAGTAAGTATCCCAATATTGTTGATTTACCTAAGATACTGCCTGTGTCTGACATTTACGAAAAATGAAGCTTATAGATGGGCTTTCGTATTATTTACTAAAATGAAGAGAGTTTGGGTATAGCTGTTGCGCTACTTCCAGCCCTCTTTATAAATCTAACACTTTCTCCATGAGTGACTAAGTCGCTGAAGTTATCCTACTTATGCCACTTAGGGCACATCTCACCAATTCTAACTTTCTTTTCTTCTTAAGTACGGAGGGAGAGGCTCAGAAACTGTCTCCCATATTAAAACCAAGAAGGACTCCCCCCTCCGAGTAAAATAACAAAAAACAAAGCTAATAAAGAAAAACTAAATTAAACGAGATATACTCCCAAACGTCAGCGTTGGCTGTGACCAATAGTACCCCAAATTTGTAACGCCAGCAATAAATCAACAGTCGATTAATTCCAACCCTTGGGAGAAAACGGGTTAAACCTAAAACAGTGTTGCCATTGCCACCTCGTATAGACCGAAATCGGTATACTATCGACAAAGTTCGGTAGATGTATATGTTATATGTAAAAACATATAATTGATTTTATAAAAAAATTTTATCTTATTCATTAAACATCAAACGTTAAGAAAAACTTAAGCATATTACAAAAACAAAATTGTTTACAAAAAAAAGTAGCCAATTCATTTAATTATAGAAAAAAAGTCAAATGAGTAATAACGGAACGGTGTTCCGAGGGCCTACTTATAGCTTTAGGTCCTACAATATATTCGGGGAAGTACCCGAGTTCGTTGAAAAAATTTAAAAAATTCTTTTTACTATAAGCAGGTACGTCAGAAAACCGGGAAAATGCATGCCTAAAACCTAAATTCACAAAAGCTCTTTCACAACACAATAGAACACGAGCACCACCACCACCCCCGCCCTCCGGAATTTTAAAAAAATTGGCGCCTATGGATTTAAGCCAGAATCTATACTCCTAACTCTTTGACAATGTGCCATCATGGGTTTGCACTAAAAGGTAACCAAAAACGGGGAAAAACGCAAAATTTTCTACATCTTAATCGAAGCGGAAACCGTAATTTACAATTTTCTTAATGGTAGCCTTAATTATTTTCGGACATTACTGATGTTTTCTTTTTCCGGCAAAATAATGTCGAACTGATTATTATTTATTGTAGCATATAATCTTTGTAGTCCATGTAATTGGCCCTTTTGGTTGGCCAATTAGGTATGTAGCCAAAACAATAATTTATGATATCCAGTAATGTAAATGAGAACTGCATAGTCATTACGGAGTAAGCCAAAATGTTCTATATTGTAAACTTGCCTTGAGTGAGTGTGTCAGAATCAACGACAGTAATTTGTGAAACCCCACACATAAACATATGAAAACCACCTAGTTTAGCTTTTAAATTAAATGTCTGCTTTCTTTTAAAAAGTTGGTTAATCTTGTGGGGTAAAAATTTGCGAGTGCGGTTACCCAAACACATTTCATCATTGTTTAATAAGAGTTCTTGGTATTTTGTAAAAATGTAGATAATGTGCAGTCTGGGGAAAACCTCTATACCAATTGGTAGGGGGAGATCTATAATAGGTTACATTAAAAAAAAATTGTTAGAAATATAATTTTATAATTTCGCAAAACATACACAAATGATGACCTCGGCGTTAGGGTTCACACGCACAATAATGAGTCCGGTGGCGCTATGACGTTAACAAAATGCGTTATGAAGCTGAATTTTCCTATTACTGGTGCGAATGGGTTTTTGCTGTTTTCATTGTGTACATGGTAGAACGCAACTGGTTATGCTCTGTTAGATGTTTTAAATGGAATGGCCATGCCTGGAGCACAGAGAAAAGCAGGAACGCTTTTTGAAACTTTATGTATTTCCATAACACAAATCCTTTATTAATGTGATTCATATGCTCCCCACTACCCATAAGAACAAAATTTTTTGGGGTTTAATCTAGGCTGCTTAAATGCATATTACTAAATATTTTAAAATATTTCTCCAAAATCACAACATAAATTAAAAGCTTATTGTAGACGTATATTTAAATTAGGAATGCAGTGAATATTGGTTGGCCAAATAATTGGCCCTATATTTGGTCATTTTTTGAAGTTTGCCTAATTTTCTGAAAAGTCGAATATTTTTTCGATTCAGCCCAATATTCGGCATTTTGAACACCAAATGAAAACTGCAAATTTGCTGGTATAGATTAAAAATAAATTGAACTAAAGTAATAATTTCAGTAGCGAAATGTGATGCAATCAAAGCACGCACTGTTTACCAGTAACTACTCGGCACTTGCTAAATAGTTGGCTCGAGTTAGCTAATATTCGGTACTTAGCCGACCAGGTGCCTAATATTTGATACTAGCTTAAATATTCGGAACTTGATGGAGTATTAACAATTTGCCGAATATTCGCCGAATTGTTCGCGGAGTATTCGTTATTTGGCCCCAAAAGACTGGCCGCATATTCGACATTTTGTGCACTAAATTCAAACAAATCATACGTAAAATATGTTAGTTTATATAAGGGTAAAATACATTAAGCAAAGTTATAATTTCGGTAGCCAAACGGGAACGATTTTCGCGATATTTGCTTATGTGACGCAACTAGCACAAAAATTGATTACCAGTAACTACTCGGGCACTTGCTGAATATTTGACTCGAGTTGGCTAATAGTCGGTCCTTAAGCGAATAGTTGCCCTAATGTTTAGTACTTGGCCGAATATTTGGCCTAATATTCGGTACTTGATTAAATAATTTGCAATTGACTGAATGTTCGTTATTAGGCCGTTCGAGACGCCGAATATTCAGTATTCGGCCAGTAACCAAAATCACGATACCTAAGTTATATTTTCCGCGTACAGACTATACCTTTGTAATTTTTGACTAACAGTTTAGCCCATTCAAAAGATTTTATTTCTTTTCGGCACCTTCTTCGTATAAATGTTTGATGGTTTTCGACGACGATAACGTTTATTATAATAGATTTTTGTTATTATTGCTCGCATTCTACTCTACACCGTAGAAGGTATCCTTCAACCCAAAGTTGGTCAAAATTAGAATTTTTAAAGAAGTGAGCAATCGAACAGGTATGTCATTTTAGATAGCATTAAATCGTAACCGAAAACCGATACGTTACTTTATCCCGGTGCACGTCCCTATACTGCTATTCATCATTATATTTCCGTCCCATCAGACACATGAATACTAATTTTATTTACTTTCACAGATGGTACAATAGAAATACAACCAGAACCAAACTATGGTCACTATCCCACAGTAAGCAAAGAATACGCCAAATTGCGTAAAGAAGTTCAACAACAGCGTCTACCTGCTACCAAATTCGAAAAAAAGACAAACTCTGATAACTCCAATGCCACTTATTACGTCATCGCTGAATCATCCCAGACATCCACTACCAAATCCCAAAGAAGTCCGGGAAGTTTTGGTACAACTCGCCAAATTTTGGATCCAAGTACCAGGGGCCCATTTTACTATAATACCATCAGCTCCTCAAAAACTTCCAGAACCACTAACCCCGATGTGGTTATAGATATTAGAACAAGGCCAAGCACAATGTATAGAAAGAATATTTCTACGTCTGGAGTATTTTCTGGCACGACGAATTATGAGTTTCAAAATACTAATTACAAGAGGCCGTTTTTGACAACCAACACACCAAAAAGCACGGAATTCACGACGGATAGTATTGTAAAATCTATTACCATACGTGAGCAAACAACACCGAAGCAGTTAAGGTCGTCGGATTACGAAGATGGAATTAATAGTGATGTTATTTTAAGTCTGGTAGATTCGTTGTTTGATAATGAAATCAATAAGAAAAATGAAGAACAAAATGATAATTCTACCAAGCGAAATACGCCCATTGAGTTCACTACGGAAAAAAATCAAAACCACACATCCGGCAACGAAACCTCCACCGTTGTAAATTTTAGCACCACAGAAGAACAAACAAAAATTACTGAAAAAGAAACATTTAATTTAACAGACGTCCTTTCCACTTTGATATCAACATTAACAGAAGAAAAATTTTCAACCACTTTGGACGCCGACGTTGCCAATTTGACGACTATTTTGCCCGTTACCAACGATGAAGAAATTCTCTCTACAACGGAAAATGAAAATACGGAAACCACAACAGAAAATATTGAAATAAAAACTCCCGTATATTCAACAGCACTAACTGCTTTGGTAACCACAACTGACTGCATAACATTTATCAACGGCACTAACACAACATTCAGTGTAAATGAAACAAAAACAGAAAATTTACAAGAAAAGCACGACAGTTTAGGTTTAACAGCAACAGAAATAAATGAAATTAACAATGAGCTTGAAGGAAAGACTTCAGAATCGATTTCGTCGACAACAGAAGTCGAAAGCGATAGTACATCCACCATATTAACTACAACCGAGAAGGATATCACTGTGGTTGATTTGGAATCAAAAGTTAAAGTTGACACCATTACAAAGTATCCTTTCAAACCCATCCCTTCAGAAATTGCAGCCATAATTAACACAAAAAAAGATTATGAGGAATACGACTACATTGAACCAACTTTACCGCCATCTTTGCCAAATTTGCAGTAAGACATGTTTTATTAATAACTTCTTCATATTCAATTACCTCCTTAAATTAACTATCATAAATTTTCAGAATTATACCATTTGTAGCAGCAGATGCATTGGATGCTAATAAACACGAGCAGGATAACGCAGTATATCCCCTACCCCGCGAAAGGATAACGGAATCCCCACCATATAGCCTATTTTCACCCCCTACAAAAACTGAAGGTTTTTGAAATAATTAAGAAATAAATATTTTAAAATATCACAGTTTTTTTTATATTTAAGGTGGATTTGTTCCAAAAGAACCGCCAATTTTTCAAGATTACTACGAGAACAGCTATCATACCACAGGAATTGATATCACTTCCGTTACAGCCTTGCCTGTGCCTGCTATAACGAATCCTTCTATACGTCATGAACGTAAGTATCAATTTTGCGAGCTCTATAATTAATCTAGTCCGCAAAATACAGGCAGAGAAATTTAAAAACAGTTAACATCTTATTTATTAAAGTGTTTCAAACTAAGTGATGCCACCTGTGAGAGTTCTTATTTGTCTAATTACCAACATCACTAGACTTGATTATATTAATGTTCGTAATACTCAATATCAAGGTATTTTTTGTTATTCTGATGAATGAATGAATAAAAAGCGAAACAGGTCAAACTTTTATATCCAAATTACAGGAATTAGACAAGATTCCGACGGTTGAAATCAAGTTTACACATAAACAGTTAAGTGTATAATCGTAATAATTATAATAAACATATAAAATTTCAAAAGTGTGAAGTAAATGTTTTGATAACAATATCGGATATTTCGCTAAACCGCAATTTATTTTTACAGGTGAAAAATAATCACATTTTAGAAATTTTATTACAATTTCTCCATAACAATGTATACTTTTTATATTTTCGGAAATTTATTAATATGTTTAACGTTCTAACGCTAACAGTCACAATCACAATTCCGTAAGGTGCACAATCATGTAGTTTAGCAGATTATGACTCATCGTCTTGGCTTACAATTTGAACGTCTGCAAAAATTAGACATCCCCGCTTACAAAATATAGTCAAAACAGTTAGTGAGTCTTCGCAACACTCAACAATGTTCGTAATGCATTTCCTCGATTGGTTTTTGATTCGAAAACACGGTAAAATTAAGATCTTGGAAGAAAAATAAAACCACAACTCATCTCTAGCTCAATCAGTTAATATAATTTTAAAAAGATTATGTGCCCAGTTTTATGATAATTTTTTTGAAAAAATTGATAATTTTGACAGTTTCCACCGTTCCAAAAATAATTTTTCATATTACTGCCATATAACTATTACGATACCAATTTTGACACCTATCTCACAACTAGTTTTTGAATAAACAAGCGGCAAAGCTAAAATGTTCAACCATTTGGGGAAAAATTACACAATTTCCCAGTGCTTTATTAAAATATCCGCTTTTGAAACTACAAAATTCTGTATGTAAAGAAGTGATGCCAAAAAATAAGCAAAGCGCATTGCCCGGCGTTTCCAATACTTTAGAAATTGATACTAACAGTATTTTTTAAAGTATTTTTGTTTGAACGTTTTAGCCGCCGACAATGATTTTCGCTATCTAGCGGGAGCGAACTATATACATAACGGCATACAGATCGGGAACATCATAGCCACGGGCATGATCGTTGGTCAGCTATATATCGTAATTTAGCATAACCAATTTTCTGTTTCTGGTGAGAAAAAAATAAATTTTAGATTTTCTGGAATAACATTATTTGAGATTAAAGAAAACCAGAGACCAAAGAGTAAAATCTTATAGTAACATTGTGTCTCTATAGAGCTATTACAATAACAAATTTGATCCCGATCTGTCAATTATTTTTTTTAAATAGAGCGTTAAAGACAAAATTTACAAAAAATTGCGGTGGCCCTCATTTTGGAGCAACGAAGTTCGAAAAATAGAATACAAAAAATATGTGCCACTTTCGCTTTCGGTTTGGGTAATGCTTCTTTTCTCGATAAATTTTGACGCATTCCGAAGCTCATCGATATCGGTGCATCCGTTCGTAAGTTATGAGACTCAGTCGTACAGCCACCTACAGACAGACTTTTGTTAATTCAATTTTTTTTAAGGTCGTGGAAGTACAAATCGTATATTTCCGTCAAAACCCCGAATTCGAAATTTTTTACGAAATTATTATTACTTGCCAATTTATACTGAAAATATAGGAAAGTAAAAAGTATATCTGTCTTTTCCGTTTCCGGTTCCGTTTCGTTTTTGAAAACCATGCCATACCATATTTTATTAGAACGGCCCAGTTAACAAAATATTTTCTTTGCTTCGAAAGCTCGAACCAAGCACTGCATTTACATAATTTTGAATTCGAAAGGAATATTCTTAAACTAAAATCAATATTGAGACAAAAGCTGGGTAAAATCTTAACTTGTACAGGGCGAGTCAGTAAAAAGTGTCGCGATACTTTGTTAATAAATTGAACACAAAATTAATTCCCCTTATCAAGGCAAATTAAAAATAAACGCCTGGTGTTGCTATATGAACAATAGCATTTGATGACTTGATCTTGGTTACCTATGTCTGCAGATAATTTGATATCTATTCCAAAACTTCCGATAATGATGTGTAAACACGTTGAAGTACGTATAAAGTTAAAATAAATACCTGTTGAAGTTATTAATAAATTTTAATTATAATACATTAAGATGACCTTCATCGAAGTCAAGCTCGAATTTATTAATAATATAACAGAGGTCGCAAAGAACCCTGGTTGAGGTATACTAACGGAAAATAGTAGGAGGTGTCTCGAAATTGACGCACTCTGTAAGTAAAGACAGTTACACTTGTAAAATCTTGTAAAATTACAAACTTAATAACAGCCCAGGCATTTTAAGTTTTGACCTTACAGAAAATATTGTAAAAATTGGTATAGAATAGTATTCATCCCCTGTTCTAAAATCCCCAGAAGTTCCATGTCTGCGACATCGTTTTTTCGGCGCAAAAAGAGCCTTAATCAGCAAACATCGCAATATTTGTCATTTTCGGGGCAACTGCGCCGGTAATAACCACCTGTATTGAGTGCTTAATATTGCAAACTCAAGGTAATGTTTGTTTTTGTTGTTAAACCCAATTATATCAGGTGATAACGAAATCAAGTACAATTTTCACGATAATGAAACAAAATTCTCAGATGTTTAACTATTCGATGATGCAAATTTAAACGCATAATATTTTTCATTCGGCTACTTTCGGTTACATCGAACTTTTGTACCTGACTGAATAGAAAATTTAATGTTCTATCAGAATGTATAAAAACATAGGGGATGTTATTCAAAAGGAAAAAAATAATGTCACTTTCGGTACTACCGGAAGCGGCTGAACTGCTAATAACATGTCATAAAATGCGCATTTTCAAATAATTAAACACCCCCGAGTTTTACTTTACTCTCGTGTAAATTGTAAAAAAAGATTGTGAGTGTACTTGGTTTTGTTATCACTTGGTATAGTAGGGTTGAACAAGAAAAAACCATCATCGGGAGTTGCAGTATTAATCCAACATAGGTGATTATTACCGGAGCAGTTGTTCCGGAAAGGAATAAATGCAATGTTTTCTGATTTAAGCTCTTTTCGCCTCGAAAAACAAACAAACACTTAGTATGTTGTTCATGGGAATTAATAATATCTTTTTACAACATTTCAGCTTTACACCATTTTTTGTAGTTTGCCAGAATTTTTAGGTAAAATGCCTGGGCTTAATTAAGTTAAATAGTTACGTCGAATGTTGAAATCAAAATCTGCAACTGCGTTTAAGATTTTAAGCTAAATTTTAATTTGAAAGTAAGATTTTAAATTATATAGGGATTTCGAAGCAGGGTCAAAAGAGACAATTACAATCGTTACTAGGGGTTTGTAGTTTTAATTTAAATCAGATTTTTTTTAAATGAATAATGAAATAGATCTAAAATCCCTAAAAAAACACTTTTGATACGCCAATGGTTAGAATGAGACAATAATAAAGTTAACATTGTGGCATAAATCTATGCGTACATTGGGTTGCCTATACGTACATACCTAAGATTGTATTTTTATCCCAACCTGTACTGTACATCAAACATTTTTAATTTCAGACAACTGTATAGCAGACGGCCGTGAAGTGCACCACGGTGAAACTGTAACGGCAGAAACCTGCATAATATGTGTCTGTTTTTACGGAAACATTGTTTGTCAACAGCCCCAATGTCCACCACCAGGTCCGGGATGCAGAAAATCAACGAGACAAGAAATATCCACTTGTTGCCCACAACTAATATGCGGTACGTATTCGTGTTTGTACAAAACTCAACCTCACTGACTAAACTTACTATTTTAGACCGGCAGGATGTAACGTCTAACCCACAAGAAATCGTTACAGTTGCTGGGGGAATAGCGACACCGGACCCTTTTAGGGATGTAATACGAACGGAACCAGCTCCAGATTTACAATCGTTAATAGGAGATTTTATGCCGTATTTGGCACGTCATTCGACCACGCAAAAAATGACGACTAGCGAAATAACTACAGAAGCGTTTACAAAAACAGAAAACATTACTGTGAAGGCCATTAAAAAAAATGTCACATCACAGGAAGATGACGAACTATCATTCAATAAGGTCCTTGAGTTATTGTTTTATGGCGAAACTACAACCGAAAAGCACAAAGAAATTACACAATCGAACCCCCAAAATAATATCAAGAAAGCAGAAAATAAAACCAATCATGATCACAATCGTTCAACAACGTATGCAAGTGTTGAATCGGAGCAAATTTTCAATTCAAATGAACATCAAAATCATCCCAATAGCGTTGACTCCGGCGGCGCAGGGGTCGGTATATTAAAATTGGCAGGATGTAATATTTACGGAAGAATGTACAGGGTGGGTAGGATAATTTCGGAATTATCTACCCCTTGCAGTGAATGCAAATGCACAGAAATAGGTGTACAATGTACACCTCTAAAGTGCTGATTTTTAAGTCGTTTCTACATGCGTACATATCTTCAACTATAGGGAAAGATCTCAATTAAATTAAATTAATGTTCGATTTTTCGATCTGCCATCGTAACTCAATATTAAACTGAAAATGTGGTGCAATAGGCGTTGTCAAGTAGTATCAGATAATAATATTAATGCATTTGTTTTAAATTTCCATCTCACTGCAGAAGTCCTTCAAAATCTTTCAAAAAAATTAATCTATTTAAATTTAGTTGATAATTAGCTTTGACAATAACATTTTGTAACAAACCTCGATTATACAGCTAACAACAATTAAAGATCGGAAAATTAGAACTGAGAAAAACTTTACGTTATTTGAAATCATTTATCGATTCTTTTAAATATAAAGCCGTGCCATCCGTCCCCGTTGTCAAAATTTTTCATTTACATGCAGTCCCTTACACATCTTTTAACATATCATAACCACACCGCAACACCCAGATTGTCTTTCAAAATATATGCAGTACCATAAGAATACAGTTTACAGTACCATAAACCAATCACAATAGAACGTAATCAAAAATAGTCTATGTATTGTGTACTTCATATAGGCTTTGGTCGCAAAAGTATTGCCGTGTAGAATGTTTTCGTACTTTTTGCCAAGAGAGGCTAAAAATTAATTGTAGTTTTAGACATATTTATTGTAGTAACTAGTAAAACTAAGGCTATATTTATTATAAAATATAAATTTTTCTTAAAATGTTTTTATTTCGTATAAATAATGTATAAGATTGCAAAATATTATAAGTAAAAACATGTAATACTAAAACTTTAAAAAACATTTAAACACAACACGCCTAACTAATTTTGATTTATAAATATTACAGTCATGCTTGTAAAAAGCATTTTAACAGTCTATACTCTTACATAAGTACTTTGATTACGTACATTTTAGGCAAAAATTGCTTGATCATTAGCAATAGCAACTGACAATGACATAATTACCGTTATTATGTTTACTACCTGAGTATTTGATTGTTAGACAATTTTTCTTAACATTAAACTAGCAAAATTACATCACAAAAGCTGAGCTTCAAGTACAGACCTGAATTTAAAAAATGGAACACATCTAAGGATTTAACTACGTCAAACACTCCTGAACATGTTTGTTTTGTTTATATTACGAGGGTGCCCGAAAATACACGAGGTAAAATGGTGAATTTAGTGCTCTTGATTGTTATGCACATTACTCAGCGTATTCTACTCCAAGAAACAGGAAACAATACATAACCGTTGCCAAGAAAACACTCCACTTGTTATTCAACATGGCCTATATATAAATAATGTCAACTGTGCCGTTAAATAGCGTTTATAATTTAATTTTTCATTATTGGAACAGTAAACGTTTATTATTATTATTAAAAGCTGAAATTTTACGCAGACTCGGCTCACGGTATCAAGAAGAAGCTACAGGTATTAGAAAAGGCCAACCGTTTTTTTTTAAATGGCCGTGGGGCGGTTCGTGACAATCTTGGAAGAAAAGCTTTAACCGCAACAAGCCTAATTCCAGCTCTCATTAAACGTGTTAAAGCTTTAAATACAGCAAATCGCCGAATAATTGTTTCCGAAATAGTGGAAAAAACAACAACACATTTAAAGACAACAGCAATGACTTCGGTTGTAGTTGAATCTGCTTTTCCTGGATTGTCACTAACGATCTCACGGCCATTTTTAAAAAGTTAGCTCATTCAAATACTTGCGTTTTCTTGAGTGTACGTTCTTGAAGCTGTGAGTTAAGTCTACATAAAATTTTATCCTGCTTGATGCATCCATTATCGAGAAATCTTAGCGAGAAATTGAATTACAATACGCTGTTTTGCGATACAATTGACATTTCTATCGGCTACGTCGGATAACAAGCGAACGGTTATATATTATTGTTTGCTGTTCAGAATAGACTTCGTCTATTAATGTGCATAGCCAACAATTTCATGAATCACTCAATTCTTTATGTCACTGCGTAAATTCCGGTTTTGGCGTAAGTTAAATCGGTCAATATTGAGTTCCATCAACATCTTAATCCGGGCCTGTTCAAACACACCAATAAGTGTAACGAACTTTGAGCATATTTGTCGGAGTACATCTTTTGATTTTAAAATTCAATATTAGAAGAGTAGCAATTAGTGCAATAAACAGGACGAGTGCCAACCAAAATGCAATTCTATTTCTCGCTTTGGCCTCTTTGTCGTCGCTTTTGTACAAGAGAAGGCCCAGGAAAAAACCCGACACAGCTCCAGCTATGTGGGCCCCCTCTGATATGAGTGGATCACCTTTATTATGGGTATGAAGTAAGTTGTATACTACATCGGACGAGACTATGATCGTTACGGTTAGGCAACCCCATAACTTGTACTTGGTTGATTGAAAATTCTAAAAAAAAGAATTTTTTTTATAAATTATATAAAATTAATAAAGTAAGTATCAGGTTTTCTCCATGGATGTAGGCTAACAAACAAATTTATTTTAAATTCGATAGATAACATTGTTTTTAATTATTGATTTCCATTTTTTAACCAGTACACTCGCCTACCACATCGCCAGACTTAACACCTTTGAGTATATTTTTACAGATATGTAATAAAACACAAAATGCACACACAAAACTTTGCCGATATTCGAAAAAAATTTAAATCGATGAATAAATTGGAGATGCGAATTCGTCGCGTTCTTTTTTATTTTACAAAAAAGTGAATTTGCTCAAACCTATTAGTATTTTCAAAGCAAAAATTTGTATTTACAGTAAAAGTATTTACAACTCATACCCACCAAAATAATATGAGACAAGTGAGAAATCAATAGGGCATAAACGCCAGCAGAAGCGCCCACAACCAAATCAGGACGAACACATCCAGCACCGAGAGCTCCAGTGGCGCCTCCACCAAAATATAAAATTCCAACTTGCAGACTCCCTTGATTTTTCTCCAACGGAATGGCGAACAAGCATTGAATAACGATATTCAAAATGATATGGTAGACGGTATCGTGCAGAAGCATGTACGTTACGAAACGCCATGCCTCGTTTTGTCTATTGGGATCGTAACGCAGCACTTTATGTTCCTCCTTGGATGTCACTATAAAAACTATTAACTGGAAGAAAAGGTAAGCAAAATCGATAAATGACGTTATTTTCTTATCACTGACTTTCTTTTCACCTCGACGACGCTTATGGTTAGAATCGCGTAAGGTGGGGGGTATCGGCCATACCAGGATGTTTTACGTGGTGAGCGGTTTGAAGAACGAGGAACCAGAGACCGTTCGTCATCGCCAGGTGAACCAGGTGTTGTAGCGGGTGTGATAAGGGTTTTTGCGTCCGCTTCCGTCATCATAGGGCCACCACAAGGGTGGCTTTTTAGAACTTAAGAGCCAAGTCGGACACCTTTATTGTGAAAATAAACAATCATTTATTATTAGCAAACAATAATGACTGAAGTGATTTTGTCACAACATCTAACTGCTGACTGATTGCATTACAGATAAAAAACTATCAATTAAGCTATATGAGTGTTTCTCAAACTTTTGTCATAAAGTAACTTTTATCTAGATTTTAATAATTTTAAGTACCCCACTAAAAGTTTAAATACATACAAATACGGTTACATTTTTTCAGTTAAACAATTTCTAAACAGGGTGAATCAACAACGCCGCGGTGGTCGATATCGTAACAACACCCTGTATATTTTTGCATTATCTTATTTGCGTTTTAGTTCGCCGTTTTGAATATGTTTTGTTTTTCAAATTCCGTTGCGCAGTTGCCCACCTATTTCAGTTTTTTTCAAAAAAACTGACATTTGCAGACATCACTAATAAAATCCGTACGAGCCATATTTTCCAAAGTTAAACAAGGTTTTTTTTTACTAAATCTTAGTTAAGACTATGTACAATCCTCCAAATAGTTTAAAGTTGAATTTCATTGTAGAGGGTGTCTGTAGCAGCAGTGCAAAAATTTCTAACTCTAATGGGTCATAACTCGATTTTTTTTAATGTAAAGAATTTGTCCCAAATCATATTTAAACAATTTTGGTTCAGAATTTAATGCATGGAATGGGAAATTAAACACTCTAGCATTACAAAGTTTAGGTATTCTTTACACATATAAGTTTTTCTAACTTTTAACTTGAAAATGTCTAAATACAAAAGTACACAATAAGTACTCTTGTCAAAAGTCGCTAAATCCAACAATCTTTCAAATAAATTTAATATTTGTAAAAAAATGAGTTGCCATGCAGGTCTCAGTGTTTCCTTTAGAGTTGAGATGTGCAAATATAGTTTGTACAGACGAGGATTAGATCTGCAAATCAAAACAATAGTACATTATACACTAAGGGAGAGAAACGTCTTATTTTTTCTGAGCTGTAATTTGAAGCCCGAGGACTACAAATAATCGAGAGAAAAATGGCGGTCTCTCCCGAGGCGTATATACTATTTTTTCCACGATCGGGAGTAGAAACACTTAATTTCATAAATAAAGAATTATAATAAATCGGAGCGAAATTACAATATTTAGAAGCTTTTGGGATGTTTCCATGCAACGTACCATGACAACAGACATTTGTTTACAAAAATAAATATGAAATGAAATAAAAACTCCCATAGGTAAATTGTTGTCTTATTTCGTCCCTAGAGAGTAAATGCTTTACTTCTGTCACAATTTTGATGCCATAGAAACCGACTTCTACTCCCGGTCGTGGAAAAAATAACATTTAACATGATTTGGAAGCACCTTGTATAACTCGAATTTAGCGGTCTCTATGCTAATTATGAACATTAATTCCGGAAATTCCTAATTGCTGTGTTTTCTCAATTTGCATTGAGCAAGTGCGAAACTAATTAATGTAATGTTATAATATCAATATAAAAAGAGTTGTAAAACACATTGCATTACACCAACTGTATTTAGTCGTACGTGCGTCAAACAAACTTTTCCGACGGCTAAGCCTTAATTTTCTTGCGCTGTATGATCAAGTAGTGAGTCAAATTAATATTCGTTTTTGTAATACAATAAAATATATTCAATGGTTGATGATATTAAGATAAAATTATATTAACAATATTATCAGCTGTTCTTTGTTGGTTTTTAATAGTAAACAGTGGAATTGCAAACAAATAAATCTGATGAAATGACAAAGAAAATCAGTAAATTTTAAATTAAAATAAATTGGTTAAAATGTGTAGATTAGAAAAACTGTTTTATTGAAATGTTGTTACCACCAACCAATGAATAAAATCTTAAAATTAAATAACTTAATACATACCTAAGCGAATAAATATTGAATAACTACAAAATATAAAATTTTCACAAAGCGTCTAAACTTAATTAAAAACTAAATCCTACGAAAAAGAATATTTCTAGTTAAAAAAATGTGTTATAAGACTTGTTCTCTTGTTTTTAGATAATCAGAATTTACCCTTAAAATTTGTACAAACTATTTTCGCATTGTAAGAAAACACTGAGATCTTCATGGCAACTCGATTTTTCAAACTGATCAGTCTCTATAAAAACAATGAGCAATTTCTATTCTCCAAATTTGCATTGAGTAAATGTAAACAGAATTATCGTCATTTTATTACACAAATATAAAAATAGCTTTTAAAAATTAGCTAAACTATTTGAAATTTTTCAAAATTTTAAAGATTTTCAAAAAATTCGAAATTTTTTTAACTTTAAAAATGTATTTATTTGCAGTATTTTCTGATATTACAAACAATATTTATGCCCTTGTAAAATTTAATTTGTCCAGTCAAATTGAACGAGAAGCTCTAAGTACACCTAACGCACGGCGACGAATATACAGCAAGAGTAAAAAGACACCGACTTGAGCAACTGCTTTGTAACAACGTTTTTCGTTACTTGCGTCTACCTGAAAAATGTGTTGTCTTTACACATTACTTCTGCACCTTGCTGTAGATTGTAAGTCTTACGAGCATCAAGCAAACGCCTGAATGCCTCCGAATGTACTCCGAATTAATTAAAATTTACTTTGAAATTAACAAAATTGATATTATTATTAATTTTCTTAATACAATAAAATAGGTAGTTAATGATTGATGATATCGTGATAAAATAATTATCAATATTATCAGCTGATCTTTGTTCTTGTTTTATGGTAAACAATGCAATTAGAAACAAAGAAAATTAACCAACTGACAAAAGAAAGTAAGTAAATATTAAATTAAAAACAAATTGGTTAAAAACGTAGATTGTAAGAATTGTTTTCTTTAAATTTATTTTGAATTAAATCTAGGACAAAAAACACGAAATTTAAAACTTGAATAACAAACTTCAACTTGAAAGAATCACGCACATTAAATATTATGTTCACAAAATTTATTAATATCCCAAAGTTTCCAAACTATATGAAACCAAAAATTACAAACATTTTAGAGAAAACAAAACTTCCGGTTAGAAAAACAAATAAAATATATGTAGAAAACTGCAATAAAATTATTAGACATTACAGCAGCGGTATTAAACAAATATTACTCCGAATTTAATAGACAGAATGAAGCTACCCAGTTGCGTCGGTGTTGAGCCTTAACAACAGTAACAGGCCGACGATAAAAAATATAGTAAAAAAATGCGCACAAATCGACAGCAAATTAGCATAGAGTTTTTATCACAAAACTTATAATCACGCCAGTTTAAAACTTTACACACTTTATTTAAATACTATGATTGGTTATTTAAATTTAAGCAAGATGAACGTTGAATAACCTTTAATCCAATTCCAACAATTCCGAAACAGTATTTTTAACAACAAGTTATTAGGACTTTCCACAAAATTTCGTCTAAATTAGCGTGAGCTCATTAAATTATACGTTTGCGTAACGACTAATTGCAAAAAAAAAGTTATGACAAGTGCACAGTCAACAAAATTTACAAGTCATACAAATATTTCAAAAAAAGTTTGTTTCAGTGATTCGACTAGTTTTTTTTCGTATTTAAGAATGGGCAATAAAAATTAATTAAAGCACCTCACCGTTGTATGTAATGCAATTCACTAAAATTTCTATTAATAACTCATGCATAAAACAATAAAAACGAACTTTTTTAAATTAAAAACTCAAAACACAAAACACGTCCACTTCTTGCAGATACGATTTGAAAATGACAAGCATGAGCAGAGCATGTTATCTGCAAACATTTTCACTTCGCTTGTATGGTTGCCTATCTTAAATTTTAAAACGAGTGTAATTCAACTAAAACAAGAAATTTTTAGTTTATTATTACATATTTGTTGCTCCACGCAAACAGCGAAAAAAAACCTTTATCGTTATTATTATTGCAGCGTTACCATAAAAACCCTAGAGAGTCTCCCATTTGTAATTATGATGTCGCAATGTTATGACTAAAGTTTTTGATTAAACAACCAGAAGTTAAGAACTTTCGTAACAATTATCGTTATTGACAAAGTTTGATATTCATATCACTAATTCATTTTTGACCTCATACAACTTCTGACACTTCGAAAGTTTAAGAGTGGAAGTAAATTAAATAAACACTACCAATAAAATTAAACTAGAAATAAACAAAATACCTTTAATGATATTAGAGCCCCAAACTATTCCCTCCAGAACTTAACCTAAACTGCTATTTAAATTCGAATCCGTGCAAATACTAGCAACTACTATTAATAGTAGCATGGAAAAAGCAGTAAAACTGTTTAAGATAAATGTAACTACTTAGAATGCATAAAAGTTGAGTCATCATCGTAAGTTCTAAATTGAAATGCTTTTAATTGCAATTGAACACAAATAAAAAATTTTAAGATGTGGCTAGACATTTCAGAAGAACTCCAGAAAAAATTGATTAAAAATACACGGATCCATAAATATTTATCTTGATAGATCTGTTTTAGGTTTGTATAATAACTGAGACTACAGATGTTTTGATAAAATAAATAAATTCTGTTTTGTGAGAGTTTATGAAAAGTTAAATGTTTGGAAAATGGTATCTCTTAAGAGGTCAGATATAAAATTGGGTACCAAAGCACATTTTCAAAATTTTCACCTTATTTAAAAGGAAAAGTTTTATCAATCAAACGATAACCGATTTAATTGTTTTATCCAAGAGAAAGTTATACCAAAAATTTACATTTTATGTTAGTAATTGTCAAATTTAATACAGTTTCATGTTTACTATTTTTTTAAATTTAGCAAGTCACTAGAAAGTAAACATCAACTGGTAAATAAATTTTGTTGTGCACATAATTGCATTTAAATTTCGTATTTATAGCTTCCAGGAAGCAGATATAAATAAATCCCTTCACCGTCGTATTTCACAAAGCATACATAAATATTATTAAACTACTTACAGGTTTAAATAACCACGTAGTTGCTACTTACTTTGCGATGCAATGAATAATATCATCCTTTCCCATCACAAAATAATTTGCCAGAATATCCAAACATATCTTATGTAAAACATATATAACTGCCGCTCAAACAAAGCATTATTAATATACAGGCTGAGTCAAGCTATACGCCTTTTTTTTAGTGAGTTTATTATTAGAAATTTATTAAAAATTTTTGGTGTGCATATGTTTCGAAGGGTGCTCTACAACCTGGCGCAGTCAGTTTTTTGATTGGACGTCAAATGTCAAAATAGCGATTTTCAACTGTTTATTTTTAAATGGAACGGTACGACTTTTTTTGGCTTAAACGATGCTGTATGATGTTTACAATATGATCCTTACTGAATTTTTTCCCAATTTTCACAATTCAGCCGTAAAATATGCATTTATTATCTTAGTCTAGTAGGCCGAGACCTATGATGTATTTGCACAAAACGATTTAATGATTATCAGTATGCATAGTGAAATCATTATTTTAATAACCATAAAAAACCAGAAGCTCCGGTATTTAGATTACATTGAATAATAGTTACTTCAATATTAGGATAACATCGAATGAAAACTATAAGATTATAAACTAAACAAAATTTAAATAAAAAGCTAATTAGTTTTTATCCAACAAGAAACTCGAAGAAGTAGAAATGTTTACTTACAAGCAATTGTTTCATCAAAAGTTTACTTATTTTACGGAAAAACATGGTGACGTGTGCGTACGTACCGGCCTACTAGACTAACATAATGAATGCTTATTTTACAGCTGAATCATAAAAATTATGAAAAATTCAGTAAGGATCATATTGTAAACATCATACAGCATCGTTTAAGCCAAAAAAAGTCGTACCGTTCCATTTAAAAATAAACAGTTGAAAATCGCTATTTTGACATTTGACGTCCAAATCAAAAAACTGACTGCGCCAGGTTGTAGAGCACCCTTCGAAACATATGCACACCAAAAATTTTTAATAAATTCGTAATAATAAACTCACTAAAAAAAAAGGCGTATAGCTTGACTCAGCCTGTAGAATAGTTTTCACGAAATCACAAATAGAAGCATTGTTTTTATTTTATTGAAGATAAAGGATGAGAAAGTAAACGAATTGTAAAAGTGCACAGAAATACATTATTCAAACAATAACAAGCCCACATATATTATGTAACAGAAATCAATTAGTAAATAATACTTGCTACCTACTTCAAAGTTCACTAGACGAAAACCACAATTTAACAACAAAGAATTATATTTGAATTTTCTATTTTTCAGTTCCATGTGCTTACATATTCAGAATATATGGAAAAAAATCATATAGAATAACCACACTACTACATATATAATTAAACACATCACATACTTCTGTACTAAGAAAGAACAATTACGAACATAAAATTATTAATATACATAGAGCACTAATACTGAGATTCGGAGTTGCTTATTCAATTTGTTTTTTATCAGGCGATATCTATGACAAAATTTAACAAAGCCGAGTAATTATTGATAAGAATAATATAGACAGATAATATTCGTTGCAGTTTTTAATGATACGGTAAGATTAATCCAAAATTAATCAAGCATAACTAAACAATATTTGCTATACGTCATAAAGTTGAATTAAACAAAGTGTTCCAAAACTCGAAGACAGTATTATCTACAGTGGCGTAACTACAAATCACGGGCCACCCGCAAGAATTAGTCGTGGGCCCCATTTAAGTTTTTGAACTAATATCAAATATTTATTTATGAAAAATTTTAATCGTTTAAATTAAAATCGAAAACGAAACATACATGCGTATTTAGTATAAACAGACAAATCAGCGTAACAATAATTTGTATTGCAGTAAAAGAAAAATGAACATTGAAAACAATAATGGTACACATAAAAATTATAAAAAGCATACAATAGCAATTAACAATCACGTAAAACGTTTAATAAGAATGTACACATTCATTTTTTAGTGTGTTTTAGCTTCGGTAGATAATAATAACAGACTTCAATTTCTTGATTTTCCTTAATTTTCTTATTTGGTTGCTATGGCAACTAGGAAATTTTTGAACTTCAGAGGTAATTCATTCAAACGTTTTTTTATATAATCCTATTAAAAAAGACATTACCAGAAAGAGAACCAAATTGTTGAATATAGGGTGCCATTTATAAAAAGTTAGTTGCCACTGAAAAAAAAATTAAACGTATACAAAATTAAACATCGATCATGTATACGCTGAAATTAAGCAACCAACTTTTATTTACAACAGTTTTTTTATAGAATCAATATTTACGAAGTTATAGATATATGTTCCTTTTTACTCACCCTGTATACAAAACTCAAACCGCTTCGTTATGGAATCACAGCCTCTCGAAGATGGAACAGTGTATGGTCAGTTTTGTTAATGACTTTGGCAGCAGTTGCATTAAAACTTTAATACCGGGTGATCGTAAAAAAATGATTCAGAGTAGGCCATGACCGAAATGTTAAAGTTGGCAATACTTAATATAAGTCAATTGTCAAATGTTGACAGCTGTAAAAATTTTTGGTTAGGTACATTAAGTTAAATGTATCTAACCAAACATTTTTACAGCTGTCAACATTTAACAGTTGGCTTATATTAAGTATTGCCAACTTTAACACTTCGGTTATTGCCCTGCTCTGAATCACTTTTTTTACGATCACCCGGTATTTTAAACATGGGCACTATTTATTTAGGTAATTCTATTTAATTTTGTTTGAATAAGCGCACTAGAAGAGTTTCATATGGAGAAGCCACTTAACATTTTTTGCAATTGTTTTTAAATATTAATACTTTTTGAATATTTGCCTTAAATATCCCATTTTCCATACAGAAACACAAAACAAAAACGCTTGTTGAGAATCCCTAAAACCAACAGTTTTTGAGATAATCCAATTTCTGTGCAAAATTAAGGTGCCAATTAACGACTAATTTTAAAAATTGCGTAAACGTAGAAAAAATAAAAGCACTTAAACAATTGTTAATAACTAATTAGAATGATTAATATCACTGTAGGGCATAGTTCCTTTACTAGGATAGACAACGCTTTCAGATAATGCAAAAAGCTTCTTTTACCCGTGGAGGGTGTTTATAACAAACCGACTTGGAAACATAAGTCGTAACTTGTCCAAATGCTGCAATATTAGTTGCCTATGCTACAAGATTTTGGGTCATTACTTTTGGACGTCATTGTACATCAAGTGTAATTATTCAAATGAAAATTAGGCGAAATACTAAGGCAGATGAGTAGCGTTCAGATACAAAATTTTAAAATTTTAGTGCAACTACTGTGAAAGTTATCAAAAAAGTGATTAGATTGTTCCATCTTCAGTAAGCAGTAACTCCTTAAGGAATTGTTCCCGGACCCCTGTTTATAGCAACTTCTTATTCTTAATCCATTCTGAAACTGTGTCCCACAGGTTATGGATCACCCTGTATAGCCAACATCTCCGCATGACGAACAATTTATTGGTCTTGTAGCTGACCGTTATATATTTCGGGTACTTTCAAATTTTGCTGTATAAATCAGTCATGGTACTAATCAGTGGATAATTTGGGAGGCCGAAAAAAACGCCAAAGTCAATGTAACTGCAAAAAGTGGTGTTTCATAATATTAAAATAATTTAAAAAAACCGCATCTAAATGTAAATAATATGTATTGCATTTGAAATGACATTTTTTTTGTCTGCAATAACAAAAAGAATCAAATTCGTAAGGAAATACGATTACAGCACACCATCTTTTTGTTAATGTTCTAAAATCTAAGGAAAGCCCAGTCGGGCCAAGCTAAAGTGAGTTTTTTAAGACGATAAACCAAAGATATTAGACATTTTGATACGGGCCAGACTAGATATCTAGAGATATTTTTAGGCCTGGAATGAGACTGAAAAATGCGGCTCGTTCAGAGGATCTCTTAAACTATTAGAGCCTCCGAAGGTTCAAATTCGAATTTGTATTTCTCTTATTGTCGATGCTATTAGAAAACTTTAAGATACTTACGGCTGGCTGATAATAAAAATTTAATAATGATATTATGAAGGAAACACACTTCAGACCGCCTGGAACCCAAAAAATGGTTTGTAAAAACGTCTCTTTGTGGGTGGGTGGGTATGAATGTGTGTGGTGCATCGTAACTGCCGCACGGATGGTTGAATTTGGACGACCTTTAGAATCTGTGAGTATATCAAACATTCACCGACAAAATAAGCATTAAAGAAATCCGAAACCGGAAGCAGATGTTAGACATGGTTTTATTCGTATCATTTTTTTCTCAAACTAAATTTTATTAATTTAAAAACGGAGTCTCAGAAGACTTTAGTGCAAATCTAATACTTTTTCTCCAAACTTTCTAGCTTTAAAATTGTGGCGGCTAAACTCTTTTGAAAATTTTGCTTTTAGCGCCTTATTGCTCAAAAACAGGTTGACCGATTGCGTAAAAATATTTTATTGTAATAGTCCTATAGAGACACAATAGTACTGTACACAAAAATTTTCGAAAAGTTTGAAGCTATAAAGTGAAAAAAATTTCCAGAATTTTACAATTTTCAAAAAAATATTGATCAAAAACTAGACAAACGATTTATTTTAAATTGTGTAACCTTATAGGGCTGAGAATGACCTAAAATTTGGTTCAGTCCTAGCCCGCAAATTTCACTTTGACGTCTTCTATAAATTTTTGAAAATTTGAGATTTAACGCCTATTTACTCCAAAACAAGTTGTTGGATCGGAATGAAATTTGATATGAGAAATGCCCTCAGAGTTCACAATGTTACTAACATTTTTGAAACTACTATAACTGTGAAGTGAGAATAATTTCAAAACATTGACTTTTTCAAAAATATACTGCTGAAAAGCTGGCAACCCAGTTTTTTTAATTTTATAAGCTAGTAAAGCTAGAAATGAGCTACAATTCGGTTTATGTGCCAGCCCACTAGTTTGTTTGTGACGCCTCCTCAGAATTTTTGACAACCAAAAAATCATGCCTCTCTCTTTAATAAACGGGGGGCGATAAAAAATGTCTGCTTGAGTTCGGTTGTTCATGAGTAATGGTAGAATCAGATTCGGAACTTAATTTTTAAGTGCAGCAATATTTAAGGGGGTTATTTTTCCCTTCTTCCCTAATTTTGGAAAACGATTTTCCTTCCGATTTTCGTTGTTGTTTAATCCCGATAAATCATTTTCCAAAACATCCGAGAATAGATTTTTTTCTAAAAAAAAAACAATTTTTCCGTTGTAACATATTCAGCATAGGGGAGTCACTTACACTTCAGAATACACGAGGTAGATTGCGAAACACGTAGTGCATGAAAGACGAACATAGTATAATTTCGTGATAATAGTGACCTTTGTAGCTTTGTACCGCATGAGCAAACCGTTCCTAGTTAGATGTGCTGTAATTGTGGGCTTCGCTCATTTTTTAAGCTTTGAAATGCACTCACCATTGTATTGTATAGGCAAATTATTATAGAAACTTATACCAAAGACTTTACCGTCTATAAGGTAATGCTTATGGTAACGTAAACGCAATGTTATAGCCGATAATATAAAAGGAAGCGTCACATCCCAAATAAATTATAGGCATCGGCAAGATAACGGCAGCAAAAAGATATCAAAAACAATTTTAATAATTTGGGTAAAAAACAGGTCTGCCACTGGGTTTGAACTGGGGCCGCCAGATTACAAGCCCTCGCCTTTACTACGATACCTACTAACATGCCGTTGCAATTTTGTTTACATTATGTGAGTTCATTGGGTCAATATTGCTAACTGGCATTTATCATAAACGTTTGTAAACGTAAAATAAATAATGTTAAAAATGACTTACAATCTTCACTTCTTAATTGTTTAAAAATGTTAAATATAAGCAATTATGGTAAAATAAGAGACCGCGCAACTATGATCATAGCTCCACCAATTGCAAATTAATCATCAACATTCCGCGCTTATTTCATAGGCGACTGAAAACAAGTATTTATTTTATTGATCTTACAATAACAGTATACATAATGCAGAGACGATTTCGAAATTTTCACTAAAATGTTAAGGTAGAACATGGCTTTTTGCCCCCCCCCCCACAGTTACCACAATGCACATACCAAATAAGTTATTTTTGAAAAGCAGGACCTCATTCTTATTTATAGCCTAGGGCCACATCAAATGTAAATCCGGCGCTGTACCAGTAATATTGATAATATCGATATTCATTTTCAAATTATCGCTATTCGATATTATCGACATATCGATAAATTATCGAATTACAATAATATAAAAATAAATATCGATATTATCGATAAATATTCACAGCCTATATACCAATTACATTTACGTAATCACATTTAACTGGATATTCGTCCGCTAATTAACTAGAATAAGTAGTGTATATTTTTTTAATCTCTGAAGCTCGGTTGGGGGGGGGGGGTAGTTTTGAAAAAAAAACAACAATATATGTACTTATGTACATTTTTAATGATATTTGTGAAATAAGCTGTCATATAACTCAACAATCCTGTATATAACAAAAAATACATTGTTGCAAGTGTCTAGAGTCAGCTGTGTGTGAATAAATCATTTTTTTGCAAAATCATAGTTAACACATTATCTTTTAAATTTTTCTTGGGTATTAACCGTGCTAAACCGTAATTAATTAATAATTGTGGTAGCTAGACATTCCGCATTTTCAATATCTTTGCTAACCGCTTGGTTGTTACACGAGCCTAATTCATCATACATAATATGCGTGTCGACTCACCCATCACCTCGTTAAGGACACTCCCTTTAATGAAGCATTATTTAATATTCCAGTTAAAAGTTTAGGGATTATATAAAGTGCAACAATTGACATAGGTAGTTGCAATATGGCATGACATGGTTCAATCAGATATGGTTTCGCACGACTAACGAGAGGAAAAACTTTCAAGGCAGCTATGTGAAAATTGCAGAAACATATTTTGTTTAAAATTGTAGATTCCACGCTCTTACGAGAATTGTCTACAAGATCACATAAATTTTTTTCATATAAAACTATTATAAAAATATTTGGAAAAGTTTATGTTGCTTTTCCCTAAAAGTACCGCCTCTTCTTAAACTAATAAGTGTCATTAACAAAAAAATCGACAAAAGAAGAAACAAAACAGCAATAATACAGCCGGAACTGATTTTTGACATAAAAATAACAGTTTTAACATACAACACAGTTAATTTTTCGATTTTGTCAATATTTGCGAAAACTTTCCACATTTTTAATAATCACAAGCTATTAACGTTAAAATTTAATTAAATCTTTGACTCATATTTAAGTTCAACACTAAATTAACTAAAATGTCCAAAAATAAACGATAAAAGAATTATAAACTGCAACAATATTTCGTTATTCTTTTTTACCCTGTATAATAATTGTTATTAAAAGTATCAAATTAAAATTATTAAACGAAAACAAACATTCCTCCAGTTTTACTTTTACAACACAATCAAAGCAAACATTTTAATGTTAAGGATCAAGAGATTAATTAATTAAAAAAAAATAATAACATACTTAGCCATTAACCATCTCCAATTTGTAGATGTTAACCACTAAGCCACATTTAATTCACTATAACAATACTCAAGAACCAGTTTTCATATTTTTTTTGTCAAACTTTTGTATATTTGTTTAGTATAAAAAAATATTTAACTAGGTACCAACCACCGCCCCGCAAACAATGCTGAGGCGCGTGTTGCATAGTACATAGCGGGAAAAAGGTGCATGGGTAGCATAACACACAGGCGCGTGGACATCGCGTTATGTTGCCATGGGAACGGCGTGTCTCGCCAAAGGGGGATGAAGTCAATGGGAATGAGGATGTTGATCTCTTAAAGTCTAACCCCCTAAAAAAGGAATCCGACAATGTAGCAACTGAAAGGTGGTTTCATGATATACTTGATTGTTAAACATGTTTGTTTAGGTACAAATTATAGTAACATAAAAATTGTTTTAAATTTTTTTAATGATCGTGAAATTAAAAATTTTAAATAATAGTAACTAGTGTATGTGCATACAAATATAAATACTCAGCGTTGAACCGATCATAATTTCATCTTCAAAGAACAATTCACGCCACTACGCATATATGTCGCCATTTTATAAAAGACCTAGCCAATTTGCAACATAATAGATTTTTTTTACGAATTTAAAAGAAGAATTATTTCGTTCTTTATAACCTAAAAAACCATATGAACGCGACAAAACCGTTTTTAAAAACAGTCATGAAATGGCAATTTTCTCAATGTTATTGCGACCATGCCTAGGCATTTTATAAAATGGCGGATTTACTTCATGCCTACTACATACACACGTATCTATAACATACGTCCAATTTTTACGAACATTCCGCGAAGTATCTTTTGCAAACAAACTTGAGCAGCTTATAGTCTTGATACCTAAATCATACTTCAACAATTCCAGTGGCGGCTCGTGGGGTGGCATAGTGGAATGGCAATTTATAAAAGCATGTAACAGTTCGTCGCAGGCAAATTTTATCAAAAGTGGCCTTGACCTATTTGAACGTGTTTTAAGAGCACACGAGATTTTAGAGTATTCTTTAAAAAAGGTCAAGTTTTACATTTCTTCAGGAATTAAATGTAAAATTTGACCAGTAAAGTTTACAGGAAATGGCGTTTTAAATCATTTTAACACGTTTTTCGAGCTTTTAAAACACTTACGTTAATTAATTTGTTCAAAAATAAAATCAATGAGCCTTTCTTTCTGATGTAGAAAACGTTCAAGTGCTAATTCATTCAAGCTTGGAGTAGGTAAAAGTTTTTTTTTGATAGAACACAGTCTATTTTCCTGCATAGTGTTTCTTTCCAGCAAACGTTTGTAAGTTCACTGTCTGACGATGTCATAGGCGGTTCTCGGGTTTTAAATGCTATTTTAACATCATAAGTCAAATTATTTTGTTTAGTTAACTCAATCACTCTGTTTACCGAATGGTCCGTAAATAATTTTTGTGACAATTCTGAGCAAACTATCCCAATGTCGGCGATTAATTTAAAACAATAAAAACAATAAGACACTTAGACAATGCTTTCGATTGCAGTCTGAATTATTCTACCTTCGAAGTTATATTTGTGCGTATTTCCCGTTGCCAGTAATTCTGTGGTTCAAAATGATAACACTTTTAAGGACTTTATACAGATAATTAGAGTGCTTCATAAAATGTTCACTGAAATTAGTTTTCTGAATTATTTATTGGTAATTTTTTTTAAGGTCGTAAAAATTGGAACACTTAAAATGCTTTATTGTAACTTAGGTGTAGTTACTTGCACATTAATATAATTGTGTCATTGCTCTCAATTTTAATGAGAAAAACTCAGTGAGCCACCAATAGATAACTACAGCAAGTGCCACCTAACCTTGCAAATTTTAGTGGGCTTTGATTCGGCTACTTCCGCTTTGTTTCGTCGGTAGTCGTAAGCTCGTAACTTAAACTAGCTCTAATTGGCTGTTGGACAGTGTGGTACACTCTACTAAAAAGTGAAAGTCAATTTATTTATGGTTTACGAATAATTGTGGATTTTTTGACAAATTAAAAGGCCGTGCGCCATAAGGTTAGAAACAGTTTGCTTTGAGAAGGGATTAACGATAATTTAGGTTACGTATAAAAAATACAGCAAAGAAACTAGAAATGTAATAAAAAACCTTGCTTTTGCTTGAGAGTGTAACGGCTTCTCGCCTTTTAAACTTATCGTCATTTTTTTTGCAAGGTTAAATGGCACTTGCTGTATATTATTTAGAAAAGGAACATTCAATAATGTGACAATGCAGTAACCGTAACATTTTATCATTGCAATAATATGACAGTATAATTGACAAAAAAAACATCGAAAATTGGTCTCAGTACTTGTCCCATTTGTTATGGCGTTGACTATACCTCTAAGCTCTTTAAATACACTTTAACAAATGTTATTATATAATGCTTCACAATGCTATGAATAATAAACCGGAGCGGATTAGCGTAGTGGTCTGAGCACAAACTCGACCAGCTGCAGCGCTAGAAAATTGTAAATGTATTTCTATTTTCCAAGTACATAAATACGGCTTAGAATTTTAATTTTTTTTATATGTACTATGTACTATGCAGGATTGTATTTGATTTAGTATTAGAAACTGAGCCTTATTCTTGTAAGCGTTCTAATTCTCTGTGAATATAATTAGTTACCACCTTAGTGGCGTTTTAGCTGAGCACGTTAAAATTAATATACAGAGTTATTCAAAAGTATGGAATAAAATTCGTATTCCTGTAGCGCGTTGGTTTTTGACAAAATGCTCGAACAGTTAAATTGATTTAAATATAACTGCATCCTTATGTGATATCTTTTGTTTTCCAACGTCAACTTCCGCACCCCCGACCGCCGTGACTTAATTTTTTTAAATAGCGACTTATACTTTGTTTGGGCTCGTTGGAAAGCTTGCAAAAAACTGCATTCAAATCTACCATCATAAATGAACTGCGATCGTTGATTTTTAAGTTATAGCAATTTAAAGAAAAAATGCACTTTTTCATATTTTTTCATTATGACGTTGATATCAAATAAATTATCTGATCGGAATCAGCTACATCTTGTTTGAGAGCCCTCATGACTAGTAGAAGCAAAATCAAATGTTAATTTTCAGAAAATTTTGTATTTGGTGAGACTATACGTCCCCCCCTTTAATTTTTTGGCTGACAAATTTAAGATATGATTGGCTACTGCAGAAAATGTAAAATCCAATTATTTGCAATTTAAAATAAATTCCTTTTTATTTTACTTGCTATTTACTTTATGGTATTAATATCTAGTATGGGAAAGTCTACTCTAAGGTAACGCTTTTTTCGATGGTTAGCACGAAAGTAGGTCCATATTTTTTGCTTGAAAGTTCACCTCGCGAGTAAACTGAGAGGAATTCCTTTTTGAACTCAAAATATTGTTTCCGAATCTATCACAACCCCGCGCAGAAGGTACTGTTTATTAAAGCTGAAGTATAAGCTTGCAATTTCGCGAAAAAGTTTGTTTTAACGATAACATAAACATATGATAAGAACGCCATCCAAAAGTGCAACATTAATACGCTCCTTTCTTTCAGGCCCACATTATTATGGTATAGGTATCTACACTGTGTCTATAAAGTAACTCCCCCCCCCCCTAACTAACTTTTGAACGACTTGATATTTTACCACAAAATTTGGTGTGCTTTAATTGGAAATTATATACTATTTTTTAGCCAATAATTAAATTCTGTATCATTCGAATTTTGGCGGCTAGGCGCCATTTTGAATTTTTTTTAATGGAGAGGGTGCTCGAGTGACACCTCATTTAAAAGAAAAAAGAACAATATTTAGCTATAACAAAATGACAACTGTTTGAAGATAAGGATTAAGGAAGTCTATTTAAAATACTAAGAATTAAAGCAAAAAGAAATTAAGTTAAGTGTTCGAAATGTTCACAATTCACTTACTTCTTGGCACATCAAAAGTCGGTTATGAAATTCCTGCCTTACATTTTCATAACTTTCTGGAGTGATATTTCTGCAAACTTCTGTAATGCGTTGCTCCAGTTCTTCAATTGTTTGTGGACGGGCTCTGTACACTTTCGATTTCAGATATCCCCATAGAAAAAAATCTAAGGGGGTTAAATCTGGGGAGCGAGCCGGTTATTCTACATGCTCCTGCCTACCAATCCATCTTCCAGGAAAATATCCGTTGAGAAAGTCAGAAACAAGCCTATAATAATAAGGCGGCGCACCGTCTTGTTGGAACATAACGTTTTCAATATTATTTCCAGCCACCTGAGATATTTCTGGGAAAATTTTGTCCTCCAAATGAAAAAGTCGACTACTGGATAAAAAAATCAAAGCAATTTTGAATTGAGTGAGTCCATTTGTTTAAAATCCGCCATTTTGTTATGGCTCTATATTTTTCTTTGAAACCCTAGGATCAAACGCAGAACTAAAAGACCTTTCAAATGAGGTGTCACTCGACCCCCCTTTCATTTAAAAAAAATTTTTAATGGCGCCCAGCCGCCATTTTGAATGATACACAATTTAATTTTTGGCTAAAAAATAGTATTTAGTTTCCCATTAAAGCACACCAAATGTTGTAGTAAAATATCAACTCGTTCAAAAGTTAGTTGGGGGGGGGGGTACTTTATAGACAGATGGTATATCCCCCTGCTGAAGTGTTTTGTATGTTTTTTGTTGTGTGTTTACATAGTAACGGTCTGGTTTTAAAAACAACGGTGCCTCCCACAAGAACTGCCAATTCCCTTGTCATCTGCTTTAAAAAAAACTCCTTGTTTTGGCAATTTTCATGTTCAAATAAAATAAATACTCCGTTGTTCCTTTCATTTTGTATTTAATTTCAAAACTGTCAAAAACAAAGAAAAGATGAATGAAACAACCTACTGTTTAATCCTCTTGGACGATTTAATAAGCGTCAAGACTAATGCATAAGTGTATGAGGGCGATCGTTTGACACTTAATAGTAGCGCCAATAAAGATAAGCAATGCTTTCGGTTTGCTCCCTATAATTGATTCTAATAAATTGTTCTCAATAACATTAACGATTCGCGAACCCAAAAAGACATCCCAATTCTACTTGAGCTATTTTAAGACATGAGCAATAAAATTTAAAATAGTTTATATATGTATGTATTCGTCTTGTAAATTGCGAGCATGTGCCATTCAATCGTTTACTATTAAACAGATATAAATAATAAATTACTTATTACTAATAAAATAAACATTGATATCCATATGGCGTACATTAATTCAAACCAAGTCTAGCTATCGTTCAACCACCTACAATAAAACATACATGTCTTTCCAGATTTGTAGGATCCGGTTCGATTTATTTTCGTGCAAGCCATTAATATTTCGTATTACTTTATTGATTTACTCCACGCAATTATCGGAGAAGCTTATTCTTAGACTTAATCGAAATATATTACGCAGATTTTAAAAAAATAGGACGTTTTGGGTAAACATGATTATTAGTTGGAAATTCCCCTAAAAATAAAATGTGGGTAAACATTCTGCAGAATTAACGAACTTGTTTTCTCGAATTGTTGTGTTTTAAGAAATTACAGTTTTACTATCAAATAAAACAAAAATAAAAGCCGAACATAGTTAATAGTTATTGCGATAAAATTGAAACGAGCTTATTATAGTAGCGAAGCGTGGGAGTATAGAAAGGTAGACATTGTCTACCCAAAAAATATACAAAAATCCAGTTTTATGTTGCATAATTTAAAAAACAATAATAATGTACAAGAAAGTCTTTATCACAAGCGGCTACTTTAAAAAATATAATCGAAAATTAGCGTAGTGGTCTGAGCACAAACTCGACCAGCTGCAGCGCTAGAAAATTGTAAATGTATTTCTATTTTCCAAGTACATAAATACGGCTTAGAATTTTAATTTTTTTTATATGTACTATGTACTATGCAGGATTGTATTTGATTTAGTATTAGAAACTGAGCCTTATTCTTGTAAGCGTTCTAATTCTCTGTGAATATAATTAGTTACCACCTTAGTGGCGTTTTAGCTGAGCACGTTAAAATTAATATACAGAGTTATTCAAAAGTATGGAATAAAATTCGTATTCCTGTAGCGCGTTGGTTTTTGACAAAATGCTCGAACAGTTAAATTGATTTAAATATAACTGCATCCTTATGTGATATCTTTTGTTTTCCAACGTCAACTTCCGCACCCCCGACCGCCGTGACTTAATTTTTTTAAATAGCGACTTATACTTTGTTTGGGCTCGTTGGAAAGCTTGCAAAAAACTGCATTCAAATCTACCATCATAAATGAACTGCGATCGTTGATTTTTAAGTTATAGCAATTTAAAGAAAAAATGCACTTTTTCATATTTTTTCATTATGACGTTGATATCAAATAAATTATCTGATCGGAATCAGCTACATCTTGTTTGAGAGCCCTCATGACTAGTAGAAGCAAAATCAAATGTTAATTTTCAGAAAATTTTGTATTTGGTGAGACTATACGTCCCCCCCTTTAATTTTTTGGCTGACAAATTTAAGATATGATTGGCTACTGCAGAAAATGTAAAATCCAATTATTTGCAATTTAAAATAAATTCCTTTTTATTTTACTTGCTATTTACTTTATGGTATTAATATCTAGTATGGGAAAGTCTACTCTAAGGTAACGCTTTTTTCGATGGTTAGCACGAAAGTAGGTCCATATTTTTTGCTTGAAAGTTCACCTCGCGAGTAAACTGAGAGGAATTCCTTTTTGAACTCAAAATATTGTTTCCGAATCTATCACAACCCCGCGCAGAAGTATAATAAAATAAACATTGATATCCATATGGCGTACATTAATTCAAACCAAGTCTAGCTATCGTTCAACCACCTACAATAAAACATACATGTCTTTCCAGATTTGTAGGATCCGGTTCGATTTATTTTCGTGCAAGCCATTAATATTTCGTATTACTTTATTGATTTACTCCACGCAATTATCGGAGAAGCTTATTCTTAGACTTAATCGAAATATATTACGCAGATTTTAAAAAAATAGGACGTTTTGGGTAAACATGATTATTAGTTGGAAATTCCCCTAAAAATAAAATGTGGGTAAACATTCTGCAGAATTAACGAACTTGTTTTCTCGAATTGTTGTGTTTTAAGAAATTACAGTTTTACTATCAAATAAAACAAAAATAAAAGCCGAACATAGTTAATAGTTATTGCGATAAAATTGAAACGAGCTTATTATAGTAGCGAAGCGTGGGAGTATAGAAAGGTAGACATTGTCTACCCAAAAAATATACAAAAATCCAGTTTTATGTTGCATAATTTAAAAAACAATAATAATGTACAAGAAAGTCTTTATCACAAGCGGCTACTTTAAAAAATATAATCGAAAAAAATCCTTTTCTTTTTTAACTCTGAAAGAAAAATTAGACTAAGGAAAAAAAGTAGGACAGCACCTTAAATGTAAAGCGTACGTATATGTAATGTAGTACAATATATAATTTTTGGTAGTGTACAAAATTTGTGTACCTATGACCGTAAACCACCATTTTCCAGTGGTACAGTACACAATGTCCAATGGCCACAACGCCCACCATGTATTTTGTAGGTCCGTATCGCCCATCGAGAACATAACTCTGACTCTGCGTAAAATCTAGTTGCCATGAAGGTCTAAGTATTTTCATAACATACTTAAATGGTTTCCACAAACTTTAAGAGTAAGTTATACACATCAAAGCATTAAAAAGAGTTCGTATACAGAGTGTTTGTAAATCGCTTTACTGCCTGTAACTTTGTTATTAATAAAGATATCAAAATAAGCTTTTTTTTGTTTTAAATTGGAGAATGTATAGCACAAAATGCCAATATTAAACAACGACTACTGTTTTTGCACAACGGCATAAAACATTTGTTTTTTAAATGGAACACCTTATATATTTATAGATATTTAAAAAAAGCGCTAAAAATACTTTATGGTCGTACACTTAAATCGAAATTTTAGAGTGCATATTTTTTTAAATAAAAAAAATACATTTTGTTAAAACGACACATCTTTATTGGAACTATTTTTAAATTGTTTTGGGGTGTAGAACTTACGCTTAAAGTATGTAGAAATTATACGACAATCTTTAGGAAACACTCAGACCTTCATGGCAACTCGATTTTATAAACATATTTAATTATTTCAAAAACTGTTGGATTTGGCGACTTTCAGCAAGAGCACTTTTCTGTGTAGTTTTGTCTGGAGAACAAGCTTGTATAGCCAAAACTTCAAAAACGGTAAAGGTCTGTAATATTTAGAAGGGAATATTATGCAACCCCCAAATGAGATACCTCTGGTGTACTGCGTAAGTTATTGACAAAAAGTGATTAAACTAATCCATCTTCAGGAAGCTGTAACTCCGTAACAAAGCGTTTCAGGGCCGATGCCTGTAGAAACTTTTTAAATTATATTCAGATACTGAATCTATCCTTAAAGGGCGTCTCACATGTTATGAACCACCTTGTTATAAATCTACAGCGCAACCATAGAGCTTTTTACTTTCTGATCCTGCTGTAGAAGCAGGAATATTGTGTACAACGAGCGATATAATTTACTAGAATTAAAATTCAAGCATGCTACTCATTTGCTGTATGAGGTATGTAATTTTAAAGATAAAATTAATTTTCAACTCGATATTTTATTAGTGAAATAATTCAATCATATACCACTCGTGAATTGAAAAATATGCGAGGTAAATTACTTACAGTTCCTGCATAGCAAATCGCGTTTGTATTGTTTAAGAAAAAATTTTTAGTCGGCACATTCGAGTTGCTGTGCAACAAGTTTTGGTGATTTATTAACCCGATTATTTTTCAATTCACTCGTGGAATTGGAATATTTGTTGTTTACACTGTACACTCTCATTATTGCAATCGACTGCTTGTTTTAGTTACTTCTATTACTCAAAGACTTTAAATGCTTAAGTGGTGTTTCCATTTTATAGTTTATTAACTTTCGTACGCGTTTCAGAACAGTAAAATCTAAATTTCACCACTTAACATTTTATTATGAAAAACCACAAAACCAGGCCATGGATGTTGATCTAAACTAAACTCAGAAGCCGCATTTCACACAAAGAAAGTCGTTTACATTTATTTATAAAGCAAAATTGCGGTTTGCGGTGAAAAGAGATCACTAAAAGATCCGCGTAAATATTTTAAGTGAATTTTGTATAGATAAATATTAATGCTTATCATGCGTTTTGTTTTCTTCTTTCGAGGTTATATAAATAGGCATCGCCGATTGAAATACTGCCTTGAAACGTTTTGCTTAGCGAAATATTTTCGAGATGGTGAAAAACGAAGTTAACCCTGATTTCGAGGATCGTTATAAACAGATTAAAATATGCGTGGGAATCTATTGTTCGCTAATATTATAAAAATTCTTGTTCTATTTTTTTTATTAATAAAAACAAGGCCAGAAATTCCAAAACTGTTTATTTTACCCCAAACATTATAGAGAAATGTTTTTTTTACATAAACGTATATTTAACTAAATTTAGGCTTTTAATTTTGACGTAAAAATTGGTTTACATTAACTTATTTCCTGAGGCAGAGTGCAGACGTCTCGTCAAGCGTTAGGGCGTTAATGCGTCGCAAGTACAGAAAATAAACAGTTTATCTCTATAAGCTACGAAAATATTTTCTTCGCCACTGAATCAGTTTAGATAGTCAGTAAACTTACATTTATTTATCTGTATTAGGCAGTATGACAGATAAAAAATTCCACATCCTGAAGAGGAAAAGCTCTACAATTCCATGTTACCTGATCAATTAGAATAATTTTTGCGTTATTTTTTGAGGTTAAAATGAAGTCTGGACATCGTCTTACATTGAACGACGTATTCTTTGTAAGTAGGAAAAAATAAGCTTAATCTCAGAAACTTACATTTTCTTAAAATATTCGTATTTTAGGCGTCTTTCATCAGAAAATACGTATAATCTTCTCCAGCTGGTTTTTGCACGTTTTCGAGACTAACCTGTCCCAGACGAAATTAAATATTGAGTTAAATTTTAAATTTGGATATCAGGTAAAATACATTTTAAATTAAAAATTGTACTGAAAATTGTATATCAAATTATAAAAATAATTTTAAATAAAATTATAAAATTGGCACTTTGCCTGTATTTTGAATTTATATCATAACATCTGCGTGCCCATTTTGGTATCATTTAAGAATATATAAAATTTAATTGAGTTATATTCAAATATGTAGGCGACATTTGGCCTGTTAATTGATCTATGGGACAGTCTGTATACGTAACTGGTGGTAATGAGTTTACTGACAAATATCAGTTTTTAAAATTTTTGTTTTTAAACTAAATAATCTAAAAACTCGTAAATCAAAAATTACCATCAACATTTAGGTCAATATTTCTTTTTTTAAAGTTAAAATCTCGTTGAAATATTTGAAGAATTTAACAACCCCCGTGCTTCGGGTAGCAGTTTAATTTCATTTCCTATTCAAATTATTAAAAAAAATCAGGGAAAAACGATAACTGTTAAGAGCTGTGAATATCATAACATCAGAAAAATAACTGAACCCCGAAATAAATAAAAATGTTATAAGAAATAAAATATAGGGAAAATTCTAAAAAATGCACGTATACACGGAGCAATGTACCTCGAACTTAAAGAAACAAACACTATGTTAATAAAAAATCCTCTATAAACAAATCAGCCCCTAAAACAACTAGACAAAAAATAATCTCATGAATAAAATATTATATATCCTCCACTTCTATACCTACTCAATATTAAACTGTACATATAACCCGAACCTCTCATAAATGCTTTTAATATTAAAAAAATATTTTGTTTCATAACGCTCTAATTCCAACTGATAATATAAGATGGGAATACTTCTAACGTAAACAATGCAGTTTTTTGGAGTCAAGTCTAAATTGTCACAAAATGGTAGGAGCTCGCTACTTTGTTTTTTTTTATTATTGCCAGTGGCTTAGCCAAGGAGGCGAGGACTACGGTGGGACTACGGTTGGACCCCCCCCCCCGAAAACTTGCTTAAGTACATACAAATTTTAATGATTCTGAGTTCCAGTACAGTGCACTTAAAATACTGTTACTTATCATATATTCAAAAGTATTTTATTAATAACGGTTTACGCGCCAACATTGACTACAATAACAACCCGCCACTCTAACCATTGTGCCGAGAGCATAGCTGTATAATAGTAATTTTATAAGAACACACTATTCACGATAGTTAAGCTTTTATATAAAAGTAATAGTATAAACTTTTTGCGAACATTAAATTTATCCAACTGCTGGTTATCAACAGAGAAAGTGGTGGAGCATTAACAAAAGCCGACTCGTTTTAACAAGCTGTGTAATATACTCACGCGCCGTGAGATTTTCATACTTCGGTCAAGGCATGGGACTCACAGACTTCAGAGAAAGAGAGAAAGATGTCAAGTAAACTGCTAGTAGGTTGCAATATTTTTGTGAGGAAATAAATTGATTATTTGGAATTAAATACAACTAAAAACGGTAGAACAAATTTTTCGAACATAAATTTGGCAAGAGGGTGAAAATTAGACCCCTTACATATTGCTGCGCCTAGCAATTATGGTCTAAATCTTATTTCACTATCACCCATGAGCAATTTTGCTTTAATAAGTCATGAATTAAGGCGTCATAGAGAAGTTAGCCAACTGGAACACGAACTAAATTGCAGCACATTCTTAGTTCTATTAGCCTATAAAATTTAAAAACTTTTCAAATTTTTACATCACATTTTTATTAGTTCAATTCTTTTAGTTCGTAACATTGTGTATCCCTAGGATATTTAATATATCAAATTTCATCTCGATCTGATTACACGTTTTTAAGTAAATGAGAGTTCAAACCAAAATTTTCAAAAATTCATAGAAGGCATTACAGAGAAATTAGCGCGCTGTGATACGAACCAAATTGTAGCTCATCCTCAGATCTATCAGCCTACAAAATATAAAAGAATTGTGTGGCCAGTTTCTAAGCATTATTGTTTTTAAAAATATTCAAAATTTTGAAATAATTTGTTCTTCACATTATTCATGCGGTAAAAATTCTGAAGTAACCTGGTGCGTAAGTTTGTTAAGAAATAACATTAACACATGTCCTAGATTATTCCTTGTTATGTTACGAAATTTTCGGTAGTGCTAGTTTTCAGCGGTACTGTTGTGTTTTGTTACCAAAAAATGTCATGTTAATAGTGAGTTTCTGTACACTATAATAATACGAACCCCAAGACACGTTTAGGAAAAAAAACCAAAAGTCACTTGACTAGAAATTTGTTAGAACATCCTATATTACATGCCATCTGTAAATACACTGCGTTTTTATATAGCTTGATATTTGTTTTTGTAGCGTAGGGCTCAACAATGAGGCAGATTAGAACAATTGTTTCGCTGGTTTCAAAATTTAATATATCTTATTATTACAAGTTTGACATAAATTATCTTAAAAATCGACAGATCAGTTTGTGGCCCTCTTCAGATACTATTTCTGGTTGCGGCACTGCTCAATTTCCTCTAGCATATTCTTCTTTCATAATTGAAAAATTCCGTTTTCAAAAAAAATGATACCAAAAAAAATATCTCAATAAATTTTTGGTATATAATTATGTCGTGGCCAGATTGTAAACTTTGTCGATTTATAAAACGCCCAGGCGCATCTTGAAATGAGAGAAGAACATAGAGTAATTAGTCATTTCCTGACGTTTGTTTTTAAAACAATGTTGTCGCTTTTCCAGAGTTTTTCGGTTAGTGGTAGAAACACAAAAGTTTTCAGTGATTTATTTTAATGCGAGCTCGTATTTGAGGGTCAGGTTTATATCCTTATTGCTTCCTTAAGTTGGTTAGAGGGTTAGAGCTACGTATTAAAATTATTATTAATTCTTGGATTATTGATTTTGTCTGCATTGCCGTTTGTCTTTGTAATTTAATTGTTCATTAGTTTTATTTTATAATTATTTCAACCTGCACATAGCTTAAGGAATTTTCTTATTTTTAAGTAATATTGTATAATATTTTGAACCTTTAAGGTAATTGCACACGTGTTCCAAATTCTTAGTCAACAAGTTCCTCTGACACGTGGTTGGAAATTATGTTGATGTTTACCAAATTGCGCCAGCTTACTGTTATTTGTTTTTGATTTTACGAAAATCGTATTGGCGTCTCTAAATAACAAATTCTTATGATTTAAAGTTGAGGGTTTTGGTTTCTTTGTTATTGAGCCACGTGCAAGAATTTATGTAAACTTACATCATAGCTTTATCACAGTTTTGCACTATAAAATCAGAAGTAGTTTTCGCAGGGCATTATTCTTGATCTAACAGTCTGGAGTCACCCCTGAACAGTGGCGGTCCGTCCTATTAGGCAGGGTAGGTGGTGCCTACCCATAACTTTTCAAAAAAATCAAGCTTTCAATAAAAAAAGTTACTTTTACACAGTTTTTACTTTTTAACGCCACCACGTAACATTAATACTTAAACGCCAAATAAATAGACCGTTGCCTTTAAACATAGTTTCGTGTACGCGAAAGGCCGATCTTATCGGGCCAAATGGCCAGCTACGATACAATGAACCAATCTATTATTCTTAATACGTTTGCATGCACATTGATGCTGTTATATCTACATGTTAATAGTCATTTTCTCACGCCCTTATTTCTAAGAAACTGTCATAAAATGCAGATGTCAAGACACCTGTGTTGGCGTCACAGAGTAATATAATACCGGGTCAGGTCATAAAAGACACCATCCCTCTGAAATGCAGGATGATGCAAAGTTCTGCAGGTAAACAGAAAAACACTTGGGTTTCCGACACCGACCTGATCGGTTCAACTTCTGTATTTCAGAATTGTAAATAGCAAACGAAAGATTAAATAAATGATAAGTGTTCCACATCTTCTTGTTTCATTCACGTGACGCAACGAATCTAAGTGTCTCCAAGCAGGCACGACAATGCAAATAATGCAATGATCAGATAGACAGATGAAAAAAATAGTAGGGATTTCAGAACGCAATAAGCACGCCAAAGACACGGCCTTTGGTAGTTGTAACTTTACTTGCGCCGGTCAGCAGCAGTTAGGTGCAGCGTGCAGCTATTGTGTGTTTATTTATTTCATACGTAGTTTGCACAATTGCAGTAAATATGGAAATTCTCGTTGACCAGTTTTTAACACAAAAGTTGAATGAATACTCTTACGACAAACAAATAGAAATAAAAAATCATGGGCGATGTACTTCTAGATTAAAACTATTTGGCAAATCACGCATTAACTTGGCGTTAGACGAAGGTTTACCTTATCAAATTAGAGTGCATAACGACAAAGTGAAATTATTTAGAGATTTTATGCTTAAATTAATTCATTTAACAACAAGTTTTGGTAAAGCGGAGTTGCCGTAATTTTTTACAATTTAATTTTAATGTTAAATAATTTTTGCCATTGCCTACTCAAACTTTGAACCCACGGAACGCCACTGCTCCTGAACCCTCTTTCACTACTGGTTTGAGCCTCGAGGTATCTCGGCTTGCAGCAGCAGGACGTTCTTCTCCTTAACTTGCCCAGCGCCTCGAGGTATTTCAGCTGCTCGCAGTCTTCTCTTCAGGGCTTGCGCCTCAAGGTTTCTCGACTGCAGCAGCAGGACCCCTCTCTCTTACCTATGCCCATTCCCCCTTACGAGGTGATCCAGTTTATCTAAATTATCAACCTTCAGTTTTACAAATTTACGTATAACGACAGTTTCCCTTATTTTAAATATATTGAGGTATCTCAGCTGCAACAGCAGAGCCCCATTTCCTTTACTTGCCCAGCGCCTTGAGGTATCTCGGCTGCTCACGGGTTTTCCCCTGTAGTTTTGCGCCGCGAAGTATCTCGGCTGCAGCAGCAGGACACCTCGTCCCCTTATCTTGCCCAGCGCCTCGGGGTATTTCGGCTGCAGCAGCAACCTATGCCCATCCCCCCTTGATTGCGGGGTGAACCAAGTTTATCTAAATTATCAACTTTCAGTTTTACAAATTTACGTACAATGACAGTTTCCCTTATTTTGAATATATTCAGAACATCAGCTACCCTGGCAAGGTTTGTTGCAGTTTCCCTTGTCTGTACAGCTGAATACCGGGCTAGATAACTGTAAGTCAGCTGCAGCCGCAATTGTTTTGAGGAAATGATATTAGTTAGTTTCAATAAATGTATTTAAACCTCTTCTGTATTTTATTTATCTAATTCAGCTACTTTAGATCCGGGGATGCCAAACTTGTTACTACAGTTACGATTTAGGACACAACCTACTACGAAGGGCCATAACGTATCACATCCAGGGTCCGCAACGTTACAATACCACATTTAAAATTTCTCCCAAATCAGCCTACCCTTGCTGGAAACACCAAAGAACGAAAAAGCTACATTAACTTGTCGAATTTACTTCTAACAACAAGTAGGCCCCGTTTATTCAGTACTTAGGCGAAAATTCTTATTAATGGCGGTATTCTTTACATCAGTTAGAAAATCTCTGATGCTTTACAGTAATGATGGCAAAGCTATAAAATATTCATACAATAATGACGATCAATTTAAATAATAATGTGCACAACCTTAATGAATCATGAATATTAAACAGTTTGCACTTTACCGATAAGTAAAAGGAATTGTTATTCTTCTAATAGCACGTAACCGTAAGACAATGAAGTTATGGCGTCGACAGCATAGGTTTTCGTACTTATAATTAGGCTCATGTAACACAATCACCGGGTAACAAACCAGGACAAAATTTACGTTGTTTTCAACAAGCTATAAACGTAATTCAAAATGACGAAGTATTGAAAGGCCCTAAGGGATCACAATTTATTATTCGCTGAGACAACCGCATATGGGGTGAGATGAGCGATTGGGGTGACTAAATCAGAGGGTGAGGGTCCCGATGAAACTGTTAACATCCCAAACAGTTTGCAAAATACTGATGAGCAAACTGATACAGAATTTATTAAAACATTTTTTAAAACGAGTTTTATTTTTAGAACAGTGTGCAAAAATAAACATGAATGAATCACACTGTTCAGTATCTACTATAGAACAAATTCTGTGGGTACGCGTAGGTAGGTAATTAATTCGATAAATTGTGGTACGAGTATCATGCAAGTTCAAATATGTGATAGGTGTATGATAAACTTGAGAATTGTCGGTTGTTTTTAAAGTTTTGAGGAAACCAGCGGAAGTACCGACCTGTGAAAATGTTATAATATTAACGTATGTAAATAAAGAGTTTGTCAACGTATAATGTTTTGCATTCTCTAGATGTAGCTCTACCATTCTGATATAAGTGTACAGTAGTTAAAATAACTGCGATTTCGTTTGAAAGTTTCAGTATATCCAAAAGAAATGTTTAGCTTAAAATTTATCCACCCATGACTCTAATTTTTATGGGCCCTGCCTGCCTAAGCAGGGCCGTGTTCTTAGATTGTTAAAAACTTGAAGGGTACTAGGATTTGATCTTAATGCATCTTGTTTGTCAGGACAAGTATACTTAATCGCCTTATGTCTGTTAGCTGTTTGTTAACGAACACATACAAACTAACGTTTAGCAGCGTGCATCTTCAGCGTGGTTAGAGCACTGTGTACCACCAGTGCTCTAATCACCTATTTAGTAATAAAAAACCATTATCATCTTCATCTTCTTTACGGTTTTCACGTAACCATAATAACTTATAATTAGTCACTCCACCGTTTGTTTTGGCAGTCATAAATCACAGGCTATTTAAGCCGGGGGTTGCCTAGGCCTTCGTTCCCTCCGCAACCCATTGACCATTGACCTATTTTTCTTCAAATTTAGTATGTAGAAGTTCTTTGCATATATTTGATAACTCTTCACGTAAAATATTTATAGCGATTTTTGATCCGAAGTACAAAGCGCATCTAATCAGCCATGAGTCGAGCAGTTACCGTGCTCCCATGCGGTTTAGCCGTGGTTATCGTAGCTTACTTTTATTTCCTTATACCGTATGCGACATCGTATTGCACAGGCTGTAAATGAAATGTAAAAATAGCAGCAATTTTGTAAGTTTAATTACATTATTATACGTATGTTATGCAACGGTGAGTTCCGTTTCGGCAATATTGAATTCGCTTCAAAATTAAATGTTATTAGAAAGAGAGAGGAAGTATTTCTCATAAGCTGACCATACGCATTTCTTGTAAATTTTGTATGGTAATAGCATTTATAGCAATTTGTCAGTGACGGTCCCTGTGAATTTTTAAAATTGAAAATTATTGCTTTTATATTAATTGAACAGATGTAAAATAATCCACGTTTTAGCTGAATTACTTATCAGCAATTATAAAATTTTTGGGCATACAAATTTAGTTTTCTAGTTTCCGGTGTTCTTTTAACGTATAATTCCAATCAAAAAACTATTTATGGTTGCATTTCGTGAGTATCGGCGGTGTAGAACTGATGACACAATATTTGCCAAAGCATTTAGAGAGGCATTATATTGTGGGTATTGTGATCTTATTGTTAATCTGGGGGATTATTTTATTTTACAATCTTACGACGCTCACAGTGTTAGTAGTATTTTTATATTATTTTCTTTTTGAAATATTATTTAATTATTATAAGACATACGTGTGTAGCCTGAAACATTTTTTAAATTAATATAATTACGTAATTTTAATAATTATTAATTATTCCAGTATCGCAATTTTAATCAGAGAAATATTGACTGATTGACTCAGTTCGTTACCAAACATTTTGATTTTTGAGTTCGTATGTTTTAGAAAAATTCGACTATACTTGAAAACGCTTGGGTTTGAAGATTAAACATTTATAAAAATAATAGCACTACTTCTAAACTTTGTAAATTTTCAAACTTTGTAGTAATAAAGCTTAAAATTAGAAGTTTTTACTTCGAACTAGGGATTTACCGAATATTATTTTTGGCTACTTGCGGAATACCAAATATTCGGCCAGACCCTCATTGCCTAATAACAGTTATTCGGACAATATTCAGCTAAGTACCGAATATTAGGGCAATTATTCGGTTAAATGTTCGGTTAAGTAGCAAATATCAGGCCAACTATTTGGCTGAGTACCGAATGTTACCTAATTCGAGTGAATTATTCAGCCAAGTGCTGAATACTTCCTGGTAATTAATTCGCAAGCTTTCCTCTTTGGCTACTGAAAGTGCACTTTTGTTTCATACAGTTTCGTACGCCCTCGTTTCAATGCATTTTAGTCTAAGTATTATACCCGGAAATTTTACGAATAATTTGCAATTTAGTATTTTTTTTTATTTAGTGCACAAAAAGCTAAGTACTAGTCAAATATTTGGTTGAATTAAAAAAATATTCAACCTTCCGAATATTCAGCAAACTCCAAAAAAAACAGTCGAATTTTCAGGCCACCAAAAATTCCTACTTCAAAGCCTCTAAATTTTGCTATTGATATAAAGTCACTTTACAACTTTCAATTGCTATAACATGTTAATTATTAACAACAAAAAACAAAATGTAGTTTAAAAAGGGGATTGAAAAAAAATCGCCTATTGATTAAAAACAATTCTAGAAGATTTATACAATACCTTATTTCTAGCTATGCAGAGTAAGGTAAAAATATTACCAGTTTAATGGTTCCATAAAAAAAGTAAGTTTCTGGGCATTTTATTTTACGATTTTATAAAATGATGTTTTCTTTACAAGACAGAATTGACAAAATCAAGTTTTGTTATCGCAGTGGCAACACCACTGTGGTCGAATTAATTATACAGCGGCAGCGGTTGAAACTGTACAGTAGAGCAGCTTACCAAATTCTGATATAATAGCTTAAGAAAATGTCATGATAATTAGTAGTAGTAGTTTATTGGCAAAAATGGCCAGTTGCGTACAAATATAAACACTGTTACCCAAACATAATAATAATAATAACAATAATAAATATAAACATTATTACATTTTTGTATTCAAAAAAAGAAAACAAGTAGCGCTATATGTACATAAATACTCTTCTATTGTGTAAAAAACGTTATCCGTAATGTATGAAATTTTATACATCATTTGGAACGAGAAATCTGGCATCGGCATATTGACATTACGAGTATTACAGCAATGAAATTCGGAGCTTGTATTAATCAAGTCCTTTATTTTAAACATATATGTGCAATAATGTTTCATATAGATTTATAAATTAGTTAAGTTCATAACGTGATAAGATTTAAACGATGTTCTGCACAAATCTCTGTATTAAATTTGCAATTATGTGAAGTGATTTCTTCTGCAGTTTAAGGACCTTTTCAGAGAAATTAGTTTCCTTAAAAAAGTATGCCATATCTTACACTTAGATGGCTCTCAAAACAACAATATAATAAATCCCTAACTGTCTCACCATAACAACACGACTAAATTTTGCATCTCAGAAAAATATGTCACTATAACACAACGGCGGGCCCTTGCATGTCGGCTCAGTTTATTGATTGTTTTTCTGTTGCTATAATTTGGTCATTTATAGCTTACTTTAACTCTAGCGAGTCTTACAAACTGCGATACCGACTAGGTTCGGCTTATTATTAAAATGTGATTACTACAAATTATAAATGATTTTCTAGGAACTACGCATCAGGCAGTATCATGTCGTACATCTCGAGAGTACTTAGATACTTATTATGTTTGCGGGTTCCGATATTTACGTTTAAATTTCGTATGTATTAATTATATTATTACATTTCTGACTTATATGAATAAGAGCGAATTTTATTTTGCAAGTATATGCAAATGTCTAACAAGATTTTTGGTGAGTGTTAATGCGTTTCAAAGACATTTTGAAAATCTCTGTTAAGCCACTTCGCTGGAAATGAGGAAAACTGATAAGTTTAACTAATTTTTGTCCAGCTTTTTTTAAGGAATGTTAGCAGGGGCCCTGCCAGGATGTTTTTCCTGAAGATTTTTACGGGAGTTTTTCAATATGAGGCTGCTTTTCCGAGCTTTTCTTTCGTTTGTACCGGGGCTTCTTTTGCTTTTTTTTCGCAGATTTTATTTGCGGGAACAACTCTTAACTTGACTTAGCAAAGGAAACGTTCGGAGCGGCAAGAGCCGGGTATGAAGTTATCAAAAAACATTAGAGGGCGTAGTCCACGGGTTCTGCTGCTTTTATATATTGTGTTACATTGAAACTGTACAAACATCGTTGAGTTTTAGTCATTTAGTAAACTAGCAGCATTCGGTGTATTTGTTCTGCTTTACTACATTGTTTCATATCGTACAAACATTGGCGACAAAGTGATGAAAAAGAGAGTCATCATAAATTGATAAATGGGTTGAAATTTTTTAACATAACATATCGAAATACGTATATGGTTAAAATAATAAATAATGTTGAAGTAGTAATAAAGTGTGTTCATACTCAATAAACACGATTTTTTTATTCTAATGATACTTTTTTAAATTTGTTCATAATTTTCTCCAAGAAACTTGAGAGGGCACAATTTAAATTTCTTGTTTCTTAAATTTTATTATATTTTTAAGTTAGATATGTTTTTGGTAGCATTTTTTTCCACAAACAGAATTTCATAAGTCTAAGAATAGAATAAGATGGAGGACGTTAAGACAAATCAAAAGTTTTCTTCGGAGCACTCTCTAGCTTTAAAATGGCAACCGCTACGATTTTTGTATACTTTCGGTTTTAACGCCTATTTACTCAAAGAGTAATTGGCAAATCGGAATTACATTTGGTATTACAATAGTCCTAGGAGAACTCAATGTTACTATGCAAAAGAATTTTGTATGTACATATAAAAACTGAAGTGAAAATATTTATAAGGTTTTGGACGTTGTCAAAAACGTATTGCTCAAAAACTGACCACACGGTTATTTTCCGTTTTGTAAACTTATAGAGCTACGGATGAGCTACAATTTGGTTTGTATTACAGTCCAATAATTTCTCTGTGGAGCCTTGTCTGGATTTTTGAAAAACTTAAATTCATGTTCTTCTCTTTAATAAACGGCGTATGAAGTGATCATGAGTAATACTAGAATTAGATTCAGAACTTAATTTTTAACTTCCCCCCCCCCTCCTTACTTTCGGCCAACAAATTTTTCAAAATCGATTTATATAGAATTAGAGTAATTTCTCAAAAAAAAATCATAAAACTGACACTTCGATCTACGGTCCGTTACACTACCAAAATTAAGTACAAGCTTATTTACTATTCAAAAAATGTGGACCTTAGCCTATGGGTTCCGCTAGTAACATTTTTAGAACTGGAGCAGTGGATATGTTTTTCATTCTCTATAACGCAAAGATGGTTTTCTCCGATTTGGTTAATAATTCATCGATATGGCGAGAACACGAAAATGTCTAATCAAATTCAATGGCAAATAAGCTACACCTATAGATGAACGAGGTATAATGTGCTTATTCACAAATAAAATTTCTGGAAAATCAGATTTTACGTTGGCCGCCAAGATCACCTGACATTAGTCCTGCAGCTTACTGGTGGTGGGGATATTTTTAATTTGATTATATTTTTTAGCTAATGTTTTTATTATTAATAGTTGAAACGTGTAATCGAATTAAAGTTGTAAACTGACTTAATGATCATCATTTTTAGCTTGACTGTTGAAAATATTGATTTAGAAGTTTCCATTTTTGCTATAATGATTAAGACAAAAATTTGAAAATTTTATGGTGACATTAAAACAATAAAAATACCGAACAACCCCGGTAATTCGATGTACATGATAGGTAATTAATTGAGAACATGATTTAATCAGAAATTGTAGTCATATTAATAATAATATACTAAATTTAAACTGGCAGCTTTAAAATCTAAATTATTTAAAATGCTAACCTTATAAGGTTTTCATGCAAAATTTGCTGTTGTTTTAATTTAATATAGATTAGAAATTAGCAACGGTAGTTTTAAGATTTAAAATTTTTATTAGAAATTATTACCTGTATTAATTCAAAAAATCAACGTTTAAAAGGTTTTTCTTCAGTACCATTTAACCTAGTCATAAATCTCACAAATATTTTTTGTCAATTCATTGCCTGAATCAAACCAGTAGAAATTATCGTCCAAGAAACTCATTAACAACCTGCCAACAACCTTGTTTACTAAATTAGGTAATTGTTTCAAGTTTTATCGAATAAATGAATCGCTTTTCTTTGACTCTAACGGTAACCATTATAAATATATGCTAATGTCTTGATTTAAATGGTTCGACTGCATTGTAGAAAGGTAAATCGAGCAGCTTCGCGGTCTACACGGAGACTGCCTGCCGGTCTGAACATTCTGAACTGGTCGTCTCAAGAGGAAGGAAAACGTCGCCAACGATTCGAGCCAAGCGTGTTGGGGACCGCTGTGGAACATTTCTTCGTTGGGACCGGTAGTACGGATGGTAACATCGACGACGTTAGACGTAGATATAGCGCGCGCGAGAAATATGAATGAAGACACGTGGTTGTTGTTTTTGAAATTTACATAAATTTCTACTATTTTTATACTGACTTTAAATATTATTTATGACTTATAAATTACCGATAAGAAAATTAAATTTACGAAAATGTGTCCGACGAATGTGATAACGGTAGTTTTATTAAATTTATTCGTTTTAATAACATTAACGAATGCAATTACTGCATTAAAAAATGTGACTATTTCTAAGTGTTGTGACTCGAGCGAACACATCTCCAAGGAAATTGAAGGTTACCAATGCGTCAATGGAGAAAAAGAATCTTGGGCCCCAAAAATCTACTCTCCTAGAAAAAAGAAATTTCTCGATCAAGGGGTAGTTCCTGTAAATTGGCACATAAAAACATCACAACGACCCAAATGCAAGGGCGACAACATGACGGTGTTTTCTCTGAACCTCCAAAGAACTTATATGGGTTTCGAAAACGGTTCGCTTTGGCTTTTAGAATATGACAAATTGATACGTCCAGATAAATTTTGTATCGACTTCAACGCAGCTTTCGTTTGCTCGGAAGAAGTGCAAACCCCGGAACCCTTAACGCGCGTGAAGAAATGTTGTGGCGAAGGTGCAGTTTACAATGACGCCAAGAAATCGTGCATCACCATGAAAGGGTCCGACTATAAAATTGTCCTGGGCGATGACAAAACCTTCGTGGCCGGTTTTCCTCCCTGCGAAAGGGATATGGTGATAGCTGGGAAGCTCAAGGAACGGGAATTGCAGGAGAACGGTAGCTTGTTTCTTGAAGAAGTCAATGTTCTTTTGCCTGCGGGCGAATTTTGCCTAGAACACGTCTTGGAGATTGCAGGTAATTGCTATGCTCATTTGTAATTTATATCGAAATTGGCTTAGGTAGGTAGGTAAGCTCCATGCAGCAGGTTGTTTTGTGATTTTTATTGGAGTAAGGCTGCACCTGCTTGTATACAAGAATTGGTGAAGCCAGAAGCTTGACTGGTGGACCTTCATTATTCCACCTGTTGATTTTTCGTTTAGGATCGATTTACGAACGCTTTACGCTTCAATTCTACCTACCACCCTTTGTTCAATATATTTATTAAAAAGACATTGTAAATGATGAAAGCAAGAAATTATTAGGCAATGTTGTGATACTTCCTCAATATTTTTTGTGCAAGTAGTGTACGTTATTGTAACAGTTTTAAGGAATTTTCTTTGTGCGTTTACGCATCCAGAAAACGAAAAAGGATATATTCGATTTTAACCGAAAAATGTCGTAAGTTTGGTAAACAATGAAAATACTTTGGAAATGTATGAAAGTACGTAGAAGTATCTGAAATTATTTCGGATTAATTGACAGTAAAATCATAGTAGACAGAGTCAGCTAAACTTCTATGTTGTCCGACTATAATCCGACTTTAGAGTAGGGGTCCATGTAGGGTTTTTAAGTAACCGACCCCACAACAAATTCTTAGCAGGGTATAATATTTAATATTGTTGAAGAGTTTCATTATTTACCCCAAAGAAGCAGAGAGAAGCCAAAGACAAAAGTCAAAATTCCAACTTGAAATATGGAAACAACTTTTACGTGGTAGATTGCAGCAGTTTCTGGAAGTATATGATATTACCAAGCCACTATACGCGGTGAGATACATATCAAAACATTTACCAATGTTTGAACTGAAAACGAAATTCGGAAACATCTCTAAAATATGTTGCAATACCTTTGAATAATAAAAATTTAGCTTTGGATATTTAAAACTCAAAATTAAAATTCCTACCTGTCAAATTGAAAGCCTTACAAAAGACTTTGCGTATTTTAGCTTTCGGCTTAAATAACTTTACCTGCGATTTTAGCGAGTTTTATCTTAAATGGCATCAAGCAACGGTTTAACGTCAGAGTCAATGTTAGCGACGATTTAAATTTAAAAGACGATTACCTGCGCTTTGTGCAATAAAATCCAGTCTTTTTCTTTTTGTGTGTATTTTAAGTTTTACATTGCTTTTTACTTTAAAAATAAAAAACAAGGAGGCACAAAGCCTGAATGTTAGCCAACTGCAAATGTATAGACATAATCTCATAATCCAAAAAAGGGTGAACAATACAAAAAAATTGTTTGAAAAATTAGCAAACGGGTTAAAACGGTAGGGATTTAAATTTCCAAACGAAGCAAGTAGAAAAAAAGAAGTTCGACAGAGCAGAGAATATTTTCACATACATGGTGATTCATAATTATGGTTCCAAACGACGCATTCTAGGCACCAAAATAAGTAAAATAATTCCTATAAACATAATATGTGCAATAACGGTTCAATACGGAGCTACAGCCTCCTGAAGATGGAGCAGCCTAATAATCTTGTTGTCGATCGTTTTGTCAGTAGTAGCACTAAAATTATAACATTTTGTACCTGAGCATTACTCATTTAGCTTAGTATTTTTACTAATTTTTGTTCGAGTAGGAGCATCAAAATTGTCTCGTATGCGGTGGCGTAACACCTTTTTCTAAATATTTTCGATCTTTACAATTTTTGAAATTTTCTTTATCATTCTACATACACAATGAACGTTCCCTTGTTAAAAGTCGCTAAATCTAACAGTTTTCCGAGATAATTCAATGCTTTCATAAAAACATGGGTCCGGAACCTCTTATAGGTAGGAAATTACATCGACCAAGAGAAAGAACAGTTTTTACACTTTTGTAAAAAGTTTAACAGAACACAAAACGCGCTTTAGCTTCCTGGCGAAGCGTTTCAGGAACGTTTTTCATTTTTTTGATTTGTAGATCTTAACTTCAAAGTTTATGGGAACTATTTGAGCGCCTTAAAAAAACCATAGACCTTCATGGCAACTTTAAACAAGCTTTGTGTATTTTTGTGTGGAGAATAATATTTTTATGCGAAAAAATTAAAGATCGAAAATATTTAGATGAAAATATTACGAGGTACGTCTGGTGCAGCTATTCAAACAAAAATTAGGAGAAATATTAAGCTAAATGGGCAATGCTCAGATATAAAATTTCAAAGTTTCAGTGCAACTATTGCGAAAGTTATCAATTAAAAGGTAATTAGACCTTTCATCTTCAGGAGGCTGTACCTCCGCAGCAAAGAATTTTTGGAACCGTGTTTATCGGATCTTTTTTACTTAGTTTGGTGACTAGAATGTTGCATATAAATTTTGCACCATAATACTGGATCGGATATGATACCAAATTATTCGTTAAACTTGATACATGCATAGTTTAGTTTAAAGTTAGGAAAATTTTCAAAAAGATTTTCTAAAAAACACGTTTATTGTGTCAACTCCATGAGCTAGTGGAGGTAGGGATGCGTTATCAATTAGTTGTTTTCTCACTCCTCTTATTTCGCTGTAACACCCTCAATTTTTGAAATTTGTAAATTAATACGGTTATATTCAATAAAAATCAGAAAAATTTTACTTTTAAATAAAATTGAGCATCAGTAACGGTAGAATAAGAATATGAAGTAATTTTTCAGATGGTATATTTATATTATATGGTTTACTTAGTTTTCCGATTTCTAATGTTTTTTAATACCCAATCCTTTTATTTTGTACGGATTTAGTACTTGTATTCTTATAGGCGCCGTAAGCCTATGCGGTCTACAAGTAATAACATATCGTTGTGACCCGTTAATTGTTAGGAGTAATTTTATGGTAACGTTAATAGAATACTTTTGCCAAAATAGAAAGTAAAAAGTGTTGGAACTGCAGACGAAAAGTACTTTTAGGGGAATGTGAAGGGAAAGCGTACTTAAAACAGACAATGAGAAATTCTGCCGATGTAAAACTATTCGATAAATTTGATATTTTTATATTAAGAAAATAAACGTACACAAGTAAGTTAATATTAAAAGATAAAATAGAAAAATGGGCGAAACAAGTCACTGGTACTTTCCTACGCTGTTTACGTTGTAAATATTCTCGCGCTAATAAATGAATGAATAACATTTATGTATCTAAAAAAGAATTTTAAAAAAGATAACGCCCCAAAGGTGATTTGAACTTGCGACTGCCTGTGGCAATACGATGTCGCATTCCGTATAAGAATAGTAAGCTACGACTAAACCGCAACCGCACATCCCACGGCTGATTAAATTCGACTCCGATCAAAAATCGCTATAAATACTTTATTTGAAGAGTTATCAAAAATATGCCAACACCTTCCACGTAGCAAATTTGATATAAATCGGTTAAGAGGTTCCGGAGATATAGGGAACGAACGCCTAGGGATCCCCCACCGTAAATAGCCCGTGATTCATTACTGCCAAAACAAAGAGCAGAGTGACTAATAAAAGTTATTATATGCAAAGAACATGAAGATGATGGTGATGTTTTTTTTATTACTAAATAGGTGGAAATCTAAGTAATTTAATCTTAGATCGTACATGTAGATGAATTAGTAAAACATTTAACGAAAAAAAAAACAACTTTACTGATTATTAGGTACTTTCCCCACCCTTAGGGAATTCTCGGGGAATATTCCCGTTCCCGCTGTCCCATCACTGCACCGTAGCTGATTAGCTAGCGGGGCATATTATTTTAAACCCAAACATTAAGTCACTTTACAGAAATATTTATTTTGTCTCAAACTATACATTATCATACCAGAACACCACAACAAGAGCAACAACAGATTGTGCTATTTTTACTTTCGCGTTTCTAAGCGAGTGAGCACATATAATTGTGACAATTAACTATATATTATGTTTATGTTTACTCACGTATTGAAGCATTTAATGACCGTACAATGAAGAATGGCAACAGTTACGTTAGCTGGTTCAGGTTTAACGCCATTGTTTCCTACATATAAGCAAGTAGGAAGTACAAGCTTCAAGTCTATTAAAATTCTAAATATTTACGGTTATAGCTGTTTGGAAGCATGTTTCAAGCCAGGACTAATTATATTTTAGTGCTTTGACACTCAAATTGTGACAGGAAAGAAGAGCGACAAATAGCAGGTAGCGCGTCTTGAAAAAAGTTGGTTTATTTCTCAAAAAAACTAAATACGACTTGAATGAGATTTATGATTTTAAACTTTGGTATGTATGTTTAGACACGCATTAGATAGCACCAGTTTCTGTGCCAAAATATGTTATCTTTTAATATTAGAGGGCGATTTATTTACAGTTGTGACATGCATACTTCACTAAATAACATTAAAAATTATCTCATTTCTAAATTAATCACATAGAAATTGACTATAAAATACGTGAAGGTCGTTGAGTAAATTGTAAATTAGAAAAATTCTGAATCTGAATGAATTGGTCGAAACAAATCTGTAATATATTGTTGGAAAATAAAACACTACCCATAAAAGTTAATATTGCATCGGTATACAAAAAGCAGAATTCGTGCAAAACCAATCAATTAGGAAAATTCAAAAATTGGAAAAATTACAGAACAAATTGTCCCGTGGCTGTTTTTATCTCTCAGCGTACATGCCCTCGGATAAGTAGCTGCAGTACTAGTCTACCAAATAAAATGTATACAGGGTGTTTTAAACAATTGTAGCTAACTTAATACAGCAGAAACTAAAAGTAAAAATTGGACGATTTGAATGGCTGTAACTCCGTAGCCATGCCCATTTTGATATATCGTCATATTTTCGCTTCTATTTTCTACTATATGAAGTTGGCTACATCTTTTCAAAACACCCTGTATACTTAACAATTTTCTATTAAGTCTATTTCATCTTACAAAAAACATTGAATAAATAATTGCAACAAAAGGGGTCTTAATTTTAATCCACGGATTTTTTTGCAGGTCCAGCGGCAAGCATCTTTACATGCCCAAGATTCTTGCCATCGGTAACGTCAATTCCATCGTACGAGGAGGAATCTGACCTCCGATTTACGTTATACCCCATTGGTTTGGCTCTAAGTGCTGTTTTTCTGGCAGCAACACTTGCTGCCGGTTCACTACTTCCTGCAAGTCACCACGTCCTCCATTGGAGATGCCAAACCAACCATGTTGTTTGCCTCCTCGTTGGATACATCCTCCTTTGCATAACTCAAATTGCGGGAAGAAGCATGAATCCTACACCGTGTTTCGTTATAGGTAAGTGGTTTAATTTTTATTCAAAATACAAATGGCAGGTTTTGATTGAGGTTATATGTAATGGATTTCAAACTAGAAATAACAGTACAGTAAATAAAAAATGTCCCGTGCTGTGGCACAAATAATAGAAAAAATACCAATCTCCGAATAAAAAGAAAAGCGAACAGATTTATCCAATGTTGAAAAGTCGAATCAAAATCACTAATATTGATGTTCACATTATTTTGCCATTATATTGTACACATTAGGCTTGGACATTGCTTTTTCCGTAAACAGCACCACTGGCCACAACAACCACCAGTGAAATTGGTCGTAACATCCACCGCGGACACAACGCCCACTTATGTCTAGTGGTCACAACACCCACCGAGTTGATAAAACTCCCACCAGTTTTAAACTATGCAAATTAACTCTGGATATTACGTTGCCCTTAGAGCTTTGTGCCTTATTTTTTTTCTGTAAATTATACACATCAGTCGTGGACATTACTTTTTTCTTACACTGTGCAGGGGCAAGTGAACAAGAGACGTACATTACTTGTACAAACGCAAAGAAATTACCCAAAACACCGAAAAGGCAAAACGACATTAAAATATTCTTAGCATTGTTCTCAAACACCACTTTTTGTAATTCTTCGAAGAAGTTGGTTGGCTCGTTTGTTTTTCAAGTACACTTAAAGTAATGCTTCAAGTTCGCAAGTTTAAACTTTCAAACCTTAGACATAACATCGTTTTGAAGGAATGTAACACCTCATGTGGGTTTTTGTTGTTGTTAATGGGATTTGCAGTGAAATAAATCTCATCCTGCAAAGTGGGTACGTTAATCAGCCTTGGTCTATAAATTTTTTGCGGTGAATAAGGCGATTGCAGTTTAGAAAGGCACACCTTACACTCTAATAATTTTCTTATAGAGAAAATGATTCATTCATATGAGTTTTGCATTTGTTTTCGCTATGCGCCGTGCGGTGTTAAAAGATGTGTACAACGTCAGGTTATGCCCATTCCTTTGAAATTCTCGTAAATCGTGACAATTATAGTTTCTTTGCAGGCTCCTATGCAATTACTGCAACGACCTTCATATTACTGTTACAAAAACAATATAATTGCATGTGTGTGTACTGGCTGTTTGTTGTATTGGTTTCGTTGTTTGCATCAAGGCTCTAGTAAACGATAACTAAAAAACAATAATACAGGAAAAGAGTAAAAACTGGGGTTATCTACACCTTGATGAATGAATTATAGTTTTGAAAATTAAGACCTACAATATTTATCAATTTGCAATTTTAACTGTACCTAGAAATCTGAGAAATTTAGAAGTATTGTTAAAATGATGTTCTATAGTATTGGGGTTCCACAAGGAATTTCCTGGGGCCTACATTGTTTAACATCGCAGTAAATTAGTAAAACACCAGGCAACAGTGCTTGTACGTAGAGGACGCGACGTTGTCACGTGCACTTTTAAATCTGACAAGTTTATGTAGAGTTTAATTACAACTTAATCCTAAAAGACTTGTTTTTATTTCTTTCTTAATTTATTTAATGGCTACATAAACTTGGTTAATTAAGTTAATTAGTCTTAAATAACCTTAAATTGATGTAAGTTTTATATTTCTGTTCTCGAAGTACAAATCAAAAATTTTTAATAACCGTAAAATGAGAGACTTAATTATCTTTTAGCATGGCTAGTTTAAGGACATTTTAAGAGCTATAAAATTTGTATAATTGTTTGTGTCCCAGTTTGGATTTTCTGCCACCTTTACGGACAAATAATTCCTCATTTTCGGACATCAAAAATTAATCAAATTAAAAAATATTACAGATATTGTAACCAACGTTGAACACGGGTAATAATTATTTCATGAATCATTCCGATAAAGGAATGATTAAATTGAAACCGGTACTCGTTTTGCAATGACTGGAAAATAATATTTTTGCGCTCGATTATAAAATATACTTGACTGTATAGCAAACCTCAACTTGAAGTGCAATTAAGTCTCTATTAACGATTCTACGTGGACAAGTACTTAAAGTCGTTAATAGGGTCTCGTTATCTTTGATGTGGATTGATCTGCTTTTGCGAAATATATAAAACGATTTAGACTTCCTGTAATATTAAAATTGCAGGAAAATGCATGCAAGTGCTTTTAGCTTATAATTATTGCAAGAATGCATGTACTAATTAAGATGGTTTGACTTTGAGAAGCGTAGCTTAGCTTTGCTCAGACTGTCCAGACGATCGTTATTCCAGCGGCGGAACATAAAATTTTAGAGTGCGCAATAAGAAACAAATTTGGCCTTTTTCTAAATGCTTAAAATATACGAAAGTTACTCCACCTGGTCGCCGCTATAACCTCCCGAAGTTTGTCGAAATCTATATGAATCACCCTGTATAAAAATTAAAAGAAAATATACGGCCAAGTAATTTACAACAGTGAAGAGTATGTTTTATGGGACCTTGGTATATTTTTAGTAGTACTGACCAAAATGTCTATAGGTGAGTATGTATGGGTATGAGTGAGGCCTCATAACTCATGAACGGATGGTCCAATTTTGACGAGGTTATCAAATTTCATCGCCACATAGTCTTTGTCATGTTTTTTTATAGCATTTCTTTCAGAAATGTAATTTTCTAAATCTGAAAACGGATTGAAGACCTTAGGCCTAATGTATTTCATTGTTGTCGAACGTCCTAGCTTCAAAATTGTTTCTTAAAAATTTTGGCTAACGCCTTATTACTAAAAAATCGAGTTGACACATTGGGATGAAATTTGGTATTATTATAGCCGTAGGGTTACATAAACTTGCTATGTAACAGAATTTTTGCACAAAGGAAAAAAGAAGTGAAATTTTATTCAAAGTTTTAGATATTTTCATAAATTAACCATACGATTTTTTTTTAAATTTATTAGGCTTATAGAGATCGGAATATCCTACAATTTGGTTTCTGCCCAGTCCGCTAATTTCTCTATAACGCCTTCAATGAATTTTGGAAAATCGAAACCCCCCTTGGCCCTTTATATAATTCAAGGTGTTGGCAGCTGACATTTCTGTTTAAGCTAAATTACTTGTGAGTGATAGTAGAATAAGATTCACAGCGTAAATTTTTTTTATCTCAAGGAATCATTTTCCAAAAACACAAAAATCAAAACTTTTTTTCTGATAAGGCATGTCTTCAGGTTACTGGATTAGCGACTGCAAATCGAGCCGATACAATAGCAACACACAGTTACAAGTCATTGTTCTCGTGCAAAACATTCATACAAATATACTTTTGAAATATGCCTGACCAAGTGCTTCCCCCGCTTGTTGAAACTTTTTTTTGATCAATGTCAAAGAGGAATTTTATGAATAGCCATGTTAAATATTTTTAATATTAATCATTCCTGTGGTAGATTTTAATTGTAGCACTTTAACTACTTCAAATTTTGAATAGGCACATTTACAGTACCACTGTCATGAAATTCAATTCTTGACTAAATTTTTTGGTTCCTTAATTTAACAGAACAGTGATTTCACAACGGTACAAGAGTGGGTGGTGGTAAGATCCACGCCAACCCAAAAGAAAGTGTTAAATTCCAAAAACACAAACTAGAACAAAAAGACGTAAACGTGGATTTTGTGGCAGCAATGTGCAGACAAGCATGAAGACTTGAGTCACACCGGCATGCCTGGGGCACCGGTCACGTCTATGCATGTCTCTTAGCGGTCACTGACATCATCGATATTGGCTTTTCGAAAAATTGCATGCGCCACATCCACCAAGTTGGCGATTTTCGGATAATGCTCATCATCTCTATGAGCTATGGTGTGTTTTGCATGTGTTCTTTAAACATCCCAAAAGAATTTGTCACGTCTTGATTATGCATATGTTTTCTTGGAAATTAGAAAACCTTTTTCGATGATAAATCCTTATCGGTTATTACCAAAAGGATTTTGACTCAGGGTTAAACGACTTGTTTATTTTTAAATTTTAACCCATCACTATTACAATATTTTTGTTATCAAAACGTACATTCTTAGTAGATACAAAGTTCAAGTCGGTGATTAAAATAGCTAATATTTGGAAGAAAGTCGTTGCTTATTGGAAGATGAGTAATTATTTGTTATTTTGGTTACAGTCGAACACATACTGTCAAAACAAAAATTAATTTTTCAAAAAGAAATATGTAATCAAATAGTTGATATTAATTTAATATCAAACACTCTTTATTTAGCCTTTTAAGTTTACTTTTATTCTTTCTGCTTTAATTAAAAATCCAGATCTTTGTTGCACCAATTAAACTAAAATTAACTTCCACAACTGACCTAATCGTTACAGCTCCAAGATTCACTTAATGTTACATAATTATATCTTTCTTCGCTGTTGACCAACACTTTAAGCTTCCGGCTAAATATATCCCGTTTTCATTGGCATAAAATTAATGAATAGCACTTTAGTAGAAACACCTAAAACTACCTGTTAATAAGAAAAACATATAGAAAACAGCGCTTTTAGAATTCTTAGAATTTAGAACAACACCGTGGAGAAGTTCTCTTGGTAACATTACTTTCAACTTTCACGTACTGAATTTACTGGAGCACTTTACCTACTTAAGGTGCATTTGATCCGGATTTCTTTTGTAGTAATTGCACCTAAAGTCAGATTAAAGATATCAAAAAGAAACTGAATGGTCGTATTATAAATAATAATTGCATGCTTTGGAATGCTTGGTTTAATGGTTTGTGCTTTTGTTCCATTGGTTTGTTCCCAATAAAAAAAATAGTGCCCACTGATTGGAACCCACATCTTCAGGCTTGATACAACATTGCATTGAACTTGAGCTCGAAACTCCAAATCCAAAGATAAAAGTTAAATTATGAATGTTCTCTGTTCACTATAATTCATTAATAAGAAGTTATATTTTTCTTAATGAAAGTTGTTTATTAATTTACGGGATTAAAAATAAATAATATCATCATTTTTGCTATTTTTGCAATTCTGACACAGTACGTTGCTTATTATGTTCAATTGCTTTTATTACGCGTTACAGATTTTTTTTTTAAATCCTCGACAACGGCGGAAAGCTTCGCAAAAAGAGGTTATCACGGATTATGCATACAAATAGAAATTTGTTTGAAATCTAACCGCTAAGGCGAAAGGTCCTCCAAATTTTTTTAAGTTACAATGACCATATGGAGGTTTACGTGTTATTGAAGTAGGTCAGAGAATTTGAACTTTCACATCGAGTTAATGGTTTAATGATGCGAATTTTCAAAAAAAATCGAACAAATTACTAGTTTTGGTTTTGATGTCGCAGATTTTAAATATCTTGTTTAATTTAGAAAACAAATTGAGATTTAAAAATTCGTTAAAAATAATGATAAGAAATAATATGTATAAGAAAATGGAAAATTATTTTTGGCAAAATTTGTTGAAAAATTGGCGAAATAATTAAAGTAAGAAAATTAAAAAAGAAGAAGACATTAAAGTTTTTCACGAAAATTTACAAGACCAAATTGGAATCTTAAAGATTTATAACATCAGAAAATTTAATTTCGTTATGATATTCGACTGGATATTCTATGGAAATACATTTTGAAAACCATCCAACCAACCATTTTTAGTTCTTCAAGATATTACAATAATACTTGTTGAAAATATGTTGAAAATCACACGATTTCTGTAAAGCAACAAAATCAAATAAGTCCTGAACATTTTATTATTTACAGCACACGATTGAGGGATTTCTAAATATTTCTACAGAGTGGCTAGGAAAACCCTGGCCACTTTTCTTGCGGCGGTCAAGAGATGGTGCTTTAGTAAAGAAAAATTAAATTAAAATACTGGCAACAACGCAGAATCCAAGACGTTTAGTTGTTTTGATTTAATATTGGGCGTATTTAATAGGTAACTAAAACGTCTTGGATTCTGCGTTGTTGCCAGTATTTTAACTCAATTTTTCTTTACTAAAGCGCCATCTCTTGACCGCCGCAAGAAAAGTGGCTGGGGTTTTCCTAGCCACTCTGTAGATTCCCAAAAATCTGAAAAAATATTTCAAGACATTCCAGAAATTCTCAGGCCATTTTCACAACTTACTAAATTTCCAAAGGAATCTTGAACTAATTTTCAGTTAATAAATAAAAACATTTTTATAAGCAGAAAAATAAATTAACCTCTAAATAAATAAACGTATCTATTAATATTTTAATAAAATTATGTTGTTTATGTTTTTCCAGCCTAAACCTAATTTAAAGCTTTTTATCATCACACAACATATTTCGAAACTTTAAAATTCTTAAATCTTGTGGCGACGAAAATTTGCTAAAAATAAATCAGGACAACCTCGCACAACTTAATTATTTTGCAATTTATATTTCCGTACCACACCTATTTCTAAAAATTTTAATGTTTAGATAAGCTGTTGTCATAAATTCAATTTTTAACATTTAAAATTAGCGTTGGTTGGCATCTAAAACTCTTTATAATTATATTTTGACGTTTTTGGGGCTCAGGAAACCCGAAACAACCTGTTTTTCCGAAAATGCCTGTCTTTGATTGATGGCTTTGTTCTTTTCCTTATATCTCCAGAACAGCTGGTCCGATTTTGATGAAACTTGAAATGTAAAGGTATAAATTCAAAAATTAATCGCTTAGAACAGTTTGTTTTTACAAATTTCGAAACTGGATAGGTACGGAAGTTAGTTCAATAACAGAATTTTGTAAATATGACAATTGATTGAAGATGTTAAGACGAATCAGATTTTATTTAAGAACTCCTGACTACAAAATGGCAGCTTTAGCGCCTCTTTACTTAAAAATGATCGCTATACAGTCAGTGTCCCAAAATTCACCAGCTGATCCAACATCCAAAAATAAGCAGAAAATTTCATATAAACGTGACCCGACAAACGGTTTATTTTCGAGATACAGTAAATATTAAAGTTTCGGAAAAAATTTTTTTTCTCAAGTATTTCTAGAATGGGTTTTTCAAAAATCATCTAATATGGCACAGAATTTGAGCTAGTTGGCCTTCATTATTTGCAGTTTACATATTCAAGATAGCTGAGATAGCATAACCATTAGCGTAGATGTAGGGGTATCCTAATCTTAAAAAATTTGTAATGTCGACGCCACTGGATTTTCAGGTGATTTGATATCACCATCTAGTTTATTGTTCTATTCCAGAAAACAAAGTACTCTTTCATTTTTCTCGTAAAACGCATAATTTTTATGAAAAACAAGTTCAAGCCACGTTATTCGAAAATAGTCTTACAATCTTATATCTGAAATTTCCATCAATAAATCACAACAGCCTTGAGGATCGCGTTAACAAACGCTGTATCAAATAAAAATATTTCTGAAAAAGCTGACTGCACGATGTTTGGGAAATTCTGTAGGCTAAAAACACTATGAATGAGTTACAATTTGGTTCTTGTTCCACTGTACTAATTTTTCAGCGACACCTTCTACGAATTTTTGAAAAATCGAAAATTCATGCCCCTTTGATTAACAAACGGGGTGCGATAAAAATTTCTGTTTATGCTAAATTACTCATGACTAATAGACTGATAGTATAATAAGCTTTACAACTTAATTTTTAGATGCAGCAAAAGTTAGGGGAGTTAATTTTCCCCCTGCTGCCTAAATTTTGGCGGACGACTTTGTCATTCCGTTTGGTTTTCTTTAATCCCAAGGACTCTTAATTCTAAAAAATGAAACGCTCGACTTTTTGTCATGCAAGAACTTTGGCTTTTAAATACAATAGTACATGCCCACAGGAATAGTGTATACGGTTAAGTGAGTCGACGTTGTATGTTTGGTGCGTTAAGAGTGCTAAGAACCGTTTGGTCCGCTGGCGATAGGGGTGGGGTAGTGTTTCTATCCGGTGTGCGGGGAAAATATGCGGCTAGTTCCGTTCGCTTGTAGTATACCGCCTTACATTACTTGTATTATTTATTACGTTAATTGTTTAAAACATGGGAATAATACGTTGCGTTCCCAGTTAAACACGTATAATGCTGTATTTTATAATTTAAAAGAAAATACTTTTGTGCAAGTTTGCATGAGTTTATGATTTAGGTTACTGTCTTTTGATCCCACCCTAGCCTTGCCGGTGTAGTGGCAGCACTGGCTCGATCTTGCAAAAGATTTTTCCGGAAAAACGTTGATACACCAAACATACTTTTGTAATATGGTACAACAATAAATTTCCAAAGTATAGGAAAGTCCAGGGAAAGTGCTTCGCTAGTTTTATGCCATTATTTCGCGAGAAGAGACTTAGTAACAGTAATTGTATTCCTATAGTTTGAATCTGAGCGGTATGGAAGTGATGACTCACTACTTCGTCATTTGCAAGTGGCTGCATGTTAGAAAAATTTTTTAACGTTATAGAAACCGCTAAGAATTATAACTGTATCATATAAAAATGCCTTTGATATATGACACATTTTAAAGTACACTATTGCTCAGTTAAAGTGTTCAATGATTTTGTATATCGATACGTAGTTGGGTATGTCTTTCGGTATGTCTCCGACTTGTTCTAAACCAAAGTTATTTGTTTGTTTTCCACGTTCCTTATTTGTGGCACTGAATTACCCAGCATAAACCCACGACAAAAATTGTACTCCGTTCACATCGTAAATAATTTAACGTTCTGTAAAAGCAGGCTTTCGACAAATTAACGACAAGAAATTTAAAAACTCGTGAAGTGCGTTTAATACTTCATGTTTTAAATATGTAACTTTGAAGTTCATGTGCGCATAAAAGTAATTGCAGCGTGTTTATTGTTACATGTAGTAATAACGGGTATGATAATGTCTGTATTTGCAGCCATTTTCAGTTCACTAAGTGGTAAATGGTGTTTAGCTAGTCGTGTATTTCCTATTTGGGTCAGTAAATATTACGGTCGAATAAAGCATGTTCTTTGTGTGAACGATCTTCGAAAATTATTCCTTTTGTAGGCACCTACAACTAAGGTTACATACCTACACGTTCCAATTATCAAGTATTCGTGATTTGCTGCATTTTTTAAATATGATTATAAATTAATAATTTTTTTAAATAGCAGATGCTGTCGTAATGATTTCGGCACGTGAATCACGTTTAGCATACCTAAAGCATTAGGAATTTAATGATATTATTATTACTATTTGTTAGAAAATAGCGTGGTTAGGTGGTGAAATTTTATTTTACAGATTTATATTAAGAAATTTTGTATTGAAATAAATTTAACAATAATAATTTATTTAGATCTATGATAATGCTGCAACAGCCTAGAGAAAACTACAAAATCAGGTATATTTCGTTCTTATAAACGTATGTGCTGCTATACCTACACTCAAACAAGAACGACAACATTCCTACCAGAGTTTTTATTGTGTTGCCTTACAGCAGAATTACAAAGGATAGAAAACTATACGTAATGGTTTCTTGAAAAATGAGACTGGAAGTTGATCTCAGGGAAAAAGTCGCGGCTACTCACGTGCCGTTATATTAATTATATACGGAGCAGCATATACAAGAGTTTACGCCACCAACTTAAAGCCTGAAGACGTCTTCCATCTGCGATTTATATCTAAAAAGATTCCCGTGGAGCAGCTGGCGGTTTTGCTAGACATTTTTAAGATTTTTAGACGATTAGGTCTTGGAACGAATAAAAAATATTCATCGGTATTTAACACCCCTCTTACAACCCAGAGACAGTCCTTTTATTACCTGTTTGTAATGACTTGCTTTTGTTAACGGTGGCGTATAGCTACGATTTTTTGGCATGGTCGCAAAATAAGTGAGAGGCCCCTTCCAGACAATTTTTTGTGGAAAGGGGGCGTTCAAGGTGTTGTTAAGTAATTTGTAACACGTGACACCTTAAATTAAAGCATTTTTGACTGCAAATACGCCACTGACTTTAAAAAATAATTAGACTTTTTCTTTTTTACCGGTAGCCCCAAAGGGCCTCTAAATCTTCGGGGCCACCATTGGCGCTATGATAGCTACGCCACTGTGTAGTAGCACAAGTCTATGAAATTTCAGTGAAATTTACTTAGAATTTGTAATGCGTGTCGCGAAATATTTGTTTTGATAATAGTCTCACAAATATAGTTTTTAAAAAAGAACGAAGCACTTCGCCTAAACTTTCCTATACTTGCGAAATTTTACATTTTTATCTTTAAAAGTATTTACGCACAACGTTGTAGCCCCACAGCAGTTGCGGTACAAAACAAACCCATATTGATATTACTCCGCAAATGGCAAATGCAACACGTTGTATAAATACCGGTCGTACAACGAAAAATACGTGACGTGCAGTGACAGCGAGCTATGCCATGGCCACCACCTCACTGCTTGCGGCTGCTTCAGCGTAATGCCGTTAGTCCGGTTCGCGTTACTTAAAGCACCCGCTCAGTTAGCGTGAGCTGCTTATGAGAATGTCTTATTGAATTTAGAAACCTTAAATTTTTTTTATAAAAAAAAAGGTAATTTACGATTTTTTGGAAAAAGATTCTTTGGGATTAAATAAAACTAAAAACGGAAGGACAAATTCGTTCATCAAAGTTTCGGTGTCGGGGGAAATTAACTCATCTAATTTTTTCTGCACCTAACAACTGAAACAAATACATTTTCGTTTTAAAAAAATCAGAGAAGGCGTCACAAAAATAAGGACTGGGACACGAACCAAACTGAAGCGTATGCCTAGCTCTATTAGCGTAAAAAATTAAAAAAAGGCAAGTTGCTAGTTATTGAGCAATTTTTTTTGGAAAATTTCCAAAATATTGAAAATATTTATCAGTTCATATCTTATAATTTTTCCAAAATATTTGTGCACTGTACATTGTATCTCCATACGGCTCTTAGGATAGAAAATTTAAAGCGGATCTATCAACTTGGTTTTTGTGTAATAAGCCGTTCGTCAAAATTTCCAAAAAAAATGAAGTGGCCGCTATTTTGCAGCTTAAAGTTCGTAAAAAAGCGTTGGGTTTGCCCTAAAGTCCTCTATAAGATTCTCGTTTCAGATTTAGAAAATTTGTTTTCCTAATAAATGCTACAAAAAAAAAACTATAATGTATAATATCCGTTTTCGGTTTAAAGTTTTTTTAAAAGCTTACTTCCTCGATGTATTTTTGATACACCCCCAAATTCCAAAGCTCATTGAAATCTGACATTTGTTTGTGAATTATGGAGCGTATACACCCCCCCCCCCCCACCCACTTTTTTAAAAACCACCGTTTTGGGTTGCTGAAGGTCCAAAACATGTATTTCCGTCAAAATGTCGATTTAGAAAATTCGCATGAAATCAATACCTCGGACAGTTAAAACGTGAAAAATGGAAATTTCATTGTCGGATCATTACCTGCGAAGGGGCGGACGCCTATAGGAGTATTTTGGACTCCGCGCTCCGGAGTTCTAAGCCCCTTATTCAGCCGAGAAACGACACCAAGGATGGGTTAAAAAAAGAATTTGGATAAGGGAAGATTTCGCGGACAGTACTGTCCCAGTATTTAGCTTTTAGGCCGGGAAAACCACGGAAAACCCTGAGCCGGGACAACCGGCCTGGCCGGGGAATCGAATCCAAGCCTCCCGAATGAAACGTGGACGCGGTAACCGCGCAGCCACTTCTCTCGGTTTTAAACGTAAATAAACACGTATACAACTAAGCAAGTGTGTCCGGTGTCCGAGTGTAAACCACCCTACCTGGAAACGTTTCCTTGTTCTTAATTTGACACAAATTTTTAAAGTATATTGACATAATTACATTTGACGATAAAAGAAATTAAATCAACCTAAATCTTAAAACTCGTAAAAGTCCAGGCTATGGGTCAACTCGAACCAAAGACCTTCGCGTATTTGCGATATAGCCAGCAGCATTTAATTATTGGCCTTAAGGCGACAATTGCTAAAGCGCAACCATAATAAAGTCTTGTTAAAAAGAGATCTTGTTATCGCAATACGGTTACTTACTAATAACGATAATTTTGTTCATAGACACACTTGGCGCGAAATTATCACGTACTTCCTGACCTCTTTAAACAATTCTGTTGTTATTCTTTGCATACTATTCAAAAACACGTTGGCATTGTGTTACAGTTTGTAAATTCTCAAGTTGGCGTTCCAAAATTAGTTCGAACGACAATAAAATTACATAAACAATTATTTCATACTGCGATAGACGTATAATTTTCATTTTAACCTTGTCTCTTTATGTCTTATTATTTCGGTACATACATATAAAAAATTATGGGAAAGAATGTCTACGGATAATTGTATGTTATTTGATTGTTCACAATCATAAGCGTATAAAATCGAAGACCATTCGAATTGAACAATTGCCGCAATAAGCGTAATTCAACCAGGTGCAAAGGTTGCAATTTCTGCGCTAAATTGACCTACAATTCAAAACATACGGTAATGCTCGAAATCAGGGTCACGATAGAATCTTTCCTGTATGCTTTTCGGTTGAGTAATGGGTGGTGATTAAAGTAATTACTATTGGTGTACTTTTTTCGTTTCCTTCCCAGTTAGCACTTCTTTGAAATTTGGTACGCTTTTGATGTGCGAGTATGCTAAAAGAAGCGAATTAAAAAAATTAAAAGTAAGGCTGAATTTAGTAGAGTAAAAGGAATAAAACCGCAAACCACAACCAACATGTATAAGGCGCATTGCGAAAATATTAATAGTACTTGGCCTATATTTTAAAGTTACGTAAACATGCAATGTTTTCTTTACTCCAGATTTAAGAAAAATAATCAGGGTTTTAAAATTAAATTTTGGATTTTGAAAAATCTAGTCGTTAATTGATGAATCCTGTTTTCGTTAATTTTGTTGAACAAATATTCACTTATAAATATAAATTTTTCACACATTTCCACGAAATGCACCAATGCACGAAAAAAATAAGGACGAATTGTTTGTTTTTCTAAATCGCGAAGCGTTAATCAGGAGATCAGAATTAAAGGATTTTTTTCTTAAATGTAGAACTAAAGCTTTCGCAATTACGTTTAAAATATTCCTAGTGTTTTTACGTATTTTTTAATATACCAAACTAAAACTAACTAAATTTATTAAAATACAACAGCAGGACTTACACAGGCAACTCAGTTCAATTCACTTAAAAATGATTTATTCACTTTAGTTCACTTGATTTGAAGACTTATTTTCCCCCAATCTATAGTGTGATTTAAAATTAACAAAATGTTTTTATATGTATAAGTATAAAAATGTCAGATACTTGAAACTTGTAAAAAAGAGAGATGGTTTTTCAAAAAACTTCCAAGTTGAAACAGTTACAGGAGTGATACCATTCTAATGTGGAAATAAAGTGCAATGTCCGAAAGCGACAAAGTGTGCGATTTTGCCACAGTACATTGGAGATTTTCTAACTACACTGCAAAATAAATAGACCACAAGCACAACTAAAGAAATGTTTGTTTTTCTTTTCTAAAAAAAATGAAATTTTTTATTACTTTTGGATACAGTAGAAAAATGAGCGAAGCACTTCGCTTGGTCTCCCCATGCCTTATTAAAAATACTTCCTTATCATAATTTTAAAAGTACTTTTGTATCAAAGTTTTACGCGCCACCGGTGACTACAAGATAGCACTATAGTACTGGGAGCTGGATGGATATTAGTCATATTATTTTTTTTTTAATTTTTGTATTTCAACTGCTTTGTATAGACAGACAAAGTACTGAAGCAAACGCAGTGTCATTTTCACAGTAGCTTCCTCTAATTAATTCAGGCATGCGTTGTTAGGCTTCGGTCTACGTAATATTTTTCACGGGCTTTAGAGAGTGAAAGAGATGCAATATAAACTAGTTGTGCGGTAGGCGCTTCTGCGAATTGCCATGTATTATTAGAAACTGAACATTTTTTTATGAGAAATAATATAGTTTCTTTGAAAAGAGTTTTTGGAATTAAAGAAAATTAAAAAGCAAAGAATCAAAAGAACAAATTCGTCAGCCAAAATTTGGGTGGGAGGGGGAAATTAACCCCCCTAAATAATGTCGCAACTAAAAATGAAGCTGTGAATCTTATTCTACTATCACTCTGAGCAATTTAGATAAAACGGAATTGTTTTATAGTCCCCCGTTTATTAACTAAGGTGGTGGATTTTGGAGGATGTCATAGAGCAATTAGCGGATTGGAACACAAACCAGCTCTATGAGCCTAGCAAAGTCAAGAAAAATCACGAGGACAGTTTTTGTGCAATATTTGGTATCCAAAATTGACAAACTGTTACCAGCAATTTTGTGTATTGGAACATAAATATAAGATTTTTTAAAAGAATTGTTTTACAAACTATAAGATTGTACGTAGTTAGTATATCCTAAGAAGAAAATAAACTAGTCCTCCTGAAAATATAAAACGTCTTAACCCATAGCGTTGTTTAAAACTAGGTAGCAATTTTTAAATTTTAGTGTATAGACAAAAAAAAGCAAATTTTATTAATTATTTGATTTTATTTTTTAATAAAAGTATGGAATAAATAACAAACTAGGATTTTTTTTCAAATCAATGAGAGACTTGGGTGATTAAAACGTAAACTTAACAGCCATACAAAGTCCTGCGGAAAATTTCTGTTTACGTTTTCAGTAAATGTAAAGTTTGCTTTGAATAAACATCGCAGATAAAAACATTTTTTTTCGATTTTGGAAAAACAGGAATAGGCCAGACAATTAGGTCATTTCAGAAACTTCAATAAAAAATCAACAATTTTTTCGTAAACGATGGAAATTTTAAGAAGTGGTATACTCAAAAGGAAATGTTTACAAAATACCTAACTCAGAAAAAACCTTTTCTGGGGATAGTCTTATGAGAAAATGTTAAAAAAAGAAATAGTGAAAAATATATAAAAAACAATGCCAAACGGTTGTTTTTTTTTTCAAAATTTTCTCAAAAAATGGCACCACCTTGGTGCCTACTGCTACAAAAAGAAGTATTCCAAACATAACGTCCTAGATTCAAATTTAAAACAGTGGGAACTGTTAAAACATTACAGGAACAAATAAACAAACGATGTTAGAGAGAGTCTCAAGTGACAGCAAGTTTCCTTTTATTCAGTACAGGTTTATTTATCTAAAGCAATGAACAGATGCCTCAAAAATATGGCAACAAATTCTATTTTCGCTGGCTGACCAAACAACCTATTAAATTACACCCAACATCAACTGTAGTTTACTTTCAGTTACACAAGGTTTTTGTTTATCATTGAGGAAACTTAATTAATTAATAATAACCACATCCCATATTAAATTTTTTGAAATTTATTTAATTTTCTACAATTGAAGTTTTTAAAATTTCTGTAATTTTAGAATCCCATCTCAATAAAATTATTAAATATTTTAGACTATTTGGTTATTTTAAGAACAATAAATCAAAAGCCTACAATACATACATGTATAGTATTGTATTAAAAAATAGAAACCATTCTTAAAATTAGTTACACACAGGGACGTAATGCAACCTTGCAAAATCTTAACAGACATTTCCTGTGTGTTCAAATTAAAAAATTAACCGTTTGTTGTATCGGAATCTTAGTTTGGAACGGTTTGGGCATGTAAATTACAAATCGACATTCTTGAACACATAAATGCTTCCATGAATATTTATTGTTTTCTAGCATGAGTTTTGAATTATGGGTTCATCTTCTCCTTGTCGCTCATTTATCATTTCGGCATGTTAATTAATGCAGCGAGGGGTTTATAAATCTCACCAAAATGAAGATAATCTAATATAACTAACAAGTTAGAATTTAAAGAAGACTGAACGGTTTTACGATAACCGTTAAGCAATCCAGAGATCATGACCGAAGTGCCAGAGATGCGGTCGAATTTAAATATTTATTCACTTAATCAAACAAAATTTAATGTCGATTTATATTTATCTCCTCTCGGGGGCGATAGAATCATATTTTATTCAATTTATGATGCCCCAAGAAATAAAATAATAAATTTATTCGTTGGATGATTTTAGCACAGAAAACAATAGGCATTGATAGAAATAATGAGGAAGCGACATGGTTTAATTACAACTTGGTTAGAAAATTCGTGTAAATTGTAAACAATGATCAGATTAAACTTTTCAGTGAGATTAAAATCCAATTAAAGAATATTGTATTGGGCTCGAACCGCTCTAGATTTGTTTATAATTATTTTAAATGAAATATCAAAACGAGAATTGTATGTTGTTTGCCTTGTTTAATTCACATATAATTATTTTAAATAAAACGTATATTCCGCAGCGACAAATAAAGATCAAGGTTTGTTTTTGCTGCAAATGCTAGTAGAGCGATTAAAATTAGCGCTAGGTAGTGCTTAATGTGAACAATAATGTTTGATAAGAATTGCTGACACACTTTAATAAAGTGGTGATTCAAAACTAAGCAAAACACCTGCCATTCAAAGTGTGTGCATTATTATCGGTGTCTGTACGTCGTTTAATTATTCCAGGCATTAAAAATTTCTTATTAGTTAACTTAATTTATAAGAACTGCTACACTTGTTGAAATTTGCTTAGGTATTATCATTGGTGTTAATTATGTATTATTAACAATAATGTTTACATGGTATTTTACCGAAAAGTTTGGCAAATGCATACCTGACTTGCAGAAAAAATTCCATGAATCCTTATGTTTACAATTACCAAAAAAAAAGATGTACAGGGTGGGCAACTAAGAATGGGCGCCGGCCATATCTCAGAAACCAATCATCGCACAAGTTTAGGAAAAAAAAATACCTGTGACCCTGAAAAATTGCTGGAAAATATTTTTGAGTTTCTAAAATGGCCGCTAGGGGGCGTGACAGCCATGACCAAATAGAAAATTAGGTTTTTCTCCGTATTTTGCTCAATTAAGTGGTATTGAAAATATATGCATCGTAATTCAGGGACAATTTCGAATCTTATTAGTTTTACAATTTTTGCTCTATCTTTAAAAATAAAGTGGTGGGGGAATGCCAAAATATATTTTTTTTAACCCTGCATCGGTAAGGTGAATTTTTTTTCCATGAATGGTAAGGTGGGGTTTAATATACCCCAATTTAATTTTGCGATATATTTTTTCAAAGCATCATTTAAACAAAAAAAATACGGTTTTAGTGTAAGTTGATCTACTATTATAAACATAAGATTTATTATTTATCTTAAAAATTAATTACAAATGAGTCAGCTTAAAATAAATGAAGCATATGAAATTACATACATTATAAACAGACATATCTTCAAGGCCATACAAAACAGAAAAGCTATTCAAAAAAAAAGTTAGACCACATATTCTTCTACATAAATATGTAATTAAAACAGAAACTACCAATTTTTCCAGTTACTCAGATTAGTCTTCATTAAAACAGGTGTCACAAATGAGGTTCGCATGTTCCATGCAAATAATAATTTCACATGCTGAACATTGTTTAGATGATTTTCTATCTTATGTTCTTGGACAAATGTTACACCTTCTTGAAATTTTACTCTTCTTAGGACTTGGACCATCCCCAGATTTAAATTTTTCAGAAACTTTTGGACGAATAAGCCTTGGTACATGCGGGTTATCTTTTCTAACTTCAAGAATGCCTGATACCAGTGCCAGTCCCAATTGTTTTATATAATCTCTTCTTTTTAAATTTGCGTCAGTGTTCAACTTGTATACAATCATCGAATTGATTCCTGCTGTATTTAAATATATAAATTATTACTTAGATGGTAAGGTGGGGTATCGTATACCCCAAACAACTTTGAATACTTATAATTGTACACAACCACACTCTAACCATGGTATTACATCACCGATCCCTTCCAGAATGTTTAACTTGAAGGTACTGACAGCGACGCAGAGCAGTATGTAAAGTTGCATAAATTACAGAATTAAACATTTACCATGGGGTATGTCATACCCCACCTTACCGATGCAGGGTTAAATGTCGTTTACTCCGATTAGCCTTAATGGAATTTAACAAACTTGGTCTCGTTACAAAAGGCGTTTCTTAGTCTATCGAGTGCGCTTTACGCTGTTTTCATTTGATTATTACCGTCGCCGCTAGAGGGCGTTCTTTGACATGTCAACAAATATCGCGCTTTTTCTAAAGAAATTTAAATGGAATGGTATGTTTATTTTTACACGGTAAAATAGAGAATTAAAAGCTTAAGATGTCAGTGAAATCCGCAACTAGATAACTTTTGTCTAACCGTAGATATTAGCAAACAAAGTTGAAATTATGAATTATTATTCTCAGATCTTGGCGACGGAATTTGCAAAGTAGCTGTTGAACACAAGTAAGCTGTGAAAATGACACAATGAAGAAACAACATAATGTGCCAAAAATATCAACTTGTCATTGTTGCTATTTTGTGTAGTATTTACTTTTCTAATTGAATTTGTGTTTTCATTTTGGAATTAATTCTTAAAATTATAATGATTCTTAGAAATGAAGAAGCATTTGACATGTTAGCGATTTACTTCGAATGCATGAGAAATGCAACTGTTGCTGCCAGAGTCTATGGGTTTCAATGAAACTCTTAATAGAGAACGTTATCTTAATGTTTTAAGAAACGAATTGCCACTTCTTCTATAAGACGTAGCTCTAGCAATTTGTCGTGATATGTTTTTCCAACATGATGGGTGCCCGGCGCATTTCTCTTTGAAGGTTCGGGATTTTTTAGACCAGACATATCCTGACAGGTGGATAGGACGTGGAAGTCTATTTCATTGGCCAGCCAGGTCCCCAGACCTGACTTGCCTAGATTTTTATTTGTGCCACCAGACCTGCTATAAGAGACGACATCATCGAAAGAATAAGAAATGCCATTCAAAGTATTTCGATGGCAGAAGTAGAGACTTCCGTTCAATCCACTCGTCAGAGAATGAATTCTTGCATCGAAAATGATGGACGACATTTTGAACATCTAGGGCGCCATAAATTACATTCTAAATTTTTCAATGTGTTGTAATGTGTTTTTTGCGTTTACTTTTTTGAACGTTTGATTTGTTACATTGTTTATTGTTATTACCGTTAGATTACTTGTTGTTGTTATTAATTACTAATTTTTATATTATGTAATATATTAACATATGTTGTTTCTTCAGTGTTTCATTTTCACAGCTTACTTGTTTTCAACAGCTACTTTGCAAATTCCTTCGCCAAGATCTGAGAATAATTCATAATTTAAAATTTGTTTGCTAATATCTACTGTTAGAAAAAAGTTATCGAGTTGCGGTTTTCACTGACATCTTAAGCTTTTAATTCTCTATTTTACCGTGAAAAAATAAACATACTATTCCATTTAAATTTCTTAAAAAAAGCGCGATATTTGTTGACATGTCAGATAACGCCCTCTAGCGGCGACGGTAATAATCAAATGAAAACAGCGTAAAGCGCACTGGATAGACTAAGAAACGCCTTTTGTAACGAGACCAAGTTTGTTAAATTCCATTAAGGCTAATCGGAGTAAACGACATTTAAAAAAAATATATTTTGGCATTCCCCCACCACTTTATTTTTAAAGATAGAGCAAAAATTGTAAAACTAATAAGATTCGAAATTGTCCCTGAATTACGATGCATATATTTTCAATACCACTTAATTCAGCAAAATACGGAGAAAAACCTAATTTTCTATTTGGTCATGGCTGTTACGCCCCCTAGCGGCCATTTTAGAAACTCGAAAATATTTTCCAGCAATTTTTCAGGGTCACTTTACTAAGGTATTTTTTTTTCCTAAACTTGTGCGATGATTGGTTTCTGAGATATGGCCGGCGCCCATTCTTAGTTGCCCACCCTGTACACTAAAACAAGAAAATTATTGTACCCTGTCTGCGATGGTGCGCCAAGTGTAAAGTGAAAATTTGCTGTGCATTTTACGGTATTTAAGGCAATTTGTCCCAATATTTATTACATATACACACATTTAGCTAAATGCTTTTTATTTTAATAAATTGTTGTAGATTTAAATAAATCCTTAAACATTTGGTTTAAATATTCCAATATTTAATAAAGCATTAGAGATTTAAATAAATCTTAGAACATTTACTTTAAATTTTCAACTATTTAGTAAATCTTTATGATTAATCTGCACATATTTGTTTTAAATCTTTTAATATTTAATAAATATTCGCAGATTTAAATAAATCTTTACCAATATAAATAAATCCTTACAGATTTAAATAAATATTTCAACATTTAATTCTAAGCTGTCACATTTAAAGTTAACCTGTCATATTTATTTCACCTTGGTGAGCTCAGCCGACTTAGGACACCAAGACCGTTTATACCGGTAGTAAAGCGCAAGTAGCGTAGTATTCGCAGATTTAAATAAATCTTTACCAATATAAATAAATCCTTACAGATTTAAATAAATATTTCAACATTTAATTTTAAGCTGTCATCACAGTATACTGTACTGTCATATTTAATGTTAACTTGTCATATTTATTTGACCTTGGTAGACCCAGCCTACATAGAAGACCAAGACCGTTTGAACTGGTGGTAACGTTCAACAATTATGAATACGTTTTTCGTATTTCAAGAATTTGTACAACTAATGTTAGTTCAATCATTAATAACAACATATTTAACAACATAAACATTGCATAATTTATTATTCATACAATAAAATTTCCTCAACATTTCCTTGAGAATGTAATTTTCAGTCTGTTTTGTTTAAGCGTTGAACGCTCCCACCATGACCCTGCCGCCTTGCGCCTTACTACCGATATAAACGGTCTTGGTCTTCTATGTAGGCTGGGTCTACCAAGGTCAAATAAATATGACAAGTTAACATTAAATATGATAGCTTGAAATTAAATGTTGAAATATTTATTTAAATCTGCAAGGCTTTATTTATATCGGTAAAGATTTATTTAAATCTGCGAATATTTATTAAATATTATAAGATTTAAAACAAATATGTGTGTAGATTTATCCAAATACATAGATTTACTAAATATTTGAAAATTTAAAGTAAATGTTTTAGGATTTATTTAAATCTCTAATGCGTTATTAAATATTGGAATATTTAAACCAAATGTTTAAGAATTTATTTAAATCTAGAATGATTTATTAAAATAAAAAGCATTTAGCTAAATGTGTGTATATATAATAAATATTGCACAGCAAATTTTCACTTTACACTTGGCGCCCCATAGTCTGCGTGGGTTATATCAAGAATGATACTGTGAATTCCAGACTAAAAATTTAAAAAAAACAGCTTTGCTGAGATGCTTTGTTAAATGATACAGGGTGTTGAAGCAGAATCGGAAACGTAGGTTTTCCGGAAATATCTCTTCAACGGTTTAAGATAAAATTCTACAACTATTTAAGATTCCACACAACTGATATTCATAGTCTATATTAAGTACTCAGTGGCGTAGACACAGACGTAGCACAGGCTATTTTTTACCTTTACTAATTTTGAAAATCTGTACCAATGTGCTTACAGATCTCTTTACAGTTTGCACAATATCATTTGTTTTTGGATGTTCTAAATAGCAACCACCACATACCAAATTGCAAAGTTTTATTTTGAAACATTCCAAAGATATTTCCGAAAAACCGAATTGTCTGAGTCTATTTCAACATCTTGGAACAGAGTAACAAATTTGACATGCCCCACGCAGACACTGTTTATAACATTTATAAGAAATTGCGTCGATTTTTACGTGGTTTTTACGAGATAGTTGGCAAATTTTATTTGCTCATGTGGAGAATATGTGTATGACAATTATTGCCAATATTTTAAGCATCCGATTACATTTCGACACTAAAAATAAATACTGATATAGTCTGTTAATAATAACAAACAATGGGATGAGAACCCTGAACCTTCAGCACGGAAGGTAGACCCGCTGCTTACTCAATTGGATCACTTACATTTCTTAAGCTTTATGCTTTATATAACTACTGATTCACCAAAATATTGTATTTTACCGCCATTTGTGCAAAATATTTGTTTAATATTCTTAATTTTTTTAACGTATACAGTAGTCATAATAATTATGTGTAAGCGGTCGTCATGGCCATCGAGCAATAAATTATGGATTTGCATGACTTCCGGTGTGGAAATTTAGAAATTGTTATAGAAAATTAGGAAAAAAAAGGATTATATACGAATAGTTAAAAAAAAGAGTTGTGAAAAATTGTTCAGAGTTTAGTTTCAAAAGCCATATACAAATTTTGAAGCAATAATTAAAAAAATAAATCTGAATCTAAACCGTATTTCAAAGACTTTTCGAATACCCTTTGTAAATACTAATTTACGTAACATTTTTAAGCAGATTAAAACTACAATAATTTCGAGAAAATAAATATGAATTATCTTAATTTTGTCCATAACGATTGTGCCACAAAAAGCATGTCTAAAAACTACATTACGAACACTTTTTCTAACCCGAATAATAAAACTTTTTCCAATATGTAGCATACTTATTGGCGGTCACTGTATAACTGTATTTAAAATCATACATACAGAAACAAATTTATGAAGGAATTTCCCGCCCAAATTAGGGAATATTTTGACCCACCATAGGTATATAGGAAGATTAGTTTTAAAATACGGCCGCTGTACTGCCAGGTCGCTAAAATTTGCAAGCCTAACCGGCAAGAGGCTTAATTCATAGGAAAGGGTCTCCAATTTTTTTTTTAGATAAAGGGCATCCTCAGGCTACCAAAGTTAAACACCCGCTGATCTATGGTATTATTTAAATTTTACAGTCGCTAATTAATTTTCGTCCTATTTGAGTCGGTCTTTATTAATTCATGGTTATGCAGTAGGCAAAGACTGTACCCAAATACTATACTCTCTACTTAGGGAGAGGGTATAGTCTTTGTAGTAAGTTTTAAAAATATTTAAGAAAGTCCAGACGAAGTGGTTCGCCCATTTTCATTATTTTACTTTTCCATTATTACTATTACAAAAACAAATAAGATAATTGCTATAGTTTTTAACCTTCAACGGATGGAATTATAAATTATTAAATTATATGCTCATGTTACGTTACAATGTACGATATTTTTATGAAAGCATATCTTGTTAAAAATTAGATATGGGTAATTAGGCTAAAAAATGAGTTCACCAGTTAAGCCGGCCAAAAATGGAAACAAGTAAATAATATTTTAATACCTAATCCTTGAATACATAATTGAATTTGTATCCTTGGCGCGAAAATGTTAAGTATGCCCCGCGGAAAAATCAAATTTGCGGCGCCACTCGTGTAAATCCGTTGCAATACTGTCCAATTTTTCCTATTTTAAGCATTTTGTTTCACATAGCTCCCATACTTTTCATATAGTATAGGGAAGTTATCCATTACACACCCGGGAAATCCGAAAAATGGTTTTAAAAAATTTTTGTTTGCGAATGTACATGTGCGCTTGATATTTGCCGAACGGATGCGGTTGCGTCGATTTCGATTAGCTTCAGGACGTGAAGTTATATCCAAAAATTCATCGACAAAACTATAGTTACAAAAAAATCCGATTCTGGAATCGGAAGTTAAGACATGGTTTTTGGTAACATTTGTTTTAGAAACTGAGTTTGGGGAATTTGATAGACCTTAAAGCAAATCCAACGCTTTTTTCCAAACGTTGTATCTTAAAAATGGCGGTTACTACGATTTTAAAAAATTTATTAAGCTAAAGTGAAAACAATTTATAATGTTTTTTAACTTTTCAAAAAAAATATACAAACCGGGTTTAACGATTTTTTAAATCTTCTAGACTTATGAGAGATGAGCGCCCCAGTCCTATAAATTCCCTATGAATCTTTTAAAATGGAAAATTCATGCCCCTTGATTTAATAAACGATGCACGATAAAATATTTCTGTCAAATCAAAATTTCATGACACGAGTGATAGTCGCATGAGATTGACATCTTAGTTTTCAGGTGCTGCAATATTTAGGATGGTGAATCCTCCCCCCCCCCCCCCCCCCCCCAACAACTTTTCTCTCTTGTCTCTGGTAAACTTTATCTATTTTCCGTTTTTTACAAAAATAAAAAAGGGGTGCCTTAGGCGACGGTTTTGTTGGGCCATCATTAATCCAAAATCATAATAATAATAATAATAATAATTTCAGACTTGATACATAGTGAGAGTATGTGTTAGCACTGTTTAATATTATAGTTTCTAATTCTTCAATTTTTTTACTTAACGTTTTTTTTTTCGCTTTTTATTTTAAAGTGTACGGTTTTGCGCACGACTTACGTTATTTACAATTTTTTTTATTATTAGCAGTTGACATGCGCAAAAGAGAAAACTTATACCACTAATATACATCACGTATGAACATTAATTAGGAGTCTGGACTACAAAAATTTGCACCATAAAAGCTATGTGCACCAAAATAAACATAGAAAACGAGCGAAGTACTTCGCCTGAACTTTCCTAGTGTACTTTTAGAAATGGCCTTATCATAATTTGTAATAATTTTGCCTCACGGTTTTGCACACGAACACTGACTTGTAGAATGGAATTAGTGCTGCCACTGTGGTGGCTCGGCTAGCGACAGCAGACGCCAATAACCCTTTGGTTTCTGTCTGCGGGCATGTCTTACTGTAGTTTTTATGAGGAAACCTCGATTTTTTGAAAAAAAAAAGTCCTTGGGATTAAATAGAACTAGAAACATAAGGACAAATGCGTCCGCAAAAATTGAGTGGAAGGGGAAATTAACCCTCCTACATATTGCTGCACTTAAAATTTGAGTTATGTGCCTTATTCTACTATCACTCATGAACAATTCAGCTTAAACAGAAACTTTTTTAAATAAAGCGGAATAAATTTACGATTTCCTAAAATTACTAGAAGGCGTTACAGAGAATTGGTGGACTTGAACATAAAACAAATTTGTAGCTTATTCATGCCGACATAATTAAAAAATCGTGTAGTCAATTTTTCAGCAATATTTGTATGGACATTTTCTAAATTTGATAATAATTTTTACGTCACAGTTTTCATTTCTACAAAAAAACAAAAACACATATTTTCCAGAATATTTCGTTAAAATAAAAAATAATGCTGTTTAACATTATTTTTATAGGTTTTTGGGCCCTCTTGATACTAGGGTCCTAGAAGCCCTGTAGGTAATACGGCACTGATGAGTAGCAATTTCTGAAGGCGAAGTGCTTCGCTCACTGTATTAAACATTGTATAGGTGTGAACAAACCACAATCACGCTACCATCTCAAATATGTGTACAAAAAGTCCTAAACCTTCATTATTAAGCTTGAAAAACGAGTTCATTCGCGACCGCATGACTACAAAGTACAAACGGATTTTATTTTCAGTACTACTTGCTAAAATTAATCCTAACAAAGACCATCTTGTCTTTTGCAGCCGTGGCCATGCACTTCCTGTTCCTGGCAGCTTTTTTCTGGCTGAACACCATGTGCTTCAACATCTGGTGGACTTTCAGGTAGGTTCAATTTAAAATTTTATTTCTGCAATTTTGCAAGTGAGAAGAAGATAAGTAAACCAAGCACGTATTCGCGCACCGCAATGCGTATCTGTCTTACAAACGGTGTTAATCTTTTAATAACACATAATTAAACAATGAAAAAGAATCAAGGTGAATTTTTTTTGCCAAAACTTTATGACCTGGAATTCTGACCTACTCGTGCTTGACAGTTGTGGGTTCTGTTTGTAAAATTATCGCCGACAAGGAAGAGAAAGAACGGCGGAGGCGCTAGCCGAGTTAATTGTAATTAGTAATTAAGAATGTTTGCGATTAGTATCGCTTGTTTTGGTGTAATTAACAATAATTAAGAGCCGCATTATTATCATTTCTTGGGAAACCTTTTTTGCTACGAGCGGCAGGGAGTGTACTAGAAATAGCAGCATAACATAAGCATTCTAAACGATATTTCCATTCAAGAGCACTCGATTTATTGATACAAGGGCCAAGACAGCATTTTCCAGTTACCATTTGCATACTAATACAGTAAAGGAGAATTAATGAGGCAACGATCTACGCTAAACGCAAAGTGTGTGTTCTCTAGAACGTCAATCTTCGTCATTGATGGCAGGTGACCCTTCGCAGGTCACCATGAAAAACGTTTTTTCGTTTTGGCCAACTTTCTGGCTCCGTTAATTATTGAAACTGGAGATTTAGGAACTGAACATTATTTATTTGAAATGTAGAAGACTTTTCTCTTGTTTTGAGGTCGGTTTTCGAAACCAAAGAAAAAAATCAGGGTCAAACATGTACCTAAACAGATTTTTATAGGAAATATAATTTAAGAATAGCACGAAAAGGCAAAATTTTGAATTCCAAAAAGACGAGGCTTTGAAGTGGAACTGATGGTTATCGATGTTATAATTTGAATATTCACATATTGTCTTTTCTTTCCCATACTCCAGTAGTGTAATTGTGACAATAATTTATTTTGAAATTCAGACGGAAATACACAAAACCAAGTCTATCTGTATGGTGTATGGGATTTATTGAAAACTGAGAACTATTGGCCTGTTTTTAATAACATTAGAAACACTCTGATATAACAAAAACTTGACAAAAAAGCAGGTTATTTTAAAAAACACTCTGAACTGCATACGTTATTTTTTGTAGCATTTTACTCATAAACAGAATATTATAAATTTGGGGGGACATTCGAACAGAACAAGCCAAGACAAATTGATTGCTATTTTCCGGACTCTCTAGCTTTAAAATGGCGACCGCTATGATTTTAATGCTTCTTTATTCAAAATAACTGAGAAGCCGTATCGCCATAAAATTTTGATTTTATTAGCTCTAGGGGGACACCCACACAATGTTTTGGAACAAAGAGGTATTTTGGAAACAATCAGAATTAAAAATTAGGAAATATTCAAAAACTAAATTTTAAAAGCTGGCCATTTTAATTTTGCGAAGTAGTAGAGCTAGAGATGGGCTGCAATTTGAGTTTTACCCCCCCCCCCCCCGTTGTTTTAATTTCTTGACTTCTATGAATTTTTAAAATTTATAAATTAATGGCTCTAGGATTTTTAAAACGAAGAAATCTGAGTTTTAACTAAATTGCTCCATCGGTAACAGTAGAATAACATTTTATAAATAAGAATTAAGCATGCCAAATCTCTTTAAAATTGTACTCTTGTACGGAGGGAGTTGTGTTTAAAAAAAAAGTCAAATTAGAGTTGACTTCACAAAATTTCAAAATTTAATTGCAAATTTTAAATTTAACAATACTAGAATTATTTATTTAAAGTTTCAGATAAAATCCAAAGTGTTTTTACTTCCCAGAAGCAGCGATTTTCACAGGTAATACCACAAAAGTTGAGAATTTTTTGAGATTGATTTCAAGTTTCCATGGAAATTGTTGCGTCAAAATTTCATGAAACAAAAAATCTGCTCAAAAATCTAACGAGCGAGTTGGATTTCAGGGTGATTTTGTTGAGTGATATTTGCAATAATTTCCATGGAAATGACAAATCATTATCTAAAACAATTCTCTTCACGAGTGGTATCTGGAAAGATTATTAAACAATATAACTTTAATTATCTTTATTTACAAAAATTAATTATTAATATTGCAAAACTGTCAGTAGTAGCTCACAAGCGCATGCTTATTTTAATTTGATAGTGAAAAATCTACACGTTGAATATTTGATTACAGTTTTTTCGACTAGCCAAATGTAAAAAATGAAAGCATTTTATTGGCTCTTGTAATATAGCGTTGAATAATCGGCAAAATAAAAGTATAAATTGTCATAATTTTGTGAATATCAGAGAAATATTTACAAATCATTAAATATATTTCTAATTATTCAGAAATATTTTCGGTATGCATAACTGTTTAAAAATATCTGAGATATTTTTTATTGGTGTACATATATGTTAAACATAGTACCTGAATTTAAAATATCCCCTTAGATATTTATTTAAAAATATCCTTGAAATAATCTTCGAGATTTTTGTAAGTAAATGAATATCAAAGTATTTTTGAAATTTCTTTGTTCTTAATAAAAATACGTTAAGTAGTAGTTCGGAATCATTAAAAATATCGTAGATGTTAATGTATATTTACAAAAACATTAATTACTATGAATTATCAGAAACATGCTTCTTGAAAGTATCACGTGAATTTTAAAATAAATACTAATATTTATGAGATATTATTAAATAATTAAAAACATCTCTAGGATATTTCGATATCAATTGTTTAAAAATATCTGAGATATTGTTAATTAATTAAATTTATCGTAGATATTTTAAATAATTTTGTGTTTAACAATATCTTCGATGTTGGAAAATAATTTTAATATGCAAATTTTTGATATCCTTAAATATGCCATCTATAAGGTTTGTTGGTCCGATAAGTTTTAAAATTACATCCGGCAACAGTGGGCGAAAGTTGAAGCGCGAACGTCGCGTAAGACCATGGCATGAAACTGATTGTTGATAATGACTCCGTGGTTTGCGCGGCGAATAATGTAAATACGTTTTTTTTTAATCAAAATGAGGTTATTTATGACCATGCAACGTTGCCACATGTAGTTACACTTAACGGTAGTACAAACCTTTTAGATAACGACAATTTCCAAAGATCTTAGATATTTGAATATTCGTTCATTTTAAAATATCTTAGATATTTCATATTAAAATTATTTTAAAATATCTAAGATATTTTTAATTATCTAAAAATATATTCGAGTTGTTTTTGAATAGAGGAATAAAAATGTCCGAGATATTTAAAATAAATTAAAAGTAAATATATGTTACATAAATTTAATTCAAATATATTTACACGAAAAAATAAAACGGAGTTTTACTATAAGTACTGCTGTAATTTCATATCTAGCGTTTTAAAACCTAAGTTTAAAATAGACAAAAATAATTATCACAAGATCTTTGAGTTTTCATTAAATCCATTTTTTATAGTATTGGAGAACAGCCAGAAACGAATAAATATTAGAGGTTCAAATTCCGAGAAAAAAATTAGACCTAAGACGTAAATATAAGAATACAAGACGTGTCTAATATACATTTCTTTATTAAACACAATTGCACCATGTTAGGCCTGTTATGGAATTAGTTTTGGAAATACAAAGAATAAACAAAGATTTATTAGATAATTATACAAATTGCATTTAATTCAATTAATAATGAGTGAATGGTAAAAATCTGGGTGCCATAACAAATGGTTTCTACTCTAGTGATAATATTGAGTAATCCTAACCTTGGTCCAAAATATATTATAATGAATCACCCGCTCGAAAAATCTTACAAACGCCATATGGGCAACCTGTTCAGTGAGGTTGTGGTCCCATATTTTACAGGCGACTTGACCCAGATTGTGCTGGGACGACACCCAGGTCTCATAATTAATTCAGTTGTAGCTTGTAATTTGTTTAAGAAAACCGCCTATAAATAATTTCAGTTTTAAGGTTACTAGAGCCACTGAAAATTTCTCTGGTAGTGTAAAAATGACATTGATCTCCGAGAAACCCAAAAAAGTGGATTGTTAAATGTATGTCGATGTCATCGGAGCCGATGTTCTGGTCGACACCAAATTAACTTTGATCTTAATACTCTATTTTACGACTTACCTTTTGGACATTACGACCGAATAAAAGTCGAAGTAGAATAATGGTTTCTGGAAATGTGTTTCCCTGAAATAAAATATGTAAATTAATGGTATTTAAATGAAGAAACAGTGATGGCATCAAACAATCGTGTTGTGGCTCAAAAATTCAAGTTTTCATTTACATAACAATTTCTTTATTGTTTTTCTATTAAGCACCACTATTGGTATAATTCCTCTGTAAATACTCACAGAAAATATGCATGTTCTTTAAGTTATGCTATAAATACATACGCTATCTTCACAATCCGTGGGCAGCTAAAAATCAAATACCCCTTTCAGTTATGTTTTTATAAATAAAACCAACATACAGGATGATTCATAGCATGTGGGACACACTTTGAGGATGGATTCAGATTCTGAAAACATGTTCCTATAAACATAGGCCTGCAAATACTTCTTGTCGGAGTTACAGCCTTCTGAAGATGAAACAGTCTAACCACGTTTTACTTTCCCACACCTCTGGTGAAGTATAGAGATTGTGATTTCATGCAAATTTTCGGATTTCAACGGAAATATACGTTTTGGGGTCCAAAAACCCAATAAAGTGGTTTTTAAAAATGTCCGTCTGTCTGTGGGTGGCGGGTGCGTTCCCTATATCTCCAAAACCTCGTGACCGATTTTGATGTTTTTTGGTTGGAGGTAATTCTTTGTAAGGTTTTTAATCGGAACCGGAAATGGAAATTAGACATGACATGTTTTTTGATATAGATTTTTTGCAATGAAAACATAGCGTTGTCCATCCAAAGGCAAATCAAATAGTTTTTTCCAAATCTGCTGTGAAAATAAAATAGTTTTTATTAAAATTTTTGTAATTGTAATAAAAACTCCCGGTACGGCCCTGGCGAAAAATTGATGCTCTACGTTGTAGCATAGTCCTTCGTGAATGTCCATATTAGGTTTTGTTAAGATCGGACCGTTTCCTGATTTTTTAAGGATGGGTGCGTGCCGTATTTCGCAATTTTCAGAATTTCGACGCTGAAATTATTTTCAGGTGCCGCACCCGAATTCAGATCAGAGCCGATTCGGCTATTTTAATTTAAAATTTTGGAAAATTAAAAATATTCAAACGGGTACGCATTGAAATAGTTTGAAAATTGTTTTAAAAGTGCGATGAATTTTATTAGAGTTTGACTATGCTTTCGTAAAAAAAAATTCCCGGGCGGTTCTGACATGAAATTCTGGCTTTATGTTGTAGACGCGTCCTTTCTGAGCGTCCGCTTAAATTTTCAATTTTTTTAAAGCCTCCTGGTATTTTAATTCAATATTTTTCCATTTTTTTGCTACTTAATTTCCGAGTATTCATTTCTTTCCCATCGAATCGGGCGTCTAATTCGTTGTACCCCGAGGTGTTCCTAAGCTGTGTGCAATAGCGAAACGACACCATTTTGAAGTCCGACTCTACAAACAATAATAATCATGTGACGAAAAAATATTAATAATTACGATTTTTCTAGCTATTGGACATTTAAAAAAAATTATTACATTATATTGAAATTTGAAATTGATTAATGATTTATTCAAAAACGCAAACTACAATCGTTATAAACTTTAAACAGTGCAATGTGTTATTTGAAGTAGTTTATTAGGATTAACAAGAACTTTCAAGCATTTAAAAAATTAAGAAAAAACCACGATACTTTTTAGTATCAACAACGCGTTTTCCGGAAATTAGGTGGTTTTAACCCCTAATCAATTAGCTGATAAAACATATATTTTTCATCTCTTCACATAAAATTGTTATAACGATTTTTGATCCGAAGTCGTGAGCGCAATATCTAGCTAGCGCCTTTACGTGAGTAGGCGTACCGTGCCAAAGCCCTGGGTTTGTAACGGGCGGCTTTCCAGGTGCAGATGACTAGATGTAAATTTCAATTACTTATTGGCGCGAGAAAGAATATTTAAAAAGTAAAAAGTATGGAAAAGTATCAGCGACCTGTTTCACCCGTTTTTTCTGTAACTTTGACAGTAGTTGAAATTTTGTATCTGAGCATTACTCATATCTAGAAATTTTTGTTGGAGTAGGTGGTAAATCAGAAGTGTCTCGTATCGGGGAGTCACGTAGTATTTTCATCTAAATATTTAAAATATAAGTTTTGCCTAAAAAATCATATTCTCCATACAAAAATCCACACAAAAAGTATTCTTGTTGAAAGTTGTTAAATCTAACAGTTTTTAATTCAATGAATCGTTTTTGGGCCTATGTTTATTGATTGCTTTGATGTGTGGAACTTATCCTCAAAGTTTGTACGAAGTATTTTTGCATCTTGAGCAAACACTCAAGACCTTTATGGCGACTTGATTACCTTACAAAAACTGCTATACGAAGTCTCGACAACTGTTAGATTTAGCAAAACGTTCAACAAGAATAGCGTTCTTTTGTGTGGAGAACACGATTTTATGGACAAAGCTTCAAAAAATGTGAAGAACTAAAATATTTAGAAGAAAATATTACGTGACCCTCCCATACGGGACACCTCTGCTACATGTATTCAAATAAATATTAGTGAAAATGCTAAAGCAAACAAGTATTATATACACAATTTTATAATTTTATTGCAACTACACTGTCAAAGCTATGAACAAACAATTATTCGACTCATCCATCTGCAGAAGGCTGTAACTCTGTAGGCAAGCGTTTTCGGACGAAATTGTGTTCCACATGATATGATTTTTTTAATAGCTGTATTTAGGTTTGTCGATTTTAACCTTTTTTTTTATATTTTTTATAACTAATTTCCTCCAATAAATTACTTAAATATTTAAAATAACTGACCCTATTGGGGTATGTTCGTCCACCTATATTTAAACGGTAAACATACGTAAAGTAGTCAATTCACAAATTTTCTTCGCTTCTCCCTATAAAAATGTTAAACACAATAATATTATTGCTGTTGGGTACGACACCGACTCATAATCGCATATATTTATTATAAATGTTTAACAAATTTCAACATCTTCAAACTGAAAACTAAAGACTGCATTCAGCACCATTAAACTTTCATGTACATTCAGTTACACAACTGCACAGGTATGTAATTTATTTTAAAATATATTTTATGGTCTTGATATATTTGCGACTCCAATTAAATTCTTAAACGGGTTATGAAATTTTAATTTTTTGTTTTAATACCGTTAAGGCGTTATATTAAGGCCTTATCTTATATGGTGCTGTGTAATATAAACAATTTAATTTAGTAACAAATTGAAATCTGTGCCAATTACATGCAGTATTACATGCGTAAAGCAAAATTGATTGTATTTTCTATTACGGTTTTATTGCTTGAATGGCTGATGTGTATAGTATTGCTAAATTTATTATTGTTAGGCACGAGACAGTTGTTAAATTGTTGTAATTGAAAGTTGTGTAGTTTATTTAAACACATAAGGTTAATGTGGAAAAAATACAATCGCTAATTACGACATACTTGATTTTATTACAAATATAACTAAATAGTTGCTTAAAAATTGTTTTTTATTATACCTGAATCATAGTCTCTGTTTTTGAAACTGTGTGCAAAATCGGGCCTTTAAAGCACTAGTGCTTTAAAGTTGCCTAGGGAACAACAAATTCACCTACAAATTTTGAACAATGATAAATACACAGGTAATCAGTTCGGCTAACATTCTAATCTCGGATGACATATCCATGTTTTCGTTCATTTTGTAATTCACGAACACAAACTCGAAACAAACTTCACAAATCAACAAATTTATAATAAATATACATAGCAACGAAACAACAATTGCTAACCGTTTCTATATCAACGATTAATGACACAGATTACTTCGAAAAAGGGATTTCAATTTCCTTTTTTTGTTATAATTTTCAGATTGTAGTGCGGGTATAATAAAAAATAGCGTATAATACACGTGTATAAGAGCCTTTAAAGCACTGCTCAGTTAAAAGGCACTCGGCTTTGTCTCGCGCTTTTAAATCCGTCGCGCGTGCTTTAAAGGCTTGCTTATAAACTTGTATTATAATATACTATTAAAGAATGACGATGCGTTTTTTAAAAAGTATAATCAAGTCTTTCTGAAGTAGTCCAGACTCCAGTCATCAAGTACAAAGATGTAGAAATAACTCAGGAATGATTTTTTTTTGCTTAAACACATTATTATGGCTTTAAAGTTTTCGACTCGAGCCGAACCCTGCAACCCTTCTAGATTTTAAGAAATAGGTTCAAAATGGCTCGTTAGCGGCGCACCACTCTCAATAGTAGTTTTTAGACAAATAAAAGTGTATAAATTTACTACAAAACTGAAATAAATAATGTCCCAGCCCAAACAGTTTCCGAGATTTGGCCTTTCAAAGGTGATACTTTTTCCGCGTCCAGAAATAAACGTATTTTCAGATTTGATGAAATTGTTCATTTCCCGATTATTCTACGAAAAAGTGGCCTAGAGATGAGTCAAAGTAAACTTAATTCTCTGTAAAACTAAAAAAAAACATTCCTCTAAACCTGGATAGGTCCGAAGGTATGACATCCCAAAATTGACCCTTTTTATGCCTTTTTTAACATACATGAAGTTTTTTCGAAATAGCTCGTTTTCAGCGCATCCCACGCAAAAATTTCTTACCACTGGAAGCAAAGTATATAAAATTTTTTTTACAAAACTGAAACAAAAAGAACGTCTAAACTCAAATAGTTACCGAGATATGGTCTCTCAAAGTTTGTCCGTTTTTGTATTTTTTTTACAAAAAAAACGTACTGTTTAGTTTTTGTGGGAAAAAGGGTAAATTTCAAGAGGCCATATTTCGAAAACTATTCAAGCTAGGACATTATCTTTTTTTTTAGATTTGTAGGGAATTTTATATTCCTCTATTCATTTTCGTACGACTTTTGACATTGGGTGCACTGGAAGCGAGGTATTTCCAAAACACTTGATCTATGTAAAATTGCACCAAAAAAGCATCAAAATGGTCAACTTTGGGAGGTCATAACTTCGAGCCTATTAAGGTTACAGGATTTTTAAGATTTATAGATAATTGAGTTTGCTTTCACTCATCTATGGGTCACTTTTTTGTAGGATAATGTCATAAACTAATATTCGAGATTCAAGCAAAATGTGCATAGGCGAGGTAACCAAAAATAAAGGAGTTTCCTATTCTGTCAGCAGTATCAGTTTCTGGAAAATTTAAAAGACAAACAACTGTATTTACCCATTGTTGGGTATTTCGTTTATGGCTGCTTGCAATTAAAAATATTCTAATTAGAGTGGCATTTGGAAATATGTTTAATGTTTTAACTTAAATCAACTGTGTATTTAATGTAAGATAAGACAAACCCCCAACCCAAGGGTTTACTATCCTTGCCTGCAAGCGCCAAATATGTATATTTTAAGACACACTTTTTTCGTTCATATAGCCAACCATAATTAGAAATGTTTTCAATCGCTCGTTATAATTATTGCAGGAAAAAATGTGTTTATCAAATCTAATTAGATACATAACTTTCTAGAATCTAATTTTATCATATTGAACAGACGTTACAAAATAAAGATGTGTGTTTTTCCGGAGGGCTTTGGTATATAATAAATTATATTAGTTTTTAGTGTTACAGTTTGCATAATTTTTGTTGTGAAAAAACGAAGTTTTAATTAAGTCAAGTTGGTTCTAAATAGTCATAATAATACAATAAAATAATATTTATTGACTGGTTAAGGCGAGGTTAGCATAGCAGTCTTATCCCGGAAAGAATATGAATACTTTCACATTTTGTTAGTAACAATTGCTAAAGTATTTCATGTTATTAATTTCTTATATGCATTAAATTCCCCTGTGGAACAGTGGGACCACTATAATTTTCAGTTCATGTTTGCCGGTTCAGTTTTTTTATCTAAAAGTCACAAACGCTAGTCTCAGCGAGGCGCTGCGGCTATGACGGGACGCGGGTGCAGCATTTTAAAAGCTTGCGAAGAAGAGTTAAAGATTGTTTTATACTATTACTAGATAAAGGATTAATTTGATTTAATAAATTTGTTAACATGTTTTTTAAGAAGTTATTAAAGAAAGCGTGGGGCTTAACTCACGGGTTTAGCTAGTCAACTATTAGTATGGTATTGGTTTTTACATTTTGAGTTTCTTGGATAAAAAATGCGCGGAGATATTATTCGATTCGACCAATATTTTTCGAATATTAAAGTTTTCAACATTAATAGAAAAAAAATTGAAGTGTTTAATCAACTACTGAAAATAAATCCATGGTAGATCACAATTCAAAATGATAATGGAAAAGAAATATTATACATATTGTTCAAAGGGTCCGAAAACATCAAATTTACGTGTGCAATTAAGTAGCGACATGCTATTGCGTATTGAAAACAGCACGTCATTATTTATTTGTTTCATAATTCGTCTTTTGCTTGAATTTAGTTGCTAAAACTCCAAAAATATTGGTCGAATCGAAACATCATAGAGGAACTTTTAGTTCAGTTTTTCTTAAGAAGTTCGTGTCAGCCCTCCGGAGGTGCCAGTTCCGGAAGGCTTAGCTTTTTTACCTTACAGTAAAGGTATTACTGATAAGATTGGGCATGTTCTTAGAAGGTACAGCATAAAGACAGTCTTTAGGACTAATGAAACATTGGGAAACGGTTTCAGATCCGCAAAGGATCAAATATCAAATTTAAAATCAGCCAGGATCTACAACATCCCTTACATCCCTTGCTCTTGTGGCTCAAACTACATCGGACAAACTGGTCGTTCCATTGAGTTAAGATTGCGAGAGCACAAAGGTGATTGCAAACACAAATGCATCACAAAATCTGCAGTGGCTGAACATACTTGTTTAACTGGGCATAAGATGGACTTTGACAATGCTCGGGTACTCGCCAGAGTACCTCATTAGTTCCCTCGTATCATACGTGAAGCAATTGAAATTGAGAAACAACCTGACAACATAAACAGGGAGGATGGTTTTAGACTCAGTAAAGCTTGGACTCCGGCAGTTTATCCTCTGAGGACTCCTACGCATCATCGATCTCACGATCACGCTCTACCGGATCCGTCTTTGCCCAACGGTGACAGCCAACCAGAACTCCGCCGTTCTGCGCGACAGGCTCAAAGAGGTTTAAATACCTCCGCTTCCCGGATTTGAATTCAGTGTTCTATTCACTCTGAAGATGCAAGCTGCAATGTCTTGCGAAACGTTACTTGGTATGGGTCCACAAACAGTTAACAGGCATAAGCCGATTAAGTATTACTCTATTGGCAAACAAAATACATTAAGATCAAATCCTTCTCCGCCCCAAGGTTTAAATAAACTAAGCACACGGCCCTGTTTAGGCAGGCAGAGCCTACGAACAAATATTGCTCAGACTTCTAGAGCAAATGCTTTATGACAGAGATGTCCCCCCTCCCCGGTTATCCCGGCTCAGCAAACTTAGTGCTATTCACGGATCTAACATGCCTCACCCCGAAAAACCCAACTTAGTTACCAAGCCTGTTCTTGCTGCTTTTTCGAAATTAAATCCAGCTGCATCCTGGTCTGAACTTAGGTCAATCGAATATGAGCGCAGGCTGTTAACCCACAGACCCACCGAGACCGCCTGAGCTTACTTTGAAGTGTTGTAAATTTTTAAGATTTCTTTATGTAGAAACAACCATCATCAGCAAATCACTGGAAATGAATTATAAAAGTTCAGATTATATCTTTAATTCCAAAATCAAAAATTAGAAATCAAATTGAGTCAGTCCGCTCCTGCAAAACATATTCTTTCTCATTTCGTGGTCTAAATGTTTTAATTGAACATTTTGGTTCCAATTAAACAAGAAATTAACCAGAAATTGCGTTTAAAATCCATTTCCTTTACTAACCAGTTTGTTCGCTGTTCCTTCAGAAAACAAGCTTTATGCATTCCCTTATTTTGTGATTATTATGCACAAAGCGACGACCCCTGGGGGGCGTTTTCACTTCCCACCATCAGATTGCTCTTGCCGCTTCGAGATCAAAGACAGGGGGTCCCACATACATAAAAGCTAGTGAGCAACAATTTTTTATGCAAGATACTCATTTTGGGGCAACGACACCACTCAAAATTACTAAATAAGTTATTTTCGTCATTTTGACGAGGACAGACTCTCGGTTTATGCTTTGAAATGCCTTGGCACGAATCCCCAGCTCTGTTTGTGGTTGCAATTACAATTTTGCGCGTGCCTATTGCAGGAGGACGTAAAAATCTACTACACTTCCCTATTTTGCTTTTGGCAAACGTTCAAGGCGAATTGAAACATGACATTATGTAGTACAAGAGAAAATGAAACGCTCACTTATGCCAGATGCAAAACGAAGAAGTTTAGTTATTAATGTGTGCTTATTATTATCTGTACCGCGCCTTGATAGTAGACGATGGTTTGATTTACCTACAGCACTGCCACGAAGTAATTTTTTGATTGTTTAATGCATGGGATTAATTTTAGAAAATTGTTTATACTTAATTGAAAGATAGGTTCGAGTAAAGGTTGGGGCATTTAAAAGGAAATGATAAAGGTGGGATTGCGATATTTTTAAAATATCTTCTAGGCCTTGATCTCATTAGGTCTGAACTGAACTGTTATCATACCGAATTGTTGTCGTTAGTATTCATGTATGTACCCTTTCTGACAAGTGACGCTGTTAAGGGTTGTTTCTATGATTTTTAACCAGTTTCCAAGTTTAATGGCGAGATACGCCCAATCAGAGCGCTTGTCCAAGAAGAAACGAGAACAAGCTACCAGTACGATATCAGGCTGCGAGCATTTTTTTTTTAGATAGAGAGAACCTACAGCTTTAGGAGCTTTCTACTGTTGTAATTTTCACAAAAATATATACTGTTGATCTACGCCCAGAATTGAACCCTTTACAATCGTGTACTCCAACCAACCTTTTGGATTCTTTTAATATTTGTAGTTCTCAGACTAAATTACTCTGGTACAATTTCTTAAATAAACTAAAGATGCAAATAAGACTTGGAATTCAATGATAAAAGATGTATAAATAAATCTTGAAATTCCATTTGCTGATAACGAGACCTACTTGAATTAATGCGGACCGTTCACTAAATAATTTATAGAGCGAAAAGATGAAAAAAGTGTAATTAGAATTTGCAATCAGACTTTTATCGGCGTTTTAAAAGCGACATGGAAACGGGCCGGCTGCCAATAAAATTGATACCAGATGCATTATGCAAGTGACCGTTTCATAATACTCATCCACCCGTAAAGCAATGATAACATTTATCTCCAGCCTTGCTTCTTGAATTTCTATGCCACACAAGAGTCGTAATGTTTTCCTTATGATAAGGAAATAATGCTGCTAAGGTAAATCCAGAAAGAAAATATTTAAATACCACAGATAGTTCTTTGTGTGCATTAAGATGATGTCATTGTGACCGTAGGAAGAATATTTTTCACCACTTCCACTAATAGGTACATCCATACACGATGGGCGTTCTTAACATGAGAAAACATTTTACACATAACAGTTTTTTTACTTTCAAGCACTTCAAATTATCTTCAGAATGTAAAAAAAACTCTAAGCGACCCCTGAAAGATAACATAAAACACATTAAAATAGGGTGAATTAAAAAACAGCCCCCGCCTTACTTAGACGTTGAAAAATTAAACATGACCCTACCGATTATTAAATCATGGTTGGCGCCTTCCAAATATGGATAAAAATATCATAAGAAATTTAAAATATGTTAAATTGGGGCATTCTCTGTTTCGTGGAACATTAATTATTAAAAGGCGACAAAATTGAGTCATGTTTCTGATAACAAAACGAAACGTGAATAGTGAAAATCAATTACGGAAGTAGTTAGACTTTGGAACGATGCGTTTATAGCCTGTTAATGATAGGATGTACCGTTATTCCAGATACAGTTAATTATTGTTCCAGTATTGTAGAGATACTGCGATTAATTAGTGTCATGGTGCCATCAAATGGAGATGTTTGGGAAATGAAGAATTTAATTGTTAGCAATTTATGTTTTTTGTTAAGCTGAGAGTAGCTAAATGAAAGGTGTAGGTGAGAATTTAGAGCGGTACAAATGGAATGTAAATTGTCTTAGGCTATCAAGGTGTCAAATAAGTTGAAAGCTGTAAAATGCTTCTCTCACTGCGTGAATTTGGACACGTAATTTAAACAACAAAACCAATAAACAGTTTCCGTCAATTTCCTGCTTAACTAAGATAATGCGAGAAACGTATTTTGTTTGTACCTCTTGGGGGTGTCTTGGCGACATAGGGAAAGCCCTAATATTGCATTTAAAGACTGCTACTGCTTCATTTTTATGCCATTATTAAACCATGAAGAGGCACCACCGATGTAGCTTTCTTTATAAAATCCAAAATATATCACTGTTTTCCGCCCTCCTCCCTATTCTGAAAATAGGCGATATTAAGAAAAAAGTAATAACGATGCAATGTCTATACTTATACAAGGTTCACGAAATATGGGCCATGGCATTTTAACCATGTCGAAATTTGGTTAGATCAAAGTAGGTTGTCCACAGCAGTGGTCTCCAAAATGGGGTGCGCATGGCAATGCATTGGGGGTGCGGAAAAATAAAAGAAATGAACTTTTACTAATGTACAATATAGGGGGATATTTTAAGTACGCGAGGTGCAAATATTTTAATCACATTCAAAGAAGTTCTGTTCAATATGGGCGCGGAAACGCTTCCTTGCGGAGTTACAGCCTCCCGAAGATGCGGAACTGTGTCGAGAATTGTCGCAGTAGTTGCATTAGTTTTGAAATTCTGAACATTACTCATTTAGTTTAGTATTTCTAGTAATTATTGTTTAAATAAGTGCAACACAGATGTCTTATATGGAGGGGGAGGGGTCACATAATATTTTCTTCAGATCTTTACAGTTTTTAGTTAATAAAATATTATTCTTCATACAAAAATACAAAAGTGTTGAAAGTGACTATATGTGAGATAATTCAGTTGTTGTGAAATATCAAGTTGCCATGAAGGTCTGGGTATTTCCTGAAGATGCGAAAATAGTACGTACCTTAAGGATAAGTTCTACACATCAAAGCTATAAAAAGAATTCCTACACACTTGGGTCGTGAAACGCTTCCTTACTGGGTTATAGCCTTCGAAAGAACTGTTAAATCTGTTGCTCGGGCCTTTTATCAGATTTTTGATCTATGGATCTTAGCCTCATAGTTAGTGGAAATTATTTAGGCATTTTCATAAAAAACATGGCAGCTCCATTTTACAAAAAAAATCGAATTATCTTGAAAGTAGTTTGGGCAACTTCAATAAAAGCACTTTTTTGTGTAGTTTTGTATGAAGAACATGATTTTACAATCAAAAATTGTAAATATTTAAAATCTTTAGACGAAATTTTACCTGCCCCCCACCCATGAAAAACACCCAACAAAAATCAAAGCTAAATGAATAATACTCACATAAATTTCAAACTACCGTGAAAGTTATTATACTGCTCTATCTTTAGTAAGGATGCGACTGGCCGACTATTCATGATACATGCATTGAGTCAAAGTTATAATTTCGCTAGCCAAACGGGACGCTGTCCGCTTATGTAATGCTATTAACCCACACATTTATTATTACTAAGTACTCGGCACATGGCCGAATAATTGGCTCGTTTTAACTAACATTCGGTACTTAGCCGAATAGTGGGCCTTGTATTTGGCCGAACAATTGACCTAATATTCGGTACCAGGCCGAATATTTGCCGAATAGTTGAAGGAATATTCGGTATTAGGCCGTAAGAGACTGGTTGAATATTCGGTATTCGGCCAATGGCCATAACTACTATTCGGTACATCCCTATTCTTTAGGATGCTGTTAATTCGTAAAAACTTCGGCGAATCAACCAAGACCTCGAACTTTTAAAAACCACAAAGAAAAGAAAATTACAATCTCTTTGTCATATCATGCGACATGAGAGATATCGGCTCTTGCAACTCATAATGCATGAAAAGATCGGGGGCAGAAGAAGTGCAGGAAGAAGAAAAACGTCCTGACTAAAAAAATCTCCGGGAATGGTATGGAACAAGCACCACAACACTGTTTCGATCTGCAGCCTCCATGCTTGACAATATAATGTCGAACTGGTTTAATATAATAATAACAAAAACATAAATAAGCAATCGGATTATTATTTAAAATACTTAAAAATGTTCACAAATGTTCTTTACTAGGTATTTTAAAGAAAATCAGCAATACGTAATAAAAAAAATATTTTGAATGAGTTTTTAAATAATTTCTAAATAAAAATTTGGGGGATCACAGTGTATTAAATAAAAATGTCGTAATACCGTAAATAAAAAATAATTTAATAACGGAATTTTATGGGAATTGAACCGGGGATCCTTGCATTGGCGAGTCACTGCTCTATCTCAAGACCACTCTCACTAAACATACAATTTGCTCGTATTTCATGGATATTAAGACAAGCAGGTTATGTTGATAAAATTCTGTGGACAACCTACTTTGATTTTAATCAAATTACATGTTTAAAATACTATGGCCAGTACTCCGAAAAACATCCTTATAGTGAAAATGCCGGTGCTGCTACTTTTTCTACAACGTTCTTGAAAATATGTTCCTTACTATGTACCAATTTTACGTATTTCACTATTTGGCAACTGTCATACATGCCATATTTAATTTAAATTTCTCATAGAAGCATATAATGGATAAAAGTTTTTGAACTTTTGATTTTTGGATCTTTTATTTTGACTTTTAGCAAACTTTAGTCTTCTTCTTTTAACTTTGTGACTTTGTTATCCAAATTTTGGTTATTTGATGCTACCAGAATTATAAAATCTATTAAAATTTTTAAATTAAAGTTCGAAACCCCCATTTATTAAACAGTCAATTGTGCCTGCTTGTTTTTAAAACATTTCCCAAATTTTCTGTATATTTTTGGGGTTTTTCCTACATTTCCGACGTTTTCTGTGTTTTTGCGAATTATTGTTCAAACATGGCAATACTTTTTAATTAAATCAATTAATTTAATTTCTAATTTTCCAATATTTCTAGATTTCCAAGTCAAGAGTGAACCAGACGCTCAGTTTAAAATAGAGTTTTGATGTCTGTCTGTTTTACGATTATACGCCTAATGATGCTTTCTGTCATCTAGGAAAGCTAATTTCAGTTTTATCGTCAGAGCATTTATATAAAACATTCGAAATGTCTTATATAAATAGTGTTATTCTAATTTGCCTCTTAATCACGTGGCGCCAAGATAGTGTCATTCTATATTTACCATCACTAGCCACTTTTGATTACAACTCTTGATTTCCCCTATCTTCCACCTACTGACGACCAGATATATTACCGGAGCTCGCAGCTACCGTTAATTTAAGTTTAAATTTCAAAATCAGAGTAGGTGGATTTGCTTTTTGGTAATTTAGCGCGTATTATTGAAAAGGATTTTTCATAAAAGTACCAATTTAATCTGAATGAGCGGAAGGTTCATTATTTTATAATTAAATAGGTCAGGCAGTGGCACCTATTTTTAGTCTCGGAATTAATTACTTTTGATAAGCAACCAGACTACAGAGCAGTACATGAAAATTTGCAGACGTCCACTTAAAGAATTCTTGCTCCTTTATACATGCTACACTTTTCCTAATTACTGATACACAATTTTATTTTTAAGTGTTGACCATACACAACATACACTTGTTAAGTTTGACGAGTGGTATTTTTGCCGTCACTTAAATTAGATGTGAAGCAAATTGAGCTTGAAAAACTATTAATCAACATAACTATTTTCAATTGATGTGTGTTTTTGTGTGGCGTTTCATGTTCATTTTTGCAGACTTTTTGTTTACTCAACACTTGAACTCTTAGATCAGTTTTTGTGTTGAGTTGTGATCAATGTGGGAATACTCGATCCACTTGTATAATTAAAATGTAAAACGCAACAAATTCTGAAAGCCTTGTAAAACACCACGAGTGTCGGCCTAATTTTATGTTAATTTTGTGAATTGTTCAATTACATTTTTTAAGGTGTGTTTACCAACGTGACTAGTTAAAATTTTGAACGTGAAAGATCACAACAGTCTATTGTTGTTCTGACCTTGCTTATTGTATTAACACCCAATTAATTGCATCGAAGACCGTGCCAAAAGAAAGGCGGATTTTACTTGTCCAAACACAGCGAAAGAATTGGAAGTGTTAATTATACCTAGTAATAGTTATGAAAGAAATCGTATTATGACTACAGTGAGCTGTATTTGGAAGCTTATTAAAGCTCCCACATGCACCAGGAGGATGTATCGGACTTTCATAAAATAATAACACAGAATTTTCTACGAACTTGAACTTTATAATTGGTCGTTTGCCAACACAACGTCTTGATATTTTCAAAGAAAAAAATAAAATTAATCGGAACCCGGATTTATATCCTGTGCACGCATTTCATAATATACAAAAGCCAAAATGTACAAAAATAGGACTAAAAATATCGGAAAACGTGCGCTTTGCCCAATTGCGACACGGTTCTTGTAAACTTGCATGATTATAAACTGCTTGAAAGTAGAAGAAAGTCACGCCTGGAAACGGATCCTATTATTTTTCAGTAATATTAGCTCGCATTCTTTAAATTATCTTCTGAAGTTGAGAACAACACATGCGTAAGATGTAAAATAAAGCATTTCTTACAATTTTGTTCAAACAGATATGTTACGCCCAAACAGCAAATTCGCCAGTGAGCGAAAAAAACCACCATGTGTTGTAGATGCGTTGCAACGACCAAGCACTGATACTAGATATTTTTAATTATAAGTTTTTCCACTATGTACATAGCCGCGCGCTAATAGCTCGCGTCTTGGCGGTGCGGCCATTCCATCAAAACATCCCGGAGAGCATAACCAGTAGCATTCCACCATGTTTATAATAACATAACTAATAAAAAAAACATTTTTTTTTCGTTCACTGAGTGATTTCGCTATTTGGGCGTCCAAATATATTTTTTTGGAATTTACACATTAGATTTCTACGTATTTCTTTTAAGAATAAAGTAACAAAAATACGATTTACTTAAGGAGTAAAAGACGGAAACCGGCTTTATAAAGAAGGAAAAGGCTTGCCTCAACCCTTCACATCACATTTTAACGCAAATAATTAAGGGTTGTGTTAAACTTTGCCAATTCTAAGAACATTTCCTTACGCGCATGCATGATTAAATTGAGAATTAAATTTTCTTCTCGTTGGGAGTAATTGACGAAGGGCAGAACGCAATTTAGGGTTAGAGTTGTTGTTTATTACGAAATAGGGAGCCTTATATGGAATCGAAATAGAAATTGCTGGTTGACCGTGGAAACGATGTAGGATATCTCTTCAAGGTTATCTGACTACAGTCTTAAAAGAAATTTGATCTGCAAGATTCTTGAAAGTCTAAGGAAATCTTATATTTCTGAGATGCAGTCGCAGAATTATTATAAATTGTGTAGAAGTTTCCGGTTGGAATAGTATTTATCATTAGTAAAGTTTTTTTTTTTCATGAAAATTTTCGGTTTCAATATTCTGAAAGAAATATATGTTTTGATCCTCCAGGAATTTTAATTTGGTGGCCGCTACAATTTTTTGAATAGTTTGACTTTAACGCCTTATTACTCAAAAACAAGGCGACAGATTGGTATCAAATTCAGTATCGTAACACCCCCGTGGTTTCACAATGTTGGTATACACGACAATTTTAAAAAAGATAAAAACTGCAAAGTGAACTACTTAAAAAATATTTCTTTAATTCTGGGGGCACGATTTTGTTTATTTTTTGTAGGCTTATAAAGCTAGAGTTGAGCTAGAATTTGGTTGTGTGCCAGTCCGCTAATTTCTCTGTGACGCCTTCTATGAATTTTTGAAAATTGATAATTCACACCCCTTCATTTAATACATGGGGGACAACAAATTGCTCATAAGTGATTGTAGAATGAGATTAAGAACTTCCAGCAATATTTAGGGGGATTAATTTTCCGCTCTCGCCCATTTTTGGCTCACGAATTTTTTTGTTGGTATTTGCTTCTGTAATGTTGAAAAATCTTTTTATCTTAAATCAAAATATAGGTTTTGTCTCACAAAAAACTGTAGCGCTTATGGCTTGGCTCATTTTGACTGAACGTCATATTATGTCTTGTTCATTGCACAACCGGTATCTTCCCATCCTTCTGTAGTTCAGTAAACGAATCCGAACATATTTGTATGACATGTTGCATTTGCCCTGTGCGGAGTAATCAGCGTGAGTGAAGTTTGTTGTTGTTCTGCTGTATAACGCCGCCAGGTGCTATCAGATATTGCGGCCCCTACTGTTAGAAAATTTTGTGTATGACACATTATTCCAGTGTTGGCATTGTATTTGGTGCAACTAATATGTTATATAGTCGACTTGAATCTAGAGTAGCAGCTCCAAACTCAATAAATTGGTATGAACTAATTTTTGACACTATGCAGAAGCCCTTAACATTTTTTGGTATGTGATTAAGCAGTAGTAACGAGTAGGGATGCAGCGGGCAGTACTTTTTCAAAATGCCGGATAACGGATATTCGGTATCCGGTTGCTCAGCCGGATATCCGGATACCGGATTATCCGGCATAGTTTTTACTTTCGAAGAAGTTTCAGCTTAAATGCAGTAAAATTTAGGTTTTAATCACAGAGCATAATATATACTTAAAGAGTAGGCAATGCACGAACCCTATGGCCTTATTCTGTAGTGTTTTAGGGAGAGAGCATCAAGACAAGGAAACTACTAAATGTACTATTTCAAAGACGTGCTGATTAGCTCTAATATTGTTTTTTGTTCACAATTAAGATTGGAAATTTGTCAACAAAATTGATTGTAATTACAAGAATTAATAATTTTCAACAACTGTTAAAACTAAAACGTGTTCTGTCCTGATAGATCCGACACCATCAAGAAATCAACTGACATAACCTAACATATATGGTTTTTATCGACATTTAAGAAAATGATTGACGATTGTCGATCGAGTGCTTTTTATAGGTTCCTTGTCTCGGATCTCTCTGTCACATGTACTGCAAAATTGAGACCTGCATATCATAGCAACAAGCGGTTCATGCATCCTCCTTATGTTATATATTACTTCGTGATTTTAATAAATAATACTTATTTCTGTTGTTTGATATCATTTCAAATTTCGCATGAATGCTGATCTCAATACTATAAATTTAGTAATTTTATGCAGATTTGCAAAATACTGGACTTATAGGGTTTTTGCTCTCTTACTTTCAATTATTTTAGTCTATACTTTCAAATCAAGGTGCATGCATCTCTTTTAGTTAAAGAAAAATCTCCGGCCGGATATTTCATACTATCCGGCCAAACCGAATATTCGGTGAAATGGCCGGATAACGGATAAAAACCGAATATCCGTTGCATCCCTAGTAACGAGCTCACATTTACTTTTTTCTATCTTGTAATTAACCTTTTTGATAATTTGACAGCCGCGATTATACATTAAATTCTACTATACTATTTTATTTTTGTTTTTTTTTTGTCTCAAAACATTGAACATTGTTGTAGTAGAATTTATTTTAGTGGCTCCTAACATTAGGGAAGCGAGACGGGTGCTTATAGCTAAATGCGGAATGCTGTTGGGGCTACAACTTTGTCCTCAAATACCAGGGTGCGAATATTTAAATAAAACTGATTTAAATCGTGATTGATCACGTATTCATCGTGTGCACTTTGCTGCACCTACGGTGCAATTATCGTTAAAATCATCCCAGAGACACACAACATATGCGATAAGTTTTTATAGATACTCAATATTTATAGTCTTTCATTGTGTACATGGAGAAAAGCTACTTTTTATGCCCCTGAGAAGTTTTTAAATAATTGCTGCAACGCAGGTTCACCGAAATGCACACGGCGTGTAAACCAATAACGAAGCAGTGATTAACGCAGGTACTGCTACGTTCTTTGACACGGCGCGCCGGGACACAAATCGCACGGTGGCAGATTAAAAAAAAATTCTTGGCAACCAGGTTAAGAATCCGTTAGTAAATAGGGGTGCGGGGAGGGGGTTACACCATGTTATGCGCTTACCCAGGTGGAGCGGAGAAAGACCATAGCGGTGCTTAGATGCGACTACGTTTTTTCTTAAAAAATTCAATATTCAAATAAGATACAAAACACGTGTATGTCAAACATTACGTTCCACTTAATATTAAAGTATTTGAACAAAAACACTAATGCTAGTGGGGGTATGTTATTAATTTGTGTATTTTATTAAAAAAAAAATAGATTTAAATCAAAAAAATCCGATTAAAAAAAACGATTTGTTTGGTTTAAATCGTTTTTTTTTGTTTAAATCGATTTTTTTGATTTTTTAAAAATCAAATCTAATATATTTACAAAGCATAAGGAAAGTAGGAAGGTCCAGTCGCAGTGCTTCGCTCAGGTTTCTTACACTGTTGACACAAAATTTAAAAAAAAAATAAAAACAATCGAAAATCTTTTTTTAGCAATTGGCTAAAAGGTAAGCAATTTCAGGCAATCGAGAAAATAAAAATCAAAGTTGGCCTATTAAAAAATTAAAACCACAAGAAAATCAAATGGGAACGCACTAAAAATGTATCTCGAACTCATCTTTATGGTTTTGATAAAAATATTCCTTCGAAAATGTTTATTATTGTAAACTAGGTCAAGTTTTAATGTCTGTCGCGAATTTTTGCAATAAAACACCATCTATCAAGAGTGCGGTATTTGACCCATAAATTCCCACAACATGCTTTAAATCGCTGTCGGCTTCAAGTGAAGCTGTAAACGAGACGAACCGGACATAGTAAAATATAAAACTGTTAAAACTCATCAAACAACAACGTCCTTCAGTCGTCGAATAGAAAGGCGGATCAAACTTTCTCCTGCATTTCTTCTTTAAATCCGTCTGGGGATTCTATTTCACAACTTTCCTGCCGAAATAGGATTTGGGATTATCCTCTCGATGCGTCATTCAAACAACATAAAGGTAACAAAAATGTTTTCACCTTAAACCACAATAAAGATCAACAAACTCTGCAAGGAACTTCTACCTTGTTAAATTTTCTCTTTTTACGAGGCTGTCAAAGTGAGGGAACATAATATCCAGTTTTAATACTTCCTGGACTATATTCCACGGGTAATTTCAACATACAACACACATGGGTTTGGTTATAATTATTTTAAGACCAGGTATTTATGTTTCGAAAAACAACGGACATCAAAAATAAATAGTTTAACAGGGCAGAATTAGCTTGGATTTCCTTTAATCTTGTATTTCAGCTATGTTTAACATTCTATAAATACAGAAGCTTGAAAATAAACTTTATATAACGCACTACATCCTCTATATTAATTTTTGTTTTGTGTTTTTACGCAATTTCCGATATAATAAACTTGCAATTTTATGCTAAATATTGACGTAAACTAAATCCGTGTTTTGCGTTTCAGCTTTAAATCTGAACGAAAATAATTTTAGTTTTTACTGGTGCTGAGAGTTTGCGTTAATATGACAAATTTTTAGGTATATCAATTTTTTTTCTATGTTGAGCTGAATCGTGTGACAACAAATCATAATGTTACAATAATGAAAAAAATACTAACACATGTCGAATGCCTTGGGTTGCTAATCAAAATGGTTTTGTAGGTAATTCAGTAATTAAAATTCAGTTTCATTAAAAATTATCGATTGTGACATTTTCTTTTCCTACAAACTTTAATTAATATTCACGTAGTGTAAATTAATAAATTAGAAGATATGACAATGGAGATTAAAATCTAGGCAGTAATAATTTCAGCGTTTTGTAAATTGACGTACGTGCAAATGTACATTTGTAGTTGTGCCAATTAATGTTTTTATTTAAAGTTATGAACCTGATTTGCATTTTAAATGATGCTTGTCGCATATAATTTTTTTTATTTTAATACAATTAAGCTAATCAGAATTTTTATTGCTGTTTCGATCGAGGATGATTATTTTTAGATGATTCGGATAAGAAAGTGTCTAGGAATTTAAATACTTCGCGCTGGCTCAGATAAATTTATTATTTGTTTTAGTCTTAATTAAAAATAAAGAAGGAAAGGCATACAAAAAGCGGGAATTAATACTTTCTTAAATTTATAGCAATTCTTAAAGCATTATTTAGGTTTAAATGATTTTGACGAGTAGCTTAGCATAGACATAAAATTTTAAAGTAAGTAGGCTAGTAGTTCTTGAAACAGAAATTTAATACTATAAAAAGAAAATTTTATTTCATCCGAATTTCTAAAATAATAAAAATTTGAAATTTCTCTTAAATATATGTAGTTGTTAGAAGTTAAAATATTTGAGAATTCTTTTTGGTTTAACTGATATATTTAATTATTGCCGAATTTTGTTAAGATAAACTTCAAGGTTATTCTTTTTTCAAAATATTCATTGGTATACGAAATCATAGTTTTGCGAATAAACAGCCATTAAGGTAAAACTTATTTTTAAAATACCAAATTTCTATATATTCTTTTTAATTTGAACTTAAATTTATTGAGGGTTCATTTTCTTCAACTGCAATTATTTACAATTTTTGTTATTTTAAACAAACGGTAAACAGAAATAAATTCATGGAATTAAGGTCGGGCGAGTTTGGTGGCTATTATGTATTCAGGTTGAAGCGTATGGGGCGCCAAGTGTAAAGTGAAAATTTGCTGTGCACTTCACGGTATTTAAGGAAATTTGTCTCAATATTTATTATACATACACACATTTAGCTAAATGATTTTTATTTTAATAAATCATTCTAGATTTAAATAAATTCTTAAACATTTGGTTTAAATATTTCAACATTTAATAACGCATTAAAGATTTAAATAAATCCTAAAACATTCATTTTAAATTTTTAAATATGTAGTAAACCTTTATGTATTTAGCCAAATCTGCACATTTTTGTTATAAATCTTTCAATATTTAATAAATATTCCCAGATTTAAATAAATCTTTACCGATATAAATAAATATTTCAGCATTTAATTTAAGGCTGTCATATTTAATGTTAACTTGTCATATTTATTTGACCTTGGTAGACCCAGCCTACATAGAAGACCAAGACCGTTTATATTGGTGGTAACGTTCAACAATTATGAACACGTTTTCCGTATTTCAAAAATTTGTACAATTAATGTTAGTTTAATCATCAATAACAACATATTTAACAACATAAACATTGCATAATTTATTATTCATACAATGAAAGTTTCCTCAACATTCCCTTAAAAATGTAATTTTCAGTCTGTTTTGTTTAAGCGTCGAACGCTCCCACCATGACCCTGCCTTGCGCTTTACTACCGGTATAAACGGTCTTGGTGTCCTAAGTCGGCTGAGCTCACCAAGGTCAAATAAATATGACAGGTTAACTTTAAATGTGACAGCTTAGAATTAAATGTTGAAACATTTATTTAAATCTGTAAGGATTTATTTATATCGGTAAAGATTTATTTAAATCTGCGAATATTTATTAAATATTGAAAGATTTAAAACAAATATGTGCAGATTTGGCTAAATACATAAAGGTTTACTAAATATTAAAAAATTTAAAATTAATGTTTTAGGATTTATTTAAATCTCTAATTAATAACTGGAATATTTAAACCAAATGTTTAAGATTTTATTTAAATCTAGAATGATTTATTAAAATAAAAAGCATTTAGCTAAATGTGTGTATATATAATAAATATTGGGACAAATTGTCTTAAATGCCGTAAAATGCACAGCAAATTTTCACTTTACACTTGGCGCCCCATAGAAGCGGCATTTCAAAACATTTAAATAACTAATATTTATTTTATTTATTTTTATCATCTAAAAAAAAGTTTCAGAATAAACAAAAATTGCTTGGATTGCCAGCTTTTCGACCCGCAAAAAATTTTTAGTTGCAAATGCAAACTCCCAATTTACTACTACTACGTAAATATACAAAAACAACTTACGTATTTCAGAAATATATCGTATATTCGTTATACTAATCGTATTACTAAAGATAATTTATTATTTAATTAGTCACAAATGCGGTTTATACTAATTTGAAAGTGAATTTTGGTTTTTGGGGGGAATATGACATCATTAAACGCTGAAGTGGCAGCACTGATAAATATTAAAACATAACCTCTATTACAATACAATTCAAAAAGTTAATTAATTCTTACTTTAGACTGTTTGCAAGTAGAAAAACATAACAATAAACTATACGTCGTCAGGCCAAAACCTAGACTACAACCGCCTGTTAATAGCAAGCAATGATACCAACAGCAGCAACCAGAACCACTAAAACACTAAGAAATAAGCTCTGAAACGCATGGTAGTTAGAAGCGTACAAAAACGGCATATTTTTTCGTAATGTTTATACACTTCTAAAATAAAAAAATTCAATAGTTAATTTTGGGGTTAATATAAAGTCTTGAAAAACTGTGGAACTAAACCGAATTGTTTCGTCAAGAAGATTCACGTTGAAAATATAACACTGTTTTCGCGCCCTACTGTCCCGCGCCCTAATTTATTGCGGGCGCCCTAGCGTCTTTGCGCCCTAGTGTCCACCAGGTTGTTGAAAAATTTTAACTCAATAACACAACGGGAGGAGATTGTTAAATTCCTCCATGGTTACGATCTTGCCCTAAGGTCGCATCTTACTTTGAGGATTAATAGTATATTATAGACCAAGGTAGAGAAGACATTTTTCTCAGCCGAGCAGAATTAATTCCCGAGATTCGAATCATCGAGGGAATTTTGATGATTTCAGTGAAAACTGCACTCCTCCTGAAATTAGGGAAGGTGCAGAAAGTGTTGGTGAACAGTTATTACCAGTAAAATCAAAAGATTTTTACATGAAAGTTTATAATTTTAAATAGGCAATGTGAGTACTAGATAGCAATTGTTTTCATTATTAACCAGTAGTTAATAATGAAATATTAGTAACCACTAGGAAAGAAATGCATCTTCTTGGCTCTAAAACAAAGTCAATAATGATATCGTTTAATGCTAGTAGTGGAAAAACATATTTCCCAATTTTTCTTTCTCTTTATTGTATTATTTTCCCATGCCTTTGGTATAGGAAAGTATTGATTTTATGAAAATTTTTTATATCTAGATTTTAACGGAAATACACGTCTTGGGGCTCAAGAAACCCAAAAATTGGTTAAGAAAATGTCTGTCTGTGGGTGAGTGTGTGTTTAACGGTGACGCCTCTAAAGGCGAAAGTGCTTGGCCCATCTTGATGAAATTTTAAATCAAGAGTTTATCGAAAAATTGTAGTTCTAGTTAAGCTTTCCAATAAAATCCAAAACCGGAAAGAAGGTTAGACATGTTATTTTGGTAGCGTTTTTTACCAAAACTAGAAATTTGAGCACGGGCTCTGAGAACTTAAGGCAAATCGAAAACTTTTTACCGAACCCTCTAGCTTCAAAATGGTGGCCGCTACAACTTTTGGAGAATCTAGACTTGAACGCCCATTTACTCAAAAAATAGTTGTCTGATCGGGATCAACTTGAACAGCTTGTTTCAGAGCCCTTTGTGCGTAGTATACAATGAAGTAAAATTAATTTCGAAAATCCGAAAAAGATCTCAATGGCGCTGCTTCAAAATTTTGAAAATTTTCAAAAAATATTTTTCAAAAACTGCCTATAAGATTTTTTTACTTTCTGAGCCGATAGAGTTTGCAGTGAACTACAAATTTGTTTTTTACCAATGCCCCAAATTTTACTGTGCCGCCTTCCAGGAATTTTTGAAAAATTTGAAACTGATTAATTACTTATTTAAAACACAAACACCGATCGTTATAAATTTTCATTAACGATAGACTATTTGAAGTACTTTATTAGATAGAATCAGCAAGAATTATAAAACTATTTTAAAAATTAGGAAAAAACGATACTTTTTAATATGAACAACGCATTTTCCGGTAGTTACGTGATTTAACTACACCTACAAATTAGCTTTAGTTAAAAAATATATTTTTCATTCTTTGTACATTTTTGATAATTCTTTAAATAAACCATTTATATCGATTTTTAGTTCGAAATCCGAAGCGCAACTAATGAGCTGTAGGGCGAGCAGTTACGTTCTTACTATTCTTATACGGTATGCGACATCGTAGGGTTGCTTATAAAAATTGTTTTCTTAGAAATCTAACATACGGCGAAATAATAGACGAGCTTAAAAATTACACTTTTGCAGATACGGCAAGTATTAATATCTAGTATGGAAAAGTCCACTCAAAGTTAACACTTTAATTTTTTGTTTCGTAATACTTTCGTTTCTTCTTTCTGTTTTACGTTCTGTATACCAAATCTCAACAAAAATAAGACATTTCTAGTCCTACCGAATTTCTCACGCATATAAATCTTTGATATGATGCCGGCTTTTGGAGCAGCTCTAATAAAGGCACAATTGCACGCCATTTTTCTAACCTCCGCACAATGGCAACGTGACAGCGATGTTCATTAGACGTATTAAGTGATGTCTAGACGATCAGATTTAATGGAACTATTCACATTCAAACGATTCGGCATGAAAAGAACGGATATTCGAAATGTCTCCCTAAGTGGTTTTATCTTGATAGCCAAAGCTGGGCCCCTCTCTACGCACATAAAACGAGGATTAACTACTGATACACTTTGAATGAGTTGTATGTCCTTTTGTTAACGAAGAAAAGAGGCCAATGAATAATGGAGAGAAGGCACTAATAATGATAATGTTATGATGGGTGATTAAATTATTAATTATAATAATTAAGTTTCTCATTCATACTGGGCGACATTCTGAATTATTAATTGTCTTGTTGTAAGATGCGTCATAAATCCTTTTTATTTTTAATTAATGTCATAGTGGACATAAATTAATTTAATATCCCAAGAAGTGTTAGAATGGTATACAAGAATAAGATAAACTGAGAGAGTAGAAATCGCAACAGAGCAAACTACAATAGTAATTAATGTAAAAACGATTATTAAGATAAATCAGACGACCCTCCGTTAATTACTAGTCGGAATGAACAATTGATGATAACTATAAAGATTAATTATTTAATTATTTGTAGAATGGTTTGTGTAGCAATCATTAAAAGATCGTAAACAATAATAAGTGAACTAATAATGTTGTCAATTCCTCTGAAGTAGTTTTCATAAATTATTTATAAATCTTACATTTTGCAATGATGTATTTACAGGTACAATAGAAATAACGACAAATTTTACTGATTGTGGAAAGACATACTTACATGGTTTTATATACAGCGTGTTTATATACATGCAGCTAATAGCAAAGAGATAAGTGTAGATGTCAAAACCCAAGCTCGAATTCGGCCAAACTTAGAAATAAATGATGAATATTTCCTGCGGCAAATAATTTCTGGCTGGGCCATATAGAAATACTGGCCATCAATGAGTATGCCGCGGCCTTCTGCTGCAATTTCATTAAAAATATACAAGAGAGCATAACCAGTAGTATTCCACTATGTCCACAATAAATTGAGTTAATAAAAACAGCCAGTATTTCTATATGTCTGATCAAAAGCTACGTGCATCGCGAAATGATAATTTATTTCGAACGTTGGCTGAATTATTTGAAAGCGTCTTTTATAAAATATGAAGTATGGTGTAATTTTTCAAAAATTTTCGTAAAATTGACAAAAATGTAAATGATTTGTAAAAATTTTTGAAATGGCGGTTGCTTGACAGCTTTTTTATTCTTGTGAACATTAATAAGATTTGTCCTTTATTTTTATTTTCTCCAAAATGATATGATCACTGTGTATAACAATACACAGGGTGATTCATAATATGTAGGGCACACTTTCAGGACAAAAACAACAAAAAAAAATGCATATAAAAATGAGTTCAGAAATGTGGACTTACGGCCTCTTGAAGATGGAATTGTGAAATAACTTATATAACTATATTGGGGGGGGGGGGGGGGGGGGGGCATAATATATTCTAAATATTTTCAATCTGTACAGTTCTTGAAGTTCTGATTCTACGTACAAAAATGTTGTTGAATGCCGCTAATAGGTTCTACACATCAAAACAAGAAAAAAAGTCAAAAAACGCTCGTTATGCAGTCTGGAAGCCTCTGGAAGTGGGAACAGTTTTAAAAATGTCTACGGTTGTCCCTCCGGATGTTATAATTCCGGACCCAAGTTTGTGGCAACTCTTTTGTGTTCAATTTTGTAGAATTAATCCCTTAAGTGTATAGGAACTTATTTCGTTGTTTTTAGATTCTCAATCTATCCTGAAAGTGCGTTCCGCATTTTAAGAATCACCCTGTACACAGTACGTTAGAAAACATTAGAGTAAACGTAAAGTATTATTATTTTCCAACGCACTAGCAGACACTAACCTAATCATAGAGGTTGTTTGTAAAAGCATAAACTTTTAAATTTATTAATTAATAATCCGATAATCAAAAAATTAAAGATTTATTTAAAAACATTTATACGTAAACTTTCAAATGCAGTACAATCTAATAATTTTTCTTAAAATTTGTATAGTTAAACAAATTAAATTCATTCATTATTTGTCATTTGCTGACATTATTTTGTTTGTAACATAAAAACAGAAACATTTTCATATAAAAATATATTTTTTCTACTGGCGTGCAGGAAATAGGCTTTTCTAAACGCAAAACGAGTGCGGAAAGCTCTACTACTTCCCCATGCATGTGGAATATAATAAATTGCTGTCGTTTATATAGTATAAAATGTAAAAGTGACAACTATCACTAAATTTCTATCAAAAATGTTAGATCGGGATTTAAAAAAAACAAAACAAAATTAACGCTTAATGAAGCAGGCCAGTATAAAAAACGTTGTTCATAACCCGTCCGGGAAACGTGTCTTCCACACTTGTATGGGAAACACTAACTTCTTTGCTATGAAAATAACTATTGACATAATGTACTTGGGTACTCCTGAACAACTTTCTCGATCAGTATTTTTTCAAATTTAGAAAATTACGGTACTCATTACTTCTAGTGAAGTGTCAATGAGTTCTTTGGCATCAAACATGCAAAAAATAGGCACTTTTTTGGTTTGAGAGAAAATTTTCGAAATAATCATCTACGCCAGTCATTATTTTGGTATAATTTCATCCGAATTCTTCGATTTTAAGGTTTCTCAAGATTTTAAGTACATTTTCTCTAAATTTTGATTTTGAAGATTTCAATTGAAAATTCGAAAATGGACAAACCACGTCGCCTAGACTACCCCATAGTTCTAAAATAATACTATTTATAATTCCAAAAACATTTTTTTCTATTTTGCGTCTTTAAGAAAGCTATTAAAGCAAGCAAACGCGTGCGTTTATAGCTCGGTTGCCAACTACCGCAAAATCCCCATTTTGGAACTGGAAGTTTTTGGTTAAAAGGGCATAAAAAGCACAAAATAGAAAAAATAGTATAAAATACACGTTTTATAAGACATTTCAGCGCACTTGTCCTTTAGAAAACTCGCCGCAAGCGGCTCGTTTTCCAAACTTGGACGCGTGCTCCAAAATCAGTCTTATAAAACTTGTGTTTTAATGTACTATTAATATATCAGAATAGGTTGTCCCAACATGCTCGGCTGTCGTAGATTCTGACTGGTGTCACCCGTTGTTTAAACTCCCAAAGCCTATAAGACTCAGGGTACTTAGAAGCCGAAAGGTTTTTCCAGGCTATAATGGCAAGCAATCGATTTATTTGTTTTTACGAGATCAGATACATGAAGACAGCCAGGTATTAAAAAACTTCAGAGCCCTTCAGTTTTGAGAAATAATTATTTGACATTTGGAAAATATTTATTTTGACAGTTTTTAAGGGTTTTGTAAACAGATTAAAAACATTCTAAAATGTGGTTGTATCGAAGAATACTCTAAATATCATGGGCATCACAGACACACACGCAACGAAGAAGTATTAAGGAGAATGCAGAAGGATCGGGAATTGTTACGTGTTATGAGAAAGTAAACAGCATAATTAGGAATTAGGACACACACTAGGAAATGAAAAATACAGTCTGGCAGATTAATAATGAAAAAAAAAGCACCCCAAAAAAATTAATAAATAGTTATTTATTGTAAAAGATGATAAAATTGCACTTTATCTTCGAGAGCGATTTTAGCGTCGAGGCGTCGCGTCAGCCGAGACGCTAATAAGCATCGAGAAGATAATGAAATTTTATCGTCGTGTGGAATACAACATTTTTTTCTATAGCAATTGTTAAAGAAGACCAAAAAATGAAGAAAAATCAATGATAAATTTAATTTAAAAGTGTCAGGAAAAAAACAGTTTCACGAAAAAATGAGTAGGTGGCTTTAATAACTTTTTGGTTGGTATTTAGTGTATTTAATGTAGAAAAAAAAATAAAATACTTTACCTATCCTTGCTGTTAAAGTACTACTTTATCTACCCTTGATGGTAAAGTGCTACTTTTCCCTCTAATTTTAGTTAATAATAGCACGTTTTAACAGTTGCTATAGAAAAAACAAATTTATTGAACTAAAACTCAAAAACATGTTAACTTCGAGTAGGCTTTCTCATACTAGATATTAATACTTGCCATATTTGCAAAAGTGTAATTTCTTATAATTATAACGTTGTACAGTTCACCGACTGTTACATTCCTAAGAAAACAAGCTATATAAGCAATTCTCCATTCCAATCCCCCTACATCAACCTTTATTACAGCTCAGTCAGTTGTTTATCGTGACGTTAGCCAAGATGATGCCAGCATTTAGTACTTTTACCTACTCGCATCCTAAATTGTCCAACGAGCCGATATTTTTTCTTACTTTTTTTTGCTACCTTGAAAAAAATTGTTCGACATAACATAAAATCTAATCAAGACGAGTAATTCTTTTTAGGCAGAAGTTATTTATTGTTTCCCGTTTAATAAATAGAGGGAGCCACAGTGGACTGATGATATCCAGCAAAAAAAAAACGAAATTGTAGCCTATGTTCATCTCTATAAGACTACACAATTTTAAGAAGAACGTCTTGCCAGTTATTAAGAAATATTATTTTGAAAATTTGAAATATTTGGAAAACCAAGTATAAAATTATCATTTCCCCTTTAACAAATAAAGGGAGACCCATTTTTAATAAATTGTAGCCTATCTTTGGTTGCACAAGCCTACGAAGTTTAAAGCAAATCGTGTGGCCAGTTTTTGAGAAATATTTTTTTTTATTACCGAAATTCTTACATATATTTGATTTTTTTCTTTTATGTGGTCAGTTTTAAAATAATATTATTATGCCAATTTTCAAAATGTTGAGTTTGAGTAAATGGGCGTTAAAGTCGAGATTTTCAAAATGTTGTAGCGGCGGTTATTGTGAAACTAAAAAGTTGGAAAAGGGCCTTGAATATTTCTTAACTTCCGATGTCCAATTTTGCTAAAAGCCCACATTCTAGCTAAATGTATGATCTATCCCTACAAAATTATCGACAAAATTGGTTTTTTAAGTCCCAACGCGCTCTTATATAAAAATTTTGTATAAAATTAATATTTCCAACACTGGAAATATTGAAAAATAAAATTTAATATTTCTGACAATTCGTTGGAAATAATTTGAAATTCAAAACGTTAATTAGAAACCGCTGTTAAAGCACACGTTGCTCATTTCGAGGATATTTCAAGATTTGTTATAATTGGATGCAGTTTATAGAACAGGGATTCAATTAGTAAGTAGCAAATGCTTAGCAATACGATGCAGAGTTAATTAAATATTTCTGCTTGAATGATTGAGTTTGCCCACGTCCATTTGCGTGCATTTGAGCTATTTATTCTGACCACACATGTACACAATCCTAAAAAGGTTAGATGTATCAGCCATATTTTCTTAGATATAGCTGCATGCATAAAATTTAATGGGAAACTTTTAATTTATCGACATTCTATGTGCTTGCGCATGACCTGAGAAACAAGTGGATAATTCTTCTTTGTGTTTTCTTTGCAATACCTCCTCGAGTTATTTGTAAATTTATGGTCTGCAAAATATTTTATTGCCGGTAGTTAAAAACATAAAACTTAAGCTGACTAAAAATAAAACTACAAAAAAATTTAAGGTGGTTTTAATAAAAGGTAAGTATTGCTTAAATCCAATAAAGCTGAGCAAAATAACGGGAAATTCAAAGGAAACACGCTATTTTGACTTTCGAATCAATTTGCCGGAGTGTTAACAAGAAAATTGGTTTTGCTACCTTCAAAAAACGGTACCCGGGACCAATTTAAATTACACAAGACATTCTAAGTCACCGCAGGTGTAATACAGTAGCAGGTAAACATTAATTAACAAATAACTGTGACAGAATCGAGGTAATTAGTGAAAAAATGCGCAGAAACAACTAATTAACAATTAAATCTGGTAATACTTAAAAATAAAAAACAAAGCTGTGAAATTTTAAATACCTAATTACATTATTTATAAGGAAGTGCTTAAAAATAATTTCAGATTGAATCGGATTGTTTACCTTCACATAAAATTACTACAAATACGAGGCATTTTTCTCAAGACCCCAAAACTTCAAACGTAAAGAATAATAGATTCTTCAAACCGACTGACAAAGCAACAAAATTTATAATGCTCGTCCAATCGTGCACTTAAAAAGCGACCTTCCCGCCTTTATAAGATTGAAGGAACCGGATTTTTGACCGTTGGATCTTTCATCTACCTTTCATACCTTTAAAATAGAGCCGATGCATAGAAAAACGGCAGGAACCCAACAATTTACTAGGAATTTTTGGTATAGTCTGTTCAAGAGTTTTATTAGAGTCATTTGTCGGTGTTTTTTTCATTTTATTGGTACTTAAATTAGTTTTCGTCTTTTGCTTTTATCACGCTCTAATGTCTTTTCATGATCGGTGTATTGGTGGAGCGTGGGAATGTGGGAGGAAAGAAGCACATGAAAGGATTTTTTTTCAATGAGAAATTTGTGTGAAACCAAATTAACGTTATGGATTTTGAATTAATTTGCTTCGTATCTCAAATAAGAAACTAATTTTGTGAATTTGTTTAGAAACGAACCAATTTATTTTATTTTTGATTCTTCCATACGGTTTTTTTTTAAATAATATATGTTATTACTTTCAATTTTATTATTAATAGATTCAATTACTAAAGTAGATGATATCATCGCTCAGCTTAAGGCAAATCTCTCTTTTAAGAGAAATAAAGCAAGCAATTTTGAGGCTTCATTCTGAGACTACCAAAAATTTATAATACATACTTTATGAGCGTGTGTTGCTTTTTGCTAGAAGAAGTGGCAGACAATGTCAAGGTAGTTAGCTGAGAGGTGAAATTAAAGATTATAGAATTTATTATAGCTTGATATTAAGTTACTATAACTGATATAGATTTAGGCCCGTTTCACAGACGACTAATGGAACTTTGGAAGGAAGTTACAAAAATAAGTACCTGAAAAAGAACGCATAAGGAGAAGTGGCTTTCACATGATCCATAAATTCTGCCCCCGACCATCTTTAACTCGCATTCTTCCATATCCAAATAAAAATTAGTTAATACAAATGTGACAGCAAACAAGCAGGTATATCTCTTTTGTACGTCACTAAGCAGCAGGCAACTTCAGCTTCCTGCTGCAGTCACCACATAAATGTTTGTTTATTTTGCTACACGACGACTGTCAATGTTTGTTTATTTTACTATGCGGCGACGGTTAAAACAGAGTATAAAAGCGCTGCGTCCGTTCGTTTTCAGGATCGAAACGGAGCCACTTTAAAACACGGTCCAAAAACTAAAACTAGTAAAAAGATCTGGTGCTCGATCGAGCATAAGCTAACGGTCTGCACCCAGCTCCCTCCAGAACTGCGAAACAAATCCTCCTTCAAACCCTGCAACATCTATCTAGAGCACCGCAAGCAAGGACCCGAAAAGGCTTCCTTACGAAGTGACATACAGGCTCCCGACGATAAAATTATTATTTACCTCATTAATTGAGATATTTTATTTACCTTTTGTATGTTTTGATGTTGATGTTATTCACATTCGTGCAAATTTATTATGGTATTTTTATTCATTTTTTGAAATATTTAAAATTTTTGGTAATTTTGAAAATTTGATTATTAATACTTTCGAATTGCAAACAAATATTTATTCATTGAAATCTAAAATCGTTTTTATAATTTGGTCTGTTTTTTTGGCGATTGGTAACTACCAAAAAGCTCTCATCTCTAAGGTGTTTTCTGAATGGAAAGTTGTTCCTATTGATATTTAAGATGTTCATACCGATTTGGAAAGAGAAATTCGTAAATTTTTACAAAACAAAAAATCTATGGTGGGGATGACCGGGGGTGGTAGGTAGATCGGGCTTGCGCTGATCGGCAATTTGACAAACTTAGAATATGAATCCCCCTCCCCACCACCTTTTTTTTGGGTGAACCAATCTCGCTTCCTTGCAGCTTCAGCCCAATCTTTTAAAAATACATTGGGTTTACTGGGGTAAGGAGTCTCGGTTGTAAAGTTTATACAGACACTAACCTGGTTTTTCGGTACTGTCGGACCTTAAAACGTGCACATCCGTCAAAATCTCAACTTCGAAATTTTCACGATAACAATACCTTTCTCTAGCTGTATTCCGTATAGCGAGGAAAGTAAAAGTAAAAGAAAAAATTGTACCATCAGTCGTTTTTAGTCTTATGCGTCAAACAAAATTTTTCTAAGACCCTTGATTTTTTCCCACCCTCCGTTAGAAAAAAAGCCATTAAAATACGCAATGCCTTCAGAAGACGCGGGTAAGATGATAATTTCCTTATTATAATATAAAATGGGTATTCGTTAAATAAGTTTTATACATGAATGAACTCAACTCCGAATGAAATGTTTATTCAACTGTTCGTAAAATTTTTTTCTTATTACAAATTAAATATTGTGATTAGGAGTATGAATACGCTGTCGAAAAAATACGCATGTTTGCTTTGCTATTAAGTATGTAACTGTCTTTTATGTTGATATTGGCTCTCTTTGCAGTATGGGTGAAGCAACTTTCACATTGTAGCTATTTTAATAATAGGAGGCAATTTGAGATGTTTTTAAGGCGAGGAATGTTATGCAATTTTCTATTTTTACTATGAAGCATTTTTTAGAAATTAATATGTTTTAAAATAAATGTACAGTAGCTACGATTGTTATGTAAGTGTTTATTCAAGCCAAAAACGTTTCGTCAACATTGAACTTTTATTCGCCGAATTTTTACTACGCCTACGTTGTTACGATTCTACATAGGCAGAAGCGATAAAACTTAATTTACTTAAGAAAATGCGGAAAATATCATTCACTTAATTTTGACGTAACTGAACGTTAATACACTTGTAAAGCAAGATAAACCACCGAAAAACGCAGAAAACACTGAAAATGTATTCATTGATACAGTTTTATACGGCCATGGCATAAACAACGTGGGCAAATGTTGACTGCTAACGTAATGAATTTGTCAGAAATGCATTGACGTTAAACTATGTGAGTGTTTTTGGAAAAGTATTACCTTTCACAGCTTACAAAACTAACGTTTACCTTAAAAAATAATCATTTTCGTTTTTACAATAAAATAGCACCGCAACGATTGCGGTACTATTTTGTTGTATCAGCTATTTAGGAATTTTTTTATGATTTTCAATAATAGGAGTCAATCTCTTATATTTTGTAAGCTTTTGATAATGTGTCAATATATTAGTAACGCGATAGTGTAAGCTTGGGTAAGTTTTTCCATGTCGCACAAAAAACTTCAATTTTGGCGAAAAATATGCATTTTTAACGTTTTTGCTTTTAGTAAATAATTAATTACCTTAAGCCAATATGTAATAATAAAATTTGTATAGAAGAATTGCTAAAAAGCAATAATCTAAAATTCTACTGTCATTATTCTTTGCTACTCGTATATAAAGATGATTTTTCATTCAAACAAATACAGGGATACTCGTTTTTAAACAATCTACCTTGCAATTTACTATGTATGTAATAAAAAGTAAATATGTTTCCAATTTACCACAACAAAAGGACATTGTTAAACAATTATTAATTTCTGGTTTGTTTGTTGCAGAGATTTAAGGCCACAAAGTTTAGAAAAAAGTCAAGAACGTTGCAGATTACGATTATACGAGGTATACGCGTGGGGAGGCCCTTTGATCATAGCCGGAACTGCTGCCATCTTGGACACCATACCGGATAATTCAGAATATGCATTTTTACGGCCAAGGTTTGGCACGAGTAACTGTTGGTTTCACGGTAAGTTGGAATTGTTTCCGTAATTTTTTAACTTTAATAATTGTTCGCTATTGCTCAAACGGAGGTGAATTTTAAGACGCAACGTTGCATTCCGTTGGTCTATTTCCGCATTCTTTACGGTCTTTTGTCCCAGTGGTACCGCTATTGTGAAACATGTACCTTTAAAACTATTCCATACGCGTATGTAAACGTAAACCTCATGTTTATGTAAAATTCTTTATTCTGAGAAAACGGCATATACACTCTGATGTCTTCTATAACTTAACGAGGTACCTTCTTTTCATTACTCAGGCAATAAAATGTTGAATGTATCGGTAATTTATGATAATTACTTTATATTTTATTGGTACCTACGTCCTTCTGTAATTGAACAACCGGATATTACGAAACGAAAGAAGCTTTAGAAATTGGATTTCTCCAACAGAAAGTAGTATCATTGTGTACGTATATGTAGTGTTAGTCAACCCTACAAAAGTTTGAATTTGGTTAGCCTTATGATCTAAAGCAGCGGTTCCCAAACAGGGTATTGCAATCCTATTTTAAAATTCCAGCTTATTCAAGGAATTCCGCGTTCAATTTTGATGAAATTCCAGTTACTTTTTGAAAGTCACCCAGGTTTTTTTTCGAAGTAAAAAGATTAAGTACCATTTTTTTCTTTCAAAACTAGTATTAAAGCACTTTATTAAATTAGACGGATGAAAATATCCATAACTATAATCATTTTCGATGCACTAACGTACCTGTAAATACTGTAAATTCCATTCAAACGTAGTCAATGTAATAATAAAACATGAAATCACAAAAACATGTCACTTTAAAAAAGTTCTGCTAAAAATTACGTTTAACAAATATAATGAAACGCTACGTATGCGTATCTATATAGTAAATCCGTAACTGTCTCACCATAACAACGCGACCAAATCTTGTATTTCGAAAAGATGCACTATAACACACACGCGGGCCCCTACATGTCGGCTGGGTTTATGGATTGTTTTCAATGAAAGCTTACACGGCTGTCACTTCTGTTGGCATAATTTGGTTATTTGTGGCTATTTTAACTGTCGGGTCGGAAATGTGTATTTATCGCGCTGACAACAAACATATGTATAGCAGAGAAGTTCCACCATTCATCTACTTTTCCTGAAGATTTTACGGGGTTTTTTCTTTCTTCAAATTATTTTGGTCGGGTCTGTTTTTCTGAGATTTTCTTTCGAGTTTTTTTACGAATTTTATTTCCGAAAGCAACTCTTATTCAGACCAACTCAGCGAAGGAAACATTCGGAGCGCCGGGCATGAAGCTACCTACCAAACCAACATCGGGGGCGTACATCACAGGTTCGGCTAGTTAATAATAATAGCTGCAACATGACGGGGTTACACTGTTGGCGTTTGGCCTAATAAATATGGAATTTCGGAGTTTTTACGTTGCGTATCAGCATTTTGAACTTTAAAAGGTAAAGCAATTACAAATTCTAGGTACAAGTAAAAAAATAGTATTCCAAATTCTCATCGCTGTCGGCGCCGGAAATTGATAAACATCGGTATACACCATCGAACAATTATTTTTTCCTCATTTACTTTAAAAATATATGTAGGATTTTACAAAAAAAAACTGTTTTTTTTTGTAATAAAATATTAGAAAAATAAAAAAAAAACTAATAAATTCATTTTATCATAGATAAAGCTGCCGAGCAACCGCCACGGTTAATTAAAAGTGATTAATTCATTTATTAAAGTTTATGAAATTTTTTTATATATATTTAAATAGTGGAGGGGGTAGGAATATCGCGCTTGCCCAGATCGACTATTCGACATGCGTAGAATACGAATCTGAGCTTCTTTTTTGAGCGCGTCTTTATTGAAGTATAGCACCCCTCTCTTTTTTGGCAAACCATTCTCGTTTTGTTGCGATTTTATGCCAATGACAGTGTGACACTAGAGTCTAGCCCCTTGGACGTTCAGCTGATCCTGAATTGCGCAATATCATGTAATATTGGCTCGCATATGTGCGAGTGTGATATTTACATCGAGATTTGCATTGTTAAAGTCGATTTTTTCATTGCTAATAAATTGCGTTCAATAGAAAACAACAAATCCCTTTTTTTTAATTTATTACCAGACTTGCGTGTTAGTATGGCGTCAATCAGTGAGTGAATGCAAATTTGTCTTCGTATTTTTTCTTTAAAAATATAACTGCTCTTAACAAATAACCCCGCGTAAACAGCAAAAGAGGGCCGGCGGGTGGTCTAGTGGTTAAAGTCCCAGGCTTTGAAACTAGACTCTCAATGGCAGTTGGTTCGAGTCCACTGCTTGTCACTAATTTTTCTGAATAAGTTAAATCTGACGAGTCCATGGATGGTGTAGGTAGGTGTGTATGTTGGGTTGCATGTCTTTCAGGGGTGGAGCATGTTAGACCGGTGAAGAGCACTTAGTGTGCTGAGCCCGGGTAAGGGGGTGGGATGGGAATCATGGGGTCGTGCTCACGCACGGCTTCATGATTCTTAAAAAAAAAAAAAACAGCAAAAGGCAACAACAGTGTTTAAAAAAAACTATAAAATAAAAAAAAAATTTGGTCCCAACCGAGATTCGATCCACAACTACTTATATCTATCTGTGCCACTGCGAACTTGTGGTTTACACACATTCCAGCTGCATGCAGAGGAGGTGCGCAAGTCATGTAAGGTAGGATCGGCTGAAAGCCCAAGGGGCTAGACGCAAATCAGTGTGACTACCAATCTATTCAACCTACATAGGGTTTTCTGCGTTGTTCTCTTGGCTGGAAAGTGTATATAAACAGACACGCTCATGCTAGCACGCACGCACGCACAGTAAACATGTTTTTTCATCAAAGTATTAACTTGATTTTGATGAATCTTGCCTACAGCCGAAATCCATAAAAGCTTTCTTAAAACAGTACTGTACTGTACAGTACTGACTCCCCCCCCCCCTCCGGAAAATTGAAAACTCTGCGCCTATCCCTCTAGACATCTCCGCGTGGCCCCATGGAGCTCATTTTGGGAACCGCTGATCTAAACCAACTGGATCTCTTTGTAGTATACGAAATTCGTATTACAAATCATTAAATTAGCTTATGTAAAAGTAAATCGATAATAAATAAAAAACTGGTCTAGTTACCGATAAAGTAGTTTCTTTCAAATTGGCCAACTACAATTTCTTTAATAATACGAAACAGGATATTAGAATAGTTTAATAACAATAGCTTCTTGCGCTAAAAGAACCCATCGCAAATTATTTAAAAATTAAAAAGAAAATAATTCTGTTACCTACCACTAAAGTTACTCCCTTTAAATTGACCAACTCAACTATTATTACATTAACAATGATACCACTACGGCACAACAACATTCCATCATGTGCATGTGCAGATGGGTTTATAAAAGTGCTTTCAAGTAAGCAATCAGAATAAAATTACAAAATGGTCGATTAAAAACTCATAAAATAAAGAAAACACAAACGGGAATATTCCCCGACGACTACGTGTGAAAATTGTTAATAACCTGTAGAAGAGCACTCAAAGCTGGCTCGATAAACTGGAAACATCGAGTAGGTATGCGAAAAAATGTTCATACCAGTTCGTTTAATAAATGCTTTCTAAATTAACGCAAGCAGCCCACGAAGATCATTGCACTGGGATGAGGCTTGAATATGAAATAGTCGGACCAAAGTTGGGCCCACGTAAAATTGACACACTGACTCATAGTCTTGGGCAAAACAAGCCCCATAAATGAATAAACTTAACTGTAATAATTCTGCAAACTTGTCGCGGTTGAACAAATTTGGCCTCCATTTGATCTCGGGATCAAAACAACATCAATCTATCAAATTACGGTGGCGAGGTTCCTACAACAAATATTGAAACCTACGCGAGACCTACGCTTTTAGTTAAAAAAATGTGTGGCATAACCGCATTCCGAAAAGGTAGCCTTCAAACAGCCTTGCCAAAAAATAGTTGCACTGGATGGATTATTATGGATACAATTTGAATATAAATTACATAGAATATAAAAATTTTTAGAATAAAGAAAATTTTACACATCAGGAAAATTAAAGGAAATCGCAATTTTCAATAACAAAACATAAGATCAAAGATTTTAATTTCCAATTTTGTCAAAAATAAAAATCCCCTGTTTAAATTAAAAATGAGAAAAAGGTGTAACATTAGCTTTTGTAAAGATGAGCTGGCTTCTAAAATTTATCCTGGGCGTACAGTTTGTTTCTTGTAAATGTTAAGGCAAGGTAAAAAAAGAACAGGTTCTGTTGCATAATGAATTTTCAAAGACATTCCAACGAAATTAGAGCATACAGGTGCACCTAAACAAATTAAAATATTTTTAATTTAAGATTAGTAAATGCAAATGGCTTTTTTATGTTTAGTTTTTATATTAAGCGGCATAGCTATGTTTAATCGTACATGTAAGTGGCGCTATTTTTAACACATATGACAGTGTTATAACAGAAATAACAATTCGTATTGTTGTTTTTTAAGCTTTTGTCATACAACAATAATTCCGTTAAGGAACTTTGTAAAATATGTTTATTAAGGTTTTTATGTTGCGCATTTTACTATTTATTTGGAATTTATTTCCCCTCGGGACTAATCTTTTGAATTATCAAAATTAGGGATGCCGCGAGTACCCGTGTATTACCCGGTACCCGGCCAATTTTGGCAGATACCCGGTTTGGCCGGGTACAGCGATCTTGTACCCGGCCGGGTACGAAAACAATTTTTTTTAAATAACAATAAACACTTTATTGTCTATTATTTAGCTTTACTGTCAATAGTAATTAATAATTATTATACATAAGCACATATGTATATAAACATAAATAACTAAATCATTAAATATCAAACATAATGTAATAAAAATAATAATTAAAATTTAATAGGGGCAAATTGTGGTGCAAGATTATTAACGATTCTCCATTTTTTGGAAGTAATTATTTATTATCTATTCAAAAACATTGCCCGCTTCTGAAAAAAGCCTTTCGCTATAGGCGCTGCTTGCAGGTGCTGAAAGGTACTTTTTTGCTAGACCAGCCAAAATTGGATATTTTCTCATGTTTTGTTGCCACCATCGCTAATAAATAATACTATTTAAATGTTAAATACCGTAAATTGAATAAACGTTTGCTTCATAAATATACCTATATGCTCTACAATATAAAACAATAGTTATCTGTAAGAGAAGTAAAGTTCATAAAAAAAAATCGGTACCCGGCCCGGGTTACCCGGCGTCTCGGCAAGGCCGGGTACCCGGCCTTTTCAAAAAGTGTTCCCCGCTGCATCCCCAATCAAAATTAATATAAGCTTCACCTCTAGACTATTTCTTGTCCTTAATGTTTGATGCAAGTACTTAGCGACAGAGGACAATTACAATTATCCGGAATTGCCACATTATTTTAAATTTCTAAACTAAAAAGCCGACTAATATATTTTTTTACATAGCAATATCAATATTAAATTCAGCAAACTAGTCCTTTGTTTGATTTTTTAGTTTTAAAAATACAGTTAATTTAACACTTCGATATATTATCAGTACTAATGTAACAAGAACCCAAATAATTATCAATAGTAATACCGTATAAGTTTTGAATTTATCGGTTAATTACCGCTAATGTATTGCAGATCGACGAAAAGAGTGCAAACTTGGCAAGCAATAAAAATTTAAAACCTTGAGTGGTATTCATTCGACAAGATTATTTTTTGAATACAAAAATAAACCAACCGGACTTTGTTTATCGTGGTTTATTAGCGTAACCATGAAGTAATTAGGGCGTAACTAGGCGTTGTCAAGGTAAACAACTCTAAATAACATACACGAAAATTTATCGAAATTATCGGTCTAATTTACATTTAGGTAGGTTAATGCTGCATATTGATTGGCGGTAATGTGCATGAATAAAATAATCATAAATAATACGAGATTCGCAATTTTCTTTAACAGAATGTGTAATAAAAAACAGGTAAATAACGACGAGTTATTAGTGATTTTGAATAACAAAACTTTTTTTTTGTTGCTGCACTACCGACTCTTACAGCTAGGTACCATACATTTCCTATTCATTATAAAAAAAATCAACGCAGAAATTGCAGACAAACAAAAAAAAACAGCTGAAGTATGCTAATCCGTATACTACAATACGAAACTGCTAGCAGTAAGAGAGAGATCGCCGGCCTACATGTACTCTCGCACTTCGACCGAAGCGTGACGCGCTTACGGACAAATCAAGTAAAAGACTGGGGCGGCAATACCTAATTTATTATATATCGTACTTTAAACAGTAAATGGAGCGAATTTTTTCGAACTCTCTAGCTTCAAAGCGGCAGCCGCTGCGTTCTTTTTTTGAAAGTTTAGATTTTAACGCCTTATTACTCGAAAAGTACACAGATTTGGATGAAATTTAGTATCGTAATAGCTATAAGGGACAGAATGTTACCATGTACGTCAATTTTTAAAAGCATAAAAACAAAAAAAAATTCAAAATTTTGGATATTTTCAAAAAAATATTGATGAAAAACTGATACCACCATCCCAACCCGCTAATTTCTCTGCGACGCCTTCTATGAATTTATGAAAATCCAAAATTAATGCTCTTCTATTTAATAACTGAGATAAAAAAAATTCTCTAAATTGCTCATAAGTGATAGTAGAATAAGACTTACAACTTTTAATATTTAGCTGCATTAATAGTTAAGGGGATTAATTTTTATTATACCATCGAATTTATAGCTGACAGTTTTTGTTTTTGAGCTCTCGTTTTTTTCAATCCCTAGAAATATCCTCCAAAATAAACAAAACTGTTTTTTCTTTTCAGAAAATCTTTGAAGTTTGGTTTTAAATAACTGTAGCTATTGCCGTTTCCCCTTTTTAGCGCATAAGTAAACCATATTAAACACAGGGCCCCTGTAGCAGAGGTGACTATTCTAGTAAACATAAAGCAAACTTAATTTCAGATGCATGGATAGCTCTTCATTTAATTAGCTACGGACATAATATTATATTAATGTAAATTAATATACGTTAGCCGTATGATCGTCGGAAGTAACAATCTCTAAAGAATTATAGGAAAATCCAAGCCGAAGTGCTTTGCTCATGTTTCCAATTTAGTGTTGCATTAGCGATCAAAAAATAACTTAATCCAGAGGCACGGTGAAAACAAAATCGCATGTCTCAAATTGATACACAATTTTTAGTTATCCGTCATTAACTTGAATGATGGCATTTAAGAGTCAATGAAAGACACGCGACTTTTATTCTTCAACGCCCCCTTTGATTGCGATTTAATTGCCCACCAGCGACGCGCGACGTCGCCACGTCGCGACGAGCCTGGGTGCACTGGCCCTCCCATAAGTACAACATATCCCCCCCTCGATTTACAAATATACCTAGTCGCATATTGGTCAAGTTTTAGACACAATAAAATACAGCTAAGTTTTTGTTTGATTGCTTTACGTTCATTTTGAAGAAATACAAATGTAAATTTGTTGTACAGAGTGCCTAGGGAAACCCTGGCCACTTTTCTTGCGGCGGTCAAGAGATGGCGCTTTAGTAAAGAAAAATTTAATTAAAATACTGGCAACAACGCAGAAATCCAAGACGTTTTAATTGTTTTGATTTAATATGGGGCGTATTTAATAACTAAAACGTCTTGGATTCTGCGTTGTTGCCAGTATTTTAATTTAATTTTTCTTTACTAAAGCGCCATCTCTTGACCTCCGCAAGAAAAGTGGCCGGGGTTTTCCTAGCCACTCTGATCTGCACCTCAATCAAAACCACAATGTCACAAATTCAATTTTGAGGATGACGAAGGACCCTATGAATAGCGGTGAGCTACAAAGAGAAGGAATTTGTTTTTCAAGCCCATAATTTGCCTTCCAATCACAATTTTCGTTATTACTAATTCCACCGTTTTCAGAATAATAGAATAAGTAAAATTTATTAGGTAGCCAGAAAATTTCCATAATCCCCAGCTTTTGTTTATATTGGGCAGTGATTCGATTCAACCAATATTTCTATATTAACGTCGCATCTTATTGAATGAGTAATTTATTTATCTAACCTCAATTGGTGTAGAAATTTACTCCTACAATATGAATTTATTATTTCATGGTAGACTGTACAAAATAGGAAGTCTACCTAATTTGGTCTACCTACACAAAACACGAATTAAATAGCTTAAGTGAGTAACAGTGGCGTAACTTCAAATTTTGGGCCCGGGGGCAAGATAAGATTAAGATAATCAAATCTTAATTTTTCTGAAGTTAATGTGTCTGGGTCGGTACCAAAAAGTGTGGATGTTGTATTATTAGTAAAAATAATTTCAGTTCAGTATTTTTCATTGTAAAGGTACATACTTACTTACATGGAATTTAAAATGTTTTTGTTGAATATAAAAATAAAGACTGTCGAAAATCAAAAATTTTTATTGAAAAAACTTGTCAATAGAGAAATAAAAAAAATAAAAACTCGTGGCTCGTGGCAAGGCCCCCTAAGGCCTCGGGCCCGGGTCCATTACCCCCTCTGCCCCATGGTAGTTGCGCCACTGGTGAGTAACATTAAGTAAATATTTATCACAATTGCGTAATGAGCCTGAACGCATTGTTCTAACGAACAGGAAATTAAGATATTAAGAAGAAAGTACGAGGGCGATGATCATAATCATGCATAGTCACCCACACATAGTTATGTTCAATTATTGTGCTGCAACTTTTTATGTAATAATTTACTTTATGAAAATTAAAAAAAAAAATACAATCTTGGAGATGATGGTTATGGATTTTATTAATTTGATAATTTTTTTACAGGTGATTTGGAAATACTTACGTACTTCTATGGCCCAGTCGGTGCCCTTTTAGTGATTAACTTGGCCCTTTTCGTTATGACTGCCAGAGAATTAACTTGTGGATTGTGGAAGAGAGAACTTGTCAAATCAACAACTGAAAGGTAATATTCCATAATATTTATGTTTTGTTTTCAACTTCGAATACTAAACATTTTTGTAAGTTGTACCAAAGAGAGGTTAACCCTGAAAACGTAATTTTTTGATCTTTGAACTCTTCAGTTCTCGAATTTTCTTTTCAAAACAACTTAATCCAGATATATAACAGACCAGTAACTTATCCTCGTAAAACAATTTTATCCTGATAAACATCAGTAAAGCCTTGTCATGTACTTAATTTTAATGTAGAATAAACCAGTTGCAATAAAGCTACACAAGGCAATTATGTCGTGACATTCTTCATTTCTTCTAAAACGTCCTTGTTGACGTCCGCACTTAAAATTATTAGAACACGGCTGATGCGTTTACAAGTACTTTTAATTAATGCAGAATGCGGTGGTCTGCGATATTTAGCTTTCCAGACTTGCATTTAAACCATGCCGTTCATAAAAATCTGTTGAAATTTATTAAAACCCTGAGATTAAACATTTTATTGCAATTATGACTAATGGTTATAGATGGTTGTAGAAAAGCTGATATAAAAGCATTAATTGATTGTTATTGAACAAGAGCTTCTCTAGAAGCCGCCTGTTATTTCTTTTAATGATGATAAATCTGTACAGATTGTTGGATTGATGTTACAGGATGCGCTTTGTGTTAATGTTTGGCAAACAATTTGGTTTTGTGTCTCAATTTTTTATTTGCACACGAAGATCTACACGTCCAAATGACATGTCTGTCTGTTCCAAAAGATATTTGTGGTATATTTTTTTGGGTCTTTGGATTCCTTTCTAAAATTAACACAGTCAGACTATTGTTCTTGTTTCCTTAATCACCATATGTCATGTCATTTCGCTACTAGGTAACTTTGAATGGGTTGCTAACCACTCGCAGTTGTACTTATTTCTCGGCCTTAGAAACATTGTGTTCACTTGTTTGTTCTTGGCACATTGCAAAGTAGTGGCAAAACATGAGGTATAATAATTCTTAACAATTTTTCAAAATAATTTTTTGAGAAATTAAGCATAAAGTGTCCTCATACGAATTGTAGATAAAGTAAAAAATGGGCAAAACAGGTCGCTGGTACTTTCCCATACTTTTTACGTTTTAAATATTCTCGCGTCAGAAAGTGGTTGGTTACGTACGGCTGGCCGACTACGTAAAAGCAATGCCCTCACGACCTCGGATCAAAAATGGTTATAACAACAATAGTTTTATTTATAGAGTTATATAAAATATGCAAAGAATGAAAAATGTTTTTTTATTAGAGCTAATTGAAAGCGTAGTTAAAACTTCCCATACCCATACAAACAAAAGTTTGCATGGGTTCACAAACAGCTAACAGGCATAAGCCGATTAAGTATTATTGTTCTGGCAAACAAAATACATTAAGATCAGATCTTTGTCCGCCCCAAGATTTAAATAAGCTAAGCACACGGCCCTGTTTAGGCAGGCAGGGCCTACGAACAAATGTTGCTCAAACTTCTAGAGCAAATTCTGGTAAAAGCAGACAAGCTACAGGTCGGTCCGTACCTGATTATTCTGGGTGTAGTTCTCAAATGACGACGCGGTCTAAGCCGAAAGTAAATTGTAATATTGACAGTTCGAGAAACCGCAAAACCCTCAAAGAATATATTTAGAAATTGTCTTATTATATTTCAAATGCATGTGTGTACAGACTTTGCGCGAGAACTGTGACTTGTAAAGGATCGCACCAGTGCTGCCACTGTACCGGCTCGGCTAACGCCAGCGTACGCCAGCAACCTGCGGGATGTATTATTGTGTTTAGAAACCGAAAGATTATTTTTTGAAAAAAATTGATTTTTTGGAAAAAGATTCCTTGGGATTAAAGAAAATCAAAAACGGAAGGACATTTTTGTAAGACAAAATATGAGTGGGGGGGGGGGGGGGATTTAACTTCTCTATATATTGCTGCATCTACGAATTAAGTAGTGAATCTTATTCTACTATCACTCGCGTGAGCAATTCCGGGGTAGGAGTAAGAACGATTGATTTTCAAAACATTCGTACAAAGCGTGCGTCGCGTCACCGAGAAATCAGCAGACTGCGACGGAACCAAATTGCAGCCTATACCTTCCTCTTTGTGCTTTGTGTAATCACATTTTGAGCAGTATTTTTTTTGAAAATTTCCAAAATTTTTAAACAATTTTTGCTCTACAGTTTTCAGTTGTACAAAAATTTTCTTAGATAGCGACATTGTATTCTCCTAGTGCTAATGTAATACCAAATTTCATTCCGATCTGTCGACTCGAAAAATTGTAGCAGCCGCCGATTTTAAGCTATTAAGATTGGCAAAAAGGCACTCGATTTGGTCTTACATCAGATTCCGATTTCAGATTTAGAAAATCCCATTTGTGAAAGAAATGCTACCAAAAAAATATTTAATTATCGCTTCCGGTTTTTTTTAAAGTTTATTTTGCCGGTGACTACACCCCGCATTCAATCATATCAATCCGTCGGGAGTTATTAGGCGTCACCCACACACCTACCCATAGACAGCTATTTTTAACACTCTTAGATTCCTGAAGGTCCAAAACATGTATTTCCGTGAAAACCTCGAAATCTCGCTTTTATGAAATCAATACTGAAAGTATGTGTAATTAAAAATAATGCTAACACAAATAGTGTAACCATTTTTAAACATGAGTGTTTAACAAATACGTTTTTCAGGGCTGCTCTGGGACGAGTATGTATGAAATTGGTGGTAGTAATGGGTGTAACATGGATTGCTGATGTAGTTTCATGGGCAGTTGGAGGACCTCATGAGGTATGGTATGTGACCGATTTGATCAACTGCTTGCAAGGGGTGCTGATCTTCATTGTAGTTGGTTGTCAACCACAGGTAAGACCCTCTTTTGGTTTTTTGAAGTTCTTTAAAGTATGTTAAGTTGATTAATAGTATTTTCATGTTGAACATATTTCGTTTGAACACTTGACTTGAAAACTTTTTTATGAATCATACTCAAAATAATTTGTTCATTTAGAACTTCTTCCGATTCTACAAAGTATGTATTGTTTTAGGTTTTAACAGCAGTTAAAAGATGGTGGTGTTGGAGAAAACGACATACAACAGGAACTGCTGGTAACACCAATCATCACTCGTCAAGTTCCCAAGGAATGCCCTCCATGGGAGACACTGTTACAAATAATAGTGTGACGAATAACACCAAATCCATTCCAATGGAAACAAGTTGTTGACTGTTCAGTTTTAAGACTTGAATATGATTTAGCAGAACCAAAAAGTATACAATAAAAATTAATAAGAACAGGGTTTTAATACTAACTGACAATAAAACAAAAGCAATAAATAACTAAATTTATAAGAAGTACAAAATGAATTTATGCCTTGCATTCACTTGATGCTTTTATTAAGAGACTAGTCAATTTTCGGAAGATTACATAGTTCTTGTGTAACTGTGAAGTACCTAAGTGTTTCTTTTAGTGTTAATTATGAGTAAGAACAAAATGTGTTCGTCATTTTGGTATCCCTTTGACAAATCTCGTATTTGAGACTGAATAATAATAATAATGTTTATTTTTTATTGTTTGTGTATAAGTATGTATGTGGTAGATGTAGTTCCTTATTTAAATGCATAGGTTACCATTGATGTAAAAGTACACAATGTCAGTACTTAGCATTAAAAATTAATGTTAGGCCAAGCTTCAGCTTTTTCTTTTTTATATTTTCACAGTATTAATCACTTTCAAACCCCGTCTGTTGCAAGATGTTAACTGTTAATAATGCTTGGCAATACATTTGCTTTTTTTTAATTCAACGATTATTTACTCAGTATTATATGTTGTCGAATAAATGAATGTAAAAATTTGTAAAAGTTGTATAATACCTGTACCAGTATTTAAATGAGCTAGTAAATAAAATATTTGTAATAAAATTTATTACCTTACTGTCCTTTAATTGTTTATTTCTGTGGTTCCAGAAAAATGCAACACTTCTATATGCAAGTAAGTAGGTAGCAACATAAGCCATATTTTATGGTACTTGTCTTTATTTGCAAATTCTGAGATTTGTAGGTACACACACATATAAGCATTGTAATAGGTGTGTTGATCTTTCAATTACTATAAATCGTCCTCTGTGTTGATCTGAATCTCCACTACTGCCACACAAGAGGACCCCCTTATTTATATTTCTAATATAATTTTTAGGATTGTCCAGAGACATGAATATGTTAAAAAGTTAATAACTATGAACGCTAAAATTTAGTATGTACTTACATTCATACACACTTCACAGTATAATTAAAGTTGTCTCCTCTGGTTTTCAACACAAATTTGAAATTTCAACAATGCACAAAATAATGTTATTTACCAACACATAACTTCAATATTTCATGCTCTAGCCTTGAAACACTTTCAATCTAAACATTTTGCCTTTGGTTCTAAATCCTATGGGATATAAAATTTTTACTTATCTTGAAGGAATGGCAATCATACCGAGTGGGCAAAATACATTTCCCAGTGTATTTAAAATTCAAATTATATGTAAAATACATTCCCAAACATATTTGAATTTGATATACTAAAATCATTTGATACAAAAAGGTTTGAAATCAGAAAACCAAAAGAATTATTTCACAACTACCTCATTACTGACTGTTAATAATAGAAACTAATTACCCCTAATTTTTAATTTGAAAATCTTCATTAAAAATGTTTATACATATAAAATCGATAATCGGTAGAACGGTCCCGGGTTGGCGCAGCTAGGATGCCTATTCACGTACGATCGCGAAATACAACATGGTCTCCGCGATCAGTAAATGAATGGTTGTCCCAAGGCTGTGCTAGCAAGGCGGCTCGTGCTATCGGATGGGTACGTAAATAGTCGGCCCTGACTGCCATACTAACACCATGGCAGTCGTTAGAGGGATTGGAAGTCCCTTTTAGTATAAATACAATGAATGAATGGAATGCATGTGAAAAAAAGGGTTGGCATCAGCTGCAGAAGAGTAGTGGATGAAAGGCCATCGAGCCTCACTAACCCCCCGAAACATAGCGAAAAAGCCAAAAACCCGGAGTGAAAGAGACCTACTCTCGACACCCGGTACCTAAGGGTAACAGAGGCAAAGACTAAGTAAGTAAGTAATTAATAGAATTGTGCTTGGAGTGAAATTGCCGCCGTAGCACGCTGAGAGAGATGATAGAGGCGGAGATAAAAAAGCATAAATTACTAGACAGCCTTATTTGTGACTTACAACCATATTTTAAAATAACGTTCTGACATAATCCACAAGTAGTCAGAAATGCTTGTTATTGTGTAACTCTGACACCATTCTACAACTTTTCAAGTTTACAGACTCTTACATTTTACTGAAAGGCAACTAACAAGTGGGACGAGGAAGTGATAGGCGTGCCAAGTGAGGTTTCACATATCCATGGATACTTTTAAATTTCAAACGGATGCGTGCATTCTTTAACCCATGGATACGCTCGTGGATACGTGAATGCCAACTTGGCCAACCGAATATCTTCCTTCCTCATGACGCTTATTAGTTGCCTATGTGTCCTGTATAGTATACAGGGTGTCCAGGGCGTGGCACAGTTTTGCATAGCACCTTTTTATTATTCAAAGTAGGAAAATGTTATATGGAGATATAATTTTACATCACTGTAAATTAATTTAATTTACACAGTGTTTACTTTTCAAGCGATAATAATAATATCTTAAGTACTCTAAATGAAACACCCTCAGGCATATAACTAGCACGTTTTGCAGTACAGTGGGCCACTGCTAAGTCAAAGAAAATGTAGTGAGCCCGCTCCTTTACTTCAAATAAATAAAGGATAACTATTTAATTTATATTAGTGCAAAGTTATCTCCAATACACTAGTTTTCTATAGTTAACCCACGATTTTTGTGTGCTGCATTTAATGCGTCATTGACTTTGCTGATGTGTAACAATTTTTCCATTTTTAATGTTTCTACAAAAAATATCTCATAACCAGGCAGTACCTACAAAAATTCCATGATGTTCTGATAAGTTACTATACAGTGTTATCAAAAAAACTGATAACAATAGTTATTTTTTTATCATTAATTTTATGAAAATAAGTATACCACAAACAAAAATTGTCACGTCATATTTTCGAGGGCGGGCTAATGTTGTTTTGGGTGAGCCCTGGCCCCCTGGCTCACCCATAGTTACGAGCCTGAACACCCTACATCGTGTTATACTTTTGAATGTTCTTATTTAATGCTCTATAAGATTGTGTACTAAATACGTTTTTTTAAAAGCGATCTTAAATTTTTAAAAATTGTTAGTTGTGATCCAATTTACTTAAATATAAATGAGCAACTGTGAGAAAATTGAAAACCCTTTAGTTCTCACAAGAACTTGTTGTTCTTGTGAGAACTAAAGGGTTTTGAATTTTCTTTATCCAATTTACTAACAATATTATTATTAATGACAAATAAATGTTTTTTTTTTAATACAGTTGTTAGGGCATGTTTCAATGTAATAAATGCAGCTGTGAAATTTTTTCTATTATACAGGTTATTTGTTTTGGAGTGTTTTCTTGTAGAAAATTCAATTAGCAAAATCTAATATTCTATAATTTACATCCTGTATTTTATGGCGTCATCTTGTGTGAAATTTGAATTTCTTGTACAAAAACAAGTTACTTTGCAGATTCTGTGGCAAATGGTAGAGAAGAAATGAATAATATGTCTGCCTTTGCCGGAGATTTTTGAAAGCCTGCCAGAAGTTTGAGTGGGAAAGCCTTGTCAAATTTGAGACTTTGACGCAATGCTGTAGATCTGGCAGCCCTGGTATAATATGCTTATAATACACAATTTTAAGTATTAAACATACAAAGTAATTCTGTAAAAGTATCTGAAATAAAAATTACATGTTCACGGTGCGTTTAAAATATAAAATGCAATCGAGTGTTGGCATTCTTTGTTAATTATAAATGGTGTTTCCATAACTAAAAATATGGCAAAAACATCTCTATAAACATGTGTTCGCAACGGCTTCGTTTTTGAAATACAGTATTAAAATTTTTATTTTTTAATGCATATTTCAAAAAACATCAGTATCGGCTTGGAATGGTATATTTTATTAAAACTTCTCATGCTCGATAACCTTTTTGGCTATAATTAGAATACAAAAATTCCACTAACGGTCATTGTGTGGGTAATGGGTTCAATAAAAAAAAACAATCCTTTTGAAATCTGAATTTAAAAACAGTAAGGTATGTGATTTTTGGATAAACAGCATTAACAACTGTTTTTTCATCTAAAAAATCTTATCACAAATCAGGAATTTATAACGATTATCAAAAATGACGATAATCAAAATACCAGGTGTTGCTACCAGCATATCAGTAGAAAAGGACACTATCACCCAACTACAACTAAAGTTGCAGTTCTTTTATACAATTAAACTACAAGAAATAAAGAAATAAAACAACATTGTATGTTTATAACTTTATAATATTGTTAAACAGCAGTCACAGCACTTTTAGCACCTCCGGGGGAATTATTTTTAACATATCGTAAGAGACGCAATACTGCCGAAGGTGTAACTCCAGGTATTCTACTTGCTGCTGCAATCTACAACAAACAGAATCATGTTAAGATATTCGACAATCCTACACATAAAATTAATTAAATTTAATAAAAAGGTAGCATTACAGTTTGTGGTTGGACAATCAATAATTTCTCCTTTTCTTCAAAACTCAAGTTCAAATTTTCTGAAGAATAATCTACATGATCTGGTATAACTAAAGCTTCATCTCTTCTCATTTCCTCTACTTCTACAGCTTGTTCTCTTATAGCGGCCTCGTATAAAGCCTCAATTTTCAGTCGACTTTCCACAACCAAATCTTCTGTCAATACCTTCAATTCTGGACAAACTTTTGCTAACATTTTAACGGTTACCTCATCTTTTGAAAATTCTAACATTTCAAAAGCACTGCAAGCAAGTAAATTAATTAAAGCTATATATAAAGAAATTAAAATTTATTAACCATACGTTTTCTGCTGATTACTTTTTGAAGGACCAATCTGCAGTAAACTTCTCCAGTTCGATGCTGGCTTGCTAATATTTTTAAGCAGCTCAATTCCTTTTGTAAGTTTTTGTTGCACTATTTTCATTCTATTGTATCTTTCCTTGGATACACATCCAATATCGTAAGCCCTTTCTGTTAACCGCTGATCGGCATTATCTGGTCTCAAACTGAGTCGAAATTCAGCTCTACTTGTAAACATTCTATAAGGTTCTGTTGCACCTTGAGTTGTTAAATCATCAATTAACACACCAATGTATCCTTCTGTACGGCTTACGATTAAGGGTGGTTTATTAAAAGCCTTCAGTTTAAAACAAAATAAACATTCTAAAATTTCTACATCATCATTTAAAAACTTACATGAGCTGCTGCATTTATACCTCCAATAACACCTTGAGCTGCAGCTTCTTCATAGCCAGTGGTCCCATTAATTTGTCCTGCTAAAAATAATCCAGCAATTCGTTTTAATTGCAATGTGTTTTGTAATTCCCTAGGATCAACATATTCATATTCAACACCATATGCTATAAAATAAGGAATGTTACAAAAGGATTTTACGTAACTAAAAACATGATCAAGACCTGGTCTTAAAAATTCAGCTTTTTCTAATCCTGGAATTGTTCTAACCAATTGAATTTGTATATCAACAGGTAAAGTACAAGATATGCCATTTGGATACACAACATTGCTATTTAAACCTTCAGGTTCCAGCCAAACTTGATGCTGACGTCCTCCAAATTTTAAAACTTTTGCTTCGATGCTTGGGCAGTATCGTGGACCATTGATTTCTTCCTGTATATGCCGGCTTAAGTGAATGTTATTTTTTACTATGTCCTCAATAGCCAGAGTGGTGTAAGTTAAATAACAAATTAGTTGATCTTTACACTAAAAATTACCATACAAATAACAATATTGAAAATATTCCCTAATATTTGTAATTCTTCTCTTCAAAACCGTACTTTAGTTAATTTGCAGGATTTTTCAAAAATAAATATGTTCAAGAATTATTTTTTTGCATCAGTTGTTTTACTTACATTTATCCAAACTTTCTCGTTCATAAACGAAAAAGGTACAGGTGGATCATCACCAAACTGTCTATCACAAACACTATAATTAATAGTATCACCCTTAAGCCTTGGTGGAGTTCCTGTTTTTAAACGACCCATTCTCAAACCTAAAGCTTCTAGAGTATTTGCTAAACCTGTAATATTATTTTATTTAAATATTTACCTAATAAAACACATCTCTACTATAAAAAATCAACTCAAAGTCATTATTCCATAATTATGCATACCTATTGATGGAGCATCCCCAAGTCTTCCTGCTGGTTTAGTTTCCAAACCGATATTAATATGAGCTTTCAAAAATGTTCCTGTTGTTAAGACTACCGTCTTAGATTTTATTCTTGTACCATCATCTACAAAAAAAATGGTTTCAATAACATGTGTACTTTGAGTAAAAATGTATGGCCGAATCTTTAAGTTACTCGTATCTGTCATTCTCTATCAACAGGGAACATGTAATACTATAAAAACAACCATGTTTAGCAGTCCTTAGGTCAGTACTCCGAGCTAGCTTAAAAAAATCCCGCTAATTTCTATGTGATGCCTTCTATGAATTTTTGTAAATTTAAGGTTTATCGCCTATTTACTAAAAAACAAGTTATCAGATCGTGATCAAATTTGATATTGGAAATGCCCTAGAAGTACACAATGTTACAAGCTACTAGAACATTTGGAACTACTAAAAATGCAAAGTGAAAACATTTCAAAAGTTTGACATTTTCAAACAAAATTGCTCTCAAACTGACCAAACGATTAATTTATTTCTGCTTAAGCTGAATTGCTTTGTAGTAGAATAAGATTGACAACATAATTTTTAGGTGCGGCAATATTTAGGGGGATTAATTTTCACCCTCCCACTAAAAATTTTTGGCGAATAAGTTTGTCTTTCCGTATTTGGGTTTTTCCATCCCAAGGTATCATTTCCCCAAAAATACATCAATTTCTTTTCATAGAAACCCAATAATGGGCTACCGGCAGGCCAACCCATCATCAGTGGGGTGGTAGTTATGGCATAGCTCGTTTAAACTGCACGTCATATTATGTTTTTTTTCGGTATTTTCTGTTATCTGTGTGATGCATCGTGTTCTATCCCACTGTTGTGGGGCTACAATGTTGTTGATAAAACTTTTGAACATAGGAAAAGTAAAAAGTTCTTAAGTAAAGGAAAGACTAGGCCCATTTTTGCTAGATAATTCAGTAACCACATAAAAGTTTTGGAGAGACTTTATTTCAAAACTCACTGGAATAGATTAGGTGCTTTTACCTGGTTAACTCTATCGCTTATAGCTAATTATTACCTTTTACTCAAAGGCTTAAAGATTCTGCCTTAAATTCTTACTCAAACTATAAATCTGTTTTCTAACTTAATTTAACAATTTAACTTACTTAAAATTACACCACAACAATCAATGGTGCTTTGGTTGTTAACATTAGTCCTTGGATTCTCACTAATTAAATCTTCGACTGGTGCTACTAATATTTCTAAATTCGGAGTGTTATTAAAAAGTTCATTTTGAATGTGTTGTTTGTACAAGTCTCTATCTATTTGAGCTCTTGGTCCCCACACGGCAGGCCCTTTCCTTTTATTTAAAACCTAAAATAACGAAACAATAAGCATAAGCATTTCTCATAGCTATATAGCATGTTGATTTTTACTTTGTATTGAATTCCCGAAAGATCACATATCCTTCCACACACTCCATCCAACGCATCAACTTCTTTCATTAGGTGGCCTTTTCCTACACCTCCAAATGATGGATTGCAGGACATTTCACCTGAAAATATTGTCGTTATTTAGCTCATTGAAGATTTATAAAGTTGTTTATTACCTATCGTTTCTTTTTTATGGGTAACTAATAGAGTTCGTGCACCCATACGGGCTGCAGCTGCACAAGCTTCTGTGCCTGCATGCCCTCCACCCACTACAATTACATCGTACACCGTTTCACTTGATAACTTACGATTGCAACCACATTGAACGAAGTTGTAAAAATTTGAATGATGTAGCAGCTTTAATTTACTATAAGTGATTGTACGATAATATTTAAGCATTTTGTAGATTAAATAAGTTAAAATAATTATTTTTAAGTTATTCTAATATTTCCCAGCACTTCTTGATCACAAAAGTAGGGTTAAGTTTATTAAAAAGATGGTTAGAAACTTTCAAATCATTTCAATAATTATTGCAAAAATAGATATTTTATTTTCAAACTATATCTAATTATAAATTACTTTAAGACGGGCAGGATTTATGAAGACTTTTTCCAAATAAATGTTTTAAAGATATCCATTTATCTATTAAGGCAAAAAGCCAATAGATGGCAGAAGAGTCGAAAACTAACACGAGTGGTGGAAAATTGAGGTTATATTCAAAGTCGTCAAGCTTTTATCAACAATTTTCAAAAATCTTACAAAATAAGTAATACGGGGCCAAACAAGGAGGTACTTATATCAATTTTTTATTATATCCATGAAACTACTTTAGTTTTTATTTTAGATAAAATGGCAAAACATCATCCTGATCTAATATTTTGTCGCAAACAGCCAGGGGTAGCTATAGGAAGATTATGTGAGAAATGTGATGGCAAATGTGTTATTTGTGATTCCTACGTAAGACCTTGTACACTTGTTCGTATTTGTGATGAGTGTAATTACGGTTCATATCAAGGACGATGTGTAATATGCGGAGGACCTGGCATATCGGATGCTTATTACTGCAAGGAGTGCACTATTCAGGAAAAAGACAGAGATGGTTGTCCAAAGATTGTGAATTTGGGTAGTTCTAAAACTGATCTGTTTTATGAACGGAAGAAATATGGTTTTAAGCGGCGTTAAATTGTATAAAATTTTGTGTAATTTAAAGAAATGTCTTATTTTGCAGAAATCTTTTAAATTTATTGAATATACATTGTAATTGATAGCAGTCTTTCATAGTTTTAATGTTAAGAGTAGATACTAAGTACAGTTTTGAAAGCGAACTTGAGAACGCTTGTGTGCAGAAAATCGTTTTATATTTCTAATTGTCGTGTAATATAGTTAGTAAACGAAAGTTGTTTTTTTTATATTTTGTAAAGTACTATAATGACAAAACAAGTTTTTTGCGAACTGAGACTTCTAATGTGGTAAAAGGTTTAAATTTTAGCTTGGAATGTTTAGCCTCTATCCACAAATTAATGTTTTTCCTGCATTTAGAAAAATTAGATGATCCTGCAAAAATTGCAATGGAAAATTTAATGTCGCATTAGGTGTTTTGCCATTACTATTTTTAAATTTTTTGAACAACAAATTCATTCAAGACTTGAAAACGTAAGAATAGCTTTGAAATCTTGATTCATAATTAATGTAAGCACACATTTTCTGGGTAATATCATCTATGCTAAGATGCACAGCAATTTTCGACCTATTAGGAACATTTTAGATATTGCTCTTTTAGGTATTATAAATTTCATTGTTTGGAAATGCAAAAATGAAAAATATATAATACACTAACTATATTCAAGTAATTATTTATAGATAAATTCTTACGGATTAGTTTATCACAAACTTTGACGATAAAATGCAAAAAGTAGCACTACACAAATTGAGTGCAGAACTTCTGGTAACAGGGTTAAGAAAAATCCGAGTTTTTACAAAAAAATTTAGCCCATCTGGGTTTTATTAAAAATGATCAAAAAATTTGTTTTCTATACGAGTTTAAGATGCAGACCATCGCATATACATTCTACACTTTAAGTTGGTGCTTTAGTATATTAGTGTAATGAAAAGCACCATTGACGGACTATTTTTGTTTATTATAATACACCAATATACTAAGAATATAAATTATAAATTAATTTTTTTAGTTTTTTGACTGGGTTTTTCCTGTTTTTTTTAAATTAGTTTTTAACAAAAAAAAACGGGCGGTTTTATTTGGTTTGGCAAAATTACAACAACCCTGACTAGTAAATAGGAAAATGCTTGGGGCATAAGTCGTCTGGGTCAATATACCTGACTAAGTTATATTCCAAAATTTTACGTGATTGCAAGGTTAGAAACGTGAAATGGAACAACCTGATGAAAAATCTGTAATGTTGCGATTAAACGTAAATAATTCTGATAAATCTTATTTAAGTTGGTTCGAAATGAAACCTCACTGAAAGATATTGCTAAAAAATAAACTGTAATAGGTCATATAGTTCGTGGTAACTTAAAGACAGATGACAACACTTTTTTTTTGAAGAAAGGAAGATGCCATTTTACATATATCATCAGAACTTCTCAGACCAAACAAACTCGCACTTGAAATACCTTCCAATATTTTGCGAAAATTGAATAAACGTCTTCAAAAAATTGAAAGCATTCAGCAGTTGAATACAGCCTTGAATGTTACGACAAATGCACGTTCGTGTTTCAGAAGATATCTAAATGGTTTACGATTGCTAAAGATATTACTATGACAACCGAAACCACCGGCTTAACCTGCTCTCCGAAGCACCGATGGTTGCAGATATACCCCTATATTGGTCTTCCATCAGAGTATGGACCAAAAAATTAAGTTGTTAATCTTATTCTACTATAACTCAAAAGCAATTCAGCTTGACTAGAGATATTTTATCGTTCTCTGTTTATTAAATTAAGTGCACGAATTTTCAATTTTCAAAACGTGCTTTCAGTAAATTCGTTTGTTTCTTGAAAGAATAAACATGCATGTATTACGCTGTTTTTTTTCTTTTATCTATATGTATTAGATCCTGTATAAGAAAATGGGAGAATCGTGTATATAAGTGTAAAACATAAGAGCATAATGTGTTTAATTGTAAAATGTATTAGACTACTTATGTAGAAGCCCATTATATTCAATGAAGTGGCTATTCATAATCAGAAAGCTGGTTGAACGGTTAAATCCTCCTGCATGTATACATGACTCCAACAGTCGCATATATTTTAGGTAAAATGCCCATAAAACCATGAAAATTTAATATCAACCTCAGTTATAGAAAATGTGCCTGCTATAAATGTAATGTTTTATTGAACGATGTGGCATTTTTATATTTTTAATCGTCGTACAAAAAAACTATTTATTTATAGTTATAGTACCGCGTTATTTACCCGAAAAAAATGCTTGAGTGCGCCCCTAGGGTATTTTATGTTAGCTAAACATGTCAGTGATTTTTTTCACACTTCTATTGTGATGTTTCCGTACCTATTTATATGACATCATATTAACCCAACGACATACTCGTATAAATAAACAAGCTATCCATTCATAATTCTGATGAATTTTTAAATTTTATTACTATAATTAAACATTAGCGTTCCACATAGCACAACTTAATAAAAGTCTAAGTAAATTCGTTATGCAGTTTGGGGCTCGAAGCAGTGAAAACCTGCCCGCCGGTATTTGCCGCCTTGCAGCCGTAATGTTTCCTCCCCGGTGTTTGTTTTCGCATCGGCAGATTATGTTCTAAAAGTCACTATGTCACTAAAAGTTGAGACCGGTGGAAGTGATCCGGATTTAATATATAGATGGTTGCCAAGATACTCGATAGTTGGGTGGTTACATTACGTATATCTTTTAAAGATTATACAAGTTCTGTGGCTTGTTCCGTACGATATTTAAAATATTTTGGATATAACATTTGAATTAAAGTTTTGCCTCGCAGCTTTTTTTCACTACAACATAGACGTCAGCTTTAAGCTTTTATAACACAAACAAATTTGTTTAAATAGGAAATATCCCGAATGCCTTTAGTTCAAAGCCCCTTTTAACCCTTCATTAAACCAATTATTCCTTTTATCTTTTTTCCTTTTCCTTTTTTGTATGTCGGAATTTGTAATATCCAAAAATAACGTGATTCCGTGATTGGTTAAAATATTCGGCTGCAGTTTTTGTTTCAGGCAAAGCAAAAAGGTTTTTCGGATTGGTGTTTGCTATCATGAATATTTATCAGCTAGTTTGAATATAAACTTGCTCACACGCTTCATGTGTTAAAATTTGTTCTGGTTTAATGCACACACGAACATTTTGTGCTAAATAAGTACAAAACGTTGGTTCAAGTTGTGAATAAATTATGTTACAATTGTTTATGGTTTAAGAAAACAAAACAAATGTTGAAAGGGAATTTACAGCTACAAAATAAAACGATATTTACTGATTGCATCATTGCGAGAGCAATACTAATCAGGATGTGTTTCCATTAATGTTATCTACGTTTCCAGAATTACACGCATTAATTTACTACCACCAATTTCAGATCCCAAACGAGATAATAAATGAGGAATTATGTTCTACCTACCTTATTAAAAAAGATTAGAGGTTTAATTACTCACTGGAACAATGAAATAAAGGGGCCTGCAAATTGTTTTTTCTAGACATTTTCATTGATATGTGAATTTACATTTTAGCTACAATGTAAAATGAAACAATGAAAGGGGAAACTTTAAATTAGCTTCGAAAATGGGATTAAAATGAACTCTGGTGTAGTACGCATCACGCATTTACTTAATCTAAAGTTGAGGTCGTCCTTTCCATCTCCATTTTACCTACAACGTAATATTACAAGTTTCCAAATTTATGTAATATCCTCAAGTTTTAAAATTAACAATTTAGGGAAGGTTAATAAATTCATGTATATATTTTGAAATTGAAGTTGGTCTTTGAATTCGGAACGAATGAAAGACGACGTGTCAGCTGGAAATTACCATGCATAACATATGGATTAATCAAAGGGGTAATAATTCACTGCATCCGAGGCTTGATAAGGGTTACAGCTTGGACGTAAACAACCCTCAAGAGAAGCGCATATTGCCACCCCAAGTTATCACACTAACTACTATCCCAAGATATAATAAACAGCTCCTTAAGGATCCTCTAAGCACCGCGAAGATTGCCAGGAAATTTAATCTAAACTTCAAGTACTTCATTATTTCAAATATAAAACTTCTAGTGGTTAATTAATTGGCCTTTAATATTCAAAGAGAATGAAAAAGTCATTAAAAGTGTTTGATGAGTTTATCTCGGAGGATAAAGACGCAACGGAGAGTTATATGTATACTTATAAAACGTTTCTTTTTAATATTAAATGAGAATTTTTGAAAAGTGTGGGAAAGAAGCATGAAAATGTGAAATAAGACAAAACAATCGTTGAGAATGTTTTCAAAAAGTGGAAAAGCACTTCGCCTGATTTTCCTATGCTTTAAAAATAATTACCTTTTATGTTTTCAAAAACGTTTTATATCATATAAGCATCGGTGTAAAATGTAGTCTAAGAGTTAGCTACTACATAAGTTGAGATGGAGCCAGGCGTTCCAGTGCTTACTCACGTAATGTCAATACGCTTGTTATGGTATAGCGGTAGTAGATACCGAAATTTGTTCTTTAATTTAATGGAAAATATTGTTTAAGGTTAAACAACACCAATAATAAGAAAAAAGATGATGGTAGGAGGGGGATGATTAACATCCTAAATTTTACTGTATCTAAAACATATTTTTCTACTCCCATGTTTTAATTTACTTATTAAGTGTGCGCTGCCTATGACAAAACCGACCAATAGCAGCAAAGCATTGTTTTTGGTAACCACGGTTACAAGAGTTGTTGACAGTTAGCATCGCAAAACTGTTTGAGTTTTATTGCATAAAAAAATTTTGTTTTTTAATTTAATTTTTTTTAAATAAGAAAACTGATTATAAAATTTACCTATACAATTATACATAACTATTACCTATTTTAATAATTATTTTTTATAATTAACTAGTCGTAGAAAAAATAGTATATGCAACTCTTATAATGGCTATTATTATTGATTTGTTGCATAATATACTATTAGAATATTATTCTACTATCACCTATAAGCAATTTAGCTTAAAGAGGAATGTTTTATCGTCCTCAGTTTATTAACTAAAAGGGCGTATATTTCCAAATTTTAAAGATTCATGAAAAGCGCACCAGAGAAACTTCTAGCTCATCATCTCTAGCTTTTGCGAAAAAATAATAAAACTTGGTGGCCAGTTTTTGGGCAATATTTTTTTGAAAATAGACAAACTATAATAATTTGGAAACTTTACAGTTTTCGTGATTTCAAAAAATTCTCGAATATATTAACATTGTGTTACCCTAAGGATATTGCAATAACCGAAGTTTATATCGACCTTACCATTCCTTATTGAGTAAGTAGACGTTAAAGCTTTCTTCTTAGTTTTTAAAAACTACTTATACCGTGCAGACGGTGGCATGTTAACATATTCATTTCTATTTTTTGTAAAATTGTCACCGTTACTTAATACGTTCCTATACTTTCTGTATTGGTTTCATGAAAATTTTCTAAATCAAGATTTTCACGGAAATACATGTTTTGGAACTGCAGGAACCCCAAAAAGTGTTTCTAAGAAATTTGTCTATGGGTAGGTGTATGGGTGACTATGTGCGCCCCATAACTCCAAAACGGATGGTACAATTTCTATAAGCGTTTCAGTAAATTCTAAATAGACGGGGAAGATAGACATGCTTTTCGGTAGAATTTTTTGCAAAAAACGAGTTTTTTATATATAAAAATGGAATCTGAAAGTGATGGTGATTTTCTCCAAACTTCCTAGCTTCAAAATGGCGACCACTACGTTTTTTTGTTGATTTTCACTTTAGCGCCTTATTACAAAAAAACGAGTTGACAGATCGAGATCAAATTTAGTACTGTAGCAACCATAGATAAAAAATATAATACGTTGTAGCAACTATAGGGAATCAATACTACTACGTACGAGAATATTTAAACGCATAGAAACTGTGAAGGAAATTATTTAAAAATTTTAGAAATAACTATTCAAGAAAAGTACGGTTTCATGTATCTTTATTTAAGAAACGGAAAACGATACAAAATTTCTGTTTAAGCTAAACTGCTCATGAGTGATTTTATAAACTGTTGTGAATAAACTTAGTTTTTAGAACAGACAATGTTAGAGGGGTTAAGTTTCCCCCTCTTGCCATATTTGTGGTGGAAAACTATGTCCTTCCTGTTTTGTTTTTTCTTAATTCCAAGAAATCTTCTATAAATACATCTATGTTTTTCTCACGGAAAGCTTCAGTAATCTACAATACGACATGCGCTGCCATTGCGCGCCAGAGTTGCCAGTTGTTAGCACCGCTCGCGCATATGATGTCCCTATATAGGAATAGGCGCTTCGTAGGATAACAGTATATAAATTAAATAACTGTCTTACATTTTTAAATACATATTTATCTATTATTCAGAATCATACAAACAGGATTTAAAAGAAAGAAAGTTACTTAGATTTAAAAAAATGTGCAGGATTCTAATTAAAATTTATAAAAGATTTATTAATTGCCAATAAAGTACGCGTCGATACTTTAATAGAATGCAAAACATGATATTGTTTGGTCGTCACAGTTGCTTATTCGCTTGATATGTTATTTTTCAACTTATATATAAGATTAATATTGATGTTACCGCACAAAAATACAAAAGTGTGTAAAAATTATCAGCTCTGACTAAGGAAGAAGATTTATATAATAAAAAATTCGCAATACCCTTTTGTTTTCTTATTTTGGGTTATAATCTGACGAGACCAACTAAAAATTTTTCTGTTTTTCATGAAAATTATAATTAATAATTTTACAAATATTGTATCGTTGTATTAATGTTTCCTTTTTAATTGTAGGAAGCGCAAAGAACAGATATAAATATAAATAAAAGTTTATTAATTCTAAATAAAAATAGTTTAATTTAAAAATATTGCCAAGCTTGGGAATAGTATATTTCATTAGGAGTCTGGAAATAAGGATTTTTCCGTGCGCGCGTGGCAAATTCTTATTATGTTATGACGTAAATGCCGGATTTATATGCACTGACAGTGTTGCCAGATATGTTTTTCCTGCAACAAACAGGATAATGTTAACCACTGTTAGTGTGTGTAAATCCGGCATGCACTAACAATGTTGTCAGATATCGTTTCCCTGTTACAACAGGAAAAACATGTTTGGCAACACTCTAGATGCCACAAATCAGGCCTTTGCTAACAAGAGATTTAAATCATAATGTGACACAACAAAACTGCACATAAAATTTATTATTTTACTATCTTACTTTTTGTTAAAATAATCGAGTCATCAGTGAAGGCCTGATTTGTGGCGTCAACAGTGTTGCAAAATATGTTTTTCCTGTTGTAACAGGGAGACGATGTCTGACAACATTGTTAATGCATGCCGAATTTACATACACTAACAGTGTTACGCTATTCTGTTTGTTGCAAGAAAAACATATTTGGCAACACTGTTAGTGCATATAAATCCGATCTTTAGATGAGCGATAATATCGCTAATGCGTTTAATCAGTTTTCTTATATTGTGGATACGTTTTAAATCTTTTCAACATTGAAAAAATCGTTCCGCAGAATAGTAGTAGCAAGTAGGAGTATAGATAGAACCGGTTTTTGTATTTTAGCCATTTACAATTTTTACGATTCATTTTGTTTGGCGCCCCTGGGCAATTGTCTAGGTTTGCTTGTTCGCAGATCCGGCTCTGCATATGAGACAAAATTTTTATACAGCTGGAGTGTCATTAGTAGTGTTTAGAGAGATTTTCTAGATGTAAGTTCATTTTTTCTACTTTTATACTCCGTAGACTTCTGCTCTATGGTAACTATTTTAGAAGTATGTGTTTTGTACTTTAAATATTAATTTAGGAAGTATGTGTTTTATAGTTTATTAATTATTTATAAGTATTTTGATTTGATTCTGATCGAAGTAATAAAAGCACGTCATGTACTGTACATATTTTTCAGATTTTAGGCGCAACGGTACTTTTTATCGCATTAGAATGCATGCAAATCATTTTCGTAAGTGTAGGAATGCACTTGTTTAAAAATGAGGTTAGAAAATTCTTGACTCCTAATGGCAACTCGTGTAGGTGAAGCAGCGCCTTTATAAAGAAGATTTAATAAACGTTGTGCTCAGACGTTAATAATTCGAACGGGATGACATATTTTAAGAATTTAGCGAAGGAAAATTGAATTTTCTGTTTACTTTCAACGTCTTTCGTTGTTTTCGCGTTAAAGGTTTTCTTACAAAAACAAATAATTTCTTCTCTTAATAAAACTTTGTTCCCTTGAGCGTTTAATTAACGAGTATCCGAAAATATTTTCCAATAGATTTTTGCCCCTCGCATAAATAACAATCCCTTATTCATAAAGAATCTACACAAAGTTTGAACAAACTATTAAAAGTAAATCCGATTCAGGAAGACGCTACCCTATTTTACTTCCGCGTTGTAAACAGAAAAGTTCAAAAGTACAGAGATTCGCATTTCGTACGTTACAGAATTCGCAATTTCAACAAGAAATTTTCCGCTATTGCTTTGCGCTTGGTTTCTTTAAAGTTAAATAAAGTTTTGTTCTTGTTAACCTTTCTTTCATATTCCCCTTACCTGGAAAATATTAATAATACCTGGCGTGTTTATGGCTCCATAAACCGTTGCGCAAAAACCACCTGTGTGTAAAAATACCTCGCGAAAATTGTTTTCAGGAGATGGAATTAAGAAATTGATGGAAGCGCATCAGACTGCGAAGAGTGAAATAAAACCACGGAAACTTCGCAACCCGAAGGTCTTGATTTATTTATTTTGCAGGCTGTGTCGCCCCTAGCGCATTTTTGACACGTGAATCCGAGAATTTCCGCAGGACATCCTTCTAAAGGATTGAATTACGCATTTGAAAGGATCAACCTCCAGGAGAATTCAAGAGCCTATTACATATTTATAAGAATTAAAACTTCTAGGGCCTACGACCAGAAGCATTACTAAGATCAAAATAGGGAAGTGTAAATATTTAATGGCGTAGTACGAATATTCTGCTTCATAAAGTATGATTCCTAATTAATCATTTAGATTGTGATACTCTTTGTACAGAGTGAGGTAACGTAACACTTAAGATAAAAAAGGTTATTAAAAAATGTTATTTGGAATTTATTTAAAACGGTTAAATAATATTTTTCTAATGTGTTTAGCAGTCATGCCACATTTTTTAACATATTGTATATGTTCCCTTGTGCAGAGGCGTAGCTAGGTAACCAAAGGCCCTGGTGCAAAAAAAAACTGGGGCCCTAACTAAACTGGTTAGGTTTTATATTATATATATATAATATTGGTATTAAGCAATAAAACGAAGTAAATCAAAAGGTTTATGTATGTATGTATGTAAAACACTTTATTGTACATAAAACATTAAAAACAATTTATATACCTACAGTTAAGTCATGTACAAAAGCGAATTTATCCGTTTAAGGGATCTCTTCCAGTTTATTATATGAAAGTCGGACCTACCTCCTAACAACAAAATAACAATTTAGTTTATAATCTTTTCCTAGCCTTAGTTTTCGCAAAAGTATCAACGATTTCGGTTAAATCTAGGCTTGATGCGGCTTTGTTTTCGATTGCTATTAGCGATAAATGTCGGAGTCGAGCTTGGCCCATAGTATTCCTTAAATAATCTTTTATTATTTTTAGTTTGCTAAATGATCTTTCAGCTTCTGCAGAAGTGACAGGAATTGTATGGAACAGTAACATTGCTGTAAATACTTCTGTTAGGTCGCATTCTAGCACTCCATATAATCTCATTATTTCTTTACAGAATTGGTGAATAGTCCATGCCTTGGTTAATTTAGATAGAATTAGGTGGTAAATATTAAGAAATCGAAGCGAATTCCCCACAAGTTTCGAACAGAAGTTCGAAACTTGATGGGAATTCCCCTGTATTCTTTAAAATGAGTTGCCATGGTTAAAGTCGTTTTGCGTGAGAATTTTTCGCTAGTTCAATTTGAGGTTTGCTGGTCAGGGTCCGAGGGCCCACTGAGCTTGGGGGCCCCCTGACCTTGGGGGCCCCGGTGCACGGCACCGCCTAGCACTATGGTAGCTACGCCACTGCCTTTGTGTAGTTAAGTAAAGAACCTTTTTCTCTTTTTCAGGATACAAAATCTTTATTTTCTTACACTAGCATATTTAGCGAAACTTGGGGAAAAAATTAAAACGTAAATATTTATAATTTGTTTGGCTTTATTACTATACACTGCGAAACAAAATAGAACAAAGCTAAATTTCAAAGAATGTCTCAAACAGAGTAAAAAGTGAAACAAACAAAAAATAAACTACAATAAGCGTCAAAGTGATGTTCTTTTAGTTCTCAACATTTTTCGCGTTTGTTGCTTACGGAAATGTTATATTGTGAAAGGATTGTGAAAAGCTTCAAAGAAATATAATTGTTTTTTTTTCTATAGCAACTGTTAAAACGTGCTATTATTAACTAAAATTAGAGGGAAAAGTAGCACTTTACCATCAAGGGTAGATAAAGTAGTACTTTAACAGCAAGGATAGATAATAGTATATTAAAAAACAAGTTTCATAAGACATGATTTTAGAGCACGCGTCCAACTTAGAAAACGAGCCGCTTGCGGCGAGTTTTCTAATGGACAAGTGCGCTTAAATGTCTTATGAAACGTGTATTTTATACTATTTTTTCTATTTTGGTCCAAAAAAGTTATAAATTACCTTATTTTATATTTTAATTTAAAAATATAATCGATTAGGAAAATTTTTTGTATTTTGTTTTGGTTATGTGGTTGTTGGTAACATTTAAAACGATTTCAAACAATTCAAACTACTGTCAAATTAAAATTGAGACAAACTGTGTTTGAAAGTGATTTAATTTTTAAAATACCTAAGATTTGAAGATAAGATGGAAGAAGAATTATCTTGCACCCCACCCGAGCTACGCAAAGTAGCGGAAAATACGCTAAATATCTTAATTTTTAGAACTTACAATTTGAAGGTTATGTTTATAACGCGTGAAGGTTTTGTTGTCACATGGTTGTCACCAACCTAACAAAATAAAATTTTGAATTCTTTTAGGAGTTGCTTTATGAAATCCAAATGAGTTTCATAAAGTAGTCAGTAAAGAACCAAAATAGAAAAAGTATTTTATTTTTTTTCTACATTAAATAAACTCTATAGCAACCAAAAAGTTATTAAAGCCACCTACTCATTTTTCGTGAAACTGTTTTTTTCCTGACACTTTTAAATTAAATTTATCATTGATTTTTCTTCATTTTTTGGTCTTCTTTAACAATTGCTATAGAAAAAAATGTTGTATTCCACACGACGATAAAATTTCATTATCTTCTCGATGCTTATTAGCGTCTCGGCTGACGCCTCGACGCTAAAATCGCTCTCGAAGATAAAGTGCAATTTTATCATCTTGTACAATAAATAACTATTATTCTGCTTTGTTTTTACACCTTCTATTATTTATAATATACTGATAATTTTTTTTAAATTATTGTTCGTAAAATGTAGAGTAAAACACTTAACCCTGCTAAAATGGCATCTACTCTTGTGATTAAGAGGATGTAAAAAATCAACGTGATCTAAAAAATTCAACAATAAACTCAAAAAAAAAATATAAATATAAAAAAATTATAAATATTTTTTAATATACCGTCTGTCTGTAAAGTAACCTCCCCCCTAACTTACTTTTGAACGACTTGATATTTTACCACACCATTTGGTGTGTTTTAATGGGAAATGAAATACTATTTTTTAGCCAAAAATTAAATTTTGTATCATTTAAAATGGCGACGGGGCACCTTTAAAAAAATTTTTTTTAATAAAAAGGGGGTCGAGTGCCACCTCATTTGAAAGGTATTTTAGTTCTGCGTCTGATCCTAGAGTTTCAAAAAGAAATATTTAGCCATAACAAAATGGCCGATTTTAAACAAATGAACTCACTCAATTCAAAATTGTTTTAATATTTTTATCCAGGGTCAAGTGACACCTCATTTGAAATGTCTTTTAGTTCTGCGTCTGATCCTAGAGTTTCAAAAAAAATATTCAACCATAACAAAATGGCGGATTTTAAACAAATGGACTCACTCAATCCAAAATTGTCTTGGTTTTATTGATGTTGTGTTCCAACAAGACGGTGCGCCGCCTCATTATTATAGGCCTATTTCTGACTTTCTCAACGGACATTTTCTTGGAAGATGTATTGGTAGGCAGGGGCCTGTAGAATAGCCAGTTCGCTCCCCAGATTTAACTTTCCTAGATTTTTTTTCTATGGGAATATCTAAAATCGAAAGTGTACAGAACCCGTCCAGAAACAATTGAAGAACTGGCGCAACGCATTACAGAAGTTTGCAGAAATATCACTTCAGAAACTTATGAAAATGTAAGGCAGGAACTTCATAACCGACTTTTTATTTTCGAACACTTAATTTAATTTCTTTTTGCTTTAATTCTTAGTTTTTTAAATAGACTTCTTTATCTTCAAACATTGTCATTTTGTTATGGCTGAATATTTTTCATTAAAACTCTTGGATGAGGCGCAGAACTAAAATCCTTTCCAATGAGGTGTCACTCGACCCAACTTTCCATTAAAAAAAAAATTTTAAATGGCGTCCAGTCGCCATTTTTAATGATACAAAATTTAAATATAAGCTAAAAAATAGTATTTAATTTCCCAGTAAAGCACCTCAAATGCTGTGGTAAAATATCAAGTCGTTCAAAAGTTAGTTGAGGGGGGGGGTGTTACTTTATAGACACAGTGTATATAATATTATAATTATTTTCTCATCCTATACTCTTCTATTTGTAGCGTAATGTAAGTATTGTGGTACCGGCACAGTTGATCCTTTCAAACTGACTAACTATAAATACTTCAATAAAAAGAAATCATAAATATATTTTCTTTAAAGATTTGGTAAATCTTGATCAATGGTATTATGAAGTCTGTCAGTTGGCTTGGCAAAATTTTATACCAATAATAAATAACTAGCAAAACCTGTGGTCTACGCCTCACGCTTTCTTTTGCAAAAATAATAAAAAGCTGTGTAGAGACATCAAGTACCTAGTCATAAAAATAAATGTATCAAAATTATAAGTAATTGTATTATTCTATTATATACAATATTGTCAGTAAATGTACTTACTCTCCCCATAAAGTTTAAGTCTAAGAACTTTACACTCGATGTTTAATAAAAGATAAATTATTTTCGCACTGCAGAATAGAATTTGTAAACATTTTTTTCCACTACTAGCATTAAACGATATCATTATTTACTTTGTTTTAGAGCCAAGAAGATGCATTTCCTTCCTAGTGGTTAATAATATTTCATTTTTAACTACTGGTTAATAATGAAAACAATTGCTATCGAGTACTCACATGCCTATTTAAAATTATAAACTTTCATGTAAAAATCTTTTGATTTTACTGGTAATAACTGTTCACCAACACTTTCTGCACCTTCCCTAATTTCAGGAGGTGTGCAGTTTTCACTCAAATCATCAAAATTGGACATTTTATAACCACTATTATAAAATATACAGGGTGTTCATTTGAAAACTTCCCACCCCCAATATCTCGGTGTACAAGGCTTTCTGAAAAAATCGCCGAGACACGTCAACAGTATTAGCGAGGGGGACATATTTTTACATAATAGTGACATAAATCGTTTCATCCCCCTACCCCCCCAGAGCCGCCCCCTTAAAAATTTTAAATGGCAAGGGGGGTTATGTGATACCTCATTTGAAAGGTCTTCGTATTGCCTACATTTTGGCGTTTTGTTTTTTAAAATCGGTCGATTCGTTTTTGAGATTTTAAGGGAAAAGTGTTTGAGTTTATTAAAACAGAAAGGAGCTTGTAAAACGCATAGTAGGCTGTTGTCATAATGCACTATTGGATGTTTTTCTTGTCAGTACTTGTCAAAGTGTTTGGCATTAATAGTTGATGTTTGTTTAAACTGCTTAATTAGTGTGGCGCGTATTGATATTTAGTAAATTTGTAAAGTTCTCTTGATAATTATTAAAAATGGGATACACTTTGGGTGAAAAAGTTGAAATTGTGTTAATTTATGGGGCTGAAAATCAATGTGCTCGACAAACCGCAGCTACGTTTAATGAACGGCATCCAGATAAGTCCACGTCCCATAGGTATGTCCTAGACCTTATAGCAAAATTTACTGAGACTGGATCTGTTTCGAATAGAAAACGTACTGAACCCAGAGTTTTAAATCAGGCCACTCAAATTGAGATATTAGGACATTTTGGTATAAACCCCAGAAGTTCGCTCCGCCAAATTGCCGCCGCAACTGACATTTCATTAGGTTCAGTTCATAAAGTAGCAAAACTTCATAAATTTCATCCCTACCAAATGCAAATCTGCCATGAGCTAAATGAAGACGATTTTGACAGGAGAATTGAATTTTGCGAACAAATGACTGGCATGATTAATAATAATAATGAAATATTGAAGAATACTTGCTTCAGTGATGAATGCACATTTTATTTAAATGGATTTGTAAATAGACATAACAGTAGATATTGGAGTAACGAAAATCCACACATTTTTACAGAAGGACATACTCAGTATCCCGAAAAACTTAATGTGTGGGCAGGTATTTTAGGAGATCAAGTGATTGGACCTTTGTTCATCGAAGGAAATTTGAATGGTGCAGTGTATTTGGACATGTTGGAAAATGCTATTAATCCACTAATAACTGAAGCAGTTGAAAATCAACGTGATGCAGATGGTAATTTACTACTTGATGAGGAACAACTATACTTTCAGCAGGACGGTGCCCCTCCTCATTATGTCTTACCGGTTCGGCAGTGGTTGCAGAATACATTTCCCGGTAAATGGATAGGTCGAAGAGGAGCTATAGAGTGGCCAGCTAGGTCCCCCGACTTAACTCCCTTAGATTTTTTTCTGTGGGGCCATTTAAAATCGGTTGTTTATACGCCTCAACCGCAAAGTATAGCCGAGCTCCGTCAACGAATAATTGAAGAATGTCGATCAATTCCAAGACATGTTTTCCAAAACGTCAGGGAACACGTTGAACAACGGTTATATTGTTGCTTAGCCAACAATGGACAACATTTTGAGCAGTTATTAAGATAATAACATTCCAAATAATTTTTTACTTCCAATAATTATTTGTATTTTTAATACTGATTATAAATAAAAATGTTATCAATAAGTATACACGCTCCTTTTTGTTTTAACAAACTCAAACACTTTTCCCTTAATATCTCAAAAACTAATCGACCGATTTTAAAAAACAAAACGCCAAAATGTAGGCAATATGAAGACCTTTCAAATGAGGTATCACACAACCCCTCTTGCCATTTAAAATTTTTAAGGGGGCTTCTCTGGGGGGTAGGGGGATGAAACGATTTATGTCACTATTATGTAAAAATATGTCCCCCTCGCTAATACTGTTGACGTGTCTCGGCGATTTTTTCAGAAAGCCTTGTGCACCGAGATATTGGGGGTGGGAAGTTTTCAAATGAACACCCTGTATATATTTTACATAAATTTCAATTGAAATTAATTATTCTCTTGTTTTCAAGCAAGGCTACTTTATTTTTGTGCATATTTGCATTTGTAATTTTATTTTTTATTAATGTAAAATCAATTAATTATAAAAGGAATAAAGGTGCTAGTGGAAAAAATAATATATAAACCACGGTAGAGAAGACTTATCAGCCTTGCAACTTATTTCCCTCGATGCTTCGCATCTCGGGAAATAATTCTGCTCGGCTGAGAAAAATGTCTTCTCTACCTTGGTCTATAATATACTATTACTGGGAAGGAAAAGCAGGGTATAAATAATTGTTTGTAAATGTATTGTTTACTTCTGTTTTATAGGATAATGACTTGCACATAGGCGGTTAACCCATTGGGGTCACAGCCCACATGACATTCATGTCAATAAGTACATGGGGAGCAGGCCCTCACACGCAATTGCGCAATAATATTTGTAATTTAAATTCAGTCTGCATAAAAAAGTCGCCATTTCCGTAAATCCCTATTAGGTATATGGTTTTAACGAATTTAATATCCGTAATTATTGTAGGTAAATAGATTTTTTGATATTCTTGTTTTATTATTAATTGGTTCCTTGAAGCGTAAGTGCTTACTGAAATGACTTAAGTTTTGTAAGGACCACGTGAATCTGTAAAACTAGAAAAAATGGGCGGTAAATTGCCGGAAAGGAAATCTCCCAAAAACCAGGAAAGAGATTTGAAGAACGAGAATCTTCTCTAAAAAGTTCTATTGTCAAATCCCCAGGGGGGTGCCTTATTGGAGATTTTCAAAATGGTTTCTCAAGTAATAAAATTTTAGCACCAATAAAATCTTGTTACACAGTTACGTATACAATACCAAAATAAAATTCGCTCTTAAACATATAAATCAATGAGCATGAAAACGACACCTATTTTTTCAGGGAAAGCTCTTTCTTGATTATACCTATAGTAATACACCAGCAAAGAAATACACGTGCTACTGTTTAGGGGATATTTTTCGGGGACTGCTTTTTCTGAGAAATTATTTTACCGAGGTTATCTTTTCGGGGAATGTTTTTTCTGAAGGATGTTTTTACCGGAGCCTTTTCAGATGATTTTTTTCCGGGGGTGTTATTTCCAGCGATGCTTCTTCCAAGCGATTTTTGTTGTTTTTTTAGGAATTTTTGGAAGAAACGTTTTCTCCCTAAACCGAAATTGGTCGCTATAAGTAAAAGCTAACTTAGGAGCTACAGGACTTGCATAGTGTTGGTTGCACGTTGCACCCAGAACCATACCTGATATAGACATAATACCTGTTATGTTTTTTTTTTATAATTTACTGAAAATAATGTGATTCTTAGGAGTTCAAAGATGGTGATAGAACAATCGATAACCAACGATCTGCCCCAGTACTCGAGTGGTAACACCGTCACGGCGCTATTTTACTCTTCTGTTCTGCTTCGATGAAAATGCCTACCACGTAAGCTTCCGCGGTAATCCCCTATAATCAGTGCCGGATTTACATTTTATGTGGCTCTAGGATATAAATAAGTATGAAGCCATGCTTTTCAAAAATAATTTACCTACTATTAGCAATGACAGTTACCTGATAATGTTAACACCCGGGTATTAGCTATTAATACTTGGAAATTTCCCGTTACCCAATAATTACCCGTTACCTGATACTTACCCGTTACCCGATAATTCCTTATTACCCTAGGTACATGTAAATTACCTGTTACCCGATAATTACCCGCTACTTGATAATTACCCGTTATCTGATAAATACACTATAGGTACCTGTAAATTACCCGTTAATCGATCATACCCGTTAAAAGGTAATTACTTGTTACCCGATAATTACCTAATAGTTATCCGTTGCCCGATCGCTACCTGTTACCCAATAGTTACCCGTTACCCAATAATTACTGTTACCCGAAAATTACCCAGTACAGAAAATTGCACGTTACCCAATAACTACCCGTTACCCGATAATTACCTGTTAGCCATGATGAGTAATAAAAGTAAAAGGCAATGGACATATTATTTTAATGACAATTGGGAAGAACAGTTTTATTTTATCTATTTTAAAGGCAAGTGTGCCGTTGTCAAAATGTATGTACGCCCTTAATATATTCTTTTCTGTGGAGGAAAAGGGTAGCCGACCTTTGCTTTAAAGCATAGTAAAGCAGACTGCATGAATTATGAAAAAACCAGGGTGCCTACCAACCTCGAATTCTTTAATTTCCTAGGAAAATTCAATAAATTGTTTTTACCCATTTTATTCTTGATTTAACCTTACATTTTTAAATTTCCTTAAAATTTTAAATAAATTTTGTATTTGTTGTTAAAAGAGTAATAAATATTTCTTGCCATTTTAGTACTCATTTTTATTCTAGTCAAAACACAATTTAGTGCGTTGTATTTTTTTGTTCTATAATAGTTGTTGGCAGAAACTATTGCATTATATGCATAAATGCAAAATATAATAATTTAAAAAAATTTAAATTTTGTTTTTTTATAATAGTACTTTGTAACGTAAAACATAATATACAACATTATAGAAATAAGGTGTATTTTATTGATGTACATTAAAAGCAAAATTAACGAACAATTCTTAAAAATTAAAAAAAAAAGCTTGAAGTTTATACAAAAAATCGTTGAAGACGTAGACATTATTGGTTTTATAATTGAATTTAAATATCAAATAACGTTTTTTAACGGGTATAACAAGTATGAAGTCATGTTAATTATTCAGTAACATTATTAGGTAACAGGTATTTACGAAGTAATAACAGTAGTTATAGTCGGGTAACAGTTATTGATGAGAAAGAGGGTTATAATCGGGTAATAAGTAATTATCGGGTAACGGGTAATTTATTATTCTATTCGGGTAGGATATTATTGGTTACTAGCCGGGTATTTCTCGTCATTCCTACCTACTATGTGCATTGAGGTAGCTGCATGGGGGGGGGGGGGGGGGCAGGAAGCTATGTAATACTTTAATATTCTAGCAAAAATATTAAAAAGCAAAATCATTTCATAATTTTACCAATCACCCTCCACGAAGACGGCATCCGTTTTTATTCTAGTTTTTAAAGTTTGTATTAAATGAAAGCTTTAGTAATATTATGTTTTCAAATTACACGATTAAAAGCAGTACTAAATGAAACCATTTGCAACACTGGTATTTATGTTGAACACTTGTTAATGTTGCAGTTACCTAGCTTTAAGTAGTACGCGTGAGCGTGACGCTTTCTACATTACGGGCTATTAACATTACGTTACTAGGTTTCTATAATAATTTACCTAAACATTATAATAATATGTGCATTTGAAAGCTTCTACCAATTTTATACGATGCTCCAAAATTTATAAAAAATAAATGAGTCCCAAAAATTATCAAGCGCAAAAATAATGAGGCCTTTAACTTATGAGTTCCCAAAAATCCCGAGGCCTTAAGCTGCACCCTAGTCAGCCTATAGGCAAACGCCTATAATCGGCTATTCTCAACACAAGAATCAATAAATATATTGTTTAAATTCATTAAATTTCATTAGGTATTTAGTGTTGGAAGATAGTCTTTACTCGTCTTCGCAGTTATTGCCCTAATCTCCTATAAAACATTTCAAATAAAAGAATAAACTTTACCTATTCAGTGCGAAAAAAACGACTTTTGAGCCTTCCGCATGTGTCTCTTCGCACTACGGGGGTGTGTACTAACTAGTGACGTCACCAATGACGATAATAAATTTTATGCCTACCGGGAAACTCTTAATTAGCATTTTGGCGTGAAATTTGCAAAAAATTGTAGATGCCGTAATTTCGAAAATATAGTTCCAGAAAAACTATTACATTTGTCTCGAAACCTTCTCTCAATAAGCAAGTTCTTCTAAAATTGATTACTAGTCTGGAAATAACCCTATACATATATTTTGCATACATATAATATAAGCTCACGCCCGCACGCCCGCACGCATGCACCATGTAGGAGGCACCCACACACGCTTTTTGAGCTTCATCAGTATCAGTGTTTGCACGGTTAGAAATTTGAAAGTATAACACACTAAAACAAAAAAATGATCGGCGATCCTTGCAATAAAAGTGTATATTTCCTGTTCCAATCTGAGCTCCAATCCAGTTGCTTTCTGGAAATTGGGATTCAGCTATTTCAGGATCAATTTGCTTGACAGCTTTTGGTATCTTGAGGAAAAACAGTTGATTTTTCTGTTGTGTGTTGAACAGTTACTGTGAATTGACTACGTAACTCAATTGGAAAGTATCGTTACTTTTGAATAACCCTATAGGATACGTTTTAGCTGCTTGGTAACTCTAAATCGGCTTTTTAAAATATCAAAAGGTTGTTTAACGATAGCGTATCTATAAAATGTGCATTTTATTGTAAACCAACCGTTTCGGAGCTAGAAGAAGAATGTATGCGCATAATAAAACGCTTTCTCGGAACTTCGATCAGCCGATTGAATGCGATTATCGCTTGCTCATTCAAAACGTACTCTGTATAAGGGTAGTTTAGTGGCACGAACTGTCAGAAAATTCAAGAATGCTCCACATCGACTAACATCTAAATTCTTGGGCGTAAGTCAATTGAAAGTCGGGGATATGCATTTGTCAAACAAAACAGAATAATTTAGAGCCTCGTGTCGTACTCGTGATAAGCATTAGAAGTGGCACAAGTTTAAGTTGTTTCAGAATGTAAATATTTAGAATTATTCAGCAGAGTCCCATGAATGTTGTGAGATAATTCAGCTTATTTGTTGGGGTGTAGCTCATCAAAATCAGAACTACTTTGTCTTGAAGGTGTGAAACAGTAAATCAATAAAATGCTGTCATTTGAAGCTACAGCATGAGTAACAGTGAAAGTAAAAGCTAATAAATATGAATATGAATTCGTTACACAGTTACAGACCTTTTAATTAATATAAGACCGTTTGTTCTAAAAACCGCATGAGCTTATTATAGTTTTTCTGTTATTTACTTTACAGAAAACTTCTTTTCGACAGTATAGTTTAGGACCATATTTTCTACCGCATCTACACATCAAACGTTATGGCATCAACATTGCGTTTTCAAATAGAACATCCTGTATATTGTTTAATATTCCGAACAAATATTCCGAACAAGCTTCTCATTACCAAAACTTTTTTGAAAATCTTCTACCATGGAAAAAAAACGGTTTTGGGGTGTATTAAAACTAGCGCATGCTTGATTTAAATCACATATTTTAAATCAATTAGTTTTTTCAAACAACTATGATTTATAGCAGCATTTAAAAAACTAGCCAACCAAGTACAAAACTCCGAAATGTAGCGTATACACTCTACAGACACCCCATGAAGCCAGGATGCAAGGGATTGTAGTTTGTCAGTAAACATTTTCATTTAAAGTTAAAAATGCACCACTGGCATAAAATTTTTGTTATTCCTCAATGATCAATTCATCAGTTGATGAATTTTAATTAAAATATGTAGTAAAATGATTTAAATTTAAAAATTCAATTAAAATCAATAAATATAATTTAAATAAAATCGATTTTTAAGCAAATCAGTGTAACAATGCATTTTAAAATAATGTATATGGTAATGTATATGGTAATATTTACAATTATAATTTATTTAAATTTTAAATTTGTCAGTGTTCTAACAAGAGAGCTATGTTTTCTTTTCATTCTATGATTTTATTCATGTTAACTGTGATGTGTGAGAGTTTGGAATATCCAGTTCTAATACGTTCTGATATCGTTATTTTTTAGTGTGAAATTTTCAAAAAATGCATTATGTTCTCAATGAAAAACTCTTTCAGAATATGAAATAATATACAGCGTGTTCTACTTGCGAAAGCAAAGTTGTTGCCACTCCGTTTATTTCCGGAAGTACGAGATGGCGTGTGGTACGTGAATTTGGTAGAACTACGTTTCAAAACCATACTAGCGAAAAGAAGTTTATTGTAAATAATAGAAGAGCTACAAGCTCGTGCCTTTTTTTTTGTTGGAACGGACGGTACATACAAAGTTGGTGTAAATTTCTGTACTAATCAAGTTGACGAAATTTTTAAATAAAATTAAAACCGAAACTCCAACTAGGAAGCAAAAGTTTGTCTAACAAGTTCAAAGACGCTTATTTGGTTTCGGAGCTGAAAGTTTACCGGAAGTTCAATCTTTCCTTCAAAATGCCGCGTAAGTTAATTTTCTCTAGAGATTCGTTATGCTGAATTTTGATTCAAAGGCGTTTTTCATAACGCAAGACAACAATAGAATATAATTACCTAAACATATATAAAATTAAAAAAAATTTCCTCCCAAATTTTTTCACAACGACGTATTTTAGTAATTAGGTACGTTTTTTAAAGTCACTTTCTAGCAGAATTAATCTTTTCCTCCACATTGTCTTGAACATTTTTGACGTTATTCCATAGTTCTTTTTCCGAGAAAGCTTATCGCCATCTCATTTTTCCAATTTTATCACCAATTTGCAAACCTTCAAGAACCTCGAGAAACATTTGTTAAGAAGTTTTATTCTGCAAATTAGTGTGAAAATTGCATTTCAGAGCGGATATAGTGCGATTATTTTTTTCCGGAAATATGTTTTTATTTTATTCATATTGTTCTGGAAATCTAGCAGATCTTTGCCTCCGCAAACAATTTTTCACAATTTTCGAATGTGTTATTTTTAGATTAAGTTTCTTTTATTTAATACTTTTATACGGAATTGCTTTATGCATTTGCAAATTTATTTTTGATCAGAAGTTTTCCTGTTGACGTTTTCTTTTAAGTTTTATTGCTATTTAAAGATATTTTAGTATAATTTTATTTTTAATAAATATAAAGCTGACATTTCGCTGAACATATTTCTAGTTTCTCCAAGAATCATCAGAAACTAACTTTTTGCTCCGGTATATACATTTTTACATACAATCTCCTCGTTATTCCGATTCATTGGTCTGTAACTTGTTATTTTAACAATCCTTTACCATTTTACCAGATGTCGCGACTCTCTATCCGCTGTGCCGAGGCCACGGAATGATACTTACATTTATCAGAATAAAACACCACATAAAAACCGGAGTTGTCTAAAAAATATTTTGAAGAGCTGGAATAAGAAATCGGATCTGCTATATGTCTAGAAGGACACCCTGCATTTATGCACAACTTGGAGTTTCCAAGTGCCCGATATAAAAAAGTTTAAATCAGTAAAAGCACAATCAAAAAATTGACCACGTTAAAGATGAGTTTATCATAAACTTGCCAACATACTCGATCGCTAGCAAGGCCAAGAAGAAAATTTCGCAGTTAAGAGTCCGGACAAGATTGTGACGGAAGTAGTAGCAGCTGTCGAGAACAAGACAATAAAGTCGTTTTTTGAAGACTCAAAAGTAATCAAAGTATCGTGATAACGTCAGCAGACAAAATAAATACTGCAGTTATTGTAGATTAAAGAGAACGAAACAAAAAGATGATCTAAGAGCTGAATATCTACAGTAAATTTAAAAAGAATTAACAAAAAAAAATATCTAAGAAAGTCGGAGATACAAAGCACACTCTCATAGTCAAAGATTGCAAACCATCTAATTTAAAATTTGATTTTAGCAAAAATCCAAAAGAAACACATTTCATTTTAAACACTGCATCATATATTATTTAGCAAACCAGTTAGCTGTTGCAATACATGCAACAACACTGTGATCGTGCAGTACCGTAGATATTTTTATTTACAAATTTGAAATGTATTATTTAATAATTATCAAGTATTTATGCTTGATTAATTATTTATTTGCGATGATCGGTGTCGAACCTACGTTGTGTTTTAATTATTTACTCATGTTTGATTTACCCTGTCGCTATCGAGGTTAAAAAGGATAAGATTTTAAGCTGATTTAAACAACAGTAAACCTTTTGAAGAATTTATTTATTTATGTGGTGCAAATATTGGTGTTATGAGTGCGAGAACCATTTATACAGAATTTGCCCGTCAGTTGCATCGAGTAAAGTTGCCAATACTAATATTTACCCCAGTTTACTTCTATTTGGGACTGTTTATAAATGTCGAGTATTGTACAGATTACGGAAGTAACTGGATGCTCTTTATAGGAACACCGTGTGCTATCACTCATTTGTACGCAATACTCTCAGCCTGATTAGGTCTCGTCCTAACAGCGCCTTGGCCGTTACGCCTAATTCCCGAAGGACAATAGCGCCGCTTGTCAATACGCCTGAGAACTTAACCCAATAACAGCGATTGATTACGTACAAATATGTAACAACAACACGCGAAAAGAGCGTCTTGATGCAACCAATATGGAAATAGCGCCGTCACTCACTCCAATCGGCTTCCCTGCAATAGCGCCTCAGTTGCCACGCCTAATTCCCGAAGGACAATAGCGCCGCTTTTGATACGCCTAATCAGCTACACCGCCAAGAATAAGCTACTACGCCTAAGCCTATTTGACTTTGGCAAAGTGCTCTTCGTAGCCCAAAACCCACGAAGATAATAATTTATTTTAAAGTTTCAAGTCCCAGACTTGTAATACTGCAACAAAATGTTAGCAATAATGCTTCCAAACTGAAGTTGAGTTTCAGCGAACTGAGTGATCTTCGAGAACAAAAGATTGATCCTTTCCTTTAGGGAACATACTCTTTTATTAAAATTCATGTCCATCCTCCAAGAGGTTGGACTTGTTTATTTTTCCAATAAAATTACAGCCCACTCTTTTATAATTTTTGATTGGATAGAAGTATCAATAAAATTTTGTCGCACACTCTCAAGCTTTATTGAACACTTGTGCTAATTAAAGCTGTAAAGTTTCCCCAATTTATGTTAATAACTACAACCCAATAGTTACCCTAATGCCTAAAATGCGAGAGCATGAAACCACAGTATACTTATATATACAGTAGCGAAAGCGCCCATATAACGCCTGGTAAGCTATAACTAGTGGCGCTCCAAGCGGTCGACAAGTTAAACTATCGTTTAAATTATGGCGGGTTTTAAATTCTAATCCAGTTCGTTGTTGTTACCATATTTTTAATAAGCAAAACAGAAAAATTACGAGCTACATTATATAATGGTTTTTAAATAATACAAAGATAATGCCAGTAATATGATTTATTAACATTTATAAACTGCGAATCTTCAAAATGCAGCGTGCACAAAGTGCAGTTTTTATTCAAATATCCAACCTCCTTTTCACGTTAATCTTCACGTCTACAGTTTACAACCCCCGTTTTGATCTAAAACGACGAGAAAGTTAAACTTTAATGTATTAATATTTATCAGAATTTATTACCTTTTTGGATCTTTGGGAAATGTAAAAACTAAGGTTGGGATTCTTTCCTTCGTTGTTTTCGCAGTTTACGGCGGAACATGCGCTCCCTTTCGAGACTCTCATAATAGATTGGTATATCACTAATCACATTTTTATAAAAACACTGGCAAACAACTTGAAAATTGTTCTTATAACGTTCAAAAAGCAGAGAAACACTACTACTCTCAGCTGTCAGATTTTAGTGTAACTTGTTCGCCGCTTGGTGCTATAATTACCATAAATGACGTTTACTTTCGCTACTGTATATATAAGTATACTGTGATGAAACTTTAAATATTAGATTGGCCCCAATAATCCACACAACAGGCGGTAAACTCATTGACACGTGTTAACATGTGTTTTACAATATTTACATTTATGTACAAAAATGTGTGCAGCTGACCTGAAACGACCACCTGCTTAAGATTAACTAAAACTAAATCACAACATTGTTAATTAAAGTTAGCATTTGCTGAAAGAAATATAATATTCCTGTAAATAAATCAAAGTTATTAGACAAGTGCATTACGTTTTCGGAGAGCTCCCACTTTAAAGTATAAAACAATACAATTAAATCAAAATCAGATGCAAATTATTTATTCTCGGGCCTTTACAATACATTTGAAAACTTACGTCAAGAAAATGTCGAAAAAAATTATGCTTAAACCTGGACATTCTAACGAGTTTTTATGTCATATTTCTGTTCAATATCAATGTGATCGAGGAAGCAGGAGAGCCCATAAACCAACAACTAGTACAGAATAGACTAATGGCAGACGTACCAAGCCCTTGTGAAATATTGTTCATTTACTGACGTCCTTTGGTTCCAGTGGTTCCTCCAAAACACGCAACTCCACCAGAACGCAGAAATTTCTACCATTAGAGAATTCATACAAGTATCCGCCTCAAAACTGTACGCCGCACTCCAGGACCACGCACTTATCAGAACCATGGGTAATTATGACGAGGAAGAACGCCACTGTCAAAAGCAACCCAAAGCAACCCTATTTCCGTGGAAAAAGACGAGGCTGCTGCCCTCAACACACCACATTTCCACCCACAGGACAACAACTGCCAGATGACAGAGGTAAGAGACAGAGTAGTAGTACCAAGCCTAGTTAGGAAAATATCCAGATTAGTGCCAGAAAATTTCGGAATTGGATATAAATTAGAAGGTATCAAAAGCAGCTAAACAACTAACAATATTATCCTAAAAAATAACACCTAACAGTGATGTAAGGAAGAGATTGGTGTTGCAACTCCCACCATTTGTCCATATAAAAAATTCATCCTAGAGTTTGACAATCTCGGGAGTCTTTATAAGATTTGCGTATAGATGGCGCTCTTAAAATTTTAAATTTAAGCAATATTTCAAATTTGGCGATGTTTGATGAGTCTTTAATCACTACTTCACACTTTTTCAACCTTATTCTGTGTATAACTCTTGTTTACTAAAATTAGGTTAATTAGTTAATTTCGCTTTTCCTTTTATTAATGAAATACGCAAGTAAGTGAAACATTTATACCACATTTTTACGTAATGTTTATAGTTTATTGTAGTTATTTTTGTACTGATTTTTAGTTGGAAAAAAGGTATAATGATACAAAAATCCAAATAATACCAACAACCAACAACATTGAACAAACAAGTCGCCACAATAAGCTGGTTTTATAGTGCAAAATCAAAACTGTGTTCATAACAGAAGTAGTCAGTAGAATAACAGACCTCGTTACTTACTACTACGAAATGTAAGCGTTCTTCCAGTCACTGCATAAACTTAACTTGGTACAAAGCACAATTTTAATACAAACTATTTATTTGCTGATTATATAATTAGCAATTATGGGTAAGCAAAGTAGGTAAATTCACCTTGGTAACAGCAAATAATGATAAATCTTTGTTCTTTTGATAAGCCGCGCAAACAACAGTATTTTGGCATGTTTGCCTAGAATATTACCGTGGTAATAAATAAATAAAAACACTTCTTAATTTTCAAATTTATTTTAAAATAAAACTGACATTTACAGTTGCGCCATCTGTTGATAAAATTTACAAGAAGCCCTGAGATTGTCAGAGTTTGGATATGAAAACAATTGAATAGAGTTTTTATTACATCACTCACCTAATCATTGATGAATATTTGAAACAATGGCAAGATTTATTCGCAGTAACTTACTAAGACCCTGGAACCTTACTTGAAGATTTGGATGACCACATTGATATCTTCTTCAATTGTACCCGAACTCGAAAACCCATAAAAAGGAAGATAAGTGAGGCTATTTGGATGAAATTTTGTTTCGCGTCACACAGAGTTTTATATACAGATTTGGATGACGTGTTTCATCCTCTGTACGCTAATGCTTCTATTCCTACTAATACACAAGAACGTACACGGGATACATACATAGTTTTATTTGATATTTATTTGAAAGCGTTTTTCTCTAAGATTCAATAAATTTGACTACGATTAAAAAACGTTTGGAGAACCGTCATAATAATTTCAACAAAAAAGGTTATCAATTCTTTTGTACTTGTAGAAAACTTACCTTATATGTAATTACAGCATAAACACTGTATTCGTATACCAGGCTACATAGCTGTTTTGATCCGCAGGACTGTTTAGTCTAGCAAACTTAGCAGTTCTGGTGAATACGTCCGGCAAATTTACAATAGAGTTACAGTGGCGTAACGGCGAACCGTAAAGGGACCAATCAAGGAAGGGGTTTACGTTTACTTTATAATATAATTCAAATTTACCACCAGGAAAATGTTTTATGTAATTAAATATAAAATGTTAGGTAAACAGATTTACAATTTTTTTCTTTATTTTTAAAGAATCATGAGGCCGTGCCATGATTCCCTTTCCACCCCCTTACCCGGGCTCAGCGAACTTGCGCTATACACCGGTCTAATATGCCACACCCCTGAAAGTCATGCAACCCAACATACACACCACACACACCGTCCATGAACACGCCAGACAGAGGATTCGAACCTACTGCTGTTGGGAGTCTAGTTTTAGAGGTTGGGACTCTAACCATTAGACCACCCGCTGGCCCAGATTTACAATTAATAGGGTGAATAAAATATGTTAAAGAAAAACATGAATGAACTACCCGGTTCAGAGGAATCGGCCAGAGAGCAGTGGAAGAACACTGTATAAATCACTAAAACTGAACTTCGCAGTGTTAGCAAGAAGGAAGAAGTACTATCAACGATTAATTCTAGAAGCAGCAGAAATCTAACACGGTAAAAATATTTATCGGGAAAACGGTTATCAGCTTTGTTTACAAAGTTCGGATCAATGGATCGGAAAAACGAAAAGATATACAATTACAGACACAACGCGACAAGGAAAGTCAGTTTCAGACAGTTCCTGAAGAAACTAGAGATGTTCAGCGAAACGACGAACAAGATAAAGATTAACAAACGACATAGCTAGGAAGACTTTTTTATTAAGTATAAATTATGGCCGTGGAAGTTTACCTGTTTCTCAATTATCTTTTCTTGGTAACTTTACCCAATAATTTTTAGCTCCCAACCAAATGCTAATTAAAAGTTACTAGTTATTCTCGCAAGCCACTAATTTCTAAATAACCAATTTCATTTTGTAAATGACTCATTTGCAAGAGAACGTTGTTGCGTACTAAGAATATTGATTCTTGGTAAAGTTAAAGAACATTTAATTTCCTCTTAGTTACGTCTAAAGATCACTTGAAATTTTGCAATATCCTGATTATAAAGATCAAAACTTGTCTCAAAGTTAATGAAGAATCCTTTGGTAACTTTTAATTAGCTATTTGATGTGGGATCTCTACAATTTCTGTTACGTCACAGTTCCATTAATATTTTATATATTGCTAATCCAGTTAAGGGACACTTTTATGAGTGTTTAAAATTTTTGCTTCATTTCTGATGAAAGCATTTCACATTGTGCGTTCTGTAACAGTCGCTACACATATTTAAACTTTAATATAAATGACGCTGTATAACGTGTACTTTAAAGCTAAATTTACATGTTTATTACAAATTTGCATATCCATCCTTTAGTAGAAGCCCTTGGGGGAATAGCCCTGCTCTTGAAATTATATCGATTAAAAAGCGCCAGCATTACGGGATGATATTACAGTTTTCGATGCGCTACAGTTATTTATTTAGTTATAAATTTAAATTCTTGGTACATTTTTAATATAAGCGCATACACTTCCCTTCTTTAATTGTAAGCAAACTAATTAAAACTTTTATGATTAAAATTGCCTAACTGTAACTACTCGAAGCTTAATTGGGTAGGTAAGGAAAAATTCTTTATTATACAGGTTAATAAAATATTTCTCATATAAAGTTTTGAACCTTCTGATCTCTTATTTCACAAGGGAAAGAAATACAAAATTAGATATCCTAGGGCAATCAAGGGAAAAATTCAATTAGAGAAAACAGGATTCTTTGCCAAAGGAGTATACAAGACAAGATCGTCAGAAATCCTAATAAACTTGAGCTAGGTTTCTTGCAGATATAAGCAGGACAGGGAAAAGAAAGACCTTAACTGATTGCCCTCAACTAATCTTAACACACATCAGAGATAAAAGCAAGAGAAATACGCGGGAAGCGCCGGCAATTTCTTTAAGTCAGAGAGAGAATTGTGTTGTTTGCAAGCTTGTGACAGAAAATATGACTTTATATATCAAACTTTATGAACGTTTATCAAAATATTTTTTAAACTCACCCTAAGCCAACAAATAAGTACGATTATTTACGCGTCTTGGTGCCTATCTGAAAAAAAGGCGAAATTAGACAAACAATATTAAATGGCAAGATTAAAAATTTAATTAAAGTTGACAACACTTGATATATGTAGATGAGGCTGCTTTTGTATGTTTTACTAGTAAACGTTGACTTACTTTTAATTAAAGTCACAAACTGAATGGCTTCCATGCAAATTAATTAGTATTTAAAAAGAACAAGTTTGTCTCTACATTAAAAGTCTATTAAATTAATTTTTTAAAGCAAAATAAACAACAAAACGTTAACAGCAGGAATTACCTTAAATATTTTTTGTATTATGATATGCTTGGTCTTGTGACTACTAGAATACAATCCCTAAACTGTCTGCAATTCACGCAATTAAATTTAAACTTGCTATGAGACTCTTCTAATTTTCTCAGGGTCGTTATTAGCTTGTAAATAAGTTATTTTAATTAATTTTAAATAGAAATAAACACACACAACGATATCAACTTTACAAAATAAGTTTTTATTTATTAAATGAATTTCAAAATGTGGTTTCCGAAAGATTAAATGAGTTTTTACTAATGACTATCGTCCTTTTTTTAAAATTAGAACACTTATCTTAGCGTCTTCTTATTATGACATTCCTCGCTCTAGCAAAACGCTGAGTGTCCAACCTCTATTTCGTTCTGCTGGCCTCTCGAGCAACAAATAATACTCGCCCTTAATCCGAATCTTCTTCTGATCTGTTTTATATTATTTCCAATTTACTTTTAACATCATCACAAACGAAGGAACTTCCTCGATCGCCTTTTACTTGTAATACTTCTGTACTTTTTACAATTCGTAGATAATCACTTATATTTTCTTCTTTTATATTGAAAATCAGTTTACATTACGTTTTGAACTCGTTCTTTCTGTTTTCATCCAGAGGATATCAAATTCTCTGTCTTTTTTCTCAAAGACGAGCCGTAACTAATTAAACAAATTTCTTTATATCTTTTGTCTTCCTTCTTTGATTTTTATTTTTATAAAACAAACACATAAACCTCATGTCCAAGAGTATCCTTTTATATATTTGTCACAATGACACTGACATCCTAACTGACATTAGTCGACGCACAAATCAAGTAACTCTAAAACTTTTTATAACTAAACCTTTTTAACAATTCTGAATTAAATTATAATTACAATTAACATAAATAGTCTTCGTATCCATCTGTTGTGTTTGTCTTTTCTTTCAGTAAAAACAAACCATATGAAAAATAACAATTATTAGAATTTATAACAGGAATTCTAGCAAAAATACGCAACCCTGAGTTTATAAGTTAGAATATTAAAATTTTACAAGTCTTCATAAATCTCCAAATGTAAATTGAACTGCAGCAAGCATTCCAAAAATTGCCTTCCAGCAACCACAATACCCCAGTCAAATCAAACACCTCTAAATATCATAGCAATACACACATTTTAAATGTGAAATATTTAAACAAACCTAATTACATAAAATTTCTCCGGGTATTGAAGCGTTTTGTTAACGTGTTGTTTCTTGCAAATTACTTAGCTTTTAGAAATAATGTTTTTCTCAGAAAAACAAGAGAAGTATTTCTTCTTTTTTAATTCATAGTTTAAAACATTTATGGAACCATGATTTCCAAAAAAAAACAACATATAGATGTAGGTAGGTAGAAAACGGGAAAATATTTTTTGTCTGCAGTCTAAACCATTAAGATTCAAGTTTTAAACTCTTAAAATAGCCAGAATTAGTTTAAACTATATTTTAAAACCGGCTCTCTTCTACCTGCCTCAATTTTTGTGGTGCGGGCACGTATTTACGCCTCCATTCTATAAGGCGCCGATTCATTTGTACAGCGGACCGCAACAGTTTTTGATACATGCAGGGTTTGGTTAAATGAGAATATCTCAAGTGCTGCTATGACTCACATTCAAATAATAGAATTGTTGCTTAATTTTTAGTACAAACGGAAAATACTAAAATTTTCAGTTTTCGCTTTGTGTGTATAATTTTGTTATTATCAAAGACAGCGCACAGCGGGTTTTGACATTTTTAAGACGTTCAATTTTCGAAATATTTAAAAGTCAAACGTTATTTGATTGTTATGCAAACATACATTTTTATTTTGTTTAATTTCCAGAAATGCTCTGGTTTTTTCTTTGTTGTTTTGACAGCCTACCATGAGATAACAGTTTCTCACATACAATTTTATTATTTAGGAAGATAAACTGATCAAACCTCAATAGAAACAACTGCAGCTTTCTGTTTGGTTTTTGTGAAAAGGTGAAAACGAGATCTATCCATATTTAGCTTAGGTAAAAAAAAACAGCTTACTGTCAATATCTCGAAAACTTAAAGATTTATAAATTTTTAATTTCAGATTTGAAATCTGTGTAAAGAAGCGTTTTGCGCTGTCTTTGATAATAACCAAAGTGTGGACAAAATGTGAAAACTAAAAATTTTACTTTTTTCAGCCTGTACTGAAAATCAAGCAAAAATTCTGGATTTTAATGTGGATCATAGTACTTGCGATTTTGAATAATTTTTTTAATTAATTTAATTTAATTAATTTAATTTAACTAAATTTCTATCACTTACCGTTTACAAGATTCTCATGCATGGGGCGTTTATCTTGAACACCCATAAGCAAATTTGGATTTATACTATTTGTTTGTATTTTAAAATATATTCTGCTCCTGACTGTTTTCTCAAAAACAAACTCAGAGAATGAAGCATGCAGACCGAGCCCCCGGCTGTTTATGTAAAATGCAGGAGCAGCACTTGATTTTAATAGCTTGCATAGAGTTGTTGTTAAATATACAAAGCAAAGCGGGGTGAGTTTATAATAATAATCGTATTTTTCTAACAAAAGCAATCGTTGAGACGTAATACAACAACAGAAAACAATAACAACACAAAAGAAGCTGAATGCTTTTACATTACCTTCTCCTAAATGCGGTTACACTAATACCATGCCATAAAAAATAGCGTCAAGTGGGTTTTGGCTGCCATTGTTTCAATGGCATCTAAAGCGCATTTGGCGCTATTCTTTTGTTTGCATGTTTGCAAATTTCATTGCAGCTGATATATTAATAGGGCAGATATCAGTTAGAAGAGATTCAAATGTACAAAAAAACTTGCATGCAGCGAAAATGCAGCCGCGCAATAAAAAAATCCGCAATAAAAACAGTACAATATTCTATACAATTGTTATTAAGAACTTCTTTTGGTGAAAACAATTTTAAACTAAATAACCAGAGGTTGTCGCTATCCAGACTCACCCTGTACTGTAATAAGGAAATAAGTTTTAATAATGAAGTATCTTTGGCAACTGTAAAAATGTAGTCATTGAGGATTTAATATGCTGCAGTTTCCTATGGGAAACGGTTTTTTAATTTTTAGACAATTTTACGCTTTTAATTAATTTTTGCTGACTTCTAAACAAAAACATTTCTAATAATGTGCTAAATATAAGTAAAATAAGGTTCTTTTCTATATATTATTCATTGAGATAGCATTTTGTCGTAATAAATTGCGATGTAGTTGGTGGGCGTAGTTATTACTCGCTTACATTAAACCCACTGACATTTGAATATCAAATTCTGAGTGCTTATGAATATTACGATAGCTATACAAACCTTTATATTTCTGTTATCTCTAAAAACCTTATCCTTTCAAAATAATTTAAGATGCACAATTAAAAAATTTTATTTTAATTAGCATGGTGTCGTGTTTAACATTTGAATAGAAAACTGAATAATACAGTCTTTTGCTATTTGGAATTGTTTATTATTAAGTTTCGTTTATGGTTGGAGAATCTATGTTGTGTTACACTTTGAGCGGTCCGTGATGATAAAGACTTTAAAATAAGACTATAAGGTACAGCCCTTTCTTTATAATAAATAAATTTTAAATTATTGTTGTCACTTTTATATCAAAACACAGAACTTGTGACAATTAAGTTCACAAACTGCGAAAATAACTTCTTCATAAATAAAACTTATGTATAGGAAAATGTCAATACTGTTAAAACAGTATTTAAAAATATCAAACTCGATTAGAAGAGGTTATATTTTATCTTCGAAAAAACTTCAATAATAAAGTAATTGATAATAAGAACAATTTTCTCAATTAATTCATATACCACTCGGGAATTGAAAAATAATTGAGGTAAGTTGCTTAAACTTCCTACGCATTCATGTTTGTTTTGCTAAGGAAGCTTCGCGTTCGGGATTTTTCGTCATGTCAGAATAGTTTTGTGTCATTTGCTAAGCCAAATATTGCTCAACATTATCTAATGAATTTTATCTAATTATTCCACTCTTAATATATCGACCAATCACTATGTCGCATTTGCCGATTTAGCCGCCACTTAAAAGGTTTTATCTGGATATTTTTGGCGTACAAAATTTTACCGCTATTAATTCAGCTCTTACTATAAGGAACCAATCAGAATGCCTAACTTGTAAATTTTCTGCAAAACAAATTCATTTTCAACTGAGAAAACAGCTCCTTGATGTTGTCAGTTGAGAAAGTTCAAAAGTAGGTCGTAATTTCTTGGCGATTATACAAACAAAACGTACTTTGTTGATCGAAGCAAGGACATCAAACAATTAGGCACAAAAAGATTGTGGCTTCGTTTCTAAATCGTGAAATTACTTTTCCAAATACAATTTGTAATTATAATTTCTTCAGGACAAATTAAACGGAAAAGTCACGCAAAACTTTGCTTTTGAGCAACGCACTCGAAGTTTCGACAAGTGCTGACGGTTTTGTACCTATTAACGTTGTGTGCGTTCAAGTACTTTATTGTGAACTTGACAAATAATTTTCAGAATCAAGCAAGATTTTTACTTTTCCTTTAATAAATTCAGGTAGGTAGTGTGTAAGTAAAAGTATAAAAAATCCAAATGTGTTGAAACTATTAAACGCCGAAATTAATCCTTTATTTATGATTAGAAGCGCGTGAAACCCTTCACAGCAGACTTTGGATATTTAGGTTAAGAAATACGGTTAATATTTATCGATACTGGTTTTTGTATTAAATTTGACTGTGCGATTGAATTCGGATAGAGACTAACACTGTTGCTAGCTAAATTCTCCTTCTCGGTTGACTGGTCTAGGTGGTGCCTAGAGCTGGTCAGGTATTTTTCGGGCTGGTCTGTTGGTTTCGTTGTTGGCTCACAATTTCACTAGTTTACCTGGTTGTTGTCGAATCAAAAGTGATTCTTTAATACCGGTTTTCATACGTTATTTATTTTTGGTCGCGTGAGGTCGTTGTAGTCGGAACGGTTTTTACTAAAGAAATGCCTGCACGCGGTCAACTCTCAAGAAATGTTGAGTTTTTTCCTACTCTTCGTCCTAAAACCTTGCCTGCTAAATTAACTGATCGTTTCATTCTTGAAGTTAAATTATGTTTTGTTTACCTACCAGTAAAAATTACAGTCGCAAAGACAAAACAAAGTTAGAAAAATTTGATTACGTTTTATTTCCACTATTCTACGTTATGAAATTTTATGAAATAAGGCCACAAGCGTCAACTAATAATTCTTTAAAACTATAGGTTACCGGGACGTCTAGTCTTCATATGCGATAATAGTCTTTGTCCACTACTAGCATTAAACGATATCATTATTTACTTTGTTTTAGAGACAAGAAGATGAATTTCTTTCTTAGTGGTTAATAATATTTCATTTTTAACTACTAGTTAATATGAAAACAATTGCCATCTAGTACTCACATGCCTATTTAAAATTATAAACTTTCATGTAAAAATTTTTCGATTTTACTGGTAATAACTGTTCACCAACACTTTCTGCACCTTCCCTAATTTCAGGAGGAGTGCAGTTTTCACTCAAATCATCAAAATTGGACATTTTATAACCACTATTATAAAATATATATTTTACATAAATGTCAATTGAAATTAACTATTCTCTTGTTTTCAAGCAAGGCTACTTTATTTTTGTGCATATTTGCATTTGTAATTTTATTTTTTATTGATGTAAAATCAATTAATTATAAAAGGAATAAGGGTGCTAGTAGTGGAAAAAATAATATATAAACCACGGTAGAGAAGACTTATCAGCCTCGCAACTTATTTCCCTCGATGCTTCGCATCTCGGGAATTAATTCTGCTCGGCTGAGAAAAATGTCTTCTCTACCTTGGTCTATAATATACTATTAAAAGCTTACTTCCTTTATAGGGTATCCTGTATTTATTGTATTAATTAGACATATGTCGGTTCCCTACTCGCTTGTTCTACTTTACTTAAGTGTATTATATTTTAATTTTCTGTTATTGTTGGCAATTTCAGTATTACGAGATTCCTAAAAATAAAAGAAGTTAAGTAAGATTTATTGAATTTACCACACAAATAAGGCGAATAGTTGAGCCTGCTGGTTTTGGCACTGTTCCACCAAATTACAGTTCTTGGTTCAATGCTCGACAAGGACGACTTTGGATGTTAGATGGAAGGTTATATGACCATAGCAGCTGGTGCCCCGCGTAAATATAGGAAAATATATAAAAACTTTAATTTTCTAATATTAAGAAAAAAAATTTTAGGTATGAGAAAGCTTACCTATGAAATATTTTTTTCTTAATGAAAACTTATTGTAAAAAAAAAGAAAACTGATTCCTTTTCATGTGGGAGTTGTAAATATACCAAAAATAAGCGAATGTCTTTTCCGTAAAAAAAATAATAAAAACTGAAATTTCTTCAGAAAGTAAAAAATAAAACCAAATCTACAGAAATGTTGAAAATCGACGATAGTTCTTCCATCTAGATTTGTAACAAGACTGAAAACGAATCAATTTTAAAATAAATCAAGTGGTAAGTGCAGAAACGTTACTACTTTTCCAAATCATCCAACATCTGTTGCACAGCTTCTTTGAGCTTTGCTGAATTTCATGAAGAATTCATTTCAGTATACTACAGAGCTTCACGTCTATGAATTCTCAAGAAAATACCGATATCTTTTCAATTAAAAAAACAATTGTAGAACCACAGAATTTACATAAATAACAATATCAGAAATTTATAAAAGTGCAAACTGTGAAAGCACTCATTGTAGCTGTAAATTTTCACTGACATTAAATTAATTTAAGTAAGAAACATTTTGCTTTCAAATATAATTAAGCTTCGAAAAAAGGCGGAAATGTTAAATGGACTGACTTTGAAGTAATTCTCTCAGAAGCACCTGCTTGAACGTTTTTAATTAAAAAATAAATAGACAAACAAGATTTTTAAGTCAAGGTAGCATGATTCAATTATCGTAGGAGCAAAAGCGTGCAATTAATTTAGAAATAAATTGAATACGTTGGTAAACATGTTGACATCATTAGCGCCTCAGTAATTTATATGGGCTAGTTTGAAGTTAAAAGGATTTAATTCAAATATTCAACGAGCACGAGTTTTTAAGCGTCACTTTGGAATGTCAATTAACAATCTATTCATTCGAATTTACATTTAGAAAAACAAAACTAGTTTAATTATTCCTAGCTTAACAAAAAGGTTTGTTAGTGAAATTTCAACATTGTCAAAACATTTCAAGTACATTTACAAAAAAATTATTGTAAAGAAAATAAAATTTAATTGCATTCAACAAGTATTCAGTTAAACTAGTTAAAACACGTAAATGAAGCTTTTTTGCATGATAAGTACGCCATAAAAGTGATGTAATATTATAAGGGCTGCAACATTTTAAAATTATATGCTTTATATATCCAATAGGAAGAACATCAGAAATATGACATCATAAAAGTGCTCGTGAATATTTTTATTGAGGTCATCTCTTTTCGAAAATCATGTTTTATGCATGTACAGCGTCTTTTAATTCACCAGATTTTATTTCCTATAAAACGCGTTGAGTTATTGGGATGTTCCACAGTATCTCAAAAAGGTTCTAAAATTATGTAATAATAATGTATTTAATATGAATAAAAGAATAAACATATTCTGGGGACAAATCAGTCAAATAGTTAGTTTATTACTTTCCTATACTTTCAGTATAGGGAAGTATTGATTTCATGCAAAATTTCAAAGTTGATATTTTAACGGAAATAGTCGGGGAGGAGGAAGGGTACATGGACCCCAAAAAAGTAATTTTTAAAAAATGTCTGTCAGTGGGTGGGTGGGTGGGTGTGTTAGGCTCCATATCTCCGGAACGGCTGGACCGATTTTGATGTGCTTTGGAATGAGGGGGTATATCAAAAATTCACCGACAAAATAAGCTTTAAAAAAACCGAAACCGGAAGCGGAAGTTAGACATGTTTTTTTGGTAGCATTTTTTTCAGAAACTGAATTTTGGAAATTTTAATAGTGGAGATTAAAGAAGGCTTTAGGACAAATCAAACGACTTTTTACCGAACTCTCTAGCTTTAAAATGGCGGCCGCTACGAATTTTTGAACATTTCGACTTTAACGCCCATTTACTCAAAAACCAGTTATCTGATTAGAATCAACTACATCTTGTTTGGTAGCCCTTTAAGGGTACTATACCATGAAATATAATTAATTTTGAAAATATAAAAACGATCGCAATGACATCACTCCATAATTTTGGAATTTTTCAAAAAAATATTTCTCAAAAACTGCCCACACGTTTTTGTTTAAACTTTTTAAGCTGATAGAGCTGGGAATCTTCTACAATTTGTTTTTTTGCGCATTGCTATAATTTCACTGTGACGCCCTCTATGAATTTTTGAAAATTGAAAATTGGTACCCTTTTATTTATTTAACGGGGGTTCAATAAAATATTTCTGTTAATGTAAAATAGCTCACCATTGATAGCAAAATCCAAATATAATAATATTTTTTTGATACTGTAATATTTATGGGGGCTACTGTTTCCCCTCCCCCCAAAATTTTTGCTACAAAATTAAAAAATTGATTTCTTCTTTTGTTTGCTCTAGGAGAATCTTTTTACAAAAAATCAAAAAATCAAATTTTTTGCCCCTTAATAATCTTTTTGTCCTTAGAAGAATTTCATATACAGCAGTTGTATTCTTGTACTGGTCGTTTAATGTTCAGTGTAGGTTAACTATTTTATTTTAATAGATAGACTCGCAAACCCAAGTGCGAAGTTGTAGGGCAAATTCTTCTCGATTGTATTTAAGAAAAAAACTTGAGTTAATTTTAATATGGCGGCCACGGTAAAAAATATCTTTTTTTTAAATGGAAACGTGGCATTTTGGCTTTAAAATCGAAAGGTTTTGAAATTCTAAATGCAAATTAATAAGAGTAATTTCTTGCTAAAAATAATACTTCTCGAGTTATTAATATATTTTCAAATATCAATTTCCGCGCTTCCGTTGATTCAGTCCGAATATTTTACCCAACCTTATGCTTGCAGCGCAGCGGTCGGTCTTTTTTCAACCGCTTCAAGATGTTACAACTTATAAGAACTATTTACTTTAACTAGTCGTGTCTAGACAGGTGTATATCGAAAGTGTTGGAAAATATAAAACAATGTATTTAAATGTATAGGAAAGTCCAGGCGAAGTGTTTCGCTCATGTTTTTTCAATTCATGTTGTATTTAAAACTTTTGAATTTTATGAGCAAAAGCAAGTTTACTACATTTATCATTCAATCAATATGCAGGCAGCAATAAAGGGATTTAATCTTACTCAAAACGGTAACAGGTATCTCGGTAAATTATGAAAAATGACAGCTTGATTCACAGGTTTTGAAATGTTGAGACTAACGGATTAAAAGGTTTTGGCTATCAAGTTTTCAGAAAATCGTAAAATTATATTAACCTGTATTAATTTCATAAAAAAGTGTTAACTGTATTCACTTTATACGGAGTATAGTTACAAAGTAAAGTTATTTATAGAGGTTTGGTTCGTTTTATCCACCGGTGCACGAGCAATGTCTAAAGAAGCCCAGGTTCGTATTCTACGCATGCCAACAGGTTTTGGATTTTTCAAAATCTCCGAATTTCGGCTTCAAATGGATTACTTACAGAAACAGTTTAATTGAGCATTCGCCAAAAATGACAGTCTTCAAACTAAAAAATCTAATTTGACATTCCAACGAATAAATATTATTTACAATTAGAAAATACCAAAGGTAATAAAACCAGACGACTTTTAAAAAAATTAGAGGGTGGTGAAGAGGTACTCTATTTTAATATAGGCGCAAGAGAAAAAGAAGCTCAGATATAATTTTGCGCATACCAATACCACCCCAGTCAGCCCACCATCGATTTTTCGTTTTCTCTGGAAAGTTGTTTTGGTCGTATTCGGCTCAAAAACGACTAAGTTCAAAAACCAATTCTTATTTTGAAATTTCAATCAATAAAGATAGACTAAGATTACAAAATTCTACATATCTTAATACGGGATGACTCCTAAAAAATGACGAGGTTAAAGGACTACTTCAATATAGGAGCGCTTGAAAGATAAGCTCAAATTCGCCTTCTACGATACCTACCAAGATAGCCGAATTGCGCAAAATTCCTAAAACCGTAAATCACCCCAACCGCAAAAAATTTATGATATATAAAAACGAAAACGGCGAGATTAATTCTCTTTACTAAAACAACACACACTTCTAATCCACCCCCAAGAACGGAAGTAGATATGTTCAAAACGTTGAGAACAAGCTCACTAGAGGGAGTCTACAACCCCTACAGGGCGTGTCCTAGGGTGGCGAACAGGGGAATGCCCTTCAGATATAGAGGGTAGGAGAAAACAAATACCTCCCGCTCAGTGGCGATCGGTGGCATGAGGCATGTGAAGTCCGGCTTCACCTGCAAAGTGAAATACACAATGCTATATAAATAAATGGGGATAAATTTCCCTACAGACATCTACATAAAGCACGGCGAGGAAATAAATGTAGCAAAGCTACAATCCGCACAAAAAAGCGATGAACCGGCTAAGCTGGTATCAAATCGCACGGGGCCCTCTGTGTGCGAATACGAATAACATCGTAATAGATCAAATAAAAGACAAGATGCTTACATTTACAAATAGGAACAACTTAAGCCGCGTTTCGTCTTTATTAGGACTTCTCAATCAAGTCCTATTTGTAAATGCAAGCACTTAGGGCAATAACATCAATGGGGATAAATGCCTCTAAAGACATCTATATAAAGCACGACGTGAAAATAAATGTAGCAAAAGTGCATTTAAGTGCAACGCCTTGTCAACGGCTTCTTCAATATCAATGAAAACTCCCAGAGTAGAGACGTTTTATTGTCTAACGGTCTATCGAACCGATTCGTGTAGCGTAGTGTGTACAGCCGATTTGGTAGACCTACCTGGGATGTAAGCATGTTGGTTCAGGTGCAGTGGGTGTGAAACAAGCACCTTCTCCCTTATTTCTTTGTCATAAAGTTTCTCAAGAGTTTTTAGTAAGAAGGATGTAAGACTAATGCAACGATATGATTTGGCCAGGGTATAGTCAGTTTAGGTATAAAAATTACCTTCACTTCTCTCCAGCTCTTCGGTATATATTGAAGGGCGATACATGCCCGGTAGATGCCCACCAAGTGAGCAAGTATCAGATCAAGTCTCCATTATAATAGGGCTGCAAAGATACCGTCCGTTCCTGGCGACTTGAAGAAGAGAAATAGGTTTACAGCCCAGGTTATCTTGTCGCCCTGTACGACCTGTACCGCGATTTACCAATCTTCCTCAATGGAAGATGGGGTGTCGCGCCTTGGCCATACACAGTCAGGAGTAACAACACAGCCTGGGAAATGCGTTTACATTAACACTTGTGCTGTCTCTTCGAATTTGATTGTAAGGAAAAGATTCTCTGTAGTAGAGCCGGTGACGTTGTAATCTCAATAGAACCGAAAACGTTACACAAAAATCTCCCTGCCTCCGGCGGCTTTCTTTTCTGTATATTCGTTTTAGGTCTTCACAGGCTTCCCAGTCACTAGTAATTCTAGTTCTCTGTGCAGTATTGAAGAGTTTGCCCAACACTGATCTTATCCTGTCGAGTTTACGGCACCACCAAGAGATGGTGCGACTCGCCCTGGGCGTCTTGAGGGGGCATGATAATTCGTAGGATTTGTAGGAGCTAGTTATGGAGTATATCCACGATGCTCTGCCAGTCCTCTAGCTGAACAATCGTTTCCTGGAAAATCGACTCCGCCAGGTAGGTTTCAAGATCTACCTGCTGTCGGTCCGTCTAGGGTTTTGATATTGGTTTGGTATGGCCGTGGCTCCAGATAGTCTGTAACAACGCCACCTGTGCTCTGACATGAATACAACAGGTGATACATGCAAGCTCATAACATTATTAAAAATACCTGAAAATGCCAAGTTGACATTTATCAGTCTGGCTGTGCATCACAACAAATAATTAGGGTTTATTTATCTTCTCACAGCAATCCACCAGTTTGATCAACTCTGCGCTAGGTGGGGGGTCAATTGAGTCGCTGGGGAAGTATACCGATGCTAGTATTACATCTTCCTTCCCTTCGCTTATGCTGCAGCTCATCTGTATACTAAAATAATGATGCTCGGCAAAAACCCAAACATACATGCACATGTTTAATTGAACACGATAGCATTGCAAAGAATACCAACAATAGTGTATTTAGGATACACATTAAATGAAAAGTGGGACCACTCGCAGAAAATAGGAATTGTTATTAAGTGCGTTAAACAGACTTATGAATGTTTTGTGTAATATGAGATTAAATATACAACTTTAAATACGAATCTTCAGATGTTATACCTTCTCAATGCTGTTGTACGGAAACAAAAAGCAAAGGCTTGGAAACCTTTGTAATGTGGTGTTACCGACGGATGCTGAGAATTCCCTGGATATATCACACGACAAATGATCCTAGATACGACGGATAAAGAAACAGAACGAATAAAACAATAAAAGTAAGAAACCTTCAATACTTTGAAAATGAAAAATATTAAATAGACAAGTACTGCCGGTAATTATACGACTTCTGGATTGAGCGCAATCTTCTGCGCCAAAGCAATTCAACCTCACAGTTGAGCTCTTGAAAGAGCTCACCAGAGCCCCGCATGTTCATTTTGAGATCTAACATAAGCTAACAGTCCAAAAACCAACGCTTAAGAATCTGCTTCACGATCGACGATTAGGTGCCGGTCCGAAGCAAACTTTCACAGCAAATTTTTTTTAGAAACTAAATTCGGATCGATAATAAGCTTCCAGTCGAAGTAAACCAACCAAACCCCGCGCAGCGAGCTTCGTCTAGAGCCCAGCAGCGCCCTCGCAAGATGTTCTTCAAATTGAGCATAAGCTTTTGCTCCGTAGGCTCCTCTTAGAAAAAATATGCTAGTGGAAAAGCAGTAGATAATTTCGTACAATTGTCTAACCTTTATATGAAGCGAAATTATTTAAAATTTATTAAATAATATTTTCAACAAGGAAAAGGGACAGCAGTGGGTAACAGTTTGCCATTGTTTATCGCAAACGCTTTCATGAATAATTTTGAAACTTCTCTGAAATTAGATTTGATTATGTCACTAAAGTTTGGTGTAGATACGTAGACGACATGTTTTGTGTTTTTGGCAGGAGTAAAACTACATTAGAAAATATCTAACTACAACTAAACTGTAAATTTTCTACTAATTAATTTACCTATCATAAACAGATTTTGAAAACATTTTTTATTAAATACGATACTTCTACAACATAATGTATCTATGAGAAAAAACATTGAATGCCTCAAAAAAAGAAATTAGTAAAAGTACTTAAAGGATATGATATATTATTTGGCACTTCTAGGTTTATGAAATAATATACAAAACCGCAAATAAATTTTTGATTTTAGAAGCTAGTAAAAATTTTTAAAACATTTATGTTAGAATGTTCTTAAAACGTATTTTAGTTGGCTTAATGTTTTCCTATCAGATATTCTTTTTGCATTTCACAAAGATTTAACTTCCGTTTTTAGCCTTGGAATTTTTTTAAAGCTTGAAGGTTAAAGGGCCAGTCTGTCCCTGTCTAATTATTCTTGTCAAATCTTAGTAATTGTTTTTAGTATAATTTCTTGTTTTATTTATAAATTGTAGCTTTACTTTGTTGAAGTCTATATTTAATGATTATACGTATATAAAATATGTACTTAATTACTTCAACAATATTTATTTATTTTAACCTTATACGTATTTCGGCATGTTTACATGCCATTGTCAAAAGTTGTATTAGAAAGTAAACAGTTAGTGTTGTTATAGCAATAGAACTTGATGACTTGATCTCGGATGACTTAATTTCCTATTCCAAGATGTTCAATAGAGAAGAATTTAAAAGATCAATTTGCTTATTCATTAACGGTACAGTTTTTAAATGTTTGTGAATATCAAAAGCTTCTAGTATATCTAATTTACGTATATCATCACCAAAAAGTAAACATTTTATGGTGTTATTAGATGTCATTGAATGATTGTGTTCTAGTAAGTTTTTAGCGTAATTGGATTTATTTGGGTGTTTGTATTTGTAACAACGTACGTGTTCTTTATACCTAATATCAAAATTTCTAATTGTCTGATCTATATAAACCGATTTACAATGCGATCAATTTAATTTGTAAATGCCTGATTTTAGCAAATCATCTGTTTTTGATTTTGCATTAAACAAAGTGTTTAAGATGTTTCTAGTTGTTTTAAAACTTAATTTATATTTATTTGTTTTGTTTATAACTTTAGCAATTTTTTCTGATTTGTCAACAAAATATGGGATCAATGCATATTTAATTGTACCGGATGAAGTTGGGGTATTCGGATACATTTTTTAAATGGCTAATGAATAAGCTTTTTTTTAAATTAATGTAACAATAAGTTTAGTATTTTAACCATTACTGTATGCAATTTGTTTAATAATTGAAATTTCTCTATTATAATTAATTTCATCTAAAGGGACCGCCGAAGCGCTATGTATCAGGAACCTGTATGCTGCTAATTTATTTGTTTTATGATGACAAGAATCGTGTGGTATTGTAATGTCTGTTTGTGTAGGTTTTCTATGAACTGAGTATTCAAATTTATTTTATATACCTTTAATCATTGTAATTTCTTGTTATCTTCCAAATTAATAAAAGGAACTAATTCTGAATTCAAAATTACTTCAGACATTTACGGCGTGTCTTTATACAACAAACAAAACCCTTCTATAAAAGCTTTCACAACGAGTATCATTGACGTATCAACAAGCGCCTAAACATTGATTTTAGTTGAAAACTTCCGTATCATTTCTATTCAACGCTTTGAATCATTCATTGTCCTAGTATTAATACCATAGCACTAGAAGCATTGTATTTCCTCGACTTTTCTAAAGAAAAACAAACAACTGATTTCGGTGTAAGGAATGTGGAGAATTCAGTGTGTCTTGTCTTGTGTGATGAGATCCTGAAACTTTTGTTTTAGTAATACTATTCCTGCAGTAGCTGAACTGGGAGCTGCATCCTTTGGAAACTGCAACCATTGTTTGTTCAGAACTATCTCATTACGTTTCGTAATCTGTTAGTGGATCGATGCAAATTTCAGTTAGAAATGTGATTGGATTAAATGAACGGAATTACTTATATGGAACGTGCTGTTTCAACATTACCGTGAATTAATGGCAAAGCTCGGCAAGGTTTGCTCAAATGTTCGTAACATTATTGCACGTTTGAAATACCCCACAAATATCTTTATTAAATCGGATTAATTTTAACCTGAAGGATCTATTGAATTTGATATTTGTAGTTTACTCACAACAGCTTTATGAAGTTTTGTCTGCCTTTAACAGAGAGGGAGAGAGAGAAGTTGTGGATTAATACTAAGCGATAATTTCGTTTCTAAAAGGAAATCTGTCCGTTGCCATGGCCAACGCTGAATATTAAGATTCCACCATCAAAGGATTACGTTGTTATTACTTGGAATTTCTCTGTTAATTGAGAAATAATTATTCTGGCCGATTTCTTGTCTTACAGTTGACGGTAAAATTACATTGAAGATACATTTTACAGTTGCTGCATACTGCTAACAAAGATAAAATTGTAAAGCTTCATAAAAAAACTTCTTTTTTCTTATGTTGTGTTATTATTTCAGAAGCAATTTAATAAAAACTAACGTAAAAGTCTGTTATAAGTAATAAGATTAAATAAAATTTAAATTCAATAAAGCCTAATTTCTTGTATCACGGGGCGTTGTTTACGAAAACTCTTCGAACTTTTTTCCAAGAAGCTCATTGACGTTTATTCAAGCATGCAAATATCTTGATCGAGTTTTAACAATTTTATTAAAATGTAAAAAAAATTTTGTTTTCCAAAACAAGTACTACAATTTTTATTTAATAAAATATGGCAAACAGAGTAATAATAAAAAATTTCTGAAAACTAGAAAATAAAAAAGTTTCAATCTACAACTTCTGCCAGTCCCTGTTTTGGTTTTGCAGTAGGAAAGTATTGTTATCAATGCAAATTTTGTTACCACCTTGCTAAAAGAAGAAAATATTCATTAAAACTCACTTTTTTAGAGAACAGGATGGAATGCTAATTTACTTCAGTGGAGGGGTGACACAGTAAGTAGGAAAGACCCACATTAGGGGAGTTGGCGACATTGTTGGTGGCATGTTGAGGTGAAGAATGCTACCGTACGAGGACTGATGTACAGTGATGAGGAGGAGACAATTGAAACATTTATAATGAAAGTGTATTTTTATTAAAACAAAATTTGTATTTAAAATTAGAACATTAACTAGCATAACCCGTGGGCTACTCCACAATTTCTTTTGTAACTTCATATTCGACGCTCGCTGCTCGCCGCTCCGAATGCTTTTCTCTGCTGAGTCGTTCTCGGGAATGACAGCTGCTCCCGGAAAGTCGGATAAAAGAACTTTGAGAAAGACAAACCCCCGTCAGAAAACTTCATGTAAAATATTCCAAAAAAGCATAGCCCCAGGTAAAAATATTTTGCACCGAAAAAATCTTTGTATTTGTAATTCTCAAAATAAAATTTGCCCCTATTTATACAAATCGATCAGCAAGAAGAAAACACGTATCTTTTTCAGGGAAAGCTCTTTCATAATTATACAGTGATCCACCAGCAAGAAACAACACGTGCTTTTGTTTAAAGCATATTTTTTTCTGGTTGTTTTCTCCGGAAGCTAGTGTACAGATTCTTTTTTCAGACGATGCTTGTCGGCGGGTGTGTTTTCCGTCAATGCTTTTCCCAGAAAATGTGTTCTGGTAATTTTTTCAAGAACGTTTTCTTTGCAAGCCGGAAATGAACCCCATAAGCAAAAGCAATTAACAAAAGAGCGGTCTCATCTGTAACTGAATATGAGCTAACTATGAGTGGACAGGACCACAATAACCCGTAGCTAAATTTACTTATTTGGCGTGTATAAATAAGCGGTCCACTCTACAAAGGAATATAAGGTTCGTATAATGTCGGCGTAATAAGTGAGTTGTAGTAGTGGAGGCCTCTCACCACTAAAACTTAATACAGGTCCGAATTTTAATTATAGATAAATGAACAAACAAGAAATTAAACAACTAATAAATTAGCAAAAATAAAATTAAACAATCAGAAATATATGTATAGATAACATTAATAATTAAAATTTCTTTAATTTCTACTCCACGCACACGTACACAGCTCTTTAGGGAGATGACCACAGGCGCGCTTCATAGCACACCGAAAAACATGGCTTCCTCGAGCACAAACGCAAGCCGAGCTGAGAGTTGGATAGATGTCTGGGCTCCAGATGGACTATTCTATCTGGTAGAATGGGCCAAAGGAACTATTTCTGATGTTTTTGCCCGGCGGCCAATAGCCGACTCTGACATTGAAGTACCTGAGAGTTACTAAAATCAAAGGTGGGGAAGGTCGAAAAAAATTTCGTTGATCAAACGAATCTCAGTGAAAAAAGTGGTTATTTACTAGTAGTTATGGGAATCCATTCCAGTTGATGAAATGTAGAATTCGGTGGATCTAGCCGGTGAGTAGCGGCTTCAGGGTCGCAGAGAAGAAGTGGCAGGCTGTTTTTCCTGTGACCGGAAGCTAGTGCTAGCTCTAGGTGCTACTTTTTTGATCGGAAGCTTTTGCTCGATTTTACTAGAGTGAGTCAAATTTCAAATACTTCTGAAAAATGCACCGTACGCGTTGTTCTTTATTTGAGAAGGCCGTGGTATTTTGAAAACTATTTTGACGACTATTTGAATTTTTTGTTTGCTAATAAACGATGCCTTAAATACTTTAATAAAAACAAATAAATGAGAATTTTAAAACTAACATAAGCTCTCGATAAACTAACAAAAAAAAACTAAAAATACTTATCTCCCGCTCGGAAGAAGGGGGTGGCCCGTATTTACCCCTTTATGACAAATAAAATAAATAAAATAACTTTTCACAGACGCAGACGCTGTATAGGGTTAATTCAATATTTACATAACGGAAGTCACCATTGCCAAGCAACATATAATATAGTAATTACTAAAATATTAATTGTTATAGGTGCCATAACTAAACTTGTATAATTGTTGTTATTTTTACATTAAATAATTTTATTTAAAGCACAGCTTCCTGAATGAAACTTGATTCTGATTTGGACATCTTCCAATACGATTCTAGGATGGCTGAAGGCATGAAATTTGCGAATCATGTTAAATACAATTTTGTCTCCTAAAAATAATAAAACTCGGCTTTAATACTAGACTAGAATAATATCGACATAACATATAATATAAAATTTAAATTTTATTTTGTTCGTTTGTTTAAATATTACCACGTCCTAAAAAAATTCAAATTATCATAGTTTTAAAACGAGTGTCTAGTGCCTACACTGCAGTCACCTAATAACGCTTGCTCTTTGGAAGCATACGCTTTTATTAGCTGTACGTAGTTGCATTTATTTTCATTGCTTCCTTTAATATAAATTCTTGTTGGACACAATACGTATGTTTCTCTCTGCTTTTATATAAATGAAATTTCAGACTGTACAATAAAAATTCCTCGCGTACTGTTTTTTAAGTCCAACTTTACAAGTAACCCGCGAAATGAAGGTAAAAGATGCTTAAGTTTTATTGAAACATGATTATATTCCGCGATAAAAATAGATGAGTGGATGTTAGCGGTTTCTGGAATTTGTATTCACAATATCGAAATAAACAAATTTTTATATTATTAGTAACCATTTTCTTGGGTGTTACTTTTATATTAGCATACGAATTGTATTTTTCTTGGTATATAACCTACTAAATAGCACACGTGCATACAAAGTTTTCGCAGTTTTGAACTCATTTCACAAACTCAGTAGCGTTGCTTAAAAAGGAACAACAGGAATAGGCAGGATGATTATACAAAATTTCTTACGTACTTGTATTATTGCTACAGACAATTTTTAATTCTGAGAGTTTGGCGAAAATACATCTTTTCGACATACAGAAACCCAAAGGTGATTTTTAAAAAATTAATTTTTTTGTAATGAAAGCTTACCTCTTTACAAAGGAAGATCAAGTCAAAAAGTTTTATTGAAACGATCCGAAATCATAAACGAATGTTAGATATCGAGGATCTAAATATGAATTATTTAGCAACATAAGAATCCAAATCTTCATTTGCAGATTGCCAGATCTGAGTTACTTTGATGCAAATACCACCAATTTACAATTAAAAAAAATGCGAAATACTGCTCGATATTTTTTTCTGGTGGCATTTTCTCAAGAATATGATAGAGGATGCCAAGACAAATTGAAAGCAATTCAAAACACGCCGCGACGATTTTTAAAAATTTGACTGCAACGTCTATTAACTCAAAAATTGGTTTTCGAATGGACATAAACTTTGGTTATTGTAATAGCCATAGAGAAAGAAAATGTTGCTATACGGTAAGCAAAAGTATGCTTCTACTAGAAATTACAAAAAAATGTGAACTTAAGTTTAAAAAAATTGCTCAAATATTGGACATCAGATGTTCATAGAGCTAGGGACTGATTAGCTATAATTTGGTTGGTGTCTCAATGCGTTAAATTGTCTGTGACGCCTTCTATGAATTTTGTTTACCCATAAGTTTAGTATAGCAGTACTGCTTTCAAAAAAATGTTGGAAATCGAGATTGTGATAGAAATACGTGAGAAAAAACAGGTTTTTAAAAAATTTCTGTATGTGCGGCTCACATTTTCCGAATGGATGGACCGATTTCAATGAGTTTCGGAATTTGGAGGTATATTAAAAATTCACTAATCAAATAAGCTTTTGAAAATATCTAAAACCACAAGCGGAAGCTTGACACGTTTTTTCTCTTTGTAGAAGTTTTTTCGAAAATCGAATTTTTTAAAATATGAAACTGATTACTCGAAGAACGAGTTGACAGATTGGGATAAAATTTGGTATAATAATAGCTTTGAGGAGACATAAAGCGTGAAAACATGGAAGTAAAAATATTTTCAAATTTTAGAAATTTTCAAAAATAAACATAAACAGGACAAACGATTTTTACTCTTCCATAACTTCGGTATACGAAAGCATTGATTTCATGAAAATTTTCGAAATCTAGATTTTAACGCAAATACACGTTTTGGGGCTCAAGGAACCCAAAAGGGTAGTTTAAAAAATGTCTGTCTGTGGGTGGGTGGGTGGGAGGGTGTGTGACGTCTCTACAGGCGAAAGTACTAAACCGATATTTTGATGAAATTTTAAATTAAGAGGTATATCGAAAATTGTAGTTCAAGATAAGCTTTTCAAAAAAATCCAAAACCGGAAACAGAAGTTAGACATGTTTTTTTGGTAGCGTTTTTTCTCAAAACTAAATTTTGAAAATTTGAGCACGGAATCATAGAGAAGAACTTAAACCAAATCGAAAACTTTCTAACCAAACTTTCTAGCTGTAAAATGGCGGCTGCTACAAATTTTTTAATTTCTCGAATTTAACGCCCATTTACTCGAAAAGTAGTTGTCTGATCGGAATCAGCTACCACTAGTTTGAAAGCCCTTTTTAGGTATTATACGATAAGAAAAATTAATTTTAAAAATCCAAAAACGATCGCTTTAAATTTTGAGAATTTAAAAAACCGTTTTTTTAAAACAACCTACACGATCTCTTTTGAACTTTCTGAACCGGTAGAGCTTGCATTAAACTACAAATTAATTTTATTTCCCAAATTTTACTGTGAAACCTTCCAGGAATTTTTGAGAAGTTTGAAAATGATTAAATATTTATTTAAAAACGCAAACGCCGATCGCTATAAACTCTTAGTAGTTTGATAGATTATTTAAAGTATTTCATTAGGATCCGCTAAAATTACCAACTATTTTAAAAATTAAGGAAAAAGGCGATACTTTTTAATATCAACAACGCGTTTTCCGGCAGTGACGTAATTCTAATTACGCCTATCAGTTCTCTAGTTAAAAAATATATTTTTTATTCTTTGCATATTTTTGATAACTTCCCAAATAAAGCTGTTATAGCCATTTTTGTGCGACATCCGAAGCGGAATTTGTAACCCGCGCTTCGGTGGGCGCTTACCTTGCTTCGTACAGTAATCGCTGCTTCTATGGGTAGAGTTACGGTACGGGAACCAATTAAATAGGCTATCGCAAATTCAAATTCCTGCTGCTTCTTTTCTTAGAAATCCAATACTCGCTGAACAGTACAACGTTATAATTATTAAAATTTACAGTTTTGAAAATACGATAAGTTTTATTAGGGAAAGTCCACTCGAACTCCACACTTCAGCTTTTTTTTAAATTGTGCCCAGGGCTATGGATGAGCTGTGGTCAATGAATTTTTGAATATTCGATATTCATGCATTAGCTGAAAAAAGTTTTGGTTTAAGCTAAATCAAGAGTGATCGGTAGAATAATATTCACAACTATCTTTTTTCCTACTACCATCTAATTTTTGAATGACGTATTTCGTCTTTAGTCTATGGGTTTTCTTAATCACAAGAAATATTTTTCCCAAACATAAAAAACAATGCAGTTTTTTCTTACAAATCAACTTAGAAACTCCGTTTCTAACTACAGTTCTAACGCAGCTTTTTTGTTACGCTTTTAGCGCATAATTGAACCGTAGCATCCCGCAGCAGGTGGCTATATTCATGAGGTTTGCGAAGCAGTTACAAAACTCTTCGCTAGGCGCTGCTACTAAAGATAAAACAAACTTTGAAATAAATAGGAAACGAATATTTAGTTAATGTAAGCGTTATGAAGTAAGTCAATATAAGTTAATCTTATGATCTTATACTACCGCTTGAGCCTGCAATATTAAATGCATTATTTTTAAAATATTGAAAAGTCCGGACCAAGTTCTTCGTTTTATTTAGCATCCTTGATAGGAGTTCGGGATTAGCATGGTAACTGCCTCATTTTATATCATTAAACCTTTTTTATAAATTTGCTAAGAATATTCTTATAAGAAGTTATCAAAAAAGCGGGGTGCATAGCCCGCGGATCCTGCTAATTTTAATTAGTAGTGTACAATCTAAAGGTTTATCGCTCAAAGTTTTCTTCTCCATAATTCTGTAGTAGATAACAAAACTTACTTCCACAAAACACACAACATTGTTTGTTGTTTATATGAGCTGTAAATACAAACTGCATTGAAATCACGTTACAATACGATAAATTCTGTTTGTGACGACGGTGAAGTACCATTTGTGATTGTAGCACAATCGGGGTGATTTAGAATGTGTAAACCTATGTATTTCCGTGCTCCGTACGGTTCTGTTAACACCCCGTCTGTCACAAACATTCCGGTCTACAGTAACCGTGACGTTTACCCTCAAGCTTTACCATAATACAAGATTAATAACTTTGCGAGTTTCCTGCGGTTACAAACTCTATTAAAAGCTTTATGAACCCTTTGCCTTTAAATGGCCTTATCAATTATGCCTTTTAATGTCTTTCGCATTTAAATGTGAGAATTTTGCTGTTTTCCACCTTCGCCAAAGTACATCAGTCAGAAACAGGAAAAGCTCCATAAATACGATCGGCATTAGAATGTTACCTAGAGACGCGTCGTTTATTCCAGTTTCAATTAAATTTCGTAAGCGTAGAAATGCGCAAACGTTTCACAACATAATCCGATGCAGAGGAAATTTAATAATTCGTGGTACATTTAGTAGAAACACTTCCATATCCAGCGGAATAACTGTTCTAGTTTAATTCCAGAATATTCAATAATCCACATTTCGAACAATTTCGAAAACAGTACCGAAATTAAAGCAATCCCGAGTAAATGGAACGGTGTCGGTAAATTGTAGCTTATATTCTTGCAGAAACGGCGTTACAGCAGGATTGAAATGTCGCTCCTGATTGCAACTTTACTTTGTTTCCGCTTCCTGCAGACATTCTCACAGCAGGAATTTGCTCCACTAAATTCGATGACAGAACATGCATGGTCAGGTTCAGTTAACCTTATCGGATAAATGGAAAAAATAACTCTAGCGTATTTTTGTTTCACAGTCTATTTAAAATATAAGCTTGTCACTTTGGCGATATTCAGACGAAGATTTTAATCAAATGAGTTATAAAACTAAAACCCTTTAATCACTAATGGAGATTTAGTGACAATAGCAATAAAAAAACCAATTAAAGTTAACTAGCAATTGCCATCAGCCTCAGTAGTTTTATCTTTTTGATAGACAGCCTGAACGACTGTTGGGTGGATCGACTGACACGCTGTCAAAGGCATACGTTAACCTTTTCCGCAAATTGATTTTTCGGTAGTTTCTGAAATTACATTTCAAAAGCCCGCGGGGTCTGTGAAACTTTTCAGGTGTTTAAAAATTCTAAATAATCGTTTTCCATCATAGGTATTGATAGCAAGAAACAGATTTTTTAAAATTAGCATAGTTCCAAAATGTATAATATCACATTAGAAATTTTTAGAGTGGTATAAAATATGGCCGAAATTGGCATCGAAAGGTAGTTCTTTCCCTTCCCTTAAAAGTATTCAATTCTGCGCATCACTATATACAACCATTCCAGTCGTTTTCTGCCTACTGCCTTCCTACCACCGTCAGTTAATTGGCTCCATGTTCGGTATACGCCAATTATAGCGCATCAATGACACCACCTTAATAATAGCGCCTCAATAATAGCCATAAAAAAATCAGAAGTTAGTCATAGATCAAATAGAAGGGTTAGGGGTCAAAATTCCGCCTCAATAATGTCGCCGTCAAAAATAAAGCCAGTCAAGCCTCGCAAGTAGCGCCGCCAAAAATAGCACCATCAAAAATGTCGTCGGAAAAAAAAGCGGAAAAATTAGCGCATTTGTATAAGAGATATTTAAATAAATATGCAAATGGGTATTATTAATAACTGTTTAATTAAATTTGTTAATCTGTACTAAAAATTAGTTTACTTAATAAACAAAGAATTTACTTACTTTACTTAATCAGCCCCTAAATATATGGGTTTTAGTGGCGGAGTCTTCCACCACTAAAATCTAAGTCAGAGGGAAGGGCTCCGGATTTAATATAATAGTATACAGGCTGATTCAAATTCGAGATCCCCATGGTGCGGTCTCGCTTATTTGAAGAGATAGAGAGTTGGTTAAATTGAGTCAAAGTTGCCAAATTTTATGTCTAACAATAATCTGTAAAGCAATTTAAAGTAGCCACTCTGGTTTTTCAGATATCTGAAAAAAACTAATATTTCGGATTTTTTATTTTCGGCTATAACGCATTTATCATTTATGCTACATATTTCTAGTTAAGGCATTATTAGGACACTTTTTTATGCTGAATCTAAATTTTTTATCAGATTTGATGTAACTGTTACCATTGTTTATTTTCGACTGTCAACTTTTTTTTTCTTATGGTCGGCATTTTAAATTTCTTCATATTTGGATAGAGTTTTTAATTCTGATTTCAACGACGTGTCACACTTCGTGTTTTGTTGAAGTTTTGAGCATTTCATTACAGAAAATAAAAATTTCATAAGAATGCCATGAAAAGACCACGCCATTTAATTTATTTTGAAAAATTTAGTAAGCCATGAACTGATAGCAACAAATTTAACCAACGGCCTTGTTTAAATTTTTTCGGAAATTTTAAAAAACTTGCCAATTACCCAAAATCTCCTCTCCTATTCAGGATTAACTTATATATTAGTTAGATTTATTTTTCTGTTTAAACAAGAATACATTTAACGAACATCAGCAGTAACATGCGATTTTCATAAGAATTTTCTTTAATAATATTCTGTTTTTAATATTCAAGCCTCTTTAATGTTTTAGCATCCCTGACCGTGCATTTTAATGACTGCGCCTTCCCTTGCTTCTATTACCATCAAGTATATTGAGCGCTGGCTTTTAGACCCTACAAAGAGATTTCTGCTAAACCCGACAAAACTGCTCTAAATAAACTTGTTAATTAAAAAAAAGAAAAATCAAAGAAAAGTAATTAATTAAAGACTACAAATCGGCAATGGGAGTACGTAACTTTGATTTTAAAAGAAATGCCCTTTTGACCTTTATACAATTTTTATTACTTTACGAGGATCGCTAGAAATGTACGTGGCCTAACAAAGAAAACGCAAGTTTTTTGGGCAAAAAATCATTTTATTTTTTAATATAGTCTCCTGCTCGCTCAACGCACTTATTCCAACGATGCTCCAAAGCAGCAATGCCGTCTTTGTATGTTGATAAAGTCAAGTCCTTAAAATAGCTATTTACAGCAGCGATTACCTCGCAATTGGATGAAAATCTTTTACCGCCGAGCCATTTCTTCAGGTTTATAAATAGATAAAAATCGCTAGAAGCCAAATCTGGCGAATAGGGCGAATGAGGCACTATTTCGAATCCCAATTAATGAATTTTGGCCATAGCGATTGCAGACGTGTGTACAGGTGCGTTATCTTGATGGAAAAGCACCTTCTTTTTCGCCAAATGAGGCCGTTTCTCTTTCATTTTGTCTCTCAATTGCTGCAATGGCATAATACTCGCCATTTATTGTTTTTCCATTTTCCAAGTAGTCGACGAAGATAATTCCAGGAGAATCCCAAAATACAAAACCGTTTTTGCCTTCTTCGATGACGGAGAACCTTTGTGTGTCCATTGTTTGGACTGTTTCTTGGTTTCGGGAGTAAAATAATGGACCCAGGTTTCATCGACGGTTATGAAACGGCGCAAAGAGTCCTTCGGATTGCGGCAAAAACGTGCCAAAAGGTCGCGAGAAACAATCAAACGATTCAGTTTTTGCTCCGGTGTGAGCAAACGTGGCACCCAACGCGCAGAGTATTTTTTCATTTCCAATTCTTCAGTTAAAATTCTGTGCACACTGTCATTTGAGATGCCCACTATGTCTGCTATCTCGCGCATTTTTACTCGACGGTTATTCAATACGATACGGAGGACTTTTGCAATCATATCCGGGGTAGTAGCCGTTTTTGGGCGTCCACTGCGGGGTTCGTCCTTTGTGCTCGCACGACCACGCTCAAACTCGGCAACCCAGTTTTTAACCATTGAAAAGGAAGGAGCGGACTTCAAAAATGTCGAATCCAACTCTGCTTTGATTTCGGTTGGTGTTAAGCCTTTCAAATGAAAGTACTTTATCACTGCTCGCAACTCAGTTTTTTCCATTATTTACGAAATCACTCGAGCCGGTCATTTTGGCGCACTGTCAAACACAAACTAATTGACAGATCCACAGATCGCTCTATACTGTCATATTTAACCTAAGAAAGGATGGTTCTGAAAAATTGTAATGCAAATTCCGCCGAATTAGCGCCATCTCTGTGTTAGAGCACGTACATTTCGAACGATCCTCGTAGGTATGTTTTAAGTCTGTAATATTTGAACATTTCCTAGTAACTAAAAAAAGTTTTTAAACGATGAAAAAATTACCTTATTACCATTAATTTGTTTGTTAAAAGGAGATAATTCTTTACGAATGCTATTTTTAAATTGTGCATTTTTGCTACAATTTTATCACTAAATTCAGTATCAGCACTTGATTCAGCTTAAACAGGAAGAAATTTTACTTGCTTTGATTCTTTGTAGTGGTATCAGGAAGACTTATTTGCACCATTACCGAAATTGCAGAAAAATGGCAGCAAATGCGCTCTCTTTGGCGAATGTGGAATCAAAGAAACGAAAAAACAATAAAACTAAAAAATGTGATGCTTATTCAATGTCACAAACTGGCGAGGACTTTAAATCAATTTTATTCTTTGAGAAAGCGTACATAAAAGTTGTCGCAAATGAATGTTTCCAGAGATCGATTTAAATCATTTTCAAGCAGTATTTGCTAAATTTAATTTCCATCAAGTTTGTCAATTTTGAGTGCCCGGTTTTAAAAGATCGTGGAATAATTCTTTTATGCGAAAGCTGTATCTTCTTTGAAGGAGGTCTATTAATATTCCATAAACATGAAGTTCCTGTCTATGAATAATTCAAAACCGTTTATACAATATACTAGAAAACGTCGTGGTCTAGGGCTTGCCGTTGCAATGCATTCAGAATTATTGAAGCACGGCTTTAAAATGATCAAAGTGAACGAAATTTAGTTCGAAGTTCAGGCCTTCGTGATTAATGTAACGCGTGCAAAGCTTTGCCCTCTAGAAACTTGATGAAACTGATCTATTATTAGAAGACACTAACATTATGGTGTGTTTAAATAAATTATGTACAGATTAATATTTAAACTTAATTAAGAATTTTCTACAAATGTTATTCAAGCAAAATAAAAGTTTTAAAACTTTAATTTGGCGTAACCACAAACATTTCCGCTTTCGAATTCCAGCACGGTGAATAACAAATATAGGGTTTTATTGAGCCGAATTGGAATGATTTCCAGTTCGAAACGGCACATTTCCGCGAAAACTTAGCTAGAAACTATTATATTATGAAAGCAGAGAACTGCCATTTATGAGGTTAGCGGACTCGGAATGCAAACTTTCTAACACATTTTGACACATATAAGCTTTAAACTTTGTCGTTCGACATCAGCTTTATTGCGCCCAAAGGTGAGAATATCGACAGCTTTAGCCCAAAAGTTTATTAAACAAGCTTGGCTGAAGTATGAACTTCGTCTAATTAAACTTAATTGGCTTTTCCGCCTTGATACCATGGGAACACGACTTATTCCGCCACTTTGGTCTCATACTTAATAACACAAAGGTCTTAATCTAATGTGCGATAAAGACGCAAAAAGAGCCCTTTGAAGCCTGTATCATTTACATTCCAACATTTAATGACACGGCCCATGATCGCAGCTCTCAGCTCTCTTATTTGTGACATTCTTAGAGCACAGTATTGTTATATACAGGTTGTACGACGGCATATGCATACCGTTGGTATCTTGGAAACCATAACAGTCGATTAAACAGGAAAAAACAGTTACAGGGAAAAGTTGTAGAAATTTGTAGGTTGTATAAGTATATAATTTTAATTTCATTAGATAACATAGTGGGTCATGAACAAACATAAAAACTACCTTTCGAAATTTTGAGTGAATATTACACCCGCACTGTAACAGCCAATTGCAGCCGTTTATTGTCAGGCTCTTAACCAATCGCACCCTGACTGGCCGCGATAATACTTGTTTGCGGAAGCTCCGGTGTTATTGCTGTTGTAACCATAGCAATCCCATTAGCATTTTTGTTTCATTACGTTAATGTAGGGCAATATCACTCCTCCTCTGGAGTCGTGATATTTCCTAGCAACAACACAATTTCGTGGTCAATGAAGTGACCGAATTATCGATAATTGTTAATTCAGTTGTGGTATTGCTGTTGATAATACTACAAATTAGATCCGTCATTAATGACTTTCTTATCCAATAACTTATTTTATTCTATTTTTTGAAATATGTACTTTAAAGATATGGAATAAGAACGTATTTAATGACGGGGATCATTATTGTGTTATTAAGAAACGTTGAAGAGTACTTTTCTAAATGTCAATAATAATACTATAACTGATTTAATAATTGATAGTATTTATCAATGACTATTTAAACTAAACTTTTAATAATAACTAGATCAGTTCACGTTTCAGCAACTGGGCCACTTAGGCCCCCCGAGTTAAACCCACTTAATTTTAATTTATGGTGATATTTGAAAGAACAAATTTATTAAGATCAATTTTTAAATGTAGGGTAGTTACATTAGAAGATTCAAATAGAAAGAAATGTGTGCCGAGCATATATGTTCTAAACCGAAAACGATTATGTCATGTTCTAGTTAGCTGTATGAATCGCTATATAAACTTATGAAATTCTTCCGCACAATTGCATTCGCTATCTCGAATTTTGTAATTTAGATCCTGGATTCACAGTTAGCAGCCCCAAAACCCTTTAAATTCCAATTTGTATAAAAATCGCATACTTTTATGGAATACTTCCGCCGTATTGCATCCGCCATCTTAAATTTTATAACTTAGATCCTGAATTCGTAATTAGCTGCCCTAAAACCGTAGAACACCAATTGTTATAAAAATCGGATACTTTTATGAACTATTTCCCTGTATTTTACATTTATTTTGTTTTAAAGTTTATTATTAGCGATAAAAGTGGCAGTGCGGCATTCAGTGGCGTAACGCAAACTATAAAAACCCTCGCAAACTTTAATAACCTTTGATAGTGGCATGTAAACATGTCGAAATACGTAAAAGGTTGAAATAAATAAATATTGTTGAAGGAATAAAGTATTTTATGTCTACTCAATTTTATAATAGGCTATCACCCCTTCCTCCAGTTTTGTTATAGACAAATTAAAAAAGTAATTCCCGGGCGGCATGATATTGGGTATCATGCCGCTCTTATAACTCTACCGTCAATTACTGTATTTCGATAAACAGCCATGTTGTTTCTGTTGCAGCTTAATCTTAATTTTAGTACTTCAATAATTCTATTTTGCTTTTTTTCCATTTCACTGACACTCGCATATTCAGATAATTCACTTCTACTCTTGATTATGTACAATCAAGGCTTCTACTGCTAGATGTTAATAATTTTTCTTGAAGCCGAAACTAAACTAATTATTATTTCTAAATTCAACTATCTAGTTATTTCGCTGACACGGTTTTTTTTAGCATAACTAAGTAACTATAGTACTTCTCAATTTTCTATTGGTGTTGCGTAAATGCACAGTCCTTGCTTAAGCGCAGAATACAACACACTCCAACGAGCATCTGAGTAGCACTAACGCAAGGCCATCGTGCACATTCGTTCCCGCAACTGCGTATCCGTTACATTATTTCCATTATGCTGCGTGATCCTACGATCGCATGACGCGCCCGCCGACAAAGAAGTTTCACTTAAAAAATATTAAGTGGTATTAATAAAAGTCATAGTAACACAGTAAGGAGAATCGAGAAATGTATTGAAAATGATAGAAATCACATGGAATTCTGTTAAAAATTGATTTAATACAAGTGGCACACCGTTAAGCTTTACATCGTTGAAAAAGAAAGAAAATATGCATTTTAATGGTACAAAATTGATAATGATTACTATTTAAAGAAATTCAAGTTTTTGTTAGATTTGTTAAAACTAAACAAACTAGAATCGCTTAAAAATTAGTATCCCATACAACCTAAAAATAATAATTTTTATGCTATTAAATTGATAGTGAAAAAAACTTGCAAATATGTATAAGTTTTTTTTAATTTTGCTTTCTATTTTCACTATTTATAAAAGTTCTAAGTGAAACTTCTTTGCGTGTTCTCACCGAAAGCGTTTTTCTTTCTAAACCTTAGGCCATTTCTACTTTCCTATACTTTCAGTATAGGGAAGTATTGATTTCATGCAAAATTTCAAAGTTGAGATTTTAACGGAAATAGTCGGGGGGAGGGGTACATGGACCCCAAAAAAGTAATATTTAATAAATGTCTGTCTGTGGGTGGGTGGGTGGGTCCGTTACGCTCCATATCTCCGGAACGGCTGGACCGGTTTTGATGTGCTTTGGAATGAGGGGGTGCATCAAAAATTCACCGACAAAATAAGCTTTTAAAAAAAACCGAAACCGGAAGCGGAAGTTAGACATGTTTTTTTGGTAGCATTTTTTTCAGAAACTGAATTTTGGAAATTTTAATAGTGGAGATTAAAGAAGGCCTTAGGACAAATCAAACGATTTTTTACCGAACTCTCTAGCTTTAAAATGGCGACCGCTACGAATTTTTAAACATTTCGACTTTAACGCCCATTTACTCAAAAACCAGTTATCTGATTGGAATCAACTACATCTTGTTTGGTAGCCCTTCAAGGGTACTATACCATGAAATATAATTAATTTTGAAAATATAAAAACGATCGCAATGACATCACTCCAAAATGTTGGAATTTTTCAAAAAAATATTTCTCATAAACTGCCCACACGTTTTTGTTTAAACTTTTTAATCTGATAGAGATAGGCATCTATATATCTATAATTTCACTGTGACGCCCTCTGTGAATTTTTAAAAATTGAAAATTGGTACTTTTTTATTTATTTAACGGGGGGCAATAAAATATTTCTGTTAAAGCAATATAGCTCATCATTGATAACAAAATCCGAATATCATAATATTTTTTTGATACTCTAATATTTAGGGGGACTACTGTTTCCCCTGCCCCTCCAAAATTTCCGCTACAAAATTAAAAAATTGATTTCTTTTTTGTTTGCTCTAGGAGAATCTTTTTACAAAAAATCAAAAAAACGAATTTTTTGCCCCTTAATAATCTTTTTGTCCTTCAGTGTAGGCTAACTTTATTAATTTAATAGATAGACTCGCAAACTGAAGAGTAAAGTTGTAGGGCAAATTCTTCTCGATTGTATTTAAGAAAAAAACCAATTTTAATATGGCCGCCACGGTAAAAAATAACTTTTTTTAAATGGAAACGTGGCATTTTGGCTTTAAAATCAGAAAGGTTTTGAAATTCTAAATACAAATTAATAAGAGTAATTTCTTGCTAAAAATAATACTTCTCGAGTTATTAATATATTTTCAAATATCAATTTCCGCGCTTCCGTTGATTCAGTCCGAATATTTTACCCAACCTTATGCTTGCAGCGCAGCGGTCGGTCTTTCTTCAACCGCTTCAAGATGTTACAACTTATAAGAACTATTTACTTTAACTAGTCGTGTCTAGACAGGTGTATATCGAAAGTGTTGGAAAATACAAAACAATGTATTTAAATGTGTAGGAAAGTCCAGGCGAAGTGTTTCGCTCATTTTTTTAGCTCTTTACTGCAAATACGGCTCCTGCACTAACAAAAATTGTGGTTTATATATTATTTTTTCCACTACTATCACCTTTATTCCTTTTATAATTAATTGATTTTACATTAATAAAAAATAAAATTACAAATGCAAATATGCACAAAAATAAAGTAGCCTTGCTTGAAAACAAGAGAATAGTTAATTTCAATTGACATTTATGTAAAATATATATTTTATAATAGTGGTTATAAAATGTCCAATTATGATGATTTGAGTGAAAACTTCACTCCTCTTGAAATTAGGGAAAGTGCAGAAAGTGTTGGTGAACAGCTATTACCAGTAAAATCAAAAGATTTTTACATGAAAGTTTATGGTGAATTTAAAGATTGGTGGCAATTGTTTTCATTATTAACCAGTAGTTAAAAATGAAATATTGTTAACCACTAAGAAAGAAATTCATCTTCTTGGCTTTAAAACAAAGTAAATAATGATATCGTTTAATGCTAGTAGTGGAAAAAATAATATATAAACCACGGTAGAGAAGACTTATCAGCCTCGCAACTTATTTGCCTCGATGCTTCGCATCTCAGGAAATAATTCTGCTCGGCTGAGAAAAATGTCTTCTCTACCTTGGTCTATAATATGCTATTTTTATATTTAGCAACTAATAAAGATCCAATAATATTATTGCTGGATGTTTTTTATTGTCTTCACGAAGAATGCATATGAATAAAGAAATTTTACTTTTAAGTTTAAAAATAAAAAATGGATATTTGATGACCAAACAATTAAGAACTTTTACTGTCAATGCAGTTTTAAACAATAACCTCTATATTAAATTTCACATCACTATCGATTTTTTGTTAGCTGAATGCCCACAAATAAACATAGTTATTGGTGGCTATACTCGTTCACTAAATTATTATTTAATCAGTCGACTAGAACAGAGGAACTAATTACACCAATTATAACTATTTGCTGATCAACTGTTTTCAACCATTTGAATATCGAGTTTTAGACATTGCTAAATTTGCTGAGAAAACAAACTTGCTGATTAATTCATATGAAAATCTACTCTTAAGGTTTGATCCCAAATCACTTTACTTAAACGCAGGGAGCACTGATAATTGGTGTGACATTTTTATATAGCAATTAATAAATTGTAGTTTTTTTAATTAACGCAAACGTTATTGTTTGTCGTTAATGTACTCATAGGAGCCGGTTTTTATAATCTTAAAGGGGGGGGGGGGTGCTCAGGTATTTTTTGACAAATATTTAGATGCAAATTTTGTTAAAAATTAGTAAATTTGCAAAAACAATTTTATTTATCAATTCCAGCTTTACTTCGTTAAAGTCCATATTTAATGAGTATCTGTATATAAAATACTTAATTACTTTAACAATATCTATTTATTTTAACCTTATACGTATTTCGGCATGATTACATGCCATTGTCAAAGGTTATATAACCTTTGACAATGGCATGTAAACATGCCGAAATACATATAAGGTTAAAATAAATAGATATTGTTAAAGTAATTAAGTATTTTATATACAGATACTCATTAAAAACAATTTTTTTTAATATTAATCCTATAAAGAACGTTAATGAAATTTTATTAATAGTAATCAAATTTTTGTATTATTTGTATAATAATGACATTTTCTCTTATAATATTATTTAACTTCATTTTATTGTCTTATACGTTTTCCTCGAGAATGCTTAGTACGACTGACTTAGCTTTCAGGGGTGCTCGAGCACCCACGCACGACCGCAGTCGGCGCCTATGAATGTGCCATTGAACAAGTTAATGTTTGTAATGCAGTAATAACAATAATGGCCTTTACATACGCTCAGACACCTCGTAGATTAATGAACAGGCCTTTAATCACTTAATGTTACTTTACATGACTTGTAGTCCTCTTGAAGTTGCGGTAATAGCTGCCAGCCTACAGGGTAACATCGCTGAATAATTAATGAGAGTTTCGTTCAAGAGATTTTATTTAATGTATTAATGGAAGGTGCTATTCGTTTTAGATTAAAAGAATTTTTTAAAGTAAAATTTAAGCTTCCCTAAGGAAAAGAAGCAATTTTCGTATTTCTTTGGAGATACAACGGAGAAAAAGTAACCGGAAGAGAGTTAACGGAAATAAAACGCCCGGAAAAAAAATCACCAAAAAAAAGTCACAAAAATAAAATCATACGAAAAGTTATTGCAGCGAAAACCACTGAAAAAATGTCAAAGACACTTTGCAATGATCGCCTGGAAAATTTATGTAGTACAGTTCTAATTTATAAAATTTAACGAAGGGTTAATTCAATACGTAAAGTCTGTAAGTTTTTGATTAAAGAGCTCAATTTAAGATTCGATGTCGAGCTTTTGAATGAAAATGTAATTTGAAATAAAAATTAATGTTTCATTTTTTTTAGATGGAAAGCCAAATTTGAGTTCCAAACCGAAGTTTGAATTTCGCTATACTTTCTTTCGACTGACTTTATTTCCAGTGGCCTTTTTTTTGAATTATTTTTTTCGCGTGGTTTTCTCTCCGGTGTCCATTTTTCTGGATTTTCTTACATGCGTGATCTTTTTCCCGTAAAACTTCATATTTACCATCATTGTATTACAGCAAATGAAATTACAAAATGTTTAAAGTCTAGCATTTTAATTTAATTTAAACATTAAAAAATAGCTCTTTCTAGAAGAACCTCTTATAACAATTCCAACTTTACGTAAAATAATTAAAATAGTAAACTGAGCTTTTCAGGTCATTTCCTATAAGGAAGTTATAAGTTAAGATATTTTACTGTGTTGGGTTTTTGGAATTCTAAAAAACAATTGTATTTTCAGTTCGTTTTTAAACAAAATAGCAAAAAGCACTATTAGGTATACAACAAAGTCCACTAACTTAAAAGACAGGGCCGGATTAGCCATTAAAATAATAGGCTATGCAGCTGCTGACAGCGGCAAATTGCAGGGGCGGCAATAATTTTTTGTACTCACTGCGTAGGAAATGACATTCCGCGCACTCTAGTGGCAAAGCGAAACGTCAATTTCCCGATCTACTTACCCAGGAAAAATAGCAAAAAGCACTGGACCTCTCAGGCATTTTACAAAATAATCGTTTTTACAAGAATAAAATTTAATTTATAAAGTACCATTTCCGCGATTTTCATTTTATTAAATGTTACAAATTGAAGACTAATCATTAATAATAAAATTTAGATATTTGGTAGTGCCATCTACTGGAAACGCGGTGATTTATTTGATAAATAATTTGCATCGATTTCGGATTGATTGCAAGCAAAGCAAAAACGTGATAAAAGTAAAGAAATTATTCCTAATTGAAATTAGTTTATTGAAAATAAGGTAAATGCTTTTGAACGACAATATTTTATATCATTTTATAACAATTTGATTACTATTTTAGGTTATGACAAAACATAAATCTTGTAATAAAGCTGATAAGAAAATAAATATCAATTACAACGTGAACATTGGATGCATTAATTTTTCTGCCAAACTTATTTTGCCTTGAAGAGAGTCCTCTACGTAACCTTCAGCTACAGCTGAAGACTTCCATCCCCCAAGCGTTTTGACTGACAATAAATCGCCACCATGGTTCGCAAGCAAAGTGGCTGAACTTCTTCGGAAAATAGAGCCTTTACTGATATGTTCGTTGAGGTCATTTACGCAAAGAAGAAGCAAGAGCGGTCCAAGAATGGATCCCTGTGGCACCCCTTGTGAAACTGGAGTCTCGGTCGAGTATGCTTGAATAATCTGCTTATTTACTGTTGCGGTAATACATACCTTTTGCGTTCTATTTTGTAAGTACGACTTTATAAGATCTAATATTTTACCACGTAATCCGTATATTTTAATTTTCTCGAGTAAGATATTATAACTAATAGTGTGAATCGCTTTCGACAAATCGAAATATAAACCTAAGGTATTGATTTTGCTATCTACATGTTTGATAATAGAATTTAAAGATTGAAATAATGCCGTTTCAGTGGATTTACGGGGTACAAACCCATGGTTACAATCTGAGAAAATTTTGTTTTTGACTACATGGTTTAAAATTCTTATGTATATTATTTTTTCAAAGATTTTTGAAAAAGATGGCAATAATGATACGGGTCTATAGTTATTTGCATCGTCTATTTTACCCTTTTTATAGATAGGTATTATTTTAGATTTTTTTAAGGGACTAGGAAATACCCACTAACAAAACAACTGTTGATCACATCCGCGAGGGGGTCGCAAATAAAGTCAGCTGCTTTCCCAATTACAGCGAACGGAATATAATCTATGCCTGTAGAGAATTTTGGAGCAATTTGTTTTATTATCCTTCGAACCTCTTCAGGGTCCGTGGGACCAAGAAACATTGTGTTGGGTATGCACTTACTACTAGTAGTGCCAGTAACAGCTAGGCTATAGTTACCGGCTGAGTTTGATTGACAATTAAATTGATTACCGAACTTTTGGGCAATGACGTACGGATCGCTAATTATAGTGCCGCTTTCATTCAATGCGATTTGTTTTTTAAATTTTTTGTTTTCTTTAATATCATTAAATATCCTAAAAGTGCTTTTTATCTTATTTTTTGAATTGTTTATAATGTTTTCATTTTGCCTTATTCTATAATTTCTTAAGTATTTCTTAAACTGATTTCTTTCCAGCTTGTATTTTTCTAGGAATTTAGTACACTTCGTTTCTAAGTAAATTTTGTACCAATTTTGAACCGCTGCTGCGCGTTGTCGGATCTCGGGATTTCTGTGTCTTTTTTTATATGAGTATACTCGTGATTTAATGATTGGGAACGAATTGTTAAAATAATAATTAAATATGTTATAGAATATTTGAAGCTTACTGTCTGCATCGGGATTGATGTAGACGTCATTCCAACTTTCAGTTGTCAAATTGTCAATAAAAACGTTAAAGTTATTTTCAGTGAAATGTCGTTTACTAACATATTGCTATGATATTTAGAGGTGTTTGATTTGACTGGGGTATTGTGGTTGCTGGAAGGCAGTTTTTGGAATGCTTGCTGCAGTTCAATTTACATTTGGAGATTTATGAAGACTTGTAATATTTTAATATTCAAACTTATAAACTCAGGGTTGCGTATTTTTGCTAGAATTCCTGTTATAAATTCTAATAATTGTTATTTTTCATATGGTTTGTTTTTACTGAAAGAAAAGACAAACAAAACAGATTGATACGAAGACTATTTATGTTAATTGTAATTATAATTTAATTCAGAATTGTTAAAAAGGTTTAGTTTATAAAAAGTTTTAGAGTTACTTGATTTGTGCGTCGACTAATGTCAGTTAGGATGTCAGTGTCATTGTGACAAATATATAAAAGGATACTCTTGGACATGAGGTTTATGTGTTTGTTTTATAAAAATAAAAATCAAAGAAGGAAGACAAAAGATATAAAGAAATTTGTTTAATTAGTTACGGCTCGTCTTTGGAAAAAAAAACAGAGAATTTGATATCCTCTGGATGAAAACAGAAAGAACGAGTTTAAAACGTAATGTAAACTGATGTTTAATAGATCAGAAGAAAATATAGATGATTATCTACGAATTGTAAAAAGTACAGAAGTATTATAAGTAAAAGGCGATCGAGGAAGTTTCTTCGTTTTGGGATAGTGGTAAAAATAAATTGGAAAGAATATAAAACAGAGATACAAGAAGATTCGGATTAAGGGCGAGTATTATTTGTTGCTCGAGAGGCCAACAGAACGAAATAGAGGTTGGACACTCAGCGTTTTGCTAGAGCGAGGAATGTCATAATAAGAAGACGCTAAGTTAAGTGTTCTAATTTAATAAAAAAAAAACGATAGTAATTAATAAAAATTCATTTAATTTTCGGAAAACACATTTTGAAATTCTTTTAATAAATAAAAACTTATTTTGTAAAGTTGATATCGTTGTGTGTGTTTATTTCTATTTAAAATTAAATAAAATAACTTATTTACAAGCTAATAACGACCCTGAGAAAATTAGAAGAGTCTCATAGCAAGTTTGAATTTAATTGCGTGAATTGCAGACAGTTTAGGAATTGTTTTCTAGTGGTCACAGGACCAAGCATATCATTGCAATATATATAATCAGTCTGCTGGAGTTCATCCTGTATATTAAGTAACTGTGCATAATGATCTGAGATGTGAGCTCTAATAACGCTGCAGTCAAGCAGATTTAATGGAATATTACTGAAAATATTGTCAATAAGAGTAGCAGAGTCCACCCTTACCCTAGTCAGCTGCTGAACATGGGGCACAAAGTCCATAGTTCTACAACTCTCCTTGCATCTGAGCTAATTACCTTATTAGGATCAAGGTTCACATTAAAGTCTCCGCACACTATAAGACGACATTTTGATTTTGATAAATGATTTAGTAAATACAAGAGATTTTCACTAAATACAGCAATATTACCTTTTGGCGAAGGAGATTTATAGACACAGGTTATAACATATCTTACATTATATTTCGTTTTCAGTTCTACACAACAAAATTCAAAATGTTTTTCTAAGGGTTGAACGCTGGCTATTTCTATTACATTAGCAGCTATATTATTTTTAACAAATATGGCAGTGCCGCCACTCTTATACTCCTTTCTGCAGCTATAACCTACTAAAGAAAAATTATCAAGTTTATATAATTTTATTTCATCTAACCTCAACCAGTGTTCCGTTAAACACACTACATCTGGGTTTTCTCACCTAACAATACATTAATTTCCTCAATTTTACCTCTCATACATTGAACATTTAGATGCAACAGGCGGATATTCATACTATGCGAATCTGGTGTTACTTTGTTTGAGACCTTGTTTGTGGAGGAGAAAAATTCTTACACTCGATTACTGTCGAGGTACTTGCATCTGATGAGTACTCATCCATCGAACTTTCATCTGTCGAAATTTCGTCCATCAGACTTTCGTCCAACAAATTTTCTTTTGCACACCTCTCATCAATTTGTCACTGGTCTTAAATTTTTGTATTTTAGGAGTAAGGCAATCCAAGAAACATCAGTAACTGCAAATCGTCTGATAACGTTGGTTTTTGTGACAGGTATGGTCACAAATACTACATCGGTTTTAAACTCGATGTCATCAATAGATATTTTACACAATTCCTCACGGCAGCATGGCCCAGAAATGCCCATTATTAATACAACCTAAGTTGAAATATAATATTTATGTTAATGTGTGAATAAATAAATAAAATAAAATGTATACCTTCATTAACAGGAACGAAGAATCTGGTGATTCATTAATAAATTTTCGTATATGTTCATCATCTAATACTTTTGACTTTTTGGGGTTTTGATTTTTTGTTTGCCTCTTTAAAAATGATATAAGCTTTGCAAATTTCGAAATGTTTATATTGTTTTGGATTATTAAGCACGATTTTAACATTGAGTAGTGTGACCATAATGACCTCTTACTTGAAAATAAGCTAGCAAACAATTTTTCTGTATAATTTACAATATTTTTTGATTTGCACCACTGAACAAATTTAGAATGCACTATTTCATACCTGTGCTTTGATTTTACTGGCAATAAATTTTGAATTGCCACATTTGCAGCTTCTCGAATTTCAGGAGGTGTACAAGAAAACTCATCAGCCATTCTTCAAAATTAAAAATATGAAATATCAGTCGACAACTGCATAAAACAATTGCTATCAACCTACTTTGTTTTTTAGCTACCTACCCTTATTGGCTTGAAAATACAAACATTTTTATTTTATTAATGTATTTCTGTTCGATACAAAAAATATTGTACAAACCTTATGCGAGAAAGCTTAATCCCCGCATTCGCGCATATGAAGGCATTCGCTCGCTAGCGCTCGCTCATGCTTCAACACAGTGCTCATGCGGGAACATTACTTTGCCGCATTTGGTTTGTAAGTAACTAAAATAACATAAAACAAAAGCTAAGGTATCTGTACTTTTAATTTGTAGTGAATAAAACAAGTAACAAGTAAATTTCATTTATAATATAAATTTCGGTACTTAGTCTACAATTAGTTTATTTGGCATATGCATGTATTTCAGTCAACTGATTTCTGGACGACTGCTGGTAATCAAACACCAACAATATTTACCGAGGCGGCAAGAAAAATGTTGCTTCCAGCGGCGGATGAGCTAATCCGGCCGTGTTGAAACGGCTTTAAAAATAGAAAATCTTTTTCTGATTTTAGTTATCGAAAGGAATTTGAAGGTTGGAGTCGAGGCGACAAAGACTTTGTAAGAAATATTTGAGGCAACATCTAATAGGATATCTCAATTCTCAATATGTGTGATTGAAACAAAACATATTCATAAAGTTCTAGAGAGAAATAACTTTTACCGTTTTTCATTTCCTTTCTATCCAGTTATTGAAGTTATTAAAAAGACCTAACAAATATCAATTCATGAACTCGCCTCCTTCTATAAAACTAGCTTGTTAAAGATTGGCAAAAACAATCTTATTTTTGCAACGTTGACGTTTTCGGGGCACCGATTTTGTGAGCATTAGGCACATGTTCTACACTTTTTCACTCCTTCGACAGAAAAGTTATCCCAAAGGTTCTAATATTGATTAGCACTCAGCACAAAGAATAGAAAATCCCTTATCATACAAAGCCTACTTGTTTTCATATGAAAAGCAAAGTATTATTATTTAGCCAACAAAGCTCACTTGACGATTTCAAAATTTATAAAGTTCAAATAGGAATTTTAGCAGATTCAATCCAGAAATAAAAATTGTAGTAATGGAAAATTGTTTGCTACCACTAAAGTAAGTCTAAGCTTCGTGCATTTGCTACTGTGATTGATGGGAATGCATTTATGGAAGCAGAAATACCAGAGGATAAAGTACCTACTACAATGTGGAATACGAATATAACAACATTCATCCAGGGCTTGGTATTTCTCTCACCTATTGTTACATTCAAGTATCATTGTGTATTATTTGGATGGAGTACACGACCCGCAGGAGCTCACCCGAGGTTGGAACTTTTATTTTTCAATTTGACCAGGTTTTTATAGATCGCTCGCTACAATTTGTTATGAATGTAAAAGCACAAAAGTGTGTAATTATTATTTGTTTTTGAAATGGATCAGTAAAACATCCATTATATAAAAAAGGAATGAGCTAATTACGGACCATTATAAATTGCAGTAAAGGTAAAATATAAAATACAGAAAAAAACTGAATGTGTATGAGGGTATTGGCTAGGGCTGGGCGATATTGAAAATTTGATATCGAATATCGATAATGAAATTATATCAATAATATCGATAATATCGACGTTGTCAATATTATCGATATTATCGATTTATCGATAAATATTCCCAGCGCTAGACACCACCATAATAATTGTTACTTTTGTTGAAATTAGTACGTGTTAGGTTCGCCGTTTTAAATTATTAGTTCACCCTGTATTAAATACAATTTTCTACGAGCACATCTCTACTAAACAATTATTTGATGTCCACTCTCTAATAGCACTTGATAAGAGTTGTTTACGACAATTGACAAAGCAAAATATGCTAACAGGTGTGCATTCAATTACTGCATTCGACTATTTTCGGAACCGATAAAAATGGGCGTAAAGTTCCGATTTCTTATTAATGATTGTTACGAAGGTACGTGTGTTTCTTTGCTTAATGTCGAGGTGTTTTCTAACTCTAAATAATACAGTTCCGATTAATTCGTGATGATTTAAAAAATGAACTAGTGGGTTTGTTGTTGGTGCAATCATTGCTGAGATCCTTTGAAATTTTTGGATTCGTTGGGACCTTTTTGGTAAGCAAAAATAATAATTCGTTCACTACCAATAGAATCTGTACACAGTGATAAACGACCATTTTACCCTGACTTCTTTTGATCAGCAGTAAATGTTTTAGGATTATTTGAAAATGTTAGAAGTTGTTTGGATGTAATAAAAGCAAAAGATGGACTGGGCGATATTGAAAACTTAATATCGATTATCGAAACAACATTATATCGATAATATCGATTATGCTGATAATACAATATCGATAATGTCGAAGACACCACCATAATAATTGTTACTTTTGTTGAAATTAGTACGTGTTAGATTCGCTGTTTTAAATTATTAGTTCACCCTGTATTAAATACAATTTTCTACGAGCACATCTCTACGTAACAATTATTTGATGTCCAATCTCTAATAGCACTTGATAAGACTTGTTTACGATAAGGCGAAATATGGTAACAGGTGTGCATTCAATTACTGCATTCGACTATTTTCGGGACAAATAAAAATGATCGTAAAGTTCCGATTTCTTATTAATGCATGTTATAAGGTACGTGGTTTGCTTAATGTCGGGGTGTTTTCTAACTTTAAATAATTCGTGACGATTTAAAAAATGAACTAGTGTGTTTGTTGTTGGTGCAATCATTGCTGAGATCCTTTGAAATTCGTGGATTCGTTGAGACCTTTTTGGTAAGCAAAAATAATAATTCGTTCACTACCAATAGAATCTGTACACAGAGATAAACGACCATTTTACCGTGGCCTCTTTTGATCAGCAGTAAATGTTTTACGATTATTTGAAAATGTTAGAAGTTGATAAATATTCCCAGCCCTAGTATTAGCCCAAGTACTAGTACTTCTTTATTATGTTCCTTCTATAATTAATGTGTATACAAAACAAACTTGTAATTAGTAGCTGTTCGTAAGTTCTAGATAGCTAACTTTTATGTTTACAGAATCAACTCCTATCCAAATCTTAATTAATTTCCAATACATTTGCGTAAATTGCTATAATAATGATTCTTATCTGGTTTAAACTTTCATAGAACGCAGAGCGAATCTTCTGCGACCTTAATGATAGCAGAAACTAGATTGCAATACATTAGATTTTTATTGCAAGTATAAAAAGTTCCGTTCATGGCGCATTATAAAAAATGTCAGCTTTTTTGTTTAGAATATTACATTTAGGTCGCTTGTAAATACCGTTAAACCTACACGTTACAGCAAATCTCTGTTTTTGCAGTGCAAGTGAGTGACGTTAAGTTAAAAACAAAATTAGCTGCTGTTGTGGGAGTTAAAACCTGTCTGAATCATTTAATTTTTCATGCCCTCATAATCACAATTTTGAAGGAAATTGTAATTAAAGGAAAATTTCACTAAAGCTAAAAATAAGATACAAGAGGAGTACAACGTGTCCACTTTAATATTTTCATCATTTGGATTTTGAAAATTATAAGAGATACGTTATCGACGTTGGTTAAATTACATAAAAACTTTTGTGTTCGTATTACTAGAAAGATTATGTAGAAAATAAAATTTTCCGTTTCTGAAATATTTTAAACAAACAAAAATCGTTTTTTTGATTATTGCCAAATTATTCAAGATTATTTTATGAAAATTTGTGCTCATGGATGAAACCATTATCAAAATGCAATGGCATAATCAAAATTGCTAACACTTCCAAATGATTTGTTTGTCACAAAAAATTGTTTGCTTAATTAATTTTATAATTAAAAACGAACTGATTTTTCTGAAATTAATTACGCCATAAAACACGTAAAGTGACGGTTGTAGTAAAGGATTATTTATATTTTTTATTAATTTAATTGATGTTATAAGTATGTGTTTTATTTTACAATTTATTGTTAAGAAAAACTGTTCTGCTTATTTACGCTACCCCTAAGAGTTATTTGTTTGTGGTTAATTACCTTTAAAACAAACCGAAGTTATCTTTATTTACGATTCAACTCAAACAGAATTTTTTTATAATGCTTATTTTATTAAACAAAGATGCATGAATATTCGATTTAAAAACTTTCGTAGCAGGCGTCACAGACAAACTAGTGAACTGGCACACGAACTAAATTATAGCTCATCCCTTGCTCTAGAATTAAGAACAATCACGTAGCCAATGTTTTGAGCAATGTTTATTTGTACCTATATTTTAAAATTTTGAATAATTTTATGAACTGTAACATTGTGTCTTTTAAGGGCTATTACATAAAACATTTAAACACGGGTATGTCAACTTGTTTTTGAGTAAAGAAGCGCTAAATTCAAAATTTTTGAAAAATTAAAGCAGTCGCCATTTTGAAACTAGAAAGTTCGAAAAAAAGCGTTGAATTTACCCTCATAAAATTTTCTAAATTTTTCCTTTTTAGATTTAGAAAAATCGCTTTCCGAAAAAACTGTCTAAAAAATGTCCAACGACCGCTTCCGGTTTCGATTCGTTAGTTATGGAGCGCACATACCCCTTTCTCCCACACACCATTTTTTAAGGTTCATAGGGGTCCAAAACATGTATTTACGCGAAAATCGTAAATGTGTAAGTTTTCATGAAGTCAGTATTTACCTACACTAAAAGAATAGGAAAGTGAAAAGGCTGTTGGTACCCCAACTATCAGGGCAATATACACCGTCAATTTAATATGTCATTGTCAGTGTCTTTGGAGCTATTCACTGTAAAAATTGTCAAAGCAATGTCCACCTTATAAGTGTTTATGTATTGTATCGTCAATGCATGGAATGGACAGCAGATAATCAAAATTGAGCCAGGTTCCTGAAATAGCCATTTTCATAATTGTGGAGTAACATTCTCAGATTAATAGTCATTTAAGTATCAAGGAATGTAAGGACGTAATAACATCCGAGGTAGGCGAATACGAGCTGAGGCGGAGCCGAAGCTTGTCGCCTGCCGAGGATGTTATTAGTCGATACATTCCGTGTTACTTATTAAATTTTTCACGCTACAGGTAGAAATTTAATCATATTTTTAAAAGTTCGTTTTGACAGCTGTCATCGGAATTATTTTTTAAAAGCCCCATTATTCTAAGTTGTCTGTGCTTGTTACCATATCAACGAACAGTTAAAATCAACATTATTTTCCTAGGAACGTAAGTGACACTATTAAGTTCCGTCGTCAAGGGTAACTAGTACACGAATGTTATCAGCCACTTACGATCCCTGTAGCTATGGATGTAAGGCCTACTTACACTGCCGGTAGCGTGAAAAATTATTTTTTTGAGCATCAGAAGAAATTCATTAAAAACAAAAAGTTACTGCCAAAAAATATTATTTTTTCTATAGCAACTGTTAAAACGTGCTATTATTAACTAAAATTAGAGGGAAAAGTAGCACTTTACCATCAAGGGTAGATAAAGTAGTACTTTAACAGCAGGGATAGATAATAGTATATTATACACCAAGGTAGAAAAGTCTACTATTATAGCCTGAGGGCTACGGTTAGATCCCGAGGCGCGTAGCGCCGAGGGATGTAAGGCCTGAGGACTATAAGACTTTTCTACCGAGGCGTATATACTTTTTCTTTCACTGCTAGTGATATAAACCCTTATAATTGTCGAAAAATGACTATTTTAACTTAAATCCCTGTTTATTTAAAATTATAAAACAAATGAGTTTTTTTTTGGCATGACAGTTGTTTGAAAATTGTTAAATCATCATTGGTATTCAAAAACATTGTTTTTAAGAACTGGTTTCATCTAAAATTTTGAAATTATTAACAATTTTTTCTTTTTTACTTTGTGTGGTTGTATTATAGGCGAAATTGATATTGACAGAGTTGTCATTTATTACGACGCGAAAAACGTATATTCAAATACACCAAAGTTTTTAAAATTAAATTAATTTATTTAAACAACTATTTTATGCATAAAATACCACTAAATAGAATCTCTCCATTATATTAAATCATGCTATAAAAACGTTCTCTTTAAAACTGTCAGAGGATTATCAAAAAATATAAATTTGTTCATTATTTACCAGTGGTTAATAATGAAAAATTAGTTACCTGTCAGTGAGCAAAGGTAGAGAAATTGAATTTCACAGCATTCTATTAAGTGTCAAAATGCTACGCCATATTACTAGTAGTGAAAAAAGTACAGCAAGTGCCATTTAACCTTGCAAAAAAAATGACGATAAGTTTAAAAGGCGAGAAGCCGTTACACTCTCAAGCAAAAGCAAGGTTTTTTATTACATTTCTAGTTTCTTTGCTGTATTTTTTATACGTAACCTAAATTATCGTTAATCCCTTCTCAAAGCAAACTGTTTCTAACCTTATGGCGCACGGCCTTTGAATTTGTCAAAAAATCCACAATTATTCGTAAACCATAAATAAATTGACTTTCACTTTTTAGTAGAGTGTACCACACTGCCCAACGGAAAATTAGAGCTAGTTTAAGTTACGACTACCGACGAAACAAAGCGGAAGTAGCCGAATCAAAGCCCACTAAAATTTGCAAGGTTAGGTGGCACTTGCTGTATTTTAGTTTTTAAACAAACTCTATAGCAACCAAAAAGTTATTAAAGCCACCTACTCATTTTTTCGTGAAACTGTTCTTTTCCTGACACTTTTAAATTAAATTTATCATTGATTTTTCTTCATTTTTCGGTCTTCTTTAACAATTGCTATAGAAAAAAATGTTGTATTCCACACGACGATAAAATTTCATTATCTTCTCGATGCTTATTAGCGTCTCGGCTGACGCCTCGACGCTAAAATCGCTCTCGAAGATAAAGTGCAATTTTATCATCTTGTACAATAAATAACTATTATTTGGATAAAAATAAAAGTTGCCTTAAAAAATAATAAAACTTTTAATACTCTAATGGGCCCAAACGGCGCTTCATACGTAAGAACTAAGAAACAAACCAATTTACTATAACATCTCAAAATGACATAAAGAATAAGCAATTCCAATTCCAGTTATTTATTTATTTCATCTTTTGTTTCAATTGTCTGTTTACTACAAAGATGTATCCGTAAAACTTTGATACATTAATATTCTTTTTACTTGGAGCTGCTAAACATTGGGAATCGTAGATGCACGCTCAGTAACTTAAGCTCAAACGCGTCGCTGTTGTTAGAACTACAACGTTGTGAATAAATACTTTTGGAAATATAAAAGGCAAAAGCTTTAAAGTATAGGAAATAGTTCAAGCGTAGTTCTTCACTGATCTTTGAGAAATTACTTTTACTTTAAAGTGTTTTTAAAGAGGTTTGGTTTTACCGCAATCTCCCAAACTTGACAAAATATCAGTTTAGTAGTTCCTAAGATTTTGCAGATCCCGGGTGTATAAGAAACCTCCGCAATCCCCCTCTTTTTGCTTATTAATTTAAACCAACAAAGTTCGGAGTGAATAATACACATAGATTCCTATCATTAATTTGTTTGCACTTTCTGTTTCAACAGAAACTATCTCAGATTTCTGATTTTAAATAAAACACCCTGTATATTTTAAGACCAAAAAATACAGGGTGCTCTATTTAAACTAAGAAATCCTTGAATTATTTCCTGTGAAGTTGAAAGTACAAAAATTATTTTTTTGCACTTTTTGTTTCAACGAAAATTATTCCAGATTTCTTATTTTAAATGAAACACCATGTATAGGTTGACGTCAAAATATACAGGGTGGTCTATTTTAACTAAGAAATCCTTGAATTATTTCCTGTGAAATCGACAATGTAAAAATTATTTTTTGCACTTTTTGTTTCAACGAAAATTATTCCAGATTTCTTATTTTAAATAAAACACCATGTATAGTTTGACGTCAAAATATACGGGCTGCTCCATTTTAACTGAGAAATCCGTGAAATATTTCCTGTGAAACCGAAAGTACAAAAATTATTTTTTTGCACTTTTTGTTTCAACGAAAATTATTCCAGATTTCTTATTTTAAATGAAACGCCATGTATAGGTTGACGTCAAAATATACAGGGTGCTCTATTTTAACTAAGATATCCCTGAATTATTTCCTGTGAAGTTGAAAGTACAAAAATTATTTTTTGCACTTTTTGTTTCAACGAAAATTATTCCAGATTTCTTATTTTAAATGAAACACCATGTATAGGTTGACGTCAAAATATACAGGGTGCTCTATTTTAACTAAGATATCCTTGAATTATTTCCTGTGAAGTTGAAAGTACAAAAATTATTTTTTGCACTTTTTGTTTCAACGAAAATTATTCCAGATTTCTTATTTTAAATGAAACACCATGTATAGGTTGACGTCAAAATATACAGGGTGCTTTATTTTAACTAAGATATCCTTGAATTATTTCCTGTGAAGTTGAAAGTACAAAAATTATTTTTTGCACTTTTTGTTTCAACGAAAATTATTCCAGATTTCTTATTTTAAATAAAACACCATGTATAGTTTGACGTCAAAATATACGGGCTGCTCCATTTTTACTGAGAAATCCTTGAATTATTTCCTGTCAAACTGAAAGTAAAAATTATTTTTTTGCGCTTTTTGTTTCAATGAAAATTATTCCAGATTTCTTATTTTAAATGAAACACCATGTATAGGTTGACGTCAAAATATACAGGGTGCTCTATTTTAACTAAGAAATCCTTGAATTATTTCCTGTGAAACTGAAAGTAAAAATTATTTTTTTGCACTTTTTGTTTCAACGAAAATTATCCTAGATTTCTTTTTTTAAATGAAACACCATGTATAGTTTGATGCAAAATATACAAGGTGATCTATTTAAATTAAACAATCCTTGAATTATTTCCTGTCAAACTGAAAGTAAAAATTATTTTTTTGCACTTTTTGTTTCAACGAAAATTATCCTAGATTTCTTTTTTTAAATGAAACACCATGTATAGTTTGACGTCAAAATATACGGGCTGCTCCATTTTAACTGAGAAATCCTTGAAATATTTCCTGTCAAACTGAAAGTAAAAATTATTTTTTTGCACTTTTTGTTTCAACGAAAATTATCCCAGATTTCTTATTTTAAATGACACACCATGTATAGTTTGATGCAAAATATACAAGGTGCTCTATTTAAATTAAAAAATCCTTGAATTATTTCCTGTCAAACTGAAAGTAAAAATTATTTTTTTGCACTTTTTGTTTCAACGAAAATTATCCTAGATTTCTTTTTTAAAATGAAACACCATGTATAGTTTGATGCAAAATATACAAGGTGATCTATTTAAATTAAACAATCCTTGAATTATTTCCTGTCAAACTGAAAGTAAAAATTATTTTTTTGCACTTTTTGTTTCAACGAAAATTATCCTAGATTTCTTTTTTTAAATGAAACACCATGTATAGTTTGACGTCAAAATATACGGGCTGCTCCATTTTAACTGAGAAATCCTTGAAATATTTCCTGTCAAACTGAAAGTAAAAATTATTTTTTTGCACTTTTTGTTTCAACGAAAATTATCCCAGATTTCTTATTTTAAATGACACACCATGTATAGTTTGATGCAAAATATACAAGGTGCTCTATTTAAATTAAAAAATCCTTGAATTATTTCCTGTCAAACTGAAAGTAAAAATTATTTTTTTGCACTTTTTGTTTCAACGAAAATTATCCTAGATTTCCTGTTTTAAATGAAACACCAGGTATAGTTTGACGTCAAAATATACAAGGTACTCCATTTTAACTAAGAAATTGAAATTATTTTTTGTAAAAACCAAAAGTACAAAAATCAGAATTTACGTGAAATAAATAGGAATATTATACTGCAGCTATTATTTATTTCTTTAAAATTTAAAGACATTCAAAAATGGGAGAGCCTTGTTTTGTTTACACCCACACACAAACAGACACTACCCAAAATTCCTTGCTCTTATATCTTGACCTAAGAAAATATTTGAAAAAGAGGTGCAAAGATTTACGCAAACAAATTAAGTATCGGACATTTCGTATTTCCATTACGTTGTGCTTACAATACAACTTTTATTGCGTGTTAGTCAAAAAGACAAAAAGCTAATTTAAGGTTTCCATAAAGTTTCTTAACTTCTTTAAAAAGTGCAGCGTTAGTTTTCCCATATTTCAATAACTCTTGAAAGTACTACACGTTACGTCAAAAGTAACAGGAAAGAAAGCTAAAATATCGCAGTTCTACCACTTCCGCGTGATTTCGCTTGTAACTTCCCCAATATTTCACTCCACTCAAAAATTTTCTGACGCTTTGCTCACGTCAGTGCGATTACTTATCAACGTGTGAACCACCACCTTAGGGAGAAAAGATATTCGATCAATGCGCCTATGAAGCGTGGAAACCTGCAGGCTATTACACTTCCCATTGCTCTCCCCCTTGGCTGCAGATTGTTCAATCACACCAACTACCTATTCCGTACACGTTATCTCGAAAAAATTCCGCGCTTCTGGTTCAACAACCACTGATAGACTTGATTTTACCAAAGATTAAAGCGCTGCTACACACTCAACTACCCTAAAATCTGCACTAAAGCTTCGACGACAGTCATTCCAGGAGCTTTGTCATGGCTTTCATGTTTGCTTCGAACGAATCGTTTCAACTTTTATGCTCGATACAACTGCTTCGTAAAATGAAAATATAGAGGTATTTCCGATTCGCATGTACGTAAAATTTCTGAATGTTATAAATCAGAATTTTATTTTGCTTTTTATCCGTGTCAGTATCAGAACGAAACAATTTTCTTACATAAAGTTCGCTTTTGATAGAAATAGTTGTATTGATTTTGTGCTTTAGTGTAACATTTTGAAGACAAATTGTTGCACAGACTAATGTGCTAGATACATTCGATTCTACATTTTTTAAAAACTGAAAGTTCTGTACACAACTATCTGGTTCCACGTTGTCATTGTCCCATTGATTAAAATAATCAGTAAGCCAAAAGCTAAAATGTCTTCAACTATTAAAAAATTAATAATTTATTAATAAAATAAAACGCTTGGTAATTGTTTCACAATTTGTTGGTTTTTATTTACTCAACTCGAGTTTCAACCATCACGGTCATCGTCAGGAGTTTACAATACATAAAATAATAAAATAGTTTTATTGTAAACTCCTGATGATGACCGTGATGGTTGAAACTCGAGTTGAGTAAATAAAAACCAACAATTTGTGAAACAATTACCAAGCGTTTTATTTTATTAATAAACTATTAATTTTTAATAGTTAACTATTTATTAATAATGTTTCACCATGTGCCTACCACACAATCAATTCAAAATATTAAATTTTCTTCTACTTTAAAATGTGTTGTTTAATATTCCATGCATGATTAAAAGGTTCTAAATTAATAGAAGTAAGTAGTCTGCTAATTACTAGGTATGCCACTAGGCAATCTTCATTAGCGAGCAAAGGAAACCAGAAGTACAGTTAAATCCGTAGTTGTTGTCATGATTAAATTATAATATGTATAAGAGGTAGCCATTATAATTGTTTCTACGTTCTTTTGAAGCGCTGCAAACGAAAACGTAGACTCTACGACATGGATTGGTCTTGTAAAATAATGCAAACTCTGTAAAATATGGAGAGGGTTGCGTTACTTGTGATAGGCTACCCATACACAATCTTGAACTAATTTTTCTTCACTCGATGCTTATCTTTCTTCCCTTTCCTTCCTTGGAAGCATTTATCTGCCTTTTCCTTTCTACTGTCCTGCGTAGAATCACTAGCATTCTATCTACTACCTACCTATATAGTAAATCGGGTTCTTCTCTACCTGTCTCAACTAGTATTGAGGGGCCCTTGCTACCAGAACCCACATATTTACGCGTCTAGTATATAACGCGCATATTCCTTTGTACAGCAGGTATAACAGTCCAACATGGGTAGCGTGAAGCCAGAGTTCGGTAAAATAAAAATAGGACTGCGAATAAGAATTATTTACAATGTTTATTATATGTCTAGTTCAAATCAAAATAAGGTGTATATTAAAATGTAATTTAGGTATTCCAATTATTATTTACAATCAAACAAATACACAATAAAAAATAACCAAAATAATGCCTCCTAATGGACGAACCGACTCTGGTGAGTTGACCTCGACCGTGTGGGCGTCGCGGGCGTTGCCGGCGTCGAATGTCTCCTCGCAACCTTCTCGTATCGACCGCCTGTTCGAATTTCGATCGCTGATCTGGTAAAAATGGCGTTCGATTGTTTTGGGGTGTCTGTGGAATTAAACCAATGTTTTTCGCACATCATTAACATAATTAAATGTCTGTAAGAAAATTAATTATAGTACGGTGTTGTGCGGCTCCACTATTGGTTTGACTAGAAATAAACAGTTTATATTTGCGATCAAGGTTTCGAAAGATAAGTGATCTGTATTTTATTATTTAAACTGTCTTTTACGGGATTTAAACAACGAAATTCATCGGGTGAATTTACTGGGAAATATATACAGGGTTAGGTTTAAATGAAAATACTACTCCAACTCGCGGAAAGTTTCGAAGATAAATAAAAATACGGAATCCTAATAAACGACAAAAATAACTGGAAATTCTGGTTTAATAAAATGTTTTCAATTTCAACGAGAGACATTCCTATTCCGAAATTAAATACATTTATTAAAGTGGCCAAGGTTTTAGTTCATATAAAAACTAAACTAACTCACTAAACGAACCAAACGTCAACTTCTGCTTAATTAAATATTGAATTTTTACGCAAGATAAATCTTCACGTCAAAATCTAATATTCAATGTCTAGGTTTAAACGATTTAATTTAAAATAAAGTCATCGCCAAGTTCAAATTAAATCCCAGCTCGGTTTAATTCGAAATCCAGGTTTTGAATAATGAAATCAAAAATTTTCTAACAGGTAAAACTGTTCAAAGTAAATAAAAAATTTTACTTAGTCGGAAATAAATTGAAACGGTAAATAAATCTTCGGGTCTGAAATCAAAGTGAAGCATATCGGAAGTCTTGTTTCGAAGGAAAGCAAGGTAAATGTCTTTTTAACTGGGGTGGTGCAATGGTTTTATACCTGGTGAATGTGGTAGGGGTTTTGAACAGGGTTGCAAAATTCTGGTAGTATACCTTTCCCCACGCACCACGTCCCGTCGCAAGCACTGCTCTGTAAATTTCGGCTTGGAGCGCCGCGAGCGAGTTTTCTTCAAACTAATGTAACAAATTAAATTCTTATAAATTTTTAAACTGTTACAGTCGGTTTGCCCCGTTACACAAGCCGCTACAGCTTTCAGTAAAGAGAAGCAAGTTTGGGTATATACTGTTTGTTTGTATTATTGAGACACACGCTGCAGCAGGAGCAGGCTGCAATTTTAAAATCCAACTTCGATAAGAAAGCATGCAGGCTAGCCTCCCGGTTGTTTATGTAAAAAATTTGCGCACTATTAAATGTCGACTGCTTGCGTAGAGTTGCCGTTGAAGATACGAACATCAACAAAGTTTACAAAGATTTACTGTATTACACAATGTTGCAGAGAAAGACGCTGAATGCTGTCACCGTCAGCTGTGTCGGTCAAGTGGCGCGCGTTAAATGTCCCAGGCTTCCACAGCTGCCACGTCAGCAACTATTGATAACCCAAAAATTACCTACTCCGAAATGCGGTTACACTAATAATACACTAACAATACATAAAAAATGACCTCAACTAAGTTTTGGCTGTCATTGTTTTGCGGATCCTACACAGTATAGCATATTTTATACCAAGTATATACAGATTAAATTTAATGTGAATTTTTCTGGATCAATTTCTTAAAGACGACGAATCAATCATATGCGAAAATCGGGAAGAAAGTGTTTTTCCCATTGTCTGTGTAACAAGGGAAGAAAGTAATACTTCTTTTACCGCTCGTGCTGTTTATTTTGACGAGCCGAAGGTGACTAAAATAAAGCACACAAAGAAAAAAATACTTTTTTCCCGATTTTCACATACGATTGTTTTGTTGACCTTGAGAAAATTTATCAAAAAACATTCATTATAAGATTAATCTAAGCGTAAGTTATTTAATTCGAAAGTTGTGTAACAATTGACATTTTCAAGTAAGATGCTGTTGATGAACACATTTAAAAGCAGGAGGAAATAGTTCATTTTGTCTCCCACTAAGCAACAATTGTCTACTTTCGACCACCAGATGAGGGTCAAAAGGCTTATTTTCCAAGGTCGACGAAAAAATCATATGCAAAACTCGAGAAGACAGTGTCTTTTTTCGTTTGTGTGTGTAACAAGGGAAGAAAATGATACTTTTTTTCCGCGGGTGCTGTTTATTTTGACGAGCCGAAGGAGAGTGAAACAAATCACACAGAAAAGAAAATTCTCCCGACTTTCACTTTCATTTTAAAATTAATCTAAATTAAATTATTTAAGTTGACAGCAGAGTACAAATTGACATTTGCAAATAAGATTCCGTTGATAAATAAAATTCGCATTTAAAAGCAGGAGGAAAAGTTTCCTTGTTACACTATGTAACAATGGAAGGAAGTGATATTTTCTCCCCACGTGTGCGTGTGTCTTTGGCTCATGAAATAGAGCCCACAAGGAAAAAAAAGACACTTTTTTCTCGAGTTTCAGATATGATTTTGCATCGATCTTACGAAATTTATCACAAAAACATTCATTTTAAAATAATCTAAATTAAATTATATAATTTGAAAGTTGTGTAAAAATTGACAGTTGCAAGTAAGATGCCGCTGATAAACAAAATTCGCATTTAAAAGCGGGAGGACAGGCTCCCTTGTTACACTATGTAACAAGGGAAGAAAGTGATACTGTTTCGCGTGTGCTGTTTATTTTGACGAGCCAAAGGCGAGTAAAATAAAGCACACAAGGTAAAAAAAAGACAGTTTTCCCGAGTTTCACATACGATTTGTTCGTCGACCTTGAGAAATTAATTAAAAAGCATTCATGTTAAAATTAATCTAAATTAAATTATTTAATTTTATAGTTGTGTAATAATGACATTTGCAAATAAGATGCCGTTGATAAACATAATTTGCGTTTAAAAGCAGGAGTAAGAGTTCACTTTGTCTCCCGCCGGGAGGCACATTTACTTTGTCTCCCGTTAAGCAACAATTGGCTACTTTCGACCACCAAATGAGGGTCGAAAAGTCTACTTTCCAACAAGGTCAACGAAAAAAGTTTTTTTGCTCATCTGGATAGTAGAATAAAGTTGCATGTAAAAATTAATACTTTCACGTGTATTACACTTCTGGATATGAGGTTGGTCGGCTCAAAAAAATGACGTAATTATTTCAGCTTAGTTTTATAGTGGTAGAGCAGAACTTTTCTTTTCATAAAAACGAATCTCAATCTAACAAAAAAATGTCGTCTAACGTTTAGTAATTCTGCAAACAACATGCTTCCAAAACCAAGATTGTTACGTCGAAATAAAGGATGCGGTCACACTGAATATTAGCTTTTAGGGAAAACAGTGATAGAATTTTATTTTACGACGCCCATATTTCGATTCACATAAGCGAAAAATATTTGTCACGCTCTTTTTATATCTTAAATACTACAAGAGAACGATTTTTGATAAATTTATCAGCAGGATTATTGTTTAAGGGATGAGGGAGCACTATGAGGTTGAGATGGTTTGAAAGTGATTGTTGTAAAATGGAGGCGATTATTGAGGAATTTTATGCGCGGGTGAAGGTACACTAAGGGTTTTCTTGGGGATAACATTATTTTTTAAAAGGCAGCTTCTCATTTCTTTGAGGAAATTCCCTGGTTGGAACGTGGGAAGACAAAAGGCGTGCTAATCAATGAAATGTAATACTGCTTTTAGAATTTAAATTTTAAATTTCGGTTGTTCAATAGATAACGTGATTAAATAGTTATACAAAAGTTTTGTGAAAATCAATTTCAAAGTCTTTTTTGATGTTCTTGCAAAAGAAAATTCTAAGCTAAAATAATGCCGATGGGCACTGATAAGAAACGAATGGCAATCAGTGGCGGTTTCTCCATTGGGTCAAATGATCATTGACCTCCCAATACAATAAGAAAATAAAACAATTACTTTTTGTTTGAGTAAATAACATATTACACACTATAAAATTTAAAAAATACCATATAGTTAACGTTTGTATGAGATTTCAATGTGAGAACGTTTATTAGAGCTCCCACAGGATCCGAAAAGTTTGAATGTTTGAATATCGCGCGCGGGTTAAGCGAATCCATGCGAGGGTCATATGGCGGTTTGTCCACAATTCAGCTATACGCCACCGAATAAAGCCGCCCGCGCCGGCGTAAAAAGCCTTTAAATGAATAAGACTGAAATAGAAAGCTCATTGCGGTAAAATACAGATTACACAAGCTAAAAAGGAAAGAAGCTGGTGCGCATTAGAGACTTCAGGGTCGATGACCCCAGTTTCTGATTAAATGAGTAGAATAACAGAGCATGCTAATCTCGTGTAGTTGGTGTATTTCTTCACACGTTCGTTTTATGTTGGTATGACACAATGTTAGTAACAAACGTTCTTTGTATAGAAATAATCGGGGAATTTTTTGTAGAGCGGTTTTGTCTGTGATGTGTTCTTGTGTAGTAAACCATAATTGTGTAGTAAATCTTAATTTAGTGCTATAAAATTTCTGTGCAAAAAATAATGGAACGTAAAGCTCAACGTGGTTTGAAGTTTGAAGAACGTTTGAAGTTAAAGGAAAACGGTTGCCCACAACCAACTCTAATTATTAAAAAAATATCATTGTATAGAAATAAGGAGGTTAACAGGTATTTTAATAAGTCAATGTATGCTTTATCGGATTGGATTTGTGGATGTGATATAAGAAACGTTTTCTTCTGTTTCCCGTGTCTGTTATTCTGCGATGACGCAATGTGGTGTAAAAACGGCGTGATTGACTTAAAACATTTAAAAATTAAAGTACCAAAACATTTTTTATCAGCAAATCATATGAAAAATTCGATGAATTTTGCCACACTTGGTAATGTGGATATCAGATTGCAACTGGACCGCGCTTATCGAAAATCTATTAAAGATTTTAATGAAAATGTTAATAATACGTATATTTTAAATAAGATTATAGATTGCATAAAGTGTTGCGAGGTAATATAGAAAAAGTTAGGCATTACACTCCTAATAATTTCGTGCCAGCTGCTCCATCGACATGCAGAAAAAGAAATAAAATAAATGAAGATTTAAAACTTCTAATTGCAGTAGAAATTTGCAACATAATTGTATCGGAGGTTGAACATAGATTTATATTTTCTAATCATCTAATTGTTTCGCAGTTATTTCAAGTAAATAAATTCGAGGAGTACAAAAAATGTTTTTCACAAAATGTTTTTAAATTACTCAAGACTAGTTAAAATTAAAAACTAAACTAGAAGTGCTATACGATCGTAAGGATTTTTATGAAAGTGCTGTTGCAATACTACAATTATTTATAAACAATAATCTTTGTCAGACTTTTACCGAGAGTGTAAAACTTATTAAAATTTTGTGTACTTTGCTGATGACAACGATGGAAAGCCAGCGTTGCTTCTATACTTTAAAAAGAATAAAAACATTTTTGCGTAACACGATAGGATAAGAAAGGTTAACTGTGTTAGCTATGTTAAGCATAAAAAAATCGTTTTTTAATAACATTGACAATTTTAATGAACTAGTGATAGATCATTTTTCCAACACGAAGGAGCAAAGGATCGACTTGAAATATAAGTCTACCTAAAATATGGCTGGGTAAGTACATTTTTATCAAAAAATATTTCAAAATGACCCCCCAGTACGCCACACCACGAGCCGCCACTGATGGCAATCATTGTTAACTGCCATCTTGGTAAATGCGCATCACACTTTTTGATAAAATGTTTACTTAAGTTTTGTCAGTATGGTGTAAATATACAGGATGTATCAAATTGCGTGTTAACTATATCTATCTTGCTTAGTTTCTGAAAGAACTGGAAAAAACTGAAATTTTCGATTTTTTGTTTTCGGCTATAACTCATTTATCATTTATGTTACATATTTCTAGTTCACGCATTATTAGGACACTTTCTTATGCTGAATCTAAATTTTTGTTCAGGTTTGGTTACCATTGCTCATTTTCGACTCTCAACGTTTTTTTCCTTATGGTCAGCATTTTAAATTTTTTCATATTGAATAGGGTTTTTAATTCTGATATCAACGATGTGTACACTTTGCATTATGTATAAGTTTTGAGCATTTTATTACAGAAAATAAAAATTTCGTAAGTGTGCCATGGAAAGACCAGGTCATTTAATTTGTTTTGAAAAATTCTAGTGGGCCATAAACTGATGGAAGTAAAACAAAACAGTATTTTTATTTACTTTTACCTTTAGATACATTACGTACGCGAAAATTTCAGCAAACTTTGTTTTGAGCGTAGGCAGCAGGTTATGTTATTTTTTATAAAAACAAATAAATGACAAAAATTCCACTTGCAGTTTTTATGTTTGCAAGTCACATAACAAATTTGAATAACAGGTTAAATAAATGTTCAAAACATTTAACACCTTTGTAAAACATGCTCAGAAGCTCGTCTAAAATAAACTCTCTAATTTGTGTGTTAGTAGCTGTGTCATTTATTTGTTTTGAAATTCACAAACATTTAAAAACTGTACCGTTAATGAATGAACAAATTGATCTATTAAATTCTCCTCTACTGGACATTTTCGAATAAGAAATCAAGTCATCTGCAGACGATTACCAAGATAAGTAAAAAAGTTCTATTGCTATAACAACACTAACTGTTTACTTTCATATAACCTTTGACAATGACATGTAAACATGCCGAAATACGTATAAGGTTTAAATAAATAGATATTGTTAAAGTGATTAAGTATTTTATATACAGATACTCATTAAATATGGACTTTAACGAAGTAAAGCTGGAATTGATAAATAAATGAAGTGGTCTTTCCATGGCACACGTAAGAAATTTTTATTTACTGTAATAAAAATGCTCAAAACTTAAACAAATCGCAAAGTGTGACACATCGTTGAAATCAGAATTTAACAATTTAACAATTTAAAATACCGACCATAAGAAAAAAGAGTTGACAGTCGAAAATGAGCAATGGTAACAGTTATACCAAATCTGATAAAAAATTTAGATTCGGCATGAAAAAGTGTCCTAATAATGCGTGAACTAGAAATATGCAATATAAATGACAAATGCGTTATAGCCGAAAACAAAAAATCTAGAATTTCATTTTTTTTTTAGTTTATTCTGAAACTAAGCACGATAGCTCCAATTTCTTTTCACATTATTAGTGGGCATAAAATTCCACAACTTTTCTCTAATTTAACCATAGTCGTATCTCTGCAAATAAGCGAGATCACGCAATTTGATACATCCTGTATAGGGTGTTCATTTAAAAAGTTTCCAACCGTAATATTAAGAGAATCAGTACACATATTGAAATGCGGTTTGTGTGAAAATTTTAGGTGTCAAGAAGGACACATTTTAGGTGTCGATGATGGATAGCAATGCCTCTTCTCACCCACAGCCTACCATTTAAACCATACCTTTAAAATTATAAATAACACCCTACCCCTTATGAGACGTCAAATTAAAGTTCTACAAAAAGTTAGTCTTTTTGGGAAAAGAAAATTAAAATCCTTTGATTCGTTTAAGAGTTATTAAGTAAAACGGATTTTTATTGTGTAAAAATGGAAGTATTTAAACAAATGGACCCCGCTATCATAAATGTCAACTAATTTTGAATTACAGAAGCTGTAGAAAATCAACATGCCGAACATGAAAACGTACAAGTGGATGCAGCCTTCTTCAGTACCAGCGAAATGGAGCCCCTGTTTATTACGTATTATGCTATTATCCTAATAAGTGGATTGGCAGAAGAAGAGTAATCGAGTGGACAGCTAGATCTCCAGATCTGACGCCACAACATTTTTTTACGAAAGCACTTAAAATTTGTAGCTTACAAGACGCCCGGTGGATATTCAAGATTTAAGAAATAGAATAACAATTGGGAGTGTAAGGGATATCCGCCGAGAAACATTAGAAAACGGACCATTGTTTAATAAATAACGGGGAACATTTTGAACATTTACGGTAGTGTTGTAGAAGATGCTTCGCGTTTTGTTACTGAAACAATTTATAAAATCTGTGGTAACTTGGTGCATTTAGTTTAAATACTTGGCTACCATTTTTTACGCAAGAAAAATACTTTTAAACTAATAACTCGAGCACGAATCAACCGATTTTAATTTACTGGGCGACAAAAGACTACATTTTGCTAGCAGAGCTATGCGACATAAATAAATGTTCTGCAAAAAAATTATTAGTTATGCAATAATCACATTATCAAAATAATAAAAAAATTCTTTAATAAAATTATTTTGATTAACTCAAGCACATAAAAGTGTGTTGTACATAACTGTCACGGTCCCTGCAGATGCTACCAGAAAAATTAATCAAGAAAATAAAGAAATAGAAACGTCGTGGTCCAGTTTTTAATTTTATTAATATTTGAATATAAGTACGGCTTCAGCATGTGCTAAAGTCATTTAGGCTTCACTAGAAGCTCCCTTCTTGGAAGCGTGCAGAAATAGGTGATCTCCGAGGGTTAGAATTCGAATCTAAACCCCTCAGTTGCGTGCCAGGCATAGCAGAGGGAAATGTGGATTCACATCCCACCTGGGCAGATTAAATTTTCCTCTACATTCAGGATTTTCTTTAAGTTCTACCATCCATACCTGCCTACGCATTTTTCAAAGAGGAACATCTCTTTACTGACAAAGAGGTAAAAGGAATAAAACATTCCCAGCATTACACACTCTTAAGTGCTCGTTTTTCATTTTTGAAAATGAAAGAGTTTTTGGATGGGGTAACTTTCTTGATGATAAATCCTATTCTATTTGTTAGTTGTTGGCTTTGCATGAAAAAAACAGCATTCCGAGAAAATTTGAAATAAGTATTGCGAGCGAAAATAATAACTGCAAAACGTTTAATGGAAAAATCAGTGAAAACATATTCTTTCTATCATTCCAATTTAAATTATTTCTATATCGATGGAAAAATATATTAAAGGAGCAATTGGAGTACAAAATTTTGTATTACGAAATCAGCAAGCGATGTTTCAATTTAAATTCAGATGCAAATCCAATCGAACAGCAATCATTTGCATTAAACAAATTGGGTGGGTCTAGAACAGCAATCATTGGCATCGGGAAATTCAGGAGGAAGTTGCAGTTGGAAGCACTGTGTGTGCCTGTGCAGCATATGAGCCAGTTGAGTGCGCATTTCTACTTGAAATTAATGTTATTGCCGTCCGAAATCCAATCCTGATCCGGCGAATATGGCTTTGAAATGTTTGATGATGGAGATATATGAATTCGCCAGCTCAATTTTAAATTAATATTCAATGTGGGGGCAGTTGCGAAAAGAAATACTTCCAATATGCGACTCGAGTTTGTTTTAAAGCTTGCGTTAGTTTAGTTTGCAGAAATGTGATCCTAATTTAATTTTTAACTCCTTTCTGTGTGGCTTCCTCTTCCGCGACACAGATGCGACGAGAGAATACTAAAAACGGTTTCAAGCATTCGTATGTCTTCAATTTCTTATACAAATAACTGCAATACCCGGAAAGCTTAGGGTTTCCACAGCTTTCATGAACTTAACGTCTCTGCATCACTCTTTTAATAAAGATCGAGTTATTTGTTCTCCATTTATTATTTTCTTTTCCAACCTGCGACGTACATGGGCTTTATTAAGACTCGAACAAATAATGATCAATAATCCCGCTACTTGTAGACCTCAAGAGCGAATTCTTGTTTCCAAAACAAAACTGAAAAAAACAAGCCATTAAATTATTAACAGTCCCACGACAACAATATCTCTTATGTAAATTTTCTTAAGTAAGATGATTTTGGGCAAAATTTATTATCCCCAATAGAAAGCACGCGAAAGAGAGGCGTAAAATTAATTTTTAAACCGCATTTGTTTGCTCACAGATTTAAATTATTTGCATAATTAATTTCGGGTACGCTTTTAATGTCACTTCACATTCAGGAACTCATTGGTGAACTAATTTTCCGGCAAATGTTCTACGCACTAGAAACTTGCACACCTACTTGAATAAATTTGTTTTCGTAAGTAGTTTGCGTATTTGGTACTCGAGAATGGTATTAAAATATTCTGTTAGTGTAGTCCTAATCTGACTGGCATACTTTTTAAACCTGTAGCATTACTAACAGAGCCCGCAAGCTATGCCCCGCGCTTTCTTTTCATAACTTCTTTTAGAAAAATTGACAGCAAGTACATACAAAATGACAAATCACGAATCGTAATCAACCATATATGAAATCCACAGTTAAACTTATCGCCCTGTATCTTTGAAATAAAGCAGCTTTCCGAAAATAATCAAAGAACAAAATATTCTTAAAATAACACAGGGAATCACCTCTTGAATTTTTGCCGCATGTTTACTAAACACTCTGTATAATGGTATAATGGAGCGTAGTAAGCATGCGATTCCCGAACTGGTATCAAGTACTCTTCCGACTGACCGCTAATTGCTGTGAAAATACACATGACTAAATAGACACGTCCAGAACAGTCTTATTTAAGATTTTGCGAAGTTGTAGACTAAAATATGTATATAGTGCTGATGCGCCTTAGAGTAAACAGTCGAACTGTGGTTTGACGGTGTATGAAGCCCCAACAATAATAAACCTAATCAATATTTAACAGCACGAAATGGAGCAGCATTAAACCAACCAACCCCACAAATAAAACAAATTCCATCAACTCCTAGAGTCATAAATGACCCAAAAAATGTAAACAATTCACAAATCAAAGTAGGGCTGCAGTACGATGCTCAAGCAATAGCACTACAACCTCAACAAAGTCAGCATCCTCAATTATGTCAACAACAACCAGATTACAACATTATAATGTTTCTACAACAACAAAACGCATACCTTCAGCAACAAAATATACAATTACAGCAGCAAATAGAAAAACAACAACAAGCTATATTGGAGTTGACGCAAGAAATCAGACAGCTCAGAGAAGAGATGAGGCGCTCAACAAATCCCAAGAAATAATGGCGCAATTATATAAAATAGCCCTATGGAACGCAAATGGCATTACAAACCATAAATACGAAATAGAACTATTTCTGACTTTACACAAGATCGATATTTTACTTATATCGGAATCCCATTTAACAACTAACACCAGTTTCAACATACCAAATTACGTAACTTATAACGCAGCCCATCCTGACACAGAGAGAAGGGCCAGCGCTGGAGCGGCTGTCATTATACGACAAGGTATCAAACACCATATGCTTGATAAGATTGAAGAAACATATCTTCAGGCGGCAAGCGTAGTTATCGAAGATTGGCATGGACCAATAACTGTTTCCGCAGCTTATTGCCCACCAAACTACCGTGCTAATAAAGAAGGCTTTATACAGTATTATAATCAACTCGGGCATAGATTCCTAGCCGGAGGCGATTACAACGCGAAGCATACCAGTTGGGGATCTAGAATAACCGCTCCTGGAAGGGGGAGAGTACTACACGGGGTCATACAACAATTGCACCTTAACCATTTATCCACTTATGAACCAACGTACTGGCCAACTGATCCCCAAAAAATACCAGATTGCCTAGACTTTTTTGTTATTACAGGCTTTACACCGGGACAGTTGGACATACAATCAAATTACGACATCGCGTCTGACCATACCCCGGTAATAGCAACCATCTACTCCGAAATAAAGAAAAAAGAGCATACAACAAAACTTTATAATCAGAACACAAATTGGGAATACTTCAAAGAATCACTTAATGCAAAGATAAATCTAAGGGTTTCACTCAAAACGATGGAAGAGCTGGAAACCGAAGTACAAAATTTCACAAAGCAAATACAAGAAGCTGCATGAGAAGCAACAGCACCTCCAATACCGAAACAACGGAAAACAGCAGACTATCCAGTAAATATTCGAGAAAAAATAGTAGAAAAAAGAAGACTCCGTAAAATCTGGCAAACGTCGCGACACCCACAGGACAAAACAAACTACAATAGAGCAGCAAGACAACTAAAAGGATTACTAACAAAACTCAAAACGACTCATTTCAACAATACCTTGAAAGCCTAACGCCAACAGCTGACACCGAATACTCCTTATGGAAGGCCACACGTAGACTAAAACAGCCAAGAACACATATACCACCCATAAGAAAACCGACTGGTGAATGGGCCAAAACAGATAAAGATAAGGCCAAAACTTTTGCTGACTATTTAGAAAATGTCTTTAAACCGCATCCTGCTGTTGGAGAAGATCAAGATAATGAAATTCAAACGTATTTAGAAGAACCAGGACAAGCAGGCGGACCTACAACCGGTAACACTGAAAGAAGTAAAAGACATAATTACTAATGACCTAAATCCAAAAAAAGCACCCGGTTATGACCAAATAACGGGAAAATTAGTTAAAGAACTCCCGCGTATAGGGATAGTTATGTTGACAGAACTTGTAAATGCAGTTCTCAGATTAAAATACTTCCCAGCGCAATGGAAGACAGCGGAAGTTATATTAATACAAAAGCCGGGAAAGCCACCGAACGAACCTTCCTCCTACCGACCGATTAGTCTGCTGCCCATTATGTCCAAGATAGCTGAAAAACTTCTGGTTAAAAGGTTAAATAAAATAGTTGCCGAAAGAAATCTGATACCGGACCATCAATTTGGTTTCAGATGCCAGCATTCTACGATAGAACAAGCGCATCGAGTCGTTGACACTATCAACAAGAGCTTTGAGGAAAAGAGTTATTGTGTAGCAGTATTCCTAGATGTCAGCCAAGCATTCGACAAGGTTTGGCATCAGGGACTGTTATATAAACTCAAAAGAAACCTACCGTATGAAATGTACCTTATCCTCAAATCATATCTGAATGAAAGATACTTCCGGGTAAGATACGAGTCAGAGCTAACAGCAATATACCCAATAACATCAGGAGTGCCACAGGGCAGTGTGCTGGGCCCGATTTTGTACCTGCTTTTCACAGCCGATCTTCCCACAAACGAAACTATAACCACAACCACATTCGCAGATGACACTGCCATCTTAGCCGTACACCGAGATCCAGTTGAAGCCAGAGATCTACTACAGCAAAACATCCATGAAATAGAAGAATGGACTAAAAAATGGCGCATTAAGGTAAATGAGGACAAGTCAAACCACATTACATTTACCAAATGTCGCGGAAGCTCACCACCAATAACATTAAATAATGAAACTATACCTACCACAGATAGTGTTAAATACCTGGGTATCCATTTCGACAAAGGACTAACATGGCGCACGCACATATGGAGAAAGCGTAAACAACTGGGAGCTAAACTTCAAAAACACTATTGGTTACTAGGTAGGAAGTCCCAACTTTCATTACGCAATAAATTACTTGCATACAACGTTGTCCTCAAACCAGTATGGACCTACGGGTTGCAACTATGGGGAACGGCGTCAAAATCAAACATCAACATCATCGAGAGGTTCCAGACAAAGGTATTACGTGCTATGACAAATGCTCCATGGTTCGTGACTAACAAAGATATCTACAGTGATTTAGAAGTGCCTACAGTAAGTGAAGTGATTGCGGAGTGCGGTGCAAAATACATACAGCGTCTAGAAAAACATCCAAATGTGCTAGCCATTAACTTGCTCGATAACAGTCAACAAACAAGACGGCTTAAGCGTAAGATGCCACTAGACTTAGTGTAAAATCAAAATCAATACAAAATACCTAATTTGTCAGAACTGCATGAAACTTAGTGTAAGGAAAATTGTACATATTATGTAGTATAATTATTATTTGTTATATATTTTCATATAGAGATCACTGCTCGCTGGAGCAAAATCTCTGACATGTCACTATCATCATTCCGCAAAAATGCTTAATATTAGATACTCTGATAGATTGCATTGTAAACAATAAACAAAAAAAAAAAAAATTAACAGCAACTCTCCGCAACCGTTGAATCAGGTAGCGCGCCACCCGCTACGCGTACGCTGTCAGCGTATGTGATTTTTGTATAGACGTCGCCGGCTGCTCAGTTTGCGTACTTCGTTCTCGGAGGTTGTTTCGTAATGAAATCCAGCAAAAATTATGTTCCAATAATACAAACGAATAGTGGAAATACAATTTTCTTATTCGCACCAAAAACTGTACTAGGCCAATATATAGTAGTACATACGAATATGCGCCTTTTATAATAGTAAAGGTATCCAGATTTATTATTTAGATTTCATAGTTTCCTTGGTTGAATATAATCTTTTATAGGTTTTTTCATCAACGTCGTTAGTGTCATCGTTTTGTTTAAAGCACGCCAGTGGAGCTTCAACAGTTAATTGAGATTCACAGTAGATACTCGTAACATACTCAATTATGACTCTTCGCAGTGTTCCTTCGGAAGGTCGGACCGCTTATAAGAATGCAGGTGTATATATAATATGAAAATAAATGAAAACAAAATCGTTTTTTGATAAAGTTTGAGATTAAAAAACACTAGAGACAAAATAACGATATTTATCAGGTGTACGAAAACCGAGTCAGGGCGGCACCTCGTGTTTTCGGAATGGCACGTTAATAGGTGGTCGCGGATGTCGCAGCGCGAATGTCAGTTAGTTTTCAGGATCGACCGAGCATAACCTAACGATCCAAAAACCAACGTTTGAGTATATGCCTCCGAACTGAGCGTTAGCTTTCGGTCTAAGGCAAACCATCCCGTCAGGCTCCTCCTAGACCCCGGATTCTGAATCGAGCGCTAGTTTCCGGTCCGAAGTAAACCAACACCACAGAGCAAGTCAGTCCTAGAGTTTAGGAACACCGAATTTCTTCCAGAGTCTTGCAGCATTCGATGGAACCAAGTTCGCACCATCCCTGTGACCACCAGGACGGCCAACCTCCGTCCGATGTTTGCGCGGAATCCGACCTTTTGGACCCCGACGTCCTTTAGTCTCCACTAGCAGTTACTGCTGCTACTCAGCGCGTTTCGAAGCGTATCTGTTATAATTCCTAAAGATAGAGTCTGTATTGTTTCTATTGTGCGAATTAACTGTATTTGTTACTTATTCATCTAATTAATCTGTTTCTAATATTGTTGTTCATATTATATGTTATATTGAAATATAATTTTGTTAAACAAATAAAATACGTTTACGCCATAAAGCTAGAAAGTACTCGTATAACCCATTAGTTAGGTTGCGAAAGAAATGAGGAAGAGGTAGTATAATCCACGTTTTAATTAAACTTCTGTTTTACATTTATTACCTTTAGAATCATTTTGGATTTTTCGATTTTTTACAAATTAGACTTTATGTTACCAGATGGGCTTCTTTAAAGACGAAAAGCTTTTAGAGCTTTATGCGAATTAAGAAAATGTCTAATGGATTTTTACGACCATTAAAGAAAGCAATTTCGTGTTTTGGCACAGGGTTTATGTTTAAATAATTATCAGAATTTTCTATATACGAGAAAAATAAATACAAGCAGACTATTTATTATTCTAAAACGATCTTTCAATGATTAAGGAAATGAATTTTTTTAATGGAACCTTTATTAATTTTAAATATCTTTTGAGAAACGGCTGTTTGGATTAAATAAAAATAAAAAAACGAGGGCAAAACGCATTAGCAAAATTACTTCAATGTTCAAAGTATGTTTGTTTTGGGGATAACAATCTTTAATGTTAAAAGTGAAAACTGGAGCATGAAAAAATAAAATTGTTCTCCGCGTCCCATAAAGAAGTTAAAAGCGTCGGTGTTCATTACTAAAACGAAAAAGTACAACGAACTTTGTAAACATTTAATTTACGTGTTTTTTACTTCAAGCTATAAAAAAACTCCATTATAAATTTATGAAAGAGAAATTATGCCGCCGACAAAATTTTTACTTTTAGCTAAAATTCGGTTTTTAGCAAACTTTTGGGCGACGTAAAAGGCGACTTTCAGAAGAATGTTGCTATTACTTAGTAGTAGAGTGCAAGGTAAAAAGGAATAAAAGCCAAAAGCAGCGAGGAAATTTCAATTTCAATAAAAAACACGATCTATAAAAGTAAAGTGGTCTCGATTCGAAAATGTACGCTTGGGATACACTGACGATTGGGTTTATTTTTGGTCCTTCGGTTAACACCGGTATAATGGTGCAATTATTTGAACAGTCGATGGATTAGAAATGAAATTGTAAACTGCAAACGAGATAAAGTTTGAAAGAAACAGGCGTTAAAAGCGACAGGGAAACAACGGAGTTTTAAAAGTTTTTTCTCCTCTCTAAAAGCGTAAAACATGCTTCGTGATTGAACAAACAAGCACGTGTTCTGAGAAATTCTAAACCTACAATTTTACAAATTACTGTTTATGCCTATTTATATTAATATAAAAAATAACAGGTTTATGAAAAAAGTCTGTGCCCTGCAACTATGTTATTACCTCTAAACGAAATAAACGACATGAAACAGGTAACAGTCATCATGTTTTCCATTAGCAGAGTTTACACAACATATATTTACTAAAAATGTTGATTTTATGTAGCTGCGGAAAATGAGCATTATATATATTCACCTGTAATTTAATCAGTAAAATGGTATATGAAAGAAAAATATTCTTGATTCGAAAGCAACTGTAATTTTAAAAATTGAGGGTTGATAAATTTACGAGTTTTAAATTCAATATCAAAATTTTTAAACTAATAAATCCGTTTAGTTATTAATATAAATAAAATGAACTCGTTAGTTTCTTTACAGCATACATTACGGGGGCGTCAACTTTCAACTATCGGGGTTATTAGCCTAAAGTTTATTAAAACCTTGTTATTAGGCCCCGTCTGACATGCACAGACGAACACGAACATACATGACAAACGTATGCCAACCGGGACCAGTTGGCTACTTACCATACAGCTGAGTTTTCTAAAAATTATGTAAAAAACCTTTTAAAATAAATGTTGTTCTAAATATCATTCATAATGTAGAAGCAAAATCGCACCTTTAAAACCAACGCTAGTATAAAGACAGCCACATATACATATCTTTAGAAAAACCCTTTACAAATCTTCAAGGCTCCCATTTTTATAAAATTAAATTTGACGCTACGTGCCCTAAGAACCATAGAAGACTAGTGCACAAGAATGGACTTATCGGTGAATTCGGCAAAAACCTCAGTCATAGCGTTCACACGAAACAGAAACCTTCAACATTGGAAGGGATCAAGATGTATGGACAGGACCTACAAAGAAGGTTGGAGGTCAAATACTTGAAAGTCTATTTAGACACCAAATTGGCCTTTAATTTCCATGTGGAAAGTATCAATAACAAGGCGACACGAGCCCTATGGACATATAACAGAATGATGGGAAAAACGTGAGGACTAAAGCCAAGGATGATGCATACTGAGGTGGTAAGATCAACGATTACTTATGCCTTGTTGATTTGGTGGGATACAGCTATAAAATCAGTTGTGAAAAACAAGCTCGGCAAGCTACAACGGCTTGCTTGTCATGCCAGAACGCCTACTGCATCCATGAAGACGCTATTGATTTTTCCTCCCCTACATTAAGTTGCGGAATCTCAAGCAAGTATGGCGGCATACAGGATAAACACAAGTGGTCACAGAGGGATCCTCTGGAGGTGGAGAAACCATACCGAGATCTTTCACAAAATAGAAGAGAACTGCATTCTAAGTATGCAGTCAGATAAAGATTAGCACCGATTTCGACTTTAGGAAGCCTCTCAGGGTGGCGATACCTGCGAGGCTTCTAAAGAACAGATTTCAGGAGCTGAAAAATCGTCGGATCCAAAACGGAAATTATCGGTGGAGCCGGGGTTTTTGAGGAAAGCACAGGGCATAGCTTGAGTATAAATCTGGGCACACTTACAACCGTTTTCCAGACAGAAGGTTTAGCAAACACAATATGCGCGCAGGTTATGGTGAAGAGGGGATATGTAAATAAACGGATCTTCATCCTGACAGACAGCCAAGCGGTTTTAAAAGCTCTAGAGAGCGTAGAAATACACTCTAAAGTAGTAAAGGAAAGAATTTAAGCTGTAGTGGCATTGGCAAAACACAACAGAACAGGGTTATTCTGGAGTGGGGTGCCAAGACACCACAGCATAGAGAGAAACGAGAAGGCAGATCAGTTAGCAAAAAGGCGGGCTGATGACACTCAGATGGTCTTGAAGTCACGTGCAGTGTTTCGTACCAGTTAGTGAAAAGGGCTGCGGAGGACCTGCTACAGGAACAACACCGCTTATACTGAATGGGACCTCGTAGACTGAGGCAATCGCGGATGTTCATGAGGGACCCATCTAGCAAAAACACAAAAGAAATTTTGTTAATAAGCAGGATGCAACTTCTTCTTATAGTGCCATACCCTATTCAGGGCGTTGGCTACCTCTCTCCTATGTCTGTGTTTGGTGCGCGGCGATAGATAATTTGCACAGACAGACATAGAGGAGCTACAGTTTAACGTGGGCTCCGAACCACAGGAAGCGCATGCACTTCTTCTCCAGATCGGGGGATCGAACCCGGATCCGCTGCATTGGTATCCCGCGCGCTTGCCACTGAGCTACGGCCGCTATTTGGATGCAACTGAAAATGGTAAAAGGACTACCAACAGAACACTGTTGACTCAGGAAATACCTCAACTCCATTGAAGGGGAGGGGGTGAAAAATTCAAGTTGCAGACTGGTGAGGAAAACGAAACTTTTTCACACGTTCTCTGCAAATGCCCTGCTCTGGGGGTCAAAAGACTAAGACACTTTAGGGATCAATTCTCAGATCTCTAAAAATTGGCTATTGCAGCTGTCAACATCATCTTAAGCTTTATTAGTGAGTCTGGCTTGATAGGGTAGGAAACACGTGAAGGGTACAATAAACCAATGCGCTTCAGTGCAGTAGGTTTCTGCACCACGCCCAACGGCTAATAAAATAATAATAACACCAGGCTACTTCTTGTTTGTGTGCTTTTGTTAGCAAAGTATAAACAATAAAGGTACAATAAAAGGGATGATTTTTTAGTGTTTGGGAGTACACACGATGGTTTGGGTTGGTAGTCTCGGAAACGGAATTGCTCGACTTTTTATAAATTCCTATTATTTAATGAGTGGGAATATATTCCGGCGGTTTATAGACAATTCACAATACTATTTAAAATAGAATGGTTTATAAGCATTTTTTAGTTTTTTTGCGGTTGAGAGAAATTTTTGTAAGACTGAACTTAGCGTACTATTCTTATAATTTTATAAATGACAACTAAACGTGTTCCTACTAAGTTGTTGGATATTTATAATGATGATCAGCGATTTGAAATAGGCTAGGAAACATGGCTGTCCCTTCGAACTAGGGCAGTTAGGCCCATTGTGCCCTTTACATCTTCTTCTTTTCTAGTGCCATACCCTATTTAGGGCGTTGTCGACCTCTCTCCTAGGTCTGTGTTTTGTGCGCGGAGATAGATATTTTGCACAGACAGACATAGGTGATCTACTGACAAAGAGCCTAGCTTGTCTTCGTATTGCACAAGAGATGGAAGGTGATTGGACCGGTGATAACATTCACATATACATCTCCAGCCGCACGCAGGGTGAGCAGCAGACAAGGCGTTAACCTTTACATTTTCCTCAATTCCGGAACATATTTTCAGTAGCATAGCTTTGTGAGAGTTTGTTAACCCATTTAAACCAGTTGTAACCCGGTCTTGGGGGAGATCAAGGTTTTGATGGCCGCTTAACGGAGCAAATATAGATATGTCTATTTTTATAACTTCTTTTGAGGTTGTTATTTGCACATGCCATTATCGCAAAGATCTCAGCTTGGAAGACAGTTAAGTGTTTTCTTAGAACAAATTTAGGTTTGACTGTGTTTTTCTTCATGGACTGCAGCTCCTCTTGCCTCCCTAGTCCATGATCCATCTGTAAACCATACAAATCAACTGGGTTGAAGCTAAAATCGTTCTTCAAATATCCCTTCATTTCGGCTTGGGATGGAAATAATTTTAGGTTTCAATCCCCATGTTTTGCTAAAGATGCGCTTGCACATCCAAAAGGACGTATAGGCCCTTTGCTCTTGCCTTTTGACATGACCTTCCCAGGTGCGTTTGACATCCAAGATGCCACCTTAATTTTGTTCAAAGTTTGTAATGTTTAATGGTGCAGGCCCTTTGAATCCTGGGATCTTCAGTCTTTGAAGAATTAACCAAAAGCTAGTTTTCATTACACCATTTCTGCACTATTGTGAATGTCCTAGCAAATACTGTTGATACAGTTTTTAGCTACAGCGATAACAAAGTCGTCAGAATTTCATTGTCTATAAAAATTGTCACAGAACCGGCGAAAGTTTAGCGGCCTGCGGGTACCTGAGGTCAGCGGACACTCTCCCACTGAGTTCACCCTTAAAGTGGCAGTTATATTACCCACACTATGGTGGGTTATATACCGCGCTCAGATGCAGCATTATAGATGAGGCAAAGGTCGTAGACTGAACAGTCGAACGCTTCTTCGATATCTAGGTGGATTCCTAGTGCGCGTTCGACCTTATAGACTATTTGACGAAAAACCGCACTAATAGATTTCCCTCTTGGATAAGCATGTTGATTCGGATGAAGTGGTGGTATTACTTTTGCTGCACTTTTAGGAGCAAAGTCAGACTGATAGGTCGACTTAGCCTGAGAATACGAATCCTGTCCAGGATTTTAGAATATTATTTTTGACGACCTTCATGAAACTGTAATATATTTCATGATTAGGCAACACTATAATACGTGATACAAATATCTGATTAGTTTTTGCAGGCCCTCCATAGTATTTTGACTCTATTCGGTAGAAACTGCAAACCTAATATAAGAGCCTTGTGTTGACTACCACACGTTTGTAATACCACAGATAAGGTTAACACTGCAGATATACGACCCTTTATACAAAATGTCCGCTCATATTTGGAGACGAAATTAGCGTTAATTTGGCTACAACGCACCAGACCAATTTTAGGGCGCTGCTATCGCTATTTGTTTATTGCTGTTGAAATGTGTTGGAAACTGTTTTATCGGGGATTTGAGTGCATCTGTCACATCATGAATATAATTTAAGTAGAATTAGCTTCAATATTAATTATTTACGAAAAATTGCGATTTGACATGCCAGATGGCTGTCTATCTTTTGGTTTGAATATGTGCTAAGTAATCTGCTCAATTACAGTCATCTGTGACTTAATTATAAATTGTCATTGTAGCGCCATCTTTTTGCAGATTATTAATCATATAAAACAAGCTGCCGATAGCTCACATATTTACCGTATATCTGGTAGTGTTAACCTTATCTGTGGTAATACTTTACACTAAAAAACAAAACATATTCTTTAAAAGCTATTGTTGCTACAACCGTGTAAGTTTTCTGCCGCATGTCGAATAGCCGATTAGCGCAAACGCCATCTTCCTACCTAATAATAATTTCTTATTACAGCACACCAAATTTTGTGGTAAAATAGCAAGTCGTTCGAAAGTTAGTTGGGGAAAGGTTACTTTATAGACAGGGTATAGGGCTGCGCAGAAATTTAATTACTTTTAAGGGAGTCTTACTACTGTGAGTATGACCACCAAAGAATCTTAAATATGCACCTACACTGACACCTGTTTATTTACAAAAACAATGGGCGAAACAGGTCACTAGTATTTTTCCATACCCATTTACGTTTTAAATATTCTCGCGTCAAGAAGTGACTGAAATTTACAGCCGGTACTGCCGCTCGCTTCAGACTCAAGGCGTTGGTTACGTACGGCACCTCGCCGGAACAAAAATGGGTATAGCAACTTTATTTATAGTTATCAAAACTATGCAAACAATGAAAAATACTTTTTTCATTAGAGCTAATTGATAAGCCTAGTTAAAATTACCCTCTTGAAAACGCGTCAATTTCAAAAATTCCCGGAGAGCTCTATTGACCCCCACCATAGATTTTTGTTGTTTTATAAATTTATTTATTTCGGCTTCAAAACCGGTATGGGCATGTTAAATGACAATAGGAACAAGTTTCCATTGGTAAAACACCACAGGAAGGTTTCCCGTTTGGTCGTTTATCAAATTATGGAATTTTGTTTTCAAAAACGCTAGAATAAACACATGCCTAATTTCCGTTTCCGGTTTTGGATTTTCTTGAAAAACTTAACTTGAACTACAATTTTCAATATACCTCTTGATTTAAAATTTGATCAAAATAGGTCCAGTAGTTTCGCCTGTAAAGGCGTCATCCGCACGTCCACACATCCACACAAAATCACTTTTTTGGGTTCTTTAAGCCCCAAGACGTGTATTTCCGTTAAAATCTATATTTCGAACATTTTCATGAAATCAATACTTCCCTATACCGAAGGTATGGGAACGTAATTAAAAACATTTTTGAAGAATGCGTAATGTTTTTTTTTATTGGTGCCCCATTTTACCTATTTAAAGCACGCCTCAGCGTGTTTAAATCGAACTTTCAAAAACGCGCGTTTTTTAAAGTTACCATGGCAACATCAACAACTCGAGAAACGTGAAGTCTAAATGACAATTTTTTGATTATTGATCTGACAGGAGTACCTTGTAACGTCAAATAAAATATTACTAACAAATTTCTGAAGGTAAGCAAGCACAACTCGTTCATTTATATCTGTTACCTTTTGCTCTTCCATCCATTTGATGAACTTGTCATATTCTTTTTTATACGCATCATTAGATTTTTGCGGTATTAACCGCGATTCTGCTTTACTATTTAAAAAATCGATATTAGAATTCATTTTTAAGCAGTGCGGTGACAACAATTAATCTTTGATGACAAATTGCAAATTAATTTCTGTTTCTCTCATTTCCATGACAACGAAATGTATAGGTACTGATGTCACATCACGAATTCAACCATTTTACATTATTAGTTCTTATTTCCATTTTTTGTAGTAATAATACCAGTATTTATGATTTCAAAGTGCACCAATAAAAAAAAATAGCGTAAAGTATTCGTGGATAACTGGTCTTTAAAACACTTGCTCTATTTCGAGCACTCCGGCTGCGCCGTCGTGCTCGAAAAATCGCGCGTGTTTTAAAGACCATTTTATCCACTTATACTTTAATATACTATTATTTATAACTTACACAAGTTAACAATTTTTTTTAGCATTATATTACAGATTTGTTGTAGTTTAAAATAGTTATTTCTTTTACCTCCGTCAAAAATGGCAAAAAAGTTACTGGCGTTAAAGCTGTAAAATATATGTTACGGTATCTTTTAACGATGTACATCACTTAATGGCAGTATTCATTGGCGTTTTATGTAAAATTAAGGTCTTTTCGTTAATTTAAATTTTTACGATGCGTCTGTGATGTCGGAATAGCTGGCATCAATTAAACCATTTTTAAGAGATACCAACTAAGAATAAACAATGATTAAGTGATTCTTAATTTAAATGACTAATACATCGAAATTGATTAAGAAAGGCAAATTAGTATTTTTTATACGTTTTGATCTGACTTTTGTTTATTGATTGAGTCATATTAGGTTTTCCATGACATTCCAATAATGATAAATCAAGACCTGTCTGCAGAGAACGGATTGGTGGATGTGGTTGTTACGCAGGCACAGTACTTTTCGCTCGATCGATAAAACATTGTATTATAAAACAAAACCTCTCGGTTTAATAATTTTTCTTTAGTCAAAAATGAATTAGGCCGGAGAAGTTTAAAACACCCTCGAGTTGAATGACATTTATAATTAAAATTTAGATCCTTTTCTGCCACGTTCAGGTTCTCATTCGCGAACTGTAATTTCGTATTTTATTTTTGCGTTTGTACAAAGAATAATGATTAAATACAATTGAAAATGTACACTTTTATACTCTTGATTATGTTGGACAACAAAGGCATAAAAGCATAAAAACTTAATGTGTTTTTGTTTCGTTTGTGTTTCCCGAAAGTGTAAGCGAGCACGCGCTTAATTAATATGAAATCTGAGTTATTCTGAGCTTGATAAATGTTTATCACGGGCGAAATAATTAATTGATATTAATTATAACTGCGGCGAGCTCGGACTTTCAGAAGAGCTTTTTTAATTTTGTTTAATAAAAACGGAGCTTAAATTTAAGCTTCGGAGAAGCAAAAACAAAGCGATTATATCGCTGAAAATTAACAAAAATTAGAAGTCTCAAATTTAGATTAGGAAAAACCTTTTGTATAAATTTCGTAAAACTGTGAAAAATGGGTTTTGCGAAAACCTCGGTCCGTATACTAACACGGAAATAACGAATTACAGAACTTACGGAAGCGTAAATGAGACCAAAATGTATCCCTTCAAATTTGCAGCGTCCTAACGCTTTGATCATAAATAAAATAGAAAATTTATTTCGCGGTAGATAATGCGACCTGCGAGTGATAAAGAGCAGTAGAGGAAATGAAGGAATTCTTTACTTTAGCCGGCCGGAATGATTAGCTATTTTCTTTGCTTACTTTCCAACCACTCGGAGTTACCCAAGTTTATCCAACCACCACCTTGTTAATTCTCATTTAAGTGTAGCTTTATTTAGACAGAGAACTTGAAATGTGCCGTTAAGTAGCTTACATTTTATATCAATATTTACAAAACCCTTCAACGGGAAGTTTAATTTTTGTTTTGAAAATTTCCTGACCGTTAGTTATCTTAGAATTTTGAACGGCAATTTAATTAAATTAGGCAGTGGCGTAACTACCATGGGGCAAAGGGGATAGCAGCCCCCGGGCCGAGGCCTTAGGGGGCCCTGCCACGAGCCACCAGTTTTATATTTTTTTTATTTCTCTATTACGAAGTTTTTTTTTAATAAAATTTTTGATTTTTGACAGTCTTTATTGTTATGTTCAACAAAAAACATTTTAAATTCCATGTAAGTAAGTATGTACTTATACAATGAAAAATACTGAAGTGAGATTATACAGGGTGTTAATGAATTGTAAGGACAAACTTCTAGGGCTTGCAAAACACAACAAAGCAAACAAGTTTTATTAATAAATGTGTGGTCAAAAGTGTTTCCTTTAGAAAATAGAGCCTCTTAAAGATTCTTTAAGAAGTACCTGAAAATAGGCAACCCAAATTGCATTTTCAATTATTTTGCACGGGTCACACGGAATTTTGAAAAACAAAACGATCTAGACATACATGCATTCAAATAACGTCAATTTTGACACAATTCGATATTTTTGTGATATTTTTTGACTTTTCTTGCATTCGTTTCTTTCTGTGCCTTTTATAATTCGCTTTTTTCGTTCTGTGATTTTTTTGATAATTATTTTCTTCGTTATTTTCGTTCTGTGTTTCGTATTTTTGTGTATGCTACCCCAGTTGAAACTTTAGAAGAACTTGCGGCGCGTATTCTTGCTGCATGTGAAGAAGTTCAACAGACTCCTGGTATATTTGGAGCGGTGCGCAGGAATTTACTTCGTGGATGTGCTTCGTGTGTAGAAACTGGAGGGCGACATTTTGAACATTTACTATAATTTTGTTAATTTTTGAATTAGTTTTTGTACATTTTTCAAATAGTTGATTTTTGCTTTGTAATTTTGGTTTTTTCTATTGCTTAGTTTTGAAACATTTTGTTAATTAATTTATTTTAAATTTAATTTGAATTTGAAAAGTGTATTAATTTTCTTCGTTATGGAAACAAATAGTAGGTAGTAAATTGAGTTGACTACATTTAGGCGCTTCTTAAAGAATCTTTGAGAAGCTCTATCCCTGAAAGGAAACACTTTTGACCATACATTTATTAACAAAAGTTGTTTGCTTTGTTGTGTTTTGCAAGTCTTAGTTTGTCCCTACAAATCGTTAACACCCTATATTTAGTAATAACACCCACATCCAGACACATTAACATCAGAAAATTTAAGATTTGCTGATCTTAATTAGACACGGCTTTAATATATTTATTTTCATTTACTAGACTGCAAATAATTTTTTTCCTATTGAAAAAATTGTTCTTATTATCAATTACTTTATTATTGAAGTTTTTTGAAGATGAGGCTAGGGCCCTTCAGGTATCTTGCCCCCGGGCCCAAAATCTGAAGTTACGCCACTGAAATTAAGTGTAAAATAAGGATATTTAATTAGGTTTTGTTAATCGAAAAAAAAGCAGCAAAGCAAATGAATGAAACTTCCTGTTAAAGATACAGAATAAAGATTATAGGTGATTTCTGTTGCGTGTCTTTCTTTGCAGTCAGGTGTGTCATGATGTCCATGTTTCACGCAAAAGGTACTTACGGCTTTAACAGCTTTATGTAAGAAACCGAAGCGAAAAAGAAAATAGGACAATTAGCTCATTGGTCTGTAAAGTAGACTTTAATTAAAACTGACGCTAGAGACTGCACTAACGTCTTTCTTAAACCCAATGTAGGGATTAATACAATTAGTGGTTAGTCATGGTTAGCAAAAAAACTAAAGAGGCACTAATGTGGCACGTAATACGGCTTTCAATTAAAGACACATGTTTTCGTATTTAACTTTGGTTAGCCCAAGTGCTGCTCTTTGGAAATTGCAGTATTGTGTAGACTTTTCCCATCTTCAAAAAACTCGACAATATACTGCCAATACTAATGTTGAAAAAACATAGTCCGTTATAACAAAAAAAAAAGCGAAGCACTTTGCCTGAATTTTTGTATACTTTAGAAATCGTTACTTATCATATTTTCAAAAGTATTTTTGTATCAACGGTTTACGCGCCCGTAACGACTACGATATTCTTACAACCTGCGTAAGTCGGCTTAAAGGTACGGACTGTACTTCACGTAAATTCGATAGAAATTGTTGATAACAAACAAATTTGTCTCTTAAAAGTTAGCTTGCCTGAGTTATAAATAAACGCCGGGTTTTTTTACTAGTCGATTTCGTATTAATTTCAAGTTTTCTTTGCGTTTCAGATGATTCTAAACAATATAATATCCTTTTTATTGTGCAAATGAATGCATCTTTTGCAATAAATGCATATTTTACAATATGTGCATATTTCCTTGCATATATAGTACTTTTTGCGAGTTTTTAAATTATATCGTTATGAAAATTTTAATTAATCTGGAGTTTGTTCGGGTTTTTCAAGAAATTCAAATTTAACTTTTTCCTAGAAATGCTAAAATATTGCTTTGTACATATTTTATCTGATTTTACTCATTAGTTAAAAGGGAGGAAATGCTGAATTAAAAAATATCCACTCTCTAAATACCGCGGCAGCAAAATGAAGTTTTTCTATTGGTTAAAATAAAAGGCGCAGATTTTTAAAAAATATTATACAAAGCAGTCTTTAATTTTCAACAATAGGGGTTATTAGTTGGTTGTCAATGCAGTAAAATTGTTATTTTAAAAATGTCTAAAATAAAAGTGTGCAAAAGTCAACAAATTCGTGAATAATCATAATCTGAACATCTTACTACTGACGGGAAAGCCATTTTTTGTCAAATCTGTTCCAAACACGTAACTTAATTTTATGTTCAATATGTTCCCAAGATTAATACATAAATTCTTATTTAAATTGATTTTTTTAAATGAAAGGTATCCAGCGAAAAAAGTATCTAGTCGACCAGCAACTAAAACTATCTGATTAGATATTTAATATTTAGGAAAATTGTGAAATTTTTACCAAAATTTTTACATTTTTAAAATACCTATAAATCGTTGGAAGGTTGTAGAAAGATCGGGCTTGCGCAGATCGGCTATTCAACGTGTGTACAATACAAATATAAAGTTCTTTTCTGAGCGCGTCCGAATCCCCCTCCCCCACCCCATTTTTTGAAGCAGTCGAGTGGTTTTATATTTTGCGTTTTCTAGTGTCAACCGATGTGCATCCCTTGAAATCTCAACAATTTGGTGATTATTCAATTAATCTGTTCAGCTAAACGACCAAAAGGAAACCTTCTAGCAATGTTTTCTCAATAAAAAGTTGTTCCTATTGTCATTTAACATAGTCATGCCGATTTTGAAGCCGAAACTCGCAAACTAAAAAAAAGAAATTGTCGGTGAGAGGGGCAGTGGAGGGTGACATAAAGATCACGTTTGCGCAGATTGGCTATTTGACATGCGTAGAATACGAATGTAAGGTTCTTTTTCGAGTGCGTTTATTTTGCACCTTTTAACCCTATATTTTTTGGCGGACCAACCTCATTTTCTTGCGATTTCATCCAACTGCTAGTGGCCGAATTTAAGTTTTCTGCGTTAAGGCGTCTGGACTGTAAAGTGTATACACAGACACCTCTGCAGCGTCTCCGTTATCGGTCTCCTAAGGCACTAAAACCTGCTTATTTATCAAAACGTTGAGGTTGAAAATGTTTGCTATAAAAGTACCTTTCTTATAGGAATAACTCGTATATTAGCCAGTAAGCCCAAAACGAAAGAAACTTCGCTGAATGAACGCATTTGCTCCAAATCCTACATGACGACCACAATACCTTCCTGTATAGCTATCCGTCGTATAGCGAGGAAGGTAATAAGAAAAAAAGCGATATTGCTTAATATCAACAACTCGTCACTCACAAGTTACGTAATTTTAACTACGCTTTTCAATTAGCTCTAGTTAAATAATATATGTTTCATTTTTTGCATATTTTTGATAACTCTGGAAGTAACGCATTTATAGCGATTTTTGGTCCAATATCCGAAGCCCTATATCTAATTACAGCTTGCCTCCGCGTAGTTGTCGCCGTCATTATGTTCACGTTCAATACCTTAGCATTTGCTGTCAGCGGTCATAGTGCTGGGTAGTTCAAATTCCCGCCGAAGCGTTGTTTTCACTAATTTGTTGTTAAAACAATATTGTTCAGTCATTTAGCTGTGCCAGAATATTTAAAACTAGAAAAGTAGCAGCGACCTGTTTTGCCCATTTTTGTTAGAAAAAACGATTGAAAATTATCAGAGAAAATAAAATTCTTCGGTCAAAAATGAATCTGAGATGGAATAGGAATCCGCTAAATATTTACAAAATAGGTTTAGAATCTTATTATACTAAAATTGATCAGTGATTTAGGTTAGTCGCGGATTTTGTATTGATTTCGGTTTAGATAAAAAACAGACATGCTATTCTAAATTTCATAAATTCTTAGAATATTTTACAGAACGATTAGAAGAAATACCAAATGATAGCTTCTAGCTCTTTTATGTCACAATCTTGAAATCAACTTTAATGTTGTCAGTTTTCCGTGTACAAAATCATACACAATCAACAAATCATATCTCGCCTCTAGAGCTATAACAATGGTACCAATTGAACTTCCAACTCGTTTTTTGAATAAACAAGCATTAATGTTAGAATAAAAAATATATTTAAAATATATTATTTGGTTTCCTTTAATCCCCAAATCTGTTTCTTACCGCTGGTGTTAAATTAATAAATAAATAAATTAATATGTTTTGTAATGAATAAAGTCATATTCATTTTGAGGTACTTTAGAGTTAATCTTTAAATTTCGTTCAACCTAATTTTATAACTTATGGTTATGACTAACTGCATACCAAAGAAACCGCAAACTTATTTCCAGGGTTACAAATAACCTATTATTTCTGCACGTCTTGATAATATACTAACCAGCATTTATTCTCTGCCACGCTGTCTGGACTTGTACATAACACTGTCCATTATTTTATAATTATATGCTAACAATGAGGAAACTCTTGCTTCGAGTAAACACACAGAGTGTAGGAGAGAAACAAATTTAAATATTCAAATTAATTTTCCTGGTTGTAGAAGATATGCTGCGAGGGAAGCAAAAGGCACCAGAAAATAAAAGCAATATACATTTGCAATTTATATTACATTGTAGAAAGCTGACAATGTAACTTTCAGGATTTTGGTATCGCAAGCTTTTCCTTTTGTTTTTAGCATTTCCCCTGATGCTGTATAATTAGAAATCAATTCGTGCATAAATTTCAGCGCACTTAATAATTAATTACTTAGAGTTTGCAGTCTGCAATTTATTTCTTTAAGAAATTTACTGCAAAGTTTAGACCAATTGATTTCAAATATAACAGTAAAAGTTTAATGGAGTTTTATAATAAGCCGAATAGAATAAATTTGGCGAACTTTCCGATCGATTGAATACAATAGCTTAACTTGAAAGTTTTCAAACTTATTTAATTGTCAAAGTGCTTTCTTGGATTTGCACTTCGGATTCGACAAAAACTTCCACTTGCCCCTAAATATTACTTCTTCCGTTATTATCAAAACGAAAAAGTAAGAAAATTAGGAAAGCGGAAGTAAAGAGCAACTGGTTGCCAATTTAGAGATGTGCCAACTCAGAAAAAGTTGTGCTAACAAATCCACCCCGCTTTTGCTATAAGAAAAATCATACGCAGCTAAATTAGAGCAAATTGTCCGCGGAAAAATAGTAACGAGGAAGGGCGGAGCTTTTTACGAAAGGGGAAAAGTGGAAGTGACGTTAACTGCCTGTTAATTTAAATTAAATCCTAGAAGACAAATTTCATTTCCGAACTTTTTAAATTTATTTCAGTTTTGAATATTAGTTAAGGTCGTGAATTCATTTGGTACTTGATTAAGGAAAGTGTAATTTGAAAAGTAAATTTTTTATGCAGCCCAGGAAAAATGTTGCGCGACAAGGAACGGTTAATAAGAAACCGAGGAACTTAATTTTGCGAAAAAATAAGAAGGTTCTTTATTTCTTGCCGTTGTGAAGATCACTTTGCAAACTGGAGAGTAAATGGTGAAAATGCGGGAACGACTGAGACAATAAGAAGTACGTAATTTCATCAACTTTTTCTTGTTCCGTAAACCTCTTTGCTCCATCTCAGAAAACTTAGTAGTTGAAACAAATAATTGAATAAAACAAAATTAAAGTCAAAACAAACAATATCTAAATTTTAAATAAGTCCTTGTCTATATATTTTATATATAAAGATTTTCGAGTAATTTCTTTGAATTTCTGGATCGAAAATTAGAACAGAACGTTCAGAAATCAAAGTTCTTATTGCAAAATATTGAAACTTTCTATATTTTTAGGCTACAATGCAATAATTCTAGATGGAAAATAAGTGCGATGCATGAAGTTTAGAAAATGGCAAAATTTGGATTTTACAAATTACAGAGAAACCTCAATTTTTAAGATATTAATGAATTTTAATATTATAGTATTAGGCTAGCTGGAATTTTATAGTTAACGTATATATTTGAAAAAGAAAATGTTGATTAGCTTAATTTAATGCACCTCAACCAACACGCTTACATCCCAGGGAGATCTACCGAATCGGCGCTACATGCCGTAGCGAATCAGATCGGGAGATCATTAGACAACAAAATGTCTACCCTGGGAGTTTTCATTGATATTAAACTTAACTTAGAAGACAGCTCTATTAGAGGTGTTGTGATGAAAGGCTCGCTACAGGGCGGAGATCTGTCTTCACTGTTATGGAATACAGTGGTGGACAGCCTTCTAAGCTCACTCAATGATGCTGGATTCTATACCATTGGATATGCGGATGACATCACTATCCTCATCACGGGGAAGTTTGAGGGCATGCTCTGCACCTTAATGCAGACGGCTCTTCGAATAACAGAAAAATGGTGTAATGAACAGTCCCTATCTGTCAACCCCTTGAAGACATAGATGGTACTTTTCACAAAAAAAAAGAAGGTTGGACCCTTACGTACACCTCTCCTATTCAACACTTCTCTCAGATTCTCAGATAATGTCAAATACTTGGGAGTTATTTTTTATAAACAGCTGAACTGGGAGAAACACCTGAAAGCTAAAACGAACAAAGTATGCATGGCTTTCTGGCAGTATCGCCGCGCTCTAGGTAAATCCTGGAGACTTTCCCCCAGAATCACCTTGTGGCTGTATACCGCCGTGATTAGGCCCATGCTATGCTACGGAGCACTTGATGGGACTGGCGGACAGCCCAAACTGTCGTGCATGCAACGAGGACGACGAGTCGGCAAAACATGTCCTATGTCACTGCCCAGCTCTCGCAACAACCAGAGGATCCATGCTGGGGAACTTCTTGCTTAACATGGCCGAAATCAACAACACTCCAATTGCGGATGTCCTTAAGTACATCCAAAAGGTTGGATGGCTTGGGTGATGTCCAATGTGGAGAGCTGCTGGGGAGGTAGTACAATGGGCCCACCTATTGTGGCCTAAGTGCGCGTGAGGTAACTCACACTCCCAATTCCAAATCCAGAATCCAGAGCTTAATTTGAAATAGTATGATATAGAATAACTTTTTTGGGAGTGGCTAATTTTTCTATAATATTATACTTTTTACATTTCATTATACTTAATTATGTAATTTTACAGTGATGTGATTTTACCGGTAAAATAAAAAACGGTAAGTAAAATCATTATTTTACCGGTAAAATACCGGTAAAATACCGGTAAAATTAATTTCACGTCAAAAATGATGTCATTGGATTCCTTATGAAAAACCATTTAGTTTGATACTAGATACTCGACAGGTCTATTTGATACTTGATACCAAAACACAAAAATACAATTATTTATAGTTTATAAAAATATAACGGTTATGTAACTTACAGTTACAGTTATAATTATTAAAGTATACCTAAATTAAATACAAAGCAAAATGTGATAACGAAAATAAAAAATATGAAGATATAAATCGCAATCAACATTTAGATAAAATAAACTTATACATATAAACATAAAGTTAAACAAACTTAATAAATGTAATTGATGTAACTTTTAATAACAAAAATAAAAAATATTTAATATATATTATTATATTATAATATGATTGGTTTAAAGAAATTAATCTTTATTTAGGTTTCCTACCACAAAACATTTCTTTATTTCCAAGAAAAATAATGTTTTGTTTTGGAGTACGACGAATATCTGCGCCTGCGCGTGGCAGTTCGAAATGATTTTACCATTTTACCGGTAAAATGTGATTTTACTTTACCGGTAAAATACCATTTTACCATTTTACCGATTGGTAAAATACCGAGACTCACATCACTGTAATTTTATTAAACAAATTTCTGAGAATGTGTTAAAAGTTTAATTGGTTGTCTACAAAATGCTGACGATCTATTGGGGAGGGTGTTGAAAATAAACATAGTCCATGATGTCAAACCAGATGTAAGGTGCAAAAGGTGAAGGTCAGTAATTTTTGAGTTGAAATGTGTTGCTAATATGCAAAGTACAAGTTTATGTTTTGTTGTATTTAATTATTTTGTGAAAATCTGCCGATGTCGATGTAAAGGTAGTGGTACATATGAAGTAGTGGTACTGTGACTACTGTCAATGGATTATTATTTATGCAGTTGTTGATGTGTTGTTATTATTATTGTTTTTTCGTTTGATTGCTGTTGTTATTTGACTCAAATGAAGATGGATAACGCCCATGAATAGCTGTATGCTTCAATTCTATGTAGCTCGGCTAGACTATTTGAGGTTCCTGCACGTGATTAATTCATAATGTTACTTATTGCATTTAAAATAATAAACCAGTGTTTCCCGATACGTATATAACTTGGGATGACATAAGGAAAGCCCATTAGCCTTAAATGTATTGTAACGACTCAACCTCGCTGCAACACATTTAATAATTTATAAAAATTTGTTTTGTTGCTGTGGTTTCAAGAAAACGCGCTGGTGGTGCTGTAAGTAGATGTCAACCCGCAGAGTGATCGCTTCGGAGCATTGTACTTAGGAAAAGCTCGCCTCCCATCTGACCTCCCTATCACTTTCAGCCGGTATAAAACCCGACGACTGGCGCAAAGTTATTGACCGAAAGAGGTGGCTCCGCGGTTAATGCGTCCGATGTTTTTAAACCCAAAAATTAATACTGAGACGCGGAAAACCTTCTTTATCCAAATTCCCCGTTTTAACTTATCCTTACCATACTTTCTCTGCTGAAGATGGGCTTAGGACTATAATGCGGAGTCCAAACTTAAATCTTATTTGATTTTATTTTAAACGCCGGGTGTAAGAAATTTTCTTTATTTTATTTAACCGCCAGGTTACCAGAAAATTTATTTATATTTAGTAAATTAAAAAAAAAGAATACTCTAGTTTTACTTTAACCGATCTTTGCCAAAAATTTTTTTATTTACCGACCGACAGGTTAGAACGATTTTGCTACGCAAAACTCATTTTATTCCAACCAACCCAGTAAATCTTGATTACCCGTTAATGTTGATATTTCCAGTGGCTTTCAAAGGTAGTTTATAGCTAGTTTTCTCCCTGTAAAATTTCAGAAACCAATTTAAATTGGTTAAATTTATTTGCAGCGTATCGACCCTCAATTTGACACTTCGACGTTAATGTTTCATGCCATACCACGTGCATTCGGCACGAGCTAAAAAATTGACCAGAATACACACTACAACGTAGTTTCCCTTTACCAAATAAATAAAATACGTGAAACATCGAGCCAGCCAACATATGATAGCAGCACACCACATAAAGCTAACATCCACATTTAATTACACATTATTTTATTACAGACAGACGTGGACTTCTTGTCTGAGCGAATAAAATTACATTTTGTGTCGCAAAACTCTATTTTAATTGCAGAAATCGCAGATTTTGTGCCGTCGGCCATTTTTGTTCAAAGGACGGTGTATTATCAACAAATTATTCGTTTGCCTGCGATCAACTGTTCGTTCAGAAACGAGGGAAAACAATACAGCCATCCAAACAATCAATAACTAACGAGAGAGACGTACCGTCCGCGTCCCAGAAGGGTTATTCAGCCAGTGACGTACTGTTCCGGAAAGTCAATTTGCTCAATTGTTATTTAAATTTTGTGAACAATATGTATAATATAATTTAATTACATGAAGAAAATATGTTTTGAGGAAAATAATTCAATATATCTTAACGCCTTACATCAAAATCTATTTTTGTAAGTCCTACGAGGAAAACAGTATTATCTAACAATTGTGTTCATCGAGATTAATTTTTTACACCCCGCAATCTCCTTAGAAATGGTCCGCTCTGTATATGCAAGAACAAGAAAATATTATTTCCTCTTCCCTCCACCCATTCTACTAAAATTTTCAAGGGCTAGTTTCTTATCTGCATACTGGTGTAACTTGTTTAAATAAACAACAAAGAACAAATTGACAAGGTTTCCAAAATGCGAAACACGCTTTTGTTGTAATTCTGGTAATACTTATTTTTACTTTTATACATTTTCATCAACTTTATTGTTCTATAACTTGCTAAATCTTTATTAGTCGAATATTTTCAAATGTTATATACCGAAATATTTTTGAAAATCTTGTAAACGCATAATAATCATATATTCTGGTTAAGCAGCCTATTAAAACCGAGCTTTTATGTTAAAAATCATTTTATTGGCAAAATGGTATTGGAAAAACTTCTGAGGAACGTCAAATATTTCTTAAAATATAATAAGTTATTGCTTAATTTCGCTGTATCTTGCATCCTTGACATTTCTTAACTAAACTCACGTTTGATGTACGATTATTTATAATAACACTTTTATATCTACAGGCTATTCTAAACATCCCCCGCACCATTTATAATTTGGAAAGATTTCTGATAAGAAACGGCTACAACCAAAAGAGCGTGCTTTCATTCTAGCCATCTATTTCAGTATGTCTTAAATACGTGTTAAAAAAGACGGTAGCATAAAATTGAATATAGTTCACGATTATTTTATAGTTGTCAGTGGTAGCATTTTTATATTAGACTTCCGTCAGCTCAAACGCTAGATCGAGATATAATTAATTATTTAAATAGCTTAAAAACTTTCAAAGATACCAGTCTATCTATCCGGCATACGGCAGTGAGAAAACTGAAACAAACCACTGCAATAATTGCGGTTTAATTACTAATGCAATTATATAGTAGCTGCTATAAAATAAATCAATTATGAAACTAAACACTAGCACGGCGATAGTAATTTTGTTTGTTTGTAATGTTTTGTTAATTACTGTTAATTTTCTAAATACCATAATTACTGTTAAAAGTAACCTTCCTAAATTAGATGTTCAGAAAAAATACAGCTATATTTGTAAATTGTAACGCTACTAGTGTTATCTGTTAACTTTTAGCCTGCAACTAGCAGGGGAATAATAAATTTAGCTGTACAGGTGCAAAGTGTATACCAAAAAATAATATTAAAACACCCACCAAAAAAATACAAATTGGTTGGAATTTTAATCAGGTTACTGTTAAACACAAATGCATAAGTTTTTTTCCAAGATTAAGAATTATTTATGGTTTTCATGTCCAAATCTCTAATTACAACTATTGTAAAATATACGAGCGTTCTAATTGAATTTTTTTTATAAATGTTGTAATAAAGATCGTTTAATTGACATTAACTAGCGTCAAATTTTAAATTATTAGCTGCGTAGGGTGCAAGGGTCGTCAAATAAAATTTTTTTACTGCCTTTTGTAATATGGTGGCTATTAAGGGAGTAATTAGTGTAATTACCACCAAAGCAATTTTGTATTTTCAACGATCGTTAACCGAGTTAAAACTTTAGATAGATTTCCTCAGCTGAAACTTTTGAATACTCTAAAAGATCTTAAAATCACCGAAGTTCTCTAAGATTTGCACTATTAAAGAACTTGAAATGGAAGTAAATTGCATCGTCTGGTCTAATAAATTTGTAATAAGAAGAAATCGTGGTCTACGCCTGGAAACACAAGTTCTTTGAGTTCTTTCTGCCAAACATTCATTTTACCTCTTTTAGCAAACACGTTTAGTAATTTACAGCATTCTGAAATTTGCACAACATTTTCCCGACTACCCGATGTGAAACCTTCACATTATAAAGAACATGTTTTAACGGTGTTATTTAATGAAATTGGGGGAATGTTTTACTACGGTCCGGAACATTTAAGAGGCAAAATCGCCCTTAGTTTACGACACCTTATTTAGGTTTTGATATTAAAACGCTTTTAACTATTTAAGGATTGCATGCGAATTTGGCTGATAATAAAATGCGAAATTTGGAGGTTTGAAGCTTTCCGAAGTACCATTGAAATCTAAATTCAGCTCCATTTCCTTTCAACAGAATTGACTTCATTTATACTTGAAGGGAAGTAAAATTTTCTATATGAAATTCCAATACGTCCAATTTCGCCTCGATTTTATACATTATGATTCCGTTCACTAATTCAAAGACGTGAAACGTCAGGTAATGCACCTGAAAATCAATATGAAAGTACATTGCTGGAACGTATGGTACTAAAGTTGAAAAGACGTTAAAATTGCATTAGTTACGTGATGTAGGTGTATCATATATTCTGGTGAAGCAGCCATAAATGCGCTTCAGGTAGGAACATTAATGGAGAAAAGCGAGGAACGTAATAGTATCCATTTCATGATGTTTTAAAAGAAAACTTCGGAGCATAGATATGCTTTCGTGTGAGTACAACGAAGTACGATTAGAGTAGCGTTATAAAATGAATGAAAATGAACGTGGTTTGAAGTACATACCTATTGCCAAAGGAAGAGTTCTTATGATAAAAAATTTAAGATAATGAAATTACTCGCCTTAACATTTATTAAAGAACGCCCTTTTGCTTTTTAGTAGCAGCGATTTTCGGCAAAATAAAATGACATGATTTGTGAATATTTCTTATATATTTTTCCATGATTAAATATATCTTAAATATTTTTAATTTTGATACTTAAAAATCTTAGAGATAATTTAATTCATTTTAAAACACGTTAGAGATATTGTTTTTTAATTAAAAATATCGCTTATATATTTATAAATAAATAATAGCATCTTAGATATTTTTGCATTTTAACTATATATTAGACAATTTTTATTCTAAACAAATATTTCTGAGATTTTTGCAAACAAATACATGTTTTTGACATTTCCTAATTATTACTAAAGTAAGTTAAGATGAATTATTAAAAATAACAGAGATATTTTTGTTTTCCTTGAAACAATTTCCCTAAATTTTAAAATAATTGAAAATATCTCTGAGATATTAAATAATTCAAAATGTTTCTAGATTATTTCTAACTTAATCATCTGTGCATACCTGATATTATTAATTAATTAAATTTATCTGAAATATTTCAAAGACATTTCGAATTAAAAATATGTTAAGCATTTTCATGTAATTTTAAATTAAAATTACTCAGATAATTTAAAATAAATTTAATTCCTATTAACAGTCAAGCTATTACTGTATCAATTAAAGAGAGAAGAGATTGCGCATTGAATGAGTACAACTTAACTGCAAATTATTTGCATTCAGTTTACAGAGGACAAAAGTTATCACTAGCTGAAACGCATAAAGTTGATGATTATCTTTTGAGCAATTTGGATGAGGAAGATTTAAATAAACTAATAGTATGGAAACAAAATGTAGACATGCTCGGTATTTTAAATCAGACGAAGCTGGACAACCGTAACATTTACTGGAGTATGGCTGAAAGAAAGAATCCGCATTTAAGTCAACTTGCTATGAAACGCTTTCACAGCACAACCTGAGAAGGTATATCCAAACTGGTCGTTTGTATGTAATATAAAGCGTAACCGTTTAACTCAAGAAAATTCGAAACAATTATTATATGCATATTATTATTATTTAAAAAAATAAAACAAAGGTTTCTTTTTGTATGATGCTCACATGAGTAAGTTGTTAAATTTTGTAAATGAAGTAAAGTATAATACCGTATAAAACATTTTATACGGTATTATACAAAATGATTAAATGTAACGTATAAGTATTATATATTGAAATTTATACGTTACTTATTATTTATTATATACATTCGTATAATACTTGCATGTATTATCCTTACCCATCTTTGTCTGCAAGATTGTCGTGGCACAGATGCAAATACGGGAGTGCGTACAGCTTTTTACTACTTAAAACGAAGGAAAAACGACTGCGCGGTCGGATCGTGCAATAGTCGCTCCCTTATTCATTTCACATACCACCTAAAGGCGATAAGTAGTATTTTAAATTTGAAAAAAAAACGTGCATTGAAACATTTTAACTGATCCTGTTTAAAGTTTGAATAATAAATGTACCTTGTACATATATTGAAGAAGGAAAAGCTAACACTTTCTTCACTTTTTGCAGCGCAAAATTTATTTAAGGGTCTTATACTAAAAGTGGAATAGCCAACAAAAACGGTTAGAATAGCACTTAATTTTACCATACCGTCAATCCTGTTCTGTTCATACTCGTGTTTTTTAAAGTGCACTTAATGGAAGTGAATAGTATAAAATAATATACAAAAATGTTACGTAAATTTCCAATAAAATTGACAATTATGTCAGCTGTCAATTTTATTTTAACCTAAAATTAAATAATTACGATCTTTTACTTAATATACATAGAAAATGTAATATCTCACAGTACTAGAATGCTGTAATGCATATTTTATGGATACTTAAATAGGTACGTATTTACCTCACAAAGTCTAGATTTCTTTTGACGATCAATTTTCTCTGTTCACCATTTTCACCCATTTTCCTCTTCGTAAACTATCTTTTGGAAATCTAAACAACCTATAACTATTTTCGCTTCTATTTAAACATTTTTTGTAGAGCAGTTAGTCATTTGCATTTTTGAAAGTGTTTAAATTATATTTTTTATCTACGACTGCTTGGATATGGACTTATTATGTCATTCGTTTGCGTTAGTTAATGAACTTTATTATCTTACTAGTGAGATAATGGATTCATTACGTAACTCATTTTATTTACACAGACAAAACTGAAGCTTTGTTTATAAGAAAACTTTGTTATAGTATTGAACCGATCGAATCCATCTCGTTCCTTTCATTTTAAAACAAAAGTATTTTAAAATTAACTTGATATTTGCAAATAAATTAATGCGAAATATCAAATATCATTTCAAGCAGAAAAACTCGATTATTAACAAATTTTGAGCAGTCGTATATAAAATTTTGTATGTCACACGTGGAATAGTCCATTATTATGGCACTCGTTTGATTGCACGACTCGGTCTACGACCTTGTCCTGCAACTTTCACACTCGTGTTATAATAACGTCTTTATCCCACTAGTCACATAAATCAGGTGCTTTTTTTTATTACTCGGAAATGTGATGGTTTACAAATTTTCTTGATAGGGCACTAAAGGGCACTAACGAAGCACTAACGATTGGCGTAATTACTGTCGTTAGTGCTTTCATTGACCTGCTAACTTCACGGACCCCACATAAATAACTATTATGAAATGACACAAGGGCTTAGGTTCCGAAATAGCGAAAAATTACTGATTGCGACGACTTTACCTAGTAGTCTAAGTCTAACCTAACCTATCTACGGACATTGGTCTCAATACGGAAATTACTAGTAGGAAAATAATAGTATTTTAGATTTACAGCAATAGGTATAGCTAACTTGCGAAATAGAAAAAAATAAAACAAAAAGACAGATTTCAAATTTTACAGATATTTTCTTATAGTTTTAAGTTAATTGCTGGCGCTAGTAGGAAAAAATACAATAAGCAACACGTAGTGTAAGGATATGACGTTCCCGGAAGGTAATATTGACCTGGGCTACGCCTTTTCTGGAACGTTATTACGTCCTTACATTTTTTGTGGATTATACTGAGTTAGGCAGAATGAAGTATCCATTTTCAAACTTAATTCATTTCATAATATAATAGGATATACATTCCAATCAAGTCGCCATATTTTCGCGATAAATGGATAATGTCATATGGCTCCTTTCTAACATGCTTTTATTGTTGCGCAGTGAGTGGAATTCGAACCCACTCGTCTGTAGTGAAGTAGCTCTAAAGTCTCAGGTTCTGACTACTAGTCCACCACTTCTCTTCGCATTGTATAATAGACAAATTCTTTATCTGTGCTCTGATGTTATTTAATGCCAAACTATTCAGAAAATAAAAACAAAGATTTAAATGCTTTTACTACCTAAGGGACTTCTACCTGCACTTCCGGGACCTGTAACTTCTGTTACGATCTGCTTACATAACTGAGCACTTTAGCTGTATTCACATTTTAAAGTATCTACCAGAACGTTCTGGTATAAATTCTTAAAAATATAAAAAGTAAAAATGTTTGAAATATGACAAAATGCTTCGCCCAGTTTTAAAAATTTACATCGTTATGTTGAAGCATTCTCTAAGTGACTAACCTTTCTAATATTGTTACCTGAAAAGAATTTTGTTAATTTTTAGAACTTCTGGCGCTCCGATTAAAAAGTGTTCTTGTTGCTTTTGTAGTTCTTGATTAAATTGCCTAATTTGGTTTCGATCCTTAAGAAAGTGTAGTTTTTGGAAGTGTAAAAATTATTATGTAATGAACGAAATAGAGCGTGTTATTTTAACAGTGATGTAATGAAGACTGGTGTTTGCGTTCTATTCACTTGTTTTCATCTCCAAACTTTGACAATCTCAGAGCTCCTTGTAAATTTTATCAACAGATGGCGCAACTGTAAATGCCAATTTTATTTTAAAATAACTTTTAAAAGTAAGAAGTGTTTTTGCTTATTTATTACCACGGTTATATTCTAAGCAAAAATGCCAAAATACTGTTGTTTGTGCGCATTATTAAAAAGCGAAAACAAAGATTTATCATTATTTGCTGTTCCCAAGGTGAATTTACCCATTTTGCTGACCTGTAATTGCTAATTATATAATCAGTAAATAAATGGTTTGTATAAAAATTATGCTTTGTACCAAGTTAAGTTTATGCACTGAATGGAAGAACGCTTACATTTCGTAGTAGTAAGTAACGAGGTCTGTTATTCTACTGACTACTTCTGTTATGAATACAGTTTGCTTTTGCACTATAAAACCAGCTTATTGTGGCGACTTGTTTGTCCAATGTTGTTGGTTGTTGGTGTTATTTGGATTTTAGTATCATTATACCCTTTTTCCAACTAAAAAACACTACAAAAATAACTACAATAAACTATAAACATTATGTAAAAATGCAGAATAAATGTTTCACTTACTTGCATGTTTCATTAATAAAAATAAAAACGAAAATAACTTATTAACCTAACCTTAGCAAATAAGTGTTCTATACAGGATAAGTGTCAAAAATAGTCAAGTAGTGATATAAATAATTATCAAACCGCGCCAAATTTAAAATATACCTAAAATTTGAAGTTTTAAGAGCGCCATCTATGCGCAAATCTTATAAAGACTCCCGAAACCTTCAAACTTTTACGATGAATTTGTTATATAGACAAATGGTAGGAGTTGCAACACCATACTCTTCTTTACATCGCTATTTTAACGTTATTAAAGATCAGAATAACAATGTTTAAACCAATGAACACTTGGAAACAGTAATAAAGTATTGAATCGCGGTTTCACATTATATAATAGCAGCGATTTTCGGCAAAATAAAATGTATACATTTACATAATTTAAAAGTGTCTTACATATTTTTAATTAATTTAAAAATTTTCCGTTTCTTTATATCTGTGCTGTAAATATACGTAGTATATATTTAAGATATTTTTAATTGTTGGTAATAATCTACGACACTCTTTTATTCCGAAGTACTTTAATGATATTTTTAATTAAATAAAAACATCTTAGATATTAGGTAAATTTAATTTCTTAATTCTTATATCTAAGATATTTGGAAATGCGATTGGTCGATTGACCTGTTCTCAACCATCTCCTCTTTCACTCCCCAAAACCTCGTCGCCTTATTAAATTACTGACTAGTAATTAAAAAAGAATCGTAGGCAGCAAGTAAATGTTTTGAGTTGTGATATGTTGCCATGCTATTTAAATAACAATGCTGTCTTAAATGAATGTAGTGACTTAATGATAAACTGTTGATACATGCAAAAGTGTTGGTAAATGCGAAATAATGATGTCACTACTGTTGATTTATTAATTATGCAGTTCTTGATGTGTTGATATTATTGTCGATCGTTCTTCTTGTTAATAAGACTTGCTGAAACTCGTCGAACTAGTAAGAGGTTTTGTTCAAATCTAGGTAGATCGGCGATACTAGTTGAGATTGCTTGATCTGGTTAATTAAAAGAATATTAATCAGTCACCCCAAAACGTACATCTTGGTGCGGTACCAAACGCCCATTGGATTCCTTGCGTGTCATTTCTTTAAAATTATTCCCATGCATCCAGTATGATACAGACCTTCATTTAAGTTAGGAGAAGATAGCAGCCCGATCCTTTACTATACCAATATCAACAACAGCGATAATAACAATAATTTTCTAGCGAACAAGACTGAATTTCGTATTCTGACCTCGTGCGGAAGTTAAACTGCTCCTGCCAGACACATCACAAGTCACAAAACACATTTACCTCCCTAAATGGGTAACTAGTAAATAAGAAAATGTAATAACGCGAAGCTAACTTAGTTACAGCGACTAAAAACAAAACAGTTCCACACGTCTACACGTACATATACACAACTTCAGGACAAGGTAGAGCCGCTAATTCCATTTAACAAGGTTTGGGTTTATGGCTTACAGTAAATGTAATAAGTTGAAAGAGTAAACAATGCCATTTTTTGTATGTACATAAAACTTTGAAGAAATAAAACATAAAACCGCTGAAAATGGAGACGACATCATTTTTAGAGAAGTGCTCGTGCTGAAAGTTGTTGTTTTTTGGACGAACATGTTAACATAAAAACTTTATTTTACCAACACTGATGAGGTAAAAACAAATTACAATTTTTTTGCAAATAGACGAAAAACTCTATTTAGTCTTCTTAACTTAAAAATATGTTGCCTTAAAGCTCAATGTTAAAGCAAACGAGTTTAGCATAAGAGTGGTAGTAAACAATTTTGGCAGATATGCGTTTTCAAGGATCCACTAACAGCCTCGTAAAATTGTAAATTTCATCAGCAAGAAAACGTCAATATGTCAGAATTATCCTTCTTTTAAACGCTTTTGTAGGTTTAGGAGAAGAAACAAGTGTACTCTTTACCGAGTCAGCGCAGCTTCTATTTGATTTTAATGATCTAAATCAATTTGATTTTGCAGTTTCCGTGGAAAACAATAAGAAAAAGTTGCTTGGCCACCTAGGTCGCCAGGCTTAACTCTCCCAAATATTTTTTTCTGGTGAAGATACATTAAATCTAAAAATTTATTTTAAAAGGCCGACATTCTCAACGAATTTATACATGGAAGAAAGTGGTATGAAATCATATTCATACGTTTGAAAAAAGTTGTCATACCGACATATTTCACACATTAAAAATTTTCACTTCACGATTATAGCGAATCCTTAAAAACGTGTATTCAACGAAAAATGTTTACTACCACTCTTATATTTAAGTTCACAAAAAATGTTTCAAGGTTGATTCGGCCTGCAAGCTTCTTTATATTAAAGTACGGAAAAGTAAAACTGCCCCTAAGGTATTTTTTCCTATGCCAATCATAATTTTCTACAAGAAACGTTTTTAAGATTCAGAAAGAGGTTTTAAAAGCATTTTTCTGTCGTGAAAAAAATTCGTAAAAATGTTTTATGAAAGACGTAACTGTATATAAAATGTGTGTGGGACGTTTCGCAAATAATTTCAACGAAGGCCTTTCATACTCTTGAGGATAAAAAAAATTAGTCAAGCGGTTACGTAAATAAACTAGAAACAAATACCTATTTAAATCTGGATATACATTTCATGTTATTAGTTGTTTGTTTCAAGTCTACTGCTACAATACACAAAAAATTGACTTTCTGCTCACTGACAATTTAATAAAATTGCATAACTTTAAAAAATGCTACTATAGAATGTACATTGTAGCAAAATTTATAAAAGAAAAGTTCATTCATCAACAATTTCATCAATTAAATCTCTAGACACAACAAATTAAAAAACGGTGTAGGTAAGGCGTTCAATTATGCGTCAATATGTAAAAGTGTGCGGAATTGTGAATTCAGTCAGCATTAATGGATCAAGTAGGCGTCATTGGGAAATCGTGATTGATTTGCAATGTGTGCGTGGGTGCGGTGTAAGAAACTCTTTTATAGCGCTGATTTTTAAGTAAAAGTTGTTTTAACGTCTTTGAAAGAGCCAACTGTTTAGAATTTCTTTAACAATGACAAACGAGAAATGACATTAAAATAAAATCTCCGTGAAAAACGTTTAAGGAAGCATTCTCACAAAGCTCTTTGAAAAATAATGGAAAACTTCACTTTGAATAGCTGCTACACCTGAGATATTGTATTAGATTATACTTTAATATCTCAAGTCATTTTCGTTGTAAGTTATCATTTACATAAATTGTGGCAAAACTCTCATAGTAAGGTTTCGGTTACGCTATACTGTTAATAGTACAATAGTGTTAATATTTATTTTCTTCTAGTTAATTACATAACCAATTATACGGCGGTACAATTTGTTTTATCTATTGTAATAATTCAGTACAAATATTCCAACTATAATAATTAAATACCGCTAATTATTCTCCATTAATGTGCATAAAATTAACAGGCCAAATATAGGTATGTAAATGCGTTGCAGTTCGCTGATTTAAATGCAAATTAGTGCTGCTTTTGTTTACACTTGTCATGTTATAGATAACAATGATGGTAAATACATATGTGAGGTATACCGAAACTCGAAACAGGTGCATATTGTATGTTCTATGCGGTCTAGGTGTTTTAACCAAAATACAATATTTTTCATCTTTATTCTCATTCTTTTTGTGGAAAAATTCTTCTAATTATGATTTTCCTTTTTTACTATACCCAAACTTCTACCCCATTCTTTAAAATTAGATTTTAACCCACTTTAGAAAGCTTTCTGAAAGTATCCGAAGAGCTTTACAAAATCACAACCGTTTACAATGTGTATTCGTAAAATAACATTAAATACAGAGCCTTCGTTAATTATTGATACCCACGTGACCTTTGGTCCGCAGTGACTTAGGGAGTTTTAGATTTAGATGTTGAAGTCAGTTCAGGATTGGTTACAAACTAAAAATTCCCTGTAAGTGTCACTGTCAACACTCAAAGTGAGGTTATGTATGTAAAGAAGCAAGCCTTGATAAGTTAACAAACGGCTTGGGAATTTTTGGATATAAGGCTTACAAACAGTGTAAGTTGGGTTGCCTATACTTTGTGGCCACGTGGGTATCAGTAATTAATGAAAGCTCTGTAGTATTTAAAACAGCAAATTTTCTTCTTCGGCAATTGGGAATGTATAATAATTAGGGACTAATAACGTAGCTAAATATATCTAAAATAGGTATTGTCTAATCTTGTATTGTAATTCCTTAATGGCAGTCTTTGGAATGCTTGCTGCATTTTATTTTACAATCACAGATTTGTGAAGACAGAAAGTAATTGGCATTCAAAGTTTTAAACTCAGGGATGCGCTTTCTTGGTATAATTTCTTGTTTAAAATTCAAGACACAGTAAGATATGACCACAAAATGTAGTATAAACAAAATAAATAACGAAATTTTTAGAACGATGCTTGCAGCTTGACTAATAACAATATCATTTTTTGCTGTCGTGCGTTGATGTGTGGGAACCAGCTTTTAACTAATTCGGTAAATGGTACAAGAATGTGAACACTGTTTTTTTTTTAAATAATAAAAAAGGCAATTAAGCAGATATTGTGGCGAAACGCGAATCGAAGTCCTATTTTTATGAATTATATAGCGATTGCTGAAATTCTTTCTATATATTAAATTCGGATCTCGTCGGCCTGTCTCAATTTGAGAGGAATACGGCTGCAGCTGAGATTATGCAACACAAGCGGCGCGCGATGGTATTGTTTTTTTAAAACGTACCAAATCTTGAGCGAATGGCTTCTACCGGACTTTCCAATACTTTGAACATTAGATACTTATCAGATATTCAAAAATATTTTAATATTAACGTTTCACGTCCCAACATTGACTGCAATAGCATTCCACCATTCAAACTATTGTACCGAGAGCATAGCTACATAATAATCATATTATAAGAATATTAAATTATCTTGGTTTTTAAAACGAACTACCTACAAACTTACTAGTACAAAATCAATTCAGCTTCTTTATAATTCTGTGATTCGACCAAAATTCGAATTTGCTTGTAATGTCTGGAATCCAGCTACTAAAATACATAAGCTAAAAATTGAAACTGTCCATAATAAATGTATTAAGTATTTATGTTTCAAGAAATATAATCTTTATCTACACTTTCGAATTTTCAGATGAAGCGAAAGAAGAGATATGGCTATGTTATTTTTTATCCATAAACTACTAAATAACAGCATGTATTGTTCGATGTTAATGTTGCTGCCCTTGGTCAACCTTTATATTCCGGCGTTAAGATGCAGACCTCGCAAATTATTTTTTTGCCAATTTGTAGAGCTCAATTACGAAGTAATTCACTTATAATAAAAATGCTACAGATAAGTAGCTTAATTTGTCAAATACGGATGTCAACATTAAAAAGCAAATGCCACAACTGTACCATAAGTGGCATTAAATAACATTAGTTTTTCTTTTTTTTATTTAAGACTCATGAGGCCGTGCGTGAGCACGACTCCATGATTCCCATCTCATCCCCTTACCCGGGCTCAGCACATTAAGTGCTATACACCGGTCTAACACGCCCCACCCCTGAAAGACATGCTACCCAACATACACAACACACACACGCATCATTCATGGACACGCCTGATTTAACTTATTCAGAAAAATTTCAGACGGGCAGAGGACTCGAACCTACTGCCGTTGAGAGTCTAGTTTCAAAGCCTAGGACTTTAACCACTAGACCACCCGCTGGCCCTAAATAACATTAGTGAATGCGTTTACTTACGTACTGGTCAAATAATTTATTATTAACATTGAAAGTTAAAAGTTCTGTTACGATTTGTAAACGACATGTATGTATTTATCTATATTTGTTTATTTCTGTACATTTATGTCTATTATGTTTTAACAAGCGACGTTACTGGGCGAATATCCGTTTTGTTTGTGTATTAAACAAATAAATAAATACTACACAATACCGAAGTCACACATAAAAATAATAATAAAAACGTTTTGACAATCTAAATTTCTTTCGAAAACAATTCCTTGTAATTAAAGAAAACTAAAAATAAAGAAACAAATTTTTCCGCAAAAAAATAGTGGGAGGGGAAAACTTAACTCCCCTTATTTTTACGACACCTAACAATTAGTTGCTCAACCTTATGATACTATTACTGTTAAGCAATTTAGCTTAAACAAAATTTTCGTCCCCCGTTTATTAAATGAAGAGGAATGAATTTTCGATTTAAAAAAATTGATAAAAGGCGCCTTAGAGAAAATCGGGAACTGGGACTAACCCAAATTATTGCCTATCCCCATCTCTATGAGCCTACAAAATTTAAAAGAAAACGAGTTGCTGTTTTGAAGAAATATTTTTTTGAAATTTTCACACAACAATTATTTATTTATAAAAGAATTTTCTTTTCATTGTGACATTGTGCTTCCCTAGGGCTATTATAGTTCCAAATTGCATCGCAAGTATCTTATTTAGAGAAAGCTCTTTTAATTATACAGTGATTCACCAGCAGGTATTTATGAACAATAACTGTATCCCTAATAATTTAGGCTTACTTGCTACAGTAATTCCTACGAGGCGAATGAAACCGTCACGTCTCAACAATAATGAATGCGGCTATGTAGTACTAGCGTAAACTAAAGCAATCTCTGTAGGAATTGTTGTCCGATGTGTTATTATTATTATTATTATTATTATTACTGTAGTTGACGGTTTTCGCCGTAATTGCCTTCCGTCACTTCGACCCTTAATGGTTCTTTTGTGCGCTCTTACCTTGTTTAGAGAAGTTGCAGGCTATTGACAAACCTTAATATACCTCTGGACTTTGAGTCCCTTATTTCGTTAGGTGTCATAGTCTCCTTATCAAAAATTTTGTGTCTATGGCGACAGGCAGCATTGCGTACGCCTAAGATCTGTTCTACCGTTTCTACTGCCTTATTACATAAGCAGCAGGTTTGGTCTTCAGCCTTAGCAATCTTGAAAAGATAATAATGCAGTGATGTGTGGCCTGTGAAAAGGACAGTGATGGTGTTTAGTTCCATCTTACTGAACGACATAGCTATTTTTGCTTTCTTGTAGGAAACAGTTATGAACTGCCTGGCGTAATCCCAGTCCGAAGACTTCTTTCGTTCTCCCATAACCCGACTTTCTGTTTTATGTGGTTTTCTGTATTCCACAGCAGGATTCAGGTGCTGTATAAAGCATCATTGCTCCGCGTCTTGCGAGTTTTTCGCCCTGATATAATCCCCGTGCCTTGGAAGTTGGAACCCACCATAGAGTAACGCGGACAAGCTTGGATTCGCACGTAGGCGTTTAAAGCTGCTTGCTGTCACCTTTATAGCTTTTCCTAAGATTTATTCTTATGCAGAGGTTTGTAGCATAGACCACAGCTTGGAAGATAGTAGTTGTGGTGCTCAAGGGTTCAGACATGCGACAACTGGGACCAGAGAATCCAGGTCCAGCCCCCCCCCTACTTCCATCTTAGAACCATCCGTGTACCATTGGAAGGATACTCTCTTGAAGGAAGACCCTCCTGAAGACCATATTTATCGGTCAGAGATGTTCACTATAAAAGGTTGGTCAAAGTTGTATTTTATTGGCATAAAATCCGATACGGTGTAGGCCGTTCGCTCTAAATGAGCGAGACTTAGGATACCTAAGTGGCCTGTTAAATCTCCTGATTTGAATTTGTTTGCCCTGTTCAGCGTGAGCGCATGAAGCATTGCCTTCTCTTGCACCTATAGGTGTAGAGACAGTGAGGCAGAGAGACGTTGTATCTTCTCTAGCTGTAGCTGAGTGCGGTAACTTGTTTAGTTTTTGGCCACCATACAAGCGACGCATAGGTGATCATGAGTCTTACAATAGCCACATACGACCAGTCGATCAGTTGTGGTCTAAAACCCCAGTTTATTCCTAGAAACCTGCGGCATGTTTGAGTTGCTACCACTGCCTTCTTTTGCAGTTTCGTAATGTGTGAGTTCCACGTTGATAGCTGATCTAGTGTAACTCCTAACTATTTTACCTCATTGCTGAAGTCACTGGTCGTCCCTTCTGTCTAGCGTGGTGGTTTTTAGATTCGGTTTCCTTCGTCTACTTTTTTCAGATTTAACTTTAAGCTTTGATTTCGACACCGGTCATGGATGGTGTTAAGAGCTATCTGCATACGTTGTAACAAAAGTGTGCAAATTTGCCAAAATCATCAACAATTACAGACCACTAAAGAAGCGACAGAATATTTCTCTAGCATGGCTTTAATTCAGTTGGTAGTCGAAGGATCATATCCTTTCCTCATGGCAGCTCTTTAAATGGAAAAGCACCCCCCTTAGTATTGACAAAAGCCCAGACAACTGCTTCTATTGCCATATACGTCTTCCGCAGTTTTTTAACGATACTGTAAAGCCGTAATAGTCTCTTTTCCTTTTTGGTAGGTATGTTGGTTGGGGTGAAGTGGTCAGTTTTGAAGACCTCCATTGTTAGGTACTAATCAAGTACCTTTTCCATATCTTTTAGCGGGACGGAGGTGAGGTTTATAGGTATATACGACTTGGGTTAAGTGTTAAAACGCTCCTCCTTCCTTGGGTATAAAGACCACATTAACCTTTTTTCAAATTTTAGGTATGTAACCAAGGCGGAAATTGTCCTTATATAGTTTAACGATAGTGAGCAGCAAATTTGCTATACATTTCTGTAGTAAGGTCGGAAATATGCCGTCTTCGCCAGGTGATTTAAAAGGTTTAATGACAAGAATTGCCCATTTGACCCTATTTAGCAAAAAGATTTTGGTGACCAGTTTTGACCCTTGAGTATGGACGTATTAGCTCCGCATCCTCTAGACAGGTTTGTCCGACCTGTAGGTTTGAGAGCCAAGGAAATGAGTGCTTAGTAGTAGCTCCAACAGATTTTTCATGCTCTCAGTAAAAAGTTCATCACTCTCTGCAAATGGCCAATGTCATTTGTGTGGTCTTTTGCAAGAACTTTCTGTAGGCGTGCCACTGTTGGAATATTCTTTATCCCTTCACAGAAGCTACGCCATGTCTTTCTTTTCGACCTCCTAATTTCTAAATTATATCTTGTAAGGTCATCTCCGTGTTGGTTCCAAATTTTTTGAAGCTTTTGTTTTTTGGTTTTGTTAAATGGCCTTCTTGTTTCAGAGCATAGAGTTGCAAGTTCCCTGTCTACCAAGGCACTTTGCCTGTTAACCTTCGGCGTTTTACAAGGCAGCTTGTTTCATACGCTTGTTTCATCATGTGTATGCGATTCTGTAGATATACTGAAACTCTTTCTAGATTTTCTACCGTATCTACTTCGGAGTTGAGTTCGTCCAATTCAGTTTTGTTGTTCCTCCCGTAGAAGCACCAGTCTGTCATTTTTGAAACTCTTACTTCTTCGGTCTATTTGCCCGTAACCTTTAGGTCGAATTTAATATATTTATGATCCGTCTGGGAGGCTTCGCAAGAAACATGCCAGTTTTTAAAGGTTGCGCTAAGTAGGGAAGACGCTAATGTTAAATTTAGTACCTCCTGCCTAATTCTAGTTACAAAAGTGAGTTCTTTACCGCTATTAATTATGTCTAGGTTTGTTGAAGACAAAAAATCATAAAAGTAGTCACCTCTTGTTTTGTGTGCATACTGCACCATGCTGTGGAGTGCACATTTACATCGCAGCCTAAGTTAAGGTGTTTATTCCTTTGTTCGCAGTATTGGATGAGGTTACAGACCTTTACGGGCGGTAGTTCTTCCGAATACCCTGAAAAGTAGGCCGAGGCAATTACTACCTCTTGTCTACCTCCACTTGTCGGTACCACTGCTGTTACTGCGACCAGATCTCTAGAAAAAAAACTGCGTCCGATGTAAGCGCCAGACTAACAATAATACAAACAAATATTCTTTTATAAACGTGTCTGAAACATGATTATTTTTTAAATTTATAAATAAGTTCTAGCTTTACTTTGTTGAAGTTTTTGTTGTTACATAACTAAAATACTTTATAACTTCAACAATGTTCATTTATTGAGTATGAATAAAATACTTTCACCTCTATTAATAATTTTGGAATAAGAAATCAAGTCATCTGTAGACGATTGCCAAGATAAAGTCACCAAGTTCTACTGTTGCTATAACAACACCCACTGTTTACTTTTTATTTAGCCTTGGATAATGGCACGTAACTATGTCGAAATACGTATAAGGTTAAAATAAATAAATATTGTTGCAGTAAAAAGTATTTTATTCATACTAAATTAATATGGACTTCAACAAAGTAAAGCAGGTATCAGCAATCACTACCGTCCTCTGTGCACAACACGTGAAAAAGCCCGCGTTGCAAGAAAAAAATGTATTACCAAAGCACTGCCGATAAAAAACAATTTATTGCCAATAAACTGTATCAAGATGTAACAGCCCGTTGCTGTGTTATGGTGAGACAGTTGAGGATTTAATATATAGATTAAACGAATTTAAATATTTAAACAATAAATAACTACCCGAGAGATAGAAACTAAATCGAAGTACCATAAAAATTGCATTGCATTGTATGTCAGTGAAGACTTCTCAGGTAAATCTATATAAATAAAAATCAATTGCCGCATGTTTGGTACATCATCACTTGAGAATGGCTCGTCCGATTTGGCTCATTTTTTTTTGTTGTGTTTGTAATTGTCAGGACAAGGTTTTTATGAAAGAAAATTTTGGGAAAATGCACCGGAAAAGTCGGAAAATTCGAAAAATCCAAAAGATGATGTTGTATGGTATTTTTGTATGAGATTTCGTATGTTTTCGTTTTTGAATGGCTTTTCGAAGAGAAAAATGGAAAAACAAATGCTTGGGTGGGGCGTGGCCCACGAGTTCAGCTAGTATTAAATAAAATCAAACTTCCTATAACAAAAACTGCGATAGCAAGTCAATCAAAAATTCTTATTAGAAAAAAAAAATAGCACACGGCTCAAACGATCGTTAGTAAAAGTTTCGCACTTTAACATCCAGACAACAAAAATCTTGTTAGAAAGAAACACCGGTACCTGAATACTTTATTGGCACAGTCGAGAAACTTCACCGAACATATTAGTCAAAACCCCGTTGAGAAAACATTCCCTGTTGGAAATTCTTCAGAAAAATCGTTATCGTTTAAAATAACGATGGTATTTTTTTTAGTTTTCAGCTGCTGGCAGTGCTTTCTCTGAAAACATCAAAAAAAATGCTAAAAGCAAGTACAAAGGAGTAATAGTTTCATGAAAAATTTGAATTTCAAGGTTTTGGTGAAAAATGCGTCTTGGGGCAGAGGAAAGTGCCTGTCTATGAATAAGTAAGTGTCCTCTTTTATTTATTTATAAAATGCTGGTCATATTTTGTTGAAACTTGGAAACATTAATCAGACAAAGAAGTAAGAAAAATTTCAAACGGGAAGGGAAAGTTGAATATATCTTTTGTAATGAGTATCTGTATATAAAATACTTAATCACTTTAACAATATCTATTTATTTAAACCTTATACGTATTTCGGCATGTTTACATGCCATTGTCAAAGGTTATATGAAAGTAAACAGTTAGTGTTGTTACAGCAATAGAACTTTTTTACTTATCTTGGTAATCGTCTGCAGATGACTTGATTTCTTATTCCAAAATGTCCAGTAGAGGAGAATTTAACAGATCAATTTGCTCATTCATTAACGGTACGGTTTTTAAATGTTTGTGAATTTCAAAAGCTTCTAGTATATCTAATTTACGTTTATCATCACAAAAGTGTAAACATTTTATGGTGTTATTAGATGTCATTGAATGATTTTGTTCTAGTAAGTGTTTAGCGTAATTGGATTTATGTGGGTGTTTGTATTTGTAACAACGTACGTGTTCTTTATATCTAATATCAAAATTTCTAATTGTCTGGCCTATATAAAGCGAATTACAATGCGAACAATTTAATTTGTAAATGCCTGATTTTAACAAATCGTCTGTTTTTGATTTTGCATTAAACAAAGTATTTAAGATGTTTCTAGTTGTTTTAAAGCTTACTTTATATTTATTTGTTTTGTTTATAATTTTAGCAATTTTTTCTGATTTCTCACCAAAATATGGGATCGAAGCATATTTAATTGTATCGAACGAAGTTAGGATATTCGGATAAATTTTTTGAATGGCTAATTTATAATCTTTTTCTTTAATTAATGTATCAATAAGTTTAGTATTATAACCATTACTGTATGCAATTTGTATAATTTTTTTCAAAAAAAGAAATTTTGCACATGTAAAAATGGTATTTCAAGGTAAAACTAGAAAAACCGAAGTAATTTGACCTATTTCTTTCGCTATGGCTTACCACCGACACCAAATTTAACTTGCAACATCTGGAAGTAAAGCCGAACTCTTTTACGCAGTAGGGATCTTCATTGTGCAAACATTTATCACACAGCACCTACAATTTTGTGTTAAATATATTAAACTATGGCTGCGGATGTATCCTCTTTACTATAGCTATACATCAGTTTCACACAACACTACCAAACGGTACTTTTAAATTTATCAAAAATGCTAGTAAAGAAACCGCTATCAAACTGTAATTTATTTCACACCGGATGGTCCGTAATTTAATACGATCTTTACTATAATCGATCTTCCTGCCTTGAGGGTTCCTAGACAGAAAATAAAGAACTTTCAAGTAGAGTGAGCGTGAGGAGTTATTTGGAAGTTGCAGTAAACCACAGAGGAGCCCGAGTGCACAAGTTGGGCCGACTCTGTTCCCCTTAAAACCAACTTTTAACCAACATGGCTACCCACTGTAAAGTTCCATTGCAGTTTATATAAAACTCGCAAAATAAACTTTTATTAGTACGAACTTTCCGCCAAAAGAGGGGCGTAATTATTCGTATCAGGCGCCTTGATACAAACGCTAATCCCAACTAAGAGCAACACGTAGAATGCGGGATAGGAAGTTACAATTTTCTCGAGCGACATGAAAGCCACCTACAGATGCCAGAAGTTGTGTTACGCTGAATAATAGCCCTTTTAGGAATAAATAATAGTTCGTACTTGAGTGGAATTTGTAGCGTCTCTGTCCATATTGCTGCATGCTGTGAGATTACATAATTCACCACCTCCATGAATAAATCTAGGGTGTTTTTGTTTTATACCAGAACAAAACAATGCTTTGTTCTTTGAGGTGAATATTGTCGATAAATTATATTTGATATAACATGAAAGGCCACCTACCGTTGAAGGGTATCTTACATCAAAGCGCCTGAAAAATAAAATCACTAGGAGGAAATTGAAAATTGGAGATACAAGGTATAAAGGGTCAAGGCTCCCGTTCTACCATAAAAATATTTTTTAAATCAAACAAGACATAAATAATTATTTAAAACTTTTAGTAAAAATTGCAAGAATTTTTATTTATTTTTATTATGACGAAAAAAATAATTCTTAAGTATTTTTCTGTACATCTTCAGGGAAATAAAGCTCATCGGTCATAAAACACAGCGTGTTCGTCTATTCTCAAAGGCTCACTTTTGCAGTCCAGTTAAATAAGGCACTTTTTAAGGGCTGACCCAACAATAAACTACTGGAACTGTTTAGATTAATAAAATGAACTGTACCCTTGGAAATAATAAATAATAAATTTTTGTTCCTTCCCTCTATGCCGTTGCCGTTATTTAGAAAACAGATCATTTATAAGCCGTCATGTTATATAATAATGAATATGTATGTAAATGTATAGTGATAAATTATGTAATACGTTTTTTTGTTTTTATTTCAAATTATCTATAAGGTCGTGTGAAAGTAACGTAACAGAAGAAAACGTAACAACACACTTACTATAACAATATTAAGATCCGAGTTTCAATTTAGAACTAGTGGAACTCGTGGGAAACGCCCCGTTCTTTTTGTGTATGTTTTTTTTTTTAATTATCAACAATAAGCCAATGAAGTAAGTAGCGTAGCGTTCGGATAGACATCCTAGTTTTATAAACTAATTTGAGTTTGCTTTAATTCTTGTAATCGTAGTCTTAAATGCCACCGTTTGCTATTGTAACTATAGTTCCCAATATTTGGGTCAATGAAATTTGGTTTCTGATTATGAAATCTTAGCTAATTTATTTTTAAACAAGACCATAACATCGCCACACACAATAAACAAAACCAAATGGTTTAATTCCATCTCTTAGCTGCACCTAAATCTGAGACGGTTGTATTTATGTTATAAAGTAATGAGCACAGATCGTCTGAAACGTAATTGGGGATTTTGTTCAATGACTGCTTTTACTTGTACATATTTTAATAACTTTCCCAGTAAGATTGTATGCCATTTTGTAACACATATTTCTAAGTGCGTTTCAGATGTCCCGGTGTTCTCGAGTGTATAGTCACATTCCGCCGAGCCTGCTGACCGTTCTGTAATAAAAAGTCAGCCCCTCGCAACCCAGCAAATTAAGCAAATGTTGTTCACCGAAAGTGATTCATTTACATTGAAAAGTGTAGCGGTCTGCTATACAAAAATATAACCCCTCTAAAATAGAAGTAAATATGTGAGTTTTATTAGTGGAGGCCCTTAACCAACCACCAAAAGTTGAGACATGTAAAAGTAATTTGAATTTAGTATTCTATAATTACAAGGTAAGGTTGTAACAGACCCAAACATAAAATTATATATAAGCAGGCATGATACATATTTAAAATCAACGAATATTTATTTATTTATTTGCGATTGACGCGCTGGTGTCGCCACTAGTACAAGACGCGAAGCCAAATCGCACGTAGGTATCCCTACTTTACAAACCGTCCCCACTACAGCGTCTTCACATAACCCGGAGAGTGAAAATTAAGTTAAAAATCAATATCCCGGTATTGGAAAATCAGTTCGACATCTCGGGTTCTTCAAATCAACAACAACCAGCATCCAGGAGCACTGCGCAAGTTCTCTGGAAAGCCAGTCCGCAGGATTGTGAGTTGACAAAAGCCAGGCCAGCGGGAGCAGTATGTGCTTTCACTACAAACCGACCAAACCAGTCAAAGAAAGATACTAGAACAGCTCCAGGCACCAGCAACGCGGCGTCAATCGAGAGAGAGAGAGAATCAGACCCACGCACCAACCCCTAGTGTAGTTAGCCGAAAGGGACAATTCAGCTAGTATCAGTGCCAGTTCGAAATTAGTAGTACAAACAAATGTAATTTAGAATCAGGTATTGCTAAAAATATTAATCGTATTCTTTAAGTTAAATACCCGAAGTCTACTGTAAAGAGTTTTACGCACTTCTACTCTTAAATAAAAGGTTAAAGTCGGCGTTGAAGAGTTTCAACTGACTTTGCTCCTTTTTCTCAACTTCGTTAATTACCTGACTTTCTAAAAAGCGCAATTAAAAGATTACAACGCGATTCCATACAGAACCAGTAAATAAAGAAATAACGTCGCGGGGGTCGTTGCTTGCGCATTAAAAAGAATTCATGCACAGTTTAAACGGTTTAAGTAAGCATGTGGTTGTCCAATAAATAGAAAAGAAACTAGCAGATATTTGAAAACGCCACGAGGACGAGACTTTCCTCGCGTATTTTCGCTACGGTTTCCCTATGAAGAATTGAGATAACCCATCAAAGGGAAAGTTCCCAGAGATTTCTTCCCAATAAGAATACTGTTCCTATGAACATCTGATACCTTCATATCGCGCCTGAAACCGAAATTCCAAAATAAAAAAATTACCGAGAATCGATGGGAGAATGACTGGAAGGTGGTAGGGTTACTGTGCTTGTGGCAATCGGCTAATTATAATGCCCAGGACCACAAATCAGAGCTTTTATTTAAGCAAGTATTTATTAAAGTAGAGCCCCCCCCCCCTTCTTCGCCCGCCCCCTTATATTTTGAAGAAGTCATATTACTTTATGATACCTGGCATTTTTAAATCCTTATTCCTCGGCGATTACTTAAACTGGAAAGGTAAGCAAGCAAGAAGAAACTTCCCACACGTTTTCCTCAGTGAAATGTTGCGTTCCCATTTCCATTTTACATGTTCATACCGAGTTTAAATTCAAAATTCCTAAGTGACAAAAAAACGAAAATTGGTGGTGGGGGCATTTGTCGCGTTGATTGGCTATTTGGTACGCATATCTGAGCTTCTTTTTCTCGTGAATCTATACTGAAGTAGAGCACCTTCCCCCTTCCCCATATTTTATGAAAAATTCGTCTGGTTTTATACTATCTGTCATATTCTGTTTTCAACCAATGCTTATCCTTCGGTTTATCCGTTGAATTCTCAAAATCTATTTTTTAAATTGGGAATTGTCGTTTTTTGGCGATTAATCAATGTTGAGGGTGACTGTGGGGTGGTAGGGATATCGTACTTATGCAAATGAGGTATGTTGTATGACCTTAACGGACCAACCTCGGTACTTTGCGGCTTCAGCCTAGTGTGATTACCAATATTTTAAACCTATATTGGGTTATATAAACTTATATACATTTACAATGTGTTTCATAGTTGCATCCCAAATAGTATAAAAAGTTATTCTATAACCACACATAAGCAAAGCAATTGTATTAAACATAAGGCTTTTTTTTAAGAATCATGAAGCCGTGCGTGAGCACGACTGCATGATTCCCATCCCACCCCCTTACCCGCGCTTCACCGGTCTAACATGCCCCACCCCTGAAAGACATGCAACCCAACATACACACCTACATACACCATCCATGGACCCGCCGGATTTAACTTATTCAGAAAAATTTCCGACAGGCAGTGGACTCGAACCTACTGCCATTGGGAGTCTAGTTTCAAAGCCTGGGACTTTAACCACTAGATCACCCGCCGGCCCACACATAAGGCTTAAAACGCTTTCTTTTCGGAATTACAGCCTACGAAAGAAAGAACACTTTAATGTCTATAACTTAAGTAGCAGTTGGTTAAATATTTTAAAACTTTGTATGTGGATATTTCATTTAGTTGGTAGTTCTATCTTTTTTTACTGAAATAAAAGCTACTCTTTTTAAAATTCGCAATATCAAGCGGTGTCCGAGATAAATCAATTTATTTTAAACATCCAGTTGCCATGAAGATCTGAGTGTCTATGTCTCTTTCAGAAGCGGATCTAGTTTGTTCAGACATTGAGAGTAGGTTTAACACATTAAAATATTAAAATAAGTTTAAATGAAAAGGGCTCGGAAACGCTTCTGTACACAGCAACAGCCTCTGAAAAAGAACAGTCTCAACCATCCAGACTGTTGCGTACGGAAGCGCTTCACTACGGAAGCCCTATGGTTGTTACTATTATTGTGTATAATTCATCCACAGAGGTTGTACATACTGTTTCCGCGTTTTGAGGAAATACATATTACGCTATTATCTAAAATTAGGTTAAAAGTAAACAGTTGGTGTTGCTATAGGAACAATAAAACTTGATGACTTGATTTTAGTCATCTATAGGAGCGTCGTTAAGTTAACAAACCTGGGGGGGGAGGGGAAGTGTACTAGACGCCATCGTATTTGTAATCAGCCTTTATGTTGCACTGCTGGGCTCCGGCACTCTTCTTTGCCACGTACTCTCCTTAGCGCTAAGGTGGAATACGGGGGACCTACAGTTTAACGTCGAATCCGAACGACTAAGTACCTACCAGAGAAGGTTTCAGGAATTTAAACCCCACGGCTGCCGACACCAGATTGGAGAATGTGAGTGGCGGGGTGCGGCATAGATTTTTATTACTGCATGGCTTCGGCGGGGAATCGAACCCTAGACCTTTAGCGTTAGAGGCTGAGCGCCCAACCTCTGAGCTACCGCCACTCTACTAGACGCCATAGGTCCGTTAAATAAGAAAATAGTTATCTTTTTGCTCATAAGTTATTTAGTTATAAACTTTAACAATTTATTATTGCAGTGACAGTGTAAAACATAAGACGGAATTTACTGGTATAAGCAAAATTTTTTATGACCCACCATTTTCGAGAGGCGATAGTCAACTTTTTGTTTTCTTATAGCCGCTACTCAAATTTTTGCATTTTAAGAAAGCAGGCAAAGTTTTGATTGTTGCAAAGTTCACAGAATTAAATCAATTTAGTCCGTTTTATTAATTGAACATTTTTGTTAAAAAAAAATATTAGTTAACAAAGGAATACACTCCCGATAAGGGATAACTTGCTTTATGTTGTTAAATGTAAGTTAGATAATTTTTTGATTAATTAAGAAGAATGTTTAATGAAATATTTGGATTTACATTCAAAAATAGTAACTGTTATATTTACTAGTTTTGCTAGTTGCATTATTACGCATTACATGAATTATCTGTAAAACCGTTTCAACAAAAGTTTCTCTTTTTTGTATTTTATTTCTGAAGAATAAGATTTATAATTTAAAAATGTACAATTACTGCCAAAGCGTTTTAAATCTTACGTTTATTTTAAATTTTTTGATTATTTTTGGTTATAGAATCACCCTATATATTGTTTGGCATGCAATTACGAAATACCTTGTATATTTAGAAAACGCTGGAGGTAGACAATATCATATATCTTTTTAATTCTCCCTGTTTCCTGTTTTATTCCACTTGAAAGCATTTACATTTTTTTGATCCTCTTATCACACCACTTCTCTTGAATATTTCCTTTTGTTGGTACTAACTTGTAATACTTTCTCCGGAGAGAATTAAAAGTATTTAAAATAAACACTTCACAAAAATTAAATTGTTATTTTGAAAAATCTACAGGAAGAAATAAAAGCTCTATTATTTTCCCTGAAGGCACCACTCACGCCGCTTTTTTTAGCATCAAAAAACACACCATGCGTTATTTTCCGAGACACGTTAAGATAAATATATTTGGCACTTTCAGCAGGAGAAAGCAAGAAAAAGGGGATTTTCATTTTATTTTCTGGCGTCTGAAGGAAATTATTTTTTAGTGCAATCTTGTGTCGTGGTCTAATCCTATGAGGGCGTGCGGTATGACAGCTGTGTTTATAGACCATGACTGATTGTTTCACTGTTTTTCTCCTCACAGAAGGCGATGTTATGTGGTAGACAGAGAAAAAAGCTTTCCAATTTTTTGCGAAGTAGTGCTTTTCTTACACCATTAAACAGCGGTCCTCGATGTTTTGTTATAGCGAACGAAAAGCCTTGCAATTCTTTCAAGACGAATCGAAATAGATAATGGCAGCCTAAGTGTCGACTTTGCGGAATTCCTCGAAGGTAATACACAAAGGAAACTTTGAAGCGAAGACAAATTTCTCTGGATTAGGAAGTAGCCAGAATGTTTTTCTATATCAATCGTACGCTTGTTAAATTTTAGGATCCACGCCCGAGGGCCTCAATCTAACAACGTAACAGCTCTGATTGGATATGATTTTATATGTATTACCTGTCAGTAGCAATAATTGTGCATTAGTGTGCCGTAGGGGTTTCGGATTTGCTATTAGTGCTTAGAGCTTTCAAAGCGTGCAGGGATTATATAATTGATGAACCTATAAAAAGGATAAATAATGTTAAAAATTTAAAAATGCATGTAATAATTTTGGTATCAGGGTTGATACAAGATTAATGTTACTGCAGAAGCTTTTTTCAGCATTTGAAATACAGCTTTAGTTAACCTTTTTTTAGTTCTTTTATTCTTTTAGCACAAAATGAGTACAGCATTTTAGCTGAATTTTCTTATATTTTAAAGGCATTCAAAAATTACAGGATATATCTAAAAAAAACCAAAACCTGCTTCGTTGCGGAGATCGAACTCTCGGAATAAGTGGATATTTGTATACACTGTATCCATAAAGTAACCCCCCCCCCCCCCAACTAACTTTTGAACGACTTGATATTTTTCTACAAAATTTGGTGTGCTGTAATGGGAAATTAAATACTATTTTTCAGGCCATATTAAAATTTTGTATTATCCAAAATGGCAACTGGGCGCCATTTTGAAATTTTTTTTTAAATAGAAAAGGGAGTTAAGTGAAAGGGCTTCTAATTCTGCATCTGATCCTAGAGTTTCAAAGAAAAATATTCAGCCATAACAAAATGGCGGATTTTAAACAAATGGACTCACTCAATTCAAAATTATTTTGATTTTTTTATCCAGGGTCGAGTGACACCTTATTTGAAAGGTCTTTTAGTTCTGCGTTTGATCCTAGAATTTCAAAGAAAAATATTGAACCATAACAAAATGGCGGATTGTAAACCAATGGACTCACTCAGTTCAAAATTGTTTTGATTTTCTTATCCAGTAGTCCACTTATTCATTTATAGGACTAAATTTTCCCAGAAATAACTCAGGTGGCTGGAAATAATATTGAAAACGTTATGTTCCAACAAGACGGTGCGCCGCCTCATTATTATAGGCCTGGTTCTGACTTTCTCAACGGACACTTTCTTGGAAGATCGACTGTTAGGCGGGGGCCTGTAGAATAGCCGGCTAACTCCCCAGATTTAACTTTCTTAGATTTTTTGTATGGGAATATCTGAAATACAGAACCCGTCCAGAAACAATTGAAGAAGTGGAGCAACGCATTACAGAAGTTTGCAGAATTGTCACTCCAGAAACTTATGAAAATGTAAAACAGGAATTTCCTAACCGACATTTTATGTGCCAAGAAGTGAATGGTAAACATTTCGAACACTTAATTTAATTAAATTAAGCTTTAATTCTTAGTTTTTTAAATAGACTTCTTTATCTTCAAACATTGTCATTTTGTTATGGCTTAATATTTTTCTTTTAAACTTTAGGATCAGACGCAGAATTAAAAGACCTTTCCAATGAGGTATCACTCGACCCCCCTTTCCATTAAAAAAATTCAAAATGGCGCCCAGTCGCCATTTTGGATGATACAAAATTTTAATATGGTCTGAAAAATAGTATTTAATTTCCCATTACAGCACACCAAATTTTGTAGAAAAATATAAAGTCATTCAAAAGTTAGTTGGGTGGGGGGGGGGGAGTTACTTTATGGACACAAGTGTATATTTCAGACGAAAACTCAGTAGTCCGAAAGCTCCCGTGAAAATATCTTTCTTATAGTATTCCAACTTTTTACTAGTTTATAACAAAAATATGTCACCTAGTAGTACTAGTCGGTTCGTCTGCCTCGTCCTTAAAGTAGCCTTTGCCGAGCAGAGGTCGTTTAAAACGTTTCAACTTGCTAATAAGTAGAGCGCATTTTGTTTGCGCACTATTATTGTAAGCAAATGAAAATCCTTTTGTATCTCCACCATTTTTTTTAAACAAAGAATTCAACATTTGCAATTATTAATTTGAAAAATCTAATGTTAAAACAATAATTAGTTTACTATTTCTCAGTTTAAACAACTCGGCGAATAATTTACCGAATGTTTACACTGCATCCTACAAAAATGCCCTGCTATACCAAACAAACGCAGAAAAACAAGTTCTGTGTTCTATCGAAAGCCACACACAATAGTCTGTCGCGTTTATTTGTAAAAAGACTAATAACATTGTTTTGTCGTTTGTCAACGTCAGTAATCCGGAGCATTCAATTGTGTTGTGATGTTTTGTGAATAATTTTAATTTGCAGCAATAAAATGACTATTGTGGAGGATAAATCTGTACAGGCGTAAAGATTTTCCTGAATTGGTTATTGAAAATAACATAATATTTTGCACAAGCTGCATAAAAACTGTGAGTTACGCCTTTGTCATATTTTATATTCTTAAAAGCTGATTTAAAAATTTCTGTTGTTTTCCCATAATTACATTTTTAATAAGACCGTGTTTTAAACGGCAAGGAAATTTATATCAAAGTGTATTTTTATTTGTTGTTAATTACATGTTCTAGTTTTTATTTTGTATTAAAATATTTATAACAATACCTTATTCTTATGCAAAACAATAAACAATTTTGGGTTTTTTTATTTTGGTTATTTTGTATTTTTTCATGATTTTTCCTGATTTATCAAGCTTATTATAAGTGCTTATTTTCAAAAAATAAATGCTTATAAATCCGCGCTCTGGTAATAATATACCAGCTTGAAATGAACACTAAATTTTAGATAATAATTAAATAAATTTAAATAGGAAAATTTTTACTCAGCAGACTGCTGCATTATTTGAGCACAATTTTAAAAAATAATTTAGGCGCCCTTATTTAATCATGTGGCAGGCGTGGATTAGACGACGATACAACAACTCTGCTCGCCGTAACGATTGTGCTTTATGTTAAAATTTAAATGTATTTTGTTAAAATTAATTACGCAAAATTTAAATTTTGTTAAAAATATTTATATGTAGTAATGTAAATAGCCGCATTTAATGAAATAAAAATGAATTTATAAAAAAAAACAATATATATGTATAAAAAATTATTTGGTACTCAATTACTATCGAGATTGAATATCGACGCTAGCTTAAATTTGAATATTCAATATTTTCCGTATCGGAATCACCAGAAGCTATATATACAAGAATATCTTCTACGGAATTCGGATATTGGAAACCAAAAAATCATTGGGGTATACAGGGCGTTAATGAATTGTAGGGACAAACTTCTAGGCCTTGCAAAACACAACAAAGCAAACACCTTTTGTTAAGAAATGTGTGGTCAAAAGTGTTTCCTTTCAGCGATAGATTCTTTAAGAAGCGCCTAAATGTGGGCAACTCAATTTACTACCTACTATTTGTTTCCATAACGACGGAAATTAATACAGGATAAATTAAGCCCTCTTTCCCACTTTCCAAATTCAAATTAAATTTAAAATACATTAATTAACAAAATGTTTCAAAACTAAGCAATAGAAAAAACCAAAATTACAAAGCAAAAATCAACTATTTGAAAAATTCACAATAACTAATTTAAAAATTAACAAAATCTTTCGCAGCCGACGTGAAACTACACTAAAAGCCTTGTGCGATGGATGATTCCTATTCGGAAAATGTTCTTAGTACAGACAAGCAGCTTCGCGTGTGTTACCCCAAGCACCTCCATACATGAACATCATGTCATGCTGTTCGGCAAAAGTATAATTCGCCATAACACAAAAATACGAAACACATAACGAAACTAACGAAGAAAATAATTATCAAAAAAATCACAGAACTTAAAAACGAATTTTAAAAGGCACAGAAAAAAACGAATGCAAGAAAAGTCCAAAAATATCACAAAAATATCGAATTGTGTCAAAATTGACGTTATTTGAATACATGTATGTCTAGATGTTTTTTTTTCAAAACTCCATGTGACCTGTGCAAAATAATTCAAATGCAATTTGGGTTGCCTATTTTCAGGTACTTGTTAAAGAATCTTTAAGAGGCTCTATTTTCTAAAGGAAACACTTTTAACCACACATTTATTAACAAAAGTTGTTTGCTTTGTTGTGTTTTGTAAGCCCTAGAAGTTTGTCCCTACAATTCATTAACACCCTGCATATTAATTTTTACATAAACTCCAGTCATTGTTTGGTAAACTGTAACTCGCGTTCACCGTTCACGTACAAATGAGTAAAATGTTTCTTGTAAACGACAGCATTTGTACTCTTACATGAAACTCCTTAATCAAGATTTAAAAAAGATGATAGAAAGGAAATTTTAAGAATGGACAGACCTTTGCCTTTGTTAAATGTTAATAAAAAAATAAAACCATAAACTGCAGAAATTTTAAAAACGATTGGTACAAACAATAAAAATGATTACGTCGCAGTAATAATCTAAATAAATTATTTTGTTTTCCGTATACTCACGTTAATGTTAACCTGAAAAACATATCGCATGCTGTTCGCTTCCGGTATACTTTCAGGTTTTTAAAAACGCGTCGCCCATTTCTGAATCTACGAGCCGCCACTGCTTCAGTAGGTGAGGTATTTTTGTTTTAAATTAGTAAAAAAATTTTTTTAACATGCTACTTCTTTGAGTGATTTGATGTATAATTCTAATTGACCATACAAAATACATCAACAGGTGTTCGATTTTCCTTTTTCGAGATAATTAGAGATGTGTGTCTTAATGCATTACCCCTTTAGCTGAGTTATTATACTTTTAGAATGATATACGTAAAGTTCAATGAATAGAAGATAATTTAAAAAGTTCCTATTAATAAAGGTCGGGAAATACCTTCTTAGATTTATTCTCTATTTCCCTTCCCAGCCTACGTAAGTCGAGAACGGTTTAATTAAAATTTTCTTAATCTTGGTACAGAAATGATTAGTAAATGTTTGTTAAAAAATTCCAAAAATAAAGTTAAAACTTATGATGACATACCAGTATCAACAGAATGTTTTTTAGCAAATGCAGTAGTTGTCTACACGTGTGTGTAGATGATTAAAAGCAAACCATGCCATTTCTTCTTTCCTTCTTTTAATAGTAAAATCTACAATCTTACTAGAAATGTGTCATTATGTGGTTTACACACAATTGTGCTGCTGCACATGTAAATGTATGTGTAAATGTACGGAACGCTTAAACCATCAGTCACAATAACGCTAGACTGGTCGAAGCCCGGAGGTTCCTGTGCTCTGGCCATCGCGGTCTCTAGATTTCAACCATATCGATTTCCTTTTCTGAGGCGCCATCATGAAGAATATAGTATGAGTATGTCGTCTACTCCACTCTTGCCGACACGCTGGAAGCACTTTGGCATCGATTTCTTCTCTTAACTGAAGAAGCGTGAAACTTGAAAACTGTATTAAGAGCTTGGCTCTTCAAGGAATTAAGTATTAAGTAGGTTAGTAATCAAAAGAAATCTACGTGAAACATACTCAATTGTTCTATGTCGAACCTATTGTTACAAAATAATCATTTATGACATATTTCTCAAAATTTGACAATAAAGAATCTTCAATCAGAAATTCATCCAAAAAATAAATTAGAAATACAAAGTAAAATAATTTTTTTAATAGGCGTTTTCAACTACGCGGTATCGCAAAACAGTATTATTACCAATATACCTTAAGCGGGTATACTAACTTTTAACATGGGTATCGAATTCGCAATAACTTGCAAGTGCCCGAAGCGCTAAATTCAAACGGGTATGTTAACTTAAAATACGGAAACAGCTACCTATAAATTTCATACCTTGTATTGTACATGTACATGTTTGAAATCAAAGGTTTTCCTTGCTGCGTGAACGGTGCTCTAAGCACATAAAAGCTGTTATTCTAAAATTCAAACACTGTAGTTAAAATTGTCTGTTTCAAGTTAAAACAGAAATTTTCTTAGACACAATTTCGTGTAATATCTACGCTACTGCTGGCAAGCACTTTTTAATTTTATTAGATGCTAGAGCTTCCTGCTTAGATAAATTGATGAATGGTTTTTCCCGTAAATTAAATGTGCACGAGCTAGAAATTTTATATTTTTCTCCAATAAAACGTTTCTTACGTACTAACTCAAGCTTTGCCTGTTCTACAGTGCTTTACGTTCCTATTTAAAGCTTATGAGTATTAGGGCATTAAATCTAAAATTTTCAAAAAAACACTCTGCTATTAAACAACTTGAAATTGATATCGGTCTTAAGGGTCTTGGGTTTCAACACTGCTCTACCGTGCTCGGGTTCGATTCCCGGGCAGTGTGATCCTGGCTGTGTGTAATTGAATATGGCATATTCTGAATAGCCATTCCAAACGTGTTGCTGACTATAGTTTTTCTACGACTATAAATTATTTAGGTCATTAAATTTAGAAAATCAGAAAATTTTAAGTTTCGTTGCTAATATACGCGTTGTTTGTAACTGTCAACACACCTTTATTATTCGGAACAGTGTTAGAATGAAATATTCTATAACAAGTGTAGAATGTAAGTTATTCTGTAATTAAAAATTGTATCAGAATGCTTATATTCTAAAATAGTCGTAGAAAAACTACTTTTTGGTAATTTTGTCGCGGTATTTTCTGCTAACCATTAATTTACCAAGTATGTAGTCCGTACTATATTATTTCATTTCAGAAATTGTAACTTTAAAGACATGATTTAGATTTTAATGAAGAATCAACACTGGAAAATTGTTTCTCTTACCCGGCAAAAGAAAAGTTTAAGACTCCGCTGAAGATCTTTTGTAATACTACACTCGTATAACTACATCATCTTCCTGGGGAAACGTAATCATCATCATCATCATCATCATCTGGCATGGAGCTGACACGAGGGTCGATCCTGGATTACGCCAGGCCCACCCCATGCCAGTAAGGCGGGTAGGAATTTATGTGATAGGTGGGATCGGGTGGGGTGTTGAACCGCGTTAGCATGTCTGCAATGCATACCGCAAGACACCGCTGCTGCAACACCGGGTAGTTAGTAGGCTACGCATCAATGGGGTTTTTGAGTACGCAACCAAGACCGTTATGCGATTATGCATTTTAACTTAATAAACTTTGGTATCAAAGTTTCACATTGTTCTTATTTCACACGTATCTATTGTTCTAAGATTACAAATTGAAAATATCTTAATTTCCTAATAACTAATAAACTACTTAATATTACTTGTCGTCCGGGTGGTATTGCTACCCACAAATATCCTACAATTATCTTACTTTCTTAATGGCTAATAAACTGCTTAATATTTACCCCAAAACATATTTAAACTTTATTGTCACTTAATTGTAACGTTCCCGCAGCTCGATTATACTTCCTTCTTTTCTAAATTTCCCCTCTGCAGTTGACCAGTACTTATTCGTCGTTTTCTTTCCCCCTGGTGCGTACTTGTGTTCCTCTTACTTTGTTTTCCCCTTCCTCACCGTCTTTCTGCCTCCTCTTCTCCGTTTGCCTGTTCTTCTTCAATCGATTCTTGATCCGATTCTTCCATTATTGCATAAATTCCTCTTGTCTCTCTTCTTATATCCTCTTTTCTTCTTGCCCATTCCTCCCATATCTGCTGAGGTATGCCGGTGTTTTGGATGTCCCGCTCCAATGATGTGTTCCACGTGTAGCATGGTCTTCCGATCTTCTTTTCTTCTGTTTGCATGACATAAGCCTGCCGGAGAGGATGGTTGGCATGTCTTCTCAGAATATGTGCCCAATATTTAATTCTTGATGTAGTGAGTCGTTTGGTTATTGTTTTCCCTTCTAGAATTTCATGTGCCGTTGAATTGTTTTCTTCCCCCTTGTTTAGTTGGAGTAGTTTGAGTATTTTCTTTTCCATTCTTCGAAGTGCCATTCTGTTGGCTTTCGTGATTGCGGTCGTTTTTAATCTGTACAGAGCGGTTGTGGCTATTATGGAGTTATATATTATCTTCTTTATTCCTTTTGGTAATTTGTGTTTTTGGATGAGAGGAAGTATCACATGTGTGGCTTGGTGTGCTTTGGTTATTCTTTGGTTTACTTAAGATGAAAGCTTCTTGTTTGAGCTGTTCTCGCGTCGCCGTAACATTCGTGTTTTGGTCTGCTATTGAGGTGAATAAACAATTTCCATCTCCTGGGATTTTCCGCACTGTCACTTTGTGTCTGTCCGGATATACTGTTTCCTGTTCCATGGTAGGTACTGTGCCGCTTCTGATGATTTCCGTTGGTTTGCTGGTGTGTACACTTCCGTTTATATTTGCGCCGTTAGATTATATATACATATACCTATACCTATATACATGCATACATACCTACACCTTACACATTACACTATGCTAGTATCGTTAATTAATTAACTCAAAATCAAATAAAATTTACATTGGAAAACTACGTTTAACCGAGTATTTTAAAATTTTTATTTAAAGTTTTTATTCCTGTGTTAACCCTCGGTTTGAAATTCAATAGGTCCGGCTTTTACAAAAGAATTTTAGTCTTTTAGTTTAAAATGCTTGTTTCAATTGTAATCGATACTTTCTCCCCTGCTACATAAAAGCCCTTTGTTAGAAGTTTACTACCTGCTCCTCTACCCTTATGCTTGGCCACCCTATTCCCGGAATTTGTTTGAGTTCTTGGCTGCGGTGTTTTGCAAGACTCGGCCCTATTGCCAAGCTAATGAAATAATATAAAATAAAGCTCCTACTTTTTATAATTATTTGCTGTTTAATACCTATGCCCCCCTGATCTACCGCTATCCTGGAGGAATTCTATATGTTTTCTACAAGGTATTATTTTTTTACTTGCCTATTCTATCTTATTGAGTATGTACTTATCTTTTTAGTGTTTGCTGGTTTACCGGCTTCCTTTCACCTGTTGTTATAGGTAATCCAGGTGTTCCACCTCTCCTTTCCGGTATTTCTTGCCTCTTGCGCACTAAACACTCAAAAGCACAAATGCACCTGCTTTGCTCTGGCCGAACAAAGGATCTTCGTGACGCGCTTTGCTTTTACCTGTTTTACCTGTTACGTTGAGTCACAGGTATCAATTCACGAACCCTGCTTTTTATGTTCACTCTAGAATCGATGCACCAAAAAAAATTCCGTTTTAAACAGCGAAAACTTCCGTTTTCACTTTTAAAAGCTGGAGCTGCTCTGTTACGCGTGTGCACTCGACCGCTGTTCCATCCACTACTCTCATCTTCCTGGGGAAACGTAATACCAAAAAAATATATATAACCAATTTTCCCAAAGAATGTAAAGTATTTCTTCTAGATATCTGAATAAGATCACATTAAATTTTAAAAATAATCCATTCTCCGACGTAATAACCTAACATTTCAGTCTATCCGTTAGTTTTAATTCGCTTTTTTCTTGTTTGTTGTCAGACCCTCTTAATAGTCTTAATAATACAAAATCCTGACTAGAAAAAATAATTCCAAAAACCGTATCTGCTGTTTATTCTAAACAATATTTATTACGTCCTGAGTTACTTCCCATTTTCATCAAAGGAGATCAGCCGCTCCAGAAAAAAACTGTAAGATGTAACCTCTGAACTGTGACTGAATCTTAAGATTACTATTTTCTACACGTTAATACGCGTTCTAGCAAATCAAAATTTTTTTTTGCAAGAATACAAGTTGAAACGTCGATTAGTGGTTATAAACTGTTTTTTTCACTTTCCTGTACTTTCAGTGATTTTTCAAAAACGTCTGATTTTGAGTGGCTGTGTCGGTGCCCCCTAAAATGTAGTAGATATGTAAGAAAAGTAGCATTTTTTCTAAAAATTTAATTTTCTTAATCTGAAAGCGGAATCTGCAACAAGACGTTAGGGTAAATTCAACAGTTTTTTCGAACCTTATAGCTTCAAAATGGCGGCCGTTACGATTTTCTGTAAATTTGAACTTTAACTCCTGATTATTCGTAAAGGAATTGGAAAATAAGGATGAAATTTGGTATTATACTAGCACTAAGAAAACACAATGTTACTATTTAAGAGAATTATTGTAGGAATAAAAACTGTGAATTGTAAAATGTTTTCATAATTTTAGACATTAAAAAAATTCCTCAAAAACGAGCTACACGATTTTTTTAATTTTGTAGACTCGGTGGATGAGGTATAATTTGATTAGTTTGCCAACCCGAATATTTTTCTGCAACGCTTTCTTTAAACTTTTAGAATCAAAAATTTTATTTAAGCTGAATTGCTTGTATGATAGTTAGTAGTAGTGAAATGTTTTTCAAAAAAACAAAAAACAGTTTTCAAAAATTTCGATTCTTGCATACAATAAGACATGCCCGCAGGGTATAGCTACGCGCTGGTTGGTTTCGGTTTTTAAATACTGTACAAGGTGCAGATGGTCCTTTCCGACGTGGTGTAGAAACACATAGACACTGTTCCCGCAATGACAATTTTAAAAGTATAGGAAATCCTATGCGAAGTGCTTTGCTCAGTTTTCTACTCAAAATAAATTGTGGCGGCTCGTAAGGGAGGCAACGTAGGCGATGCTTTCCTTAGCAGAACACAACACAAACAACATTACATCTGTAATACTACAATTTTCTATAACGTCTTACTATAGGAAAGCGATGTTTTTTTAGAGGTTTGTACGCTGGCAGTTTTGTCAACGTTGTTATTGCCATGTTTTAGTTATCCAATATACGAAAGTTACTGCGGGATTGCAAGGTCGTATATCAATCGGGCCTAAACGCCGAAACACGAATTAACCGTAGGTAATTATTAATAGAGAAGACATTACAGATGCTGTTAGTGTTGGTGTGTTGGCAGTGTTATAGTTATTTACCGTCAGTCTGTCGACAATTTAATTGCTACATTTCTAAAATCGAAAAATAATCTGTACCGTACCGATGCCAACCGTCTAAAGCGAGGCGTTGATTTTCACCTCTTAAAAATTTTGAAAAACACTATAAAGTAGGGCAATTTGTGTGCATTGGGAATTGGCAATGTATTTACTAGAAAAACCCCTATTCAAAACCGATATTTTTAATGAATTAGAGCTCGAACAATTTTAGAACCAAAAAGAAAGGTGTCTAGATTTCATTTACAGAACTGTTACTTAAAAGGTGGGGTTTCATTGTTTTAAATTTGTGGCGTCCTCCTGTGTCAACTTTTACGAGCCGCCACTGCCGAATCGACCACGTTAACTTCTCCATTTTATATTTTTACTTTCCTATACTTTCAGTATAGGGAAGTATTGATTTCATGCAAATTTTCAAAATCGAGATTTTGTCGGAAATACATGTTTTGGGCTTCCAGGATCCTAAAAAAGTGGTTTTTAAAAAATGTCTGTCTGTGGGTGGGTGTGTGGGTAACGCTCATATCTCCGGAACAGCTGGACCGATTTCGATGTGCTTTGGAATGAGGAGGTATATCAAAAATTCATCGACAAAATAAGCTTTTAAAAAGAATCCGAAACCGGAAGCGGAAGTTAAACATGTTTTTTTGGTAGCATTTTTTTCAGAAACGGAATTTTGAAAATTTTAATAGTGGAGATTAAAGAAGGCCTTAGGACAAATCAAACGATATTTTACCGAACTCTCTAGCTTCAACATGGCGGCCGCTACGAATTTTTGAAAATTTCGACTTTAACGCCCATTTACTCAAAAACCAGTTATCTGATTGAAATCAACTACATCTTGTTTGGTAGCCCTTCAAGGGTACTATACCATGAAATATAATTAATTTTGAAAATATATAAACAATCTCAATGGCACCACTCCAAAATTTTTGAAATTTTCAAAAAAAAAATCTCAAAAACTGACCACACGTTTTTGTTTAAACTTTTTAAGCTGATAGAGATAGGCATCTGCTACAATTTTGTTTTTTGCTCATTGTTATAATTTCACTGTGACGCCCTCTATGAATTTTTGAAAATTGAAAATTGGTACCCTTTTATTTATTTAACGGGGGGCAATAAAATATTTCTGTTAAAGCAATATAGCTCATCATTGATAGCAAAATCCGAATATCATAATATTTTTTCGATAATTTCATATTTAGGGGAGCTACTGTTGGTTTTTTGTTTTGTTTGCTCTAGGAGAATCTTTTTACAAAAAATCAAAAAATCGAATTTTTTGCCCCTTAATAATCTTTTTGTCATAAGAATATCACATACTTTCTACAGCAGTTGTATTCTTGTACTAGTCGTTTAATGTTCATTGTAGGCTAACTTTTTTATTTTAATAGATAGACTCGCAAACCCGAGAGCAAAGTTGTAGGGCAAATTCTTCTCGATTGTATTTAAGAAAAAAACTTGAGTTTCCAATTTTAATATGGCGGCCACGGTAAAAAATTACTTTTTTTTAAATGGAAACGTGGCATTTTGGCTTTAAAATCAGAAAGGTTTTGAAATTCTAAATACAAATTAATAAGAGTAATTTCTTGCTAAAAATAATACTTCTCGAGTTATTAATACATTTTCAAACATCAACACGCTTCCTCACTCGTGCCTCCGGTTCGTTTCAGTTCGGTTGTTTCACATGTACTCAGTTGCAGGCGGAGCCAACGTGGTAATGGTAGGTTTAAGTTACGCTCTTCAGGCTTGAAGTTTTTATAAACGCTGTTTACTTTTACTAGCCTTGTCTAGACAGGTGTACATCAAAAGTGTTGGAAAATATAAAACAATGTTAATTTATAAGTATAGGAAAGTCCAGGCGAAGTGTTTCGCTCATTTTTCAATAAGGGAACGTGAACATTTTAAATCTTAGAAAAACTATTCATTGGATGACGTCAAATTAATGTCTATATCCGTCAACTTTTTAAAATTATTTGCATTTAACTCTTATGTACTAGTAATTTAATACATTAATTACAAATTCTAATTAAAAATAAAATAACCTTAAAAACCAAATCTGATTAATATTCTTTAGAAATATACAGTACTTCCTGGTCTAGTTCAATATTTTATTGACAGAGTAAACCATATCAGGAAAATGTAAAAACGAGCGCTTAAAATTCAGTCGCAAAAACAACTTTTGGGAAACTACAATTTCTAATCCTCCAAGCAATTTATTTCCATTAAAATCGACAAACAGCTTTTTGTAACTAATTAATGCTTCTCTTACTCTGAGAAAGTGAAGTCTGATGGAATATTTTAGCACACGTTAACAAGTGCTTGTCGTGCTCGTAATAACGGTCACTATGTAATTAAATCAGTTTAAATCGGACCTTTGTCCCTAGAGGAATGTTTGATTCTGAAGTTTTGGGTACGTAATTATAGGAAATTCTCGTCTGCTGACCTTTCCTTTTGCGAAATGGAATTACAGGTCACGTGTTGAAAACTGTATTAGACACCGTGTGTCGTTTTTCGTATTTCAGAGAAGAAACGTGACGTTAAACTACAGCAAATGGATTAAAGTGGTTGCCAAGCTATAAAGGGACATTTTTATTTCTATTTGGCCAACGTTTTCAGGTGAAATTGCGCCCCGATATTAGGTTAAGCAATTAGAACCGTCAATAAAACAGACGTATGATGATGGTTGCTTTAATTACGTTCCAGTCACGCTTTAGAAATTTGCAACAAACTTTAATGGTACCTACTACTTGCTCTTCAGTGGGGTGATGCCAAACGGTTGGTTTTATGGGCGAGTTTCAGTACATTTCATTGCAAAAGTTTTATGTCATAAAGCTTTCGTGCATTTCGTTTTGTTTTGTCAGTTTTCCAACCCTTCAGCGGCGCTTTTGTCGCATCGAATTGACTTTGGAGTTTCGTGATTTTATTCTAGTGGAGAACGCTCAGCGTAAATGCCTATTTTAAAATAATATTTTTGATTCTTACAAAGTTTACTGGTTTTAACATATAATTTTATTAATACCGCCTTTAACGTTACAATCTGTTTCGTGTAATAATAGTGGAATTATTATTATAATTATACTACATCGATTTCTTTTATATTCAACGTATTATAAGGAAAATGGTTTGGAAAATGACGTGCGAAAAACGGTTAATGCATTTCACGTAAACGCTCGGTGAGCGTATTAAAAAATCTTGTAAAAGTTTGATTGACGACTTGAAAAGAAAATGAAAAACGAGGAAAAATAATAAAATATTAGTGAGCTGTAAAATGTAATTGCTAACTGCGTGATGTTACCACCTTCCATGCAAATTAATTAAACCCGATGTAAATAACAATCATAAACGAACCAAAAACATGTTAAAAGTGAGTAATACACAAACCGATACATGTAACTAATGAATATAATACATTTTTAAAAGTGCCACCTTTCAAAGTAATTTCAATTATTGCGTTAACAATGATAAACTGGATTTGAAATTTAATAACGAATCAGGTATTTGTGTACATGATTATAACAAGAATAAAACCTTCTGAATTTGTTATATTTTCTAAAATTAATTGTTAACTTGTGTAGATAATATACTCCTCTAATTGCTTAATATAGTTTAACACATACAGGATGATTCAGAATTATGGTGCAAAATTTTAACTGCATGTCGAACAGTAAATGTTAAGCCACGCTTATTTGTTTTCCATTTGCTGTATGTCAATTTATAAGGCAGCTACGAGCCCTCAAATGGAACCTACTTTCCTTTATACAGAGTGCCCCAAAAATGATAAACAACCCCGCTGAGGAAGAGCTTAGTTATTTAAAAATAGGCCGATTAAATGAAATATATGTTAGGCTGGAATTCGTTCCTTACGGAATTCCAGGGGCTGTTTTTCCGGCTTTTTTCCAATTTTTTACGGATTTTATTTCGGAGAGCTTTTTTTATTCAGACCCAGTCAACGCAGGAAACATTCAGGGCGGCAAGCGCCAGATATGAAGGTACCAAAAAACATCGGGGAGCGTAGCCCACGGATTCTGCTATTCTCAAATAATTACCAACTCTTCTAGGGCAAATAGGCAGGTTAAAATAAATTATGTGGCTACCTTTATTACCTCTGTTACTGCTTGAAATGCTTAAGATGACAGAATAAAATAAATAGAAGCGCACACGATTAAAACAAAAAGTAATTAAAATTGTTCCGAAAATACGTTACCATACCATTATGAATTCCTTACAATCATAGCAAATATGACGGCAGAATTAGTTAGAGTGTTGTAGTAAAAAACATCTGGTTTGCGAGGATAAAATGGCTATTATATTTCAATAAATGTTTTTAAAGTATGAATATAATGTTTATAAACTAGAAATTGTTTATGTAACAATTTTGTCTGTCTGTTTTAAACCGTAATACTGGGAGGGTCTTTGCTTACACGTTGAAAGACGGAGACAAGCTTGATGTGTGACAATTAGAGACTGTTAAAGGAAGTAAAAGCAATCCGCGAATTGAAGTATCTGTAACTATATATACTTTATAAAGTTTACTGAGCTCGTGAACTACACCCCTATATCCTCTAAATAATGGTAAGAAACTTATTGAAAGAGATATAATGATATAATTAAAACATTTCGCAGGTATCAGAACCCGCAAACATAATAAATAACCTGTTTCGAGACACCAGACGCTAGTGCTTATAACTACCTTGGAAATTGGCATATTACAAAGCGAAACAATACACGTCGCATTGATAAAATTTTGCACCATGTTTTTGAATCACGCTGAATAAATAAAGTTTTGACGTGTTTAATAAATTGTTTAACTAATATACCGCTTGTTTTCCAGTAAGCTAAAAGTAAACAAAACAATTCCAGTTTATAAAGAAAAAAATTGCTCATCTTTGGACTAACCATATATTGATAGTTGTCTGTTTTTGTTTTTCTAAAATTTCTCATAATTGTATACACAGGGTGGTTCAACAGTTATTGCGCTCCTGTTTAATTCCGAAACGTGTCAAGATAGAGAAACAACGTGTTAATAAAGATATTTTGGTAACTTTGCACCTACTTTTCTGCACACTTTAAAAAATATCTAAACGCTGTGATACTACAATTCTCGACATACCTCTTGATTTAAAATTTCATCAAAATCGGTCCTGTACTTTCGCTTGTAGAGGCGTCACCACACACACACCCACAGACAGACATTTTTCTACAACCACTTTTTTGGATTCCTTCAGCCTCAAAACGTGTATTTCCGTTAAAATCTAGATTTCGAAAGTTTTCATGAAATCAATACTTCTCTATACCGAAAGTATGGGAAAGTAAAAATAACATAAGTAACACAAATAACAATTAGTACGATAAGTTAAAAGTAAACTGTAGGTACCCAGAAATTTGTATGCATCTTCGAATCTTTCGCATCATTATACGGCGTATAATTTTTAAAATATGTAACTATTACTTTATTAATGTTTGAACAATTTCGTCGCAATTTATTTTTTAGTGTTTTAGATGTATGCGCATTTATTGACTCTAAAATACATAAAAATAAATAGTAATAAAAATTTCGCAAAAGTGCTCAACACTAAATTAATATTAAAAACTTCAATATAAATCGGTTGACGAGCTTTCAGCTTTCATATACGATGCACCCGCAGTAAATCCATACAATTTTTTTAATTTTTATTGCAAAAAATATTGTTTTTATATTTTATTAAGTACCAATTTTGTTTCCCTATTTTTATACTTTGCATTCCGGCTTTTTGCCGCGGTGCACCCCTTGCACGCCCGCTTGACGCGGCGCTGATTATTATTGGCCATATAAAAAATGCTATGAAAAGATGTGCCATACATATCTTTGAAGCACTTGCAATAATCGTTAACGAACGCAGTCGAATGTCCTGGAATCACAAAAGATTCCAGCAGGTTAGGTAACTCGCTTCCACACATTTCTTCATAGCTGCCATTCTGAAATAAAAATTACGAAAACTGTGCTGTGACTGCCTGATATGATACTCTCTCTATCCAGAGAATCAGCAAGACGTCTATACAGGGTGTGGCAGCCCACTGTAATTGGTCGATGGCAGGTTAAGTATTAGAGATAGAGAAAACTTTCTTAAATAAAAGTTATTCAGGGTCGTGTGTACTATCACATAAAAACACATATTTTGCATTATACAGAGTGTCCAATATCAGAGTGGCATAGCAAACATTTTTTTTTAATTAAACACCCTGTATATTTTGATGGTTGGTCCATATTTCATTAATTGCACATTGACCGGACAAACCTATTACAACGTTCTGAACAATGATTTCATTGAATTGTTAGAAGATGTACAACCAATAACTAGAAGAAATATGTAGCTACAACATGATGGTGCCCCTGCACATTATAGCGCCTCAGTACGGGAGTGGTTAAATCACAGATTCGAAAGAAGATGGATAGGAAGGGGAGAACCGATGGCTTGGCCAGCCCGATCTCCAGACCTAACCCCGTTGGATTTCTTCTTATGGGGTTACATAAAAAATCTGGTATATCAGGAGCTTCCAACTACCTATTAAAACATGCAGCAACGTGTAACACTGGCTTTTAGACAAGTTACAGTGGAGACGTTAACTAGAGTACAAGCAGCATTTCGCGAACAAATTGGTTTGTGTTTGCATAACAAAGGTATACATTTTGGACAGCTATTGTGAATAATCACAAGCTGTAATGTAATGTGATTGTTTAAATAAAATTTGAATCTTCTTTCTCAAATCACTTTTCATTTGTTTTCATTTGTTTTAAAGTAATACTGCGCGGTAAACTTGAATAGATTGTCTAAATAAAATTATAATCGAAAAAACAAGGAAAACTAATAGAGATAGGTATAGGAAATGTGCTAAACGTTTGATGGAAAATTTACAGTAGAATTCGGAAATTAAATAAAAATTTAAAGGTTTCATTTGGAAAAATCAAGTTGTGACACATTAAAGTTAGAAAACTGTGGACCGCGGCAACAAACATCCTGTATAACCAAATTTAACTTTAAAATATTTTAAAAAAATACCACATGGTCTGGACTAATATTTCCCAGAAGAAAATTGTTTAATCTGTAAAAATTCGGCTTGTACAGATTTTACTAGTAAGGTCTGCAAATGTCAAATTTACAGAAAAAAGTTGAATAACTTGGCAACACTGCAACGAAATTAAACCAATTAAAAAACAGTCGGAAAGTAAATTAAAAGGCAAATAATAATTTGCAAAAATGTACAGAATGTTTAATTTAAAAAAATATAAGTTTGCTATCCCACTCTGATATGGAACACCCTGTGCTGAACTGACATTCTCCCAAACACAAGTTGCACTAAACACTACTGTGCCACCTACCTTTGTGAGAATGTCAGTTCTATGCCAATTTACGGGGGGGTCTTTAACTCTGGTGTCTTCTGATATCAGGTTCGCAGGTTGAAAAAGTCTGCCTTTTCTAACACTAACAAGATCACGGGGAAAAAGCACCTTTGTTCACTGATGGTTATTTATAACAACAACCTTTTGTTTTTTTATCGAACAAAATGGCACACTTTCTTAGGTAAGACACATGTGCCGCAGTGCAACTCAAAAAATTCATTAAATAAAACGTTGAATACGGAACACCCTGTATAATGGAAAATATTCTTATGTGATAGTACATACGACCCCGAACAACTTTTATTTAAGAAAGCTTCCTCTATCTCTAATACTTAACCTGCAATCGACCAATTACAGCGGGCTGCCACACCCTGTATACAGGGTGGCCCAACACTTATTACCCCCCTTTCTAATTCTAAAACGGATCAAGATAAAGAAAAAATATGTTAATAAAAGTTTTCTGGTAACGTGTCACCCACCTTTTGGCATACTTGAAATGAGATTTCAACCAATGCTGTAAGCACTGTAAACGCTATTGTATTTTTTTAAATAGCTCTCCAGCAATTTTTCACTCTTACTTTGCACAGAACTTTATGAAGCGAAACTTCTGTGGCGACGTGGGAATACGAATACGCACACATCGAACCTGTGCATTCCTCGGGACTCCCACTATTTGAAGTTTGTGCCCGATGGCCTTGCTTTCATCTGTAGCGCCCAAACGCTCGCGGAGCGCGAACAAAGGATTCACTTTTCGCTAATACAATCTGACGTTGAAATATGCTGAAATGCTATCGCTACTTGTGTATCTATCTGTTACAGCGCGCGTATTAGTTTGGTCATTGTATTTCAAAGTCTAAACTCTAAGCAATAACGAAATATTCTAATTTTTATTGCAATTGTGGTAGGTTGTTTGAATTTAGAGCCTGCTAATATGAAAACGTATTTGGCGTATTTCTCAAAAAATTTGTGATGTAAAGCAGTGGCGGTCCGTCGTATTGGGCAGGCTAGGTAGTAATAACCCATAACTTTCCAATAAAAAAATTAAATTCTAACTTTCAATAAACAACAGTTACTTTTACTGTTTTAACTTGTTAACACCACTGCGTAACATTAAAAAATTAGGCGCCAAATAAATACACCGCTGCCTTTAAACACAGTTTCGCATACGCGAAAGCCGAGCTTATGGGGCCAAATAATTCCAGCTACTACACAATCAACCAATCTGTTATTCTTAATACGTTTGCATGCACATTGATACGAATAATGCAATGGACAGATGGACAGAGGATAAGAAATAGTAGGAATTTCAGAACGCAATAACCACGGCAGAGGCACGGCCTCTATAGTTTTGATTACTTCACTTGCGCCGGTCAGCACCAGTTAGGTGCAGCGTGCAGCTGTTGTATTTAAATTATTTATAAGTTTAAGCTTTACAGTATTTAATTGTTTGCATTCAATTACTAACAAAATTGTAAGTGAGATAGTGTTTTTAATTATCTGGTGTAAAATGTTGCAAATCTTTTACGCTTGTTTTACTTGAACTATCTACACACTTATGGTAATTAAACTTAAAATTTATGCACCTACCTCTAATAATGTGAGGTCCTAGAAAAATTAAGAAATCATATATTGAGCTTTTCTGAGAATTCCACGGATCGACGCGACGGCAACAAAAATAACTGGCAATACGGAAATCAAACAAATATGCAGTAAGTTTGAGGAATGTGCACTTATTGTTGAATATCCATTCATATGCAAAATGAAAGTGGTATCATTTGATTTAGAATCGCGAGAAACGGAAAGCAATGCAAAAACAATCTGCAGTTAGCTAACGAAAAAATACGCAAATGCATATAAATTCGGATTTAAGTGATAAAGGATCTTAGGGGATAAACGTGGTGAAAAACTCCCAACAAAAACAATTATCAAATGTATCTCAATAAAAGCTACAATCATTTTTCCGGTAATGTATCCTTGAAAAATAAAACCAAGCAACACCCACAATCAATTTTTGGAATACACAACAGTTGTTTCAAGAAAAAAAAGTTCTTTTGCAGACAAGATGACAAAGTTACCAAATTTTTCATCATAACAAGGCAGTTTTTTAAAAAAACATGAAAGAGCGGCGTTTTGCAAATGAAATACCTTTAAACTGGAGCCTACAGAAACAAATCAGCTTTATTAGGTCAGTAAAGAAACCGAGAAAAAATGGTGTTTAATTGATATTCGAAATAAAAAATTTAGAAGACATATTACCCGGAAAATGTTCTCCTCAAAGTATGAAATATGAAAATTAATATGATGCTTATAAATACATCCTCTATAATTATAACATTGAATTGAATTATTTTTTTTGTATATTTTGTTGTAAAATATAGCATGTAATTCGTAATTAATTACCTTATTGTGTAGAGCATCTAATGTAATTATCAAATGTTCTCCCCACAAATCAATAAAAATCATCAAACTTGTTGATATTCACTGGTTGCTGCACATTTATCTTGCAGCCGTTGCTTGTCGCATTCTACTGCGGCTGGTAATGGATTGCAGCTCATTTTGTAAACTTCGGATAAGATTTACACCCTGAATTAGTTGACAAAACCAATTCCATTAAAAGGTGCGAAAGCGCACCGCGCCAAAATACAATAGCTTTTATTTTTTATCTTCAATATAAAAAAAAGCGAGAAGTTTCTTTGTATGGCAAAATTAAAAGAAATTAAAATTAAATACGAATTAAACGACTGTTTTGTCTTTTTGAAGAGCTTTCTTACCAATTCATCCGGATAATTACTTGCCTACAAATGCGATAATTCGTTTGTTACTACACTTTTATTTTTTTGGAATATTTCCCTCGCTTCTAGATTTCCTCCCACAGAAATTTCGCGTTATTGTTGGAAAATGTCCGCAGGACAAAATTGTTTTTTTATTGCCCAGGATATTAAGCACGACTTTTATTCTGGCACGATAAACTCTGTTTTTACGTTTGTTTTAAAACTTTTACTCTTTAAATTTATCTAACAGGAAATAATACCCTTTTATTAATCAAAGTTGATTATTATAACGCCCGAAAGAGCAAGGAAATCCAGAGATGTGTGTAATATTTATAGCCAAACTAGCTACTTTATTCTTTATTTTTAGACTTTTACAATTCCCACCTCCCGCGTCCGATTTTCCATCCTGCAGTTGTAATATCAAACTTGCTTGCATTTTAATACGATTGAGAGAGCAGACATTTAATTTATATTCAAACTTAAAGAAACTGTTTCAATGTTTCGTTCACTTGCAGTCGCATTTTTTGGTTTATTCATTATTTAAACGAGGCAAAAGTTTCTCTCTGAAAATAAACTGCACGGTGTGTAAAGTTTAGACAGCGCAAAACTTTGCGGAAGTCCATCGCTTTAAGCTCTCCATCGATTAGCCATGTGGGAAGATAAGTTATGATTATTTCCTTTTCCGTGTTTTTACTGCTTTTTATTTCGTATATCTTCCCCGACAGCCATATTTTTTGTGACTGTTTTACAGGCACGCTCTGAAAACCTTCTGAATTTATGATATCTGTGTTTATTTGTGGGATTATCAAAACTGTAATTCTCATGTAAATTTTATTGCTTTTATCGCTAAAATAAATACAATTGCAACGGGCTTAAACTAATTAAAATTCGCATGCAATTGGACAGTAGTTGTAGTATTGAATTTCGAAACCACTAATTTATACTTTTACAAACAGAACCGTGGCGTGCATTTCTGCGGTAGCACATCAGTTCCAGTAATATAAAATGTAGCGCACACGTTTTTCTTTTGTAAAGCACTTCTGTGAAAGGCGTTTAGTTAAAAATACACAAAGCAGAAATTGATACAAAGAACATTTAAAATGTCACCATAAAGGTAGAAATTTTTGTACTAAAGGATTTTAGCTCACCTTTGAAGTGAAATTTAATTGTTTTTTTCAAAGATTGCTTTATAAAATAGTGTGTGTTGAGCTGTTAAATGTAAAGAAGATTTTTTCAGAACTGCACGGCATTGTTTCAGGAAACAATTTTTTGTTGTATATATTTTGTAATACAAGTTTTTATTTATACTCCGCATCAATACATACTCACGTAAAGCGCTAGCTAGATAATGCGCTCACCACTTCAGATCAAAAATGGTTATAAGAACTTTATTTATAAATATATTTATAAATATATTTTTTTTGTTAGAACGTATTGATAGGCGTACTTAAATTCACGTAACTGCTTGGAAACGCGTTGTTGATATTAAAAAGAATCGTTTTTGTTTTTTAATTTTAAAAATGGTTTAACATTATTTGTTATTTTAATAAACTACTTTAAATGGTTTATTAAGCTTTTCGTTTTTGAATAAATAATTAATTATGTAAAAATGTCGTCAGAGTAAAATTTGGGAGCTTAGTAAAAAATAAATTTGTAGTTCATTGCAAGCTCTATCGGCTTAGATAGTTTTTAAAAATGGTGTAAGCAGTTTTGAAGAATATTATTTGACAATGTCCAAACTTTTGAGAAGCTAGCGTGTGTACATATTTCATATTTCCAAAACTATGTTTACATCACGTGATTATACTTATTAGGGGCTATTACAAAATATGACAATTTGTATTGATTGGATATTTCGTTTTTGGGCAATCGGGCACTAAAGTCAAAATTTTTAAAAATTCATAGCGGTCTTTATTGTAAAGATAAAAAAGTATTTAATTTTCTTTCGTATGCACTATCTTTTTAAAATTTCAAAACATTGTTCAAAAAATGTATACCAATAAAACGTATCTAACTTACGTTTCCGGTTCCGATTAAAAACCTTCTACAGAACTACCTGCAACTAAAAACCTTCCACATAACAAATCTTATGAAAATCAGTCAAGGGGTTCCGCAGATATATGGGAACGAACGCACCCACCCACAGATAGACATATTTTAAAAACTACTTTTTTGGTGTTCTTGAAATCACAACTCTCCTTACTCCAGTAGAAGTATGGGAAGGTAAAAATTGACAAAACACGTCGCCGATACATTCCCATACTTTTTACATTTCTCAGTAGTTTAGAGGCAAAGGTGGGAGGGACTAAAGTCTTTATTCTTTTGTAAAATTACTTTTGTCGAATACTTTATTTTATATTGTGTACATAAAAGCCTGCTACTATTATGCCACCAGAGTTTTAAAGAACCACCACTTTTCTCTCCGTTTGACTGAAATAAAAAAAAACATTATTCTAGTAAATACTTACTAATTCTAGATCTACGTTCACGTAATGTCGTAATAGCACTGGATTGGGCTACAGCGCGGCAATGCGCGTCCGCACGTCGGCACACTCACACACGCAGGATGTATCAATTTGCGTGTTAACTATGGGGATCTCGCTTATTTGAAGAGATACGACGATGGTTAAATTAGAGAAAAGTTGTGGAATGTTATGCCCATTAATAGTCTAAAAAGATATAAGACCTATCTTGCTTAGTTTCTGAAAGAATTGCAAAAAACTGCAATTTTTGATTTTTGTTTTCGGCTATAACTCATTTATCATTTATATTTCGTATTTCTAGTTAACGCATTATTAGGACACTTTTTCATGCTGAATTTAAATTTTTGATCATATTTGGTATGACTGTTACTATTGCTCATTTTCGACTGTCAACTTTTCTTTTTTTTCTATTTCGGTTTTTTAAGGTTATTCTTAAAGCACTGTTTTAGCTACAAAACAGTGTTTTAAGAGAGTCTTTTAAAGCATTGTTTTTAGTAAAATTTCACCAACAAAGATTGGTATTCATGAAATATTCATGATCAAATTTGGTAAATTTAGTATGTATGCCAACATATACATACTAAATTTACCAAATTTGATGGCAGCAATTTGAAACTTGCTGCCAACATATATATACTAAATTTACCAAATTTGATCGCAGCAATTTTTTATAACGTTTTTTCATTAATTCTCCTCAATAGAAAAAATAGTATAAAAAACTCGTTTCATAAGGCGTCGTGACGCACTCGTCCATTGAAAAGCTCGGTCGCTACGCTCCCTCGTTTTTCAATCTTGGACTCGTACGTTAAGACAATGCCTTATGCAACTTGTGTTTTAATATACTATTATATTTGAATAGAGTTAATAATTCTGATTTCAACGATGTGTCACACTTTGGATTTTGTTTACGTTTTAAACATTTTACATAAAATTATTTCATAAGAGTGCCGTAGAAAGACCACGTCATTTAATTTATTTTGAAAAAATTCTAGTCTATGAACTGATGGACGTAAAACAAATCACTACTTTTATTTATTTTGTTTTTTAGATACATTAGGTACGCGAAAATTTCAGGAAACGTTGTTTTGAGCGTAAGCAGCAGGTTAAGTTGTTTTTTACAAAAACAAATGAATGACACAGTTACCAACACACAGATTAGAGAGTTTATTTTAGACGAGCTTCTAAGCAAGTTTTACTAAGGTGTCAAATCTTTTAAACATTTTAATAATTGTTTGTATTAGTGCAGTTCTAGTGTTATCTGTTGTATTTATTTAACCTGTTATTCAAATTTGTTATGTCAGTTGCAAACATAAAAACTGCAAGTGGAATTCTCACTAAACTGTGTATGTTAGAAAATTTGTTATTCATTTGTTTTTATAAAAAATAACGTAACCTGCTGCCTACGCTCAAAACAAAGTTTTCTGAAATTTTCGCGTACCTAATGTATCTAAAAACCAAAGTAAATAAAAGTAGTGATTTGTTTTACTTCCATCAGTTCATTTCCTACTAGAATTTTTTCAAAATAAATTAAATGACGTGGTCTTTCCACGGTACTCTTATGAAATTTGTATTTTCTGTAAAATGCTTAAAACTTAAACAAAATGCAAAGTGTAACACATCGTTGAAATCAGAATTAAAAACTCTATTTAAATACGAAAAAATTTAAAATGCCGACCATGAGGACAAAAGGTTGACAGTCGAAAATGAGCAATGGTAACAGTTATACCAAATCTGATGAAAAATTTAGATTCAGCATAGAAAAGTGTCTTAATAAGGCGTGAACAAGAAATATCTAACATAAACGATAAATGAGTTATAGCCGAAAACAAAAAATCCAAAATTTCAGTTTTTTCCAGTTCTTTCAGAAACTAAGCAATATAGGACTTATATCTTTTTAGACTATTAATAGGCATAGCATTCTACAATTTTTCTCTAATTTAAACATCGTCTTATCTCTTCAAATAAACGAGATCCCCATAGTTAACACGCAATTTGATACATCCTGTATATGCAAAAATACTGAACTATTTTTAGACAAAAAGTGTAGTTATTTGGTATCGTTCTAATCGTTATAAAAGTTTGCACAACTTTTATTTAAGTCTTCGTCACCTGACCTATAAGCCGCAAAAGACAGCGGTACATTTTCGGAAAAACAAACTTTTTCCATTTTTCCCCAAGAAATCGAAAAATTGATACAAATTTATTTGGTATTTGGAAAGACTATTCTTTTTCGGATATTTCCCTTGTTTGGTTTTGTTTGTCGGACAAATATTAAGGCGGCAATTAATCATCAAAGGTAACGGAGCGTCGCCATTTTATTTCCGTCATACTTTTTTACAAGTTGAAATTTATAACGTCCAATCACCTAAACAAGTGTCTCATACGGACCAATTATCGATCGCAAGTAGTTCAATTTTAACAAACCGTGCACGCAAAAACCTACTTTTACACCCGACTATGTGTTACTTTTCAAAAATTGAAGAAAATTTTTAAATATTATTTACTGTTAATATACTGTAGAACATAAAGAAATTTAAATTTACAGAAACAAACTTATAGGTAGTAGTATCGATCTGTAAAATTTCTATAAAAACAATTTTTCATTTAAAATGTCCTTTCAAACTTATCGCCGTAAATCAAGGGCTGACATAGCGCATACAGGACTGACGTCAAATTTAAATGGATAGCGGGTATTATAAATACCCTACGTACAGCGGTTTATCAAAATTTTTTAAAATTACCTGAGTTTTATTAAAATGGGTGTAACAAAAGCCTAAGGTCAGACTTAACTTGTATTTCATCTCCATTATTTAACCAAATATATATTTTTTGTTAACTGTGCGTGTTTTTAATTGCGTATCCACAATTCATTCGGATAAATGGATGAGTAAGCATTAACATTAATTCGGAAAGTTGTTGATAATGAAAATCAATCGATTTATTCGAGATTAGAGTTTCCGGAGCTTAACGGTTACTTCAGAATGAATATTTTTGATAAAGCTGCCATCGGTTTTCGCTTTCCATCCATTCATTTGGTGCTGACGTCTTTTCTTAGTCGAAAATTTCTATCGCTCACCAACAGCGTCTAGCAATTAAATTGTCAAGTCGTCATTCCGGATCATTAGACGAATGATTTATATCCAAAAATTAATCCCAGTCAATCCTAAATGCATAATTTATAGAATTAAGACAAAAATTCCGGAATAAAAGGCGACAAACACCCTCGCAAATTGCTCAATTCTACATACGGCGGTCGGGAAAAATGGATTTATTGAATAAATATGTAAATCCGCTTTGCCGGTTCATTTAGTAAATTGAATTCATAATTTAAAGCGTCTGCCGCGACTTCATTAGTTTGCAGACATCACAATACAAAAGGACTGGGTGAATTGTTAAAGTGAAAATCGAGGAGAAATGCCGATAATGCATTTGCCGTTCAGCAGGTACCTTACCGAAGCTTTCATTAAAATTGCAGTAATTAAATTGGTGGGTTGGTGTCTAGATCTGTTTTAACCTGTTAAAATCCTATTTAGTTCCATTAACTTCAACACATTTGATGCGAACCCTGATGATGGTTGCCACAAGCTTCACTGAAGCTCTTGTTAATTTTCAGAGATATCGCACATGGGAATTTAATTACGGTCATATTGTCTGATACAACTACATTACCATGTTTGCTGGTATCCGACGTGTTTGTGGTTGTTATGGGGTTTGAAGTTTCAAGTAGTGAGTTACAATAAAAAATAAAACATTAAACAATTATTCGTTTCCTCACCGTTATAATTGCTATAGACAGGATGAACGAAAACTAGCTTTTGAAGTGTCAGTTTTTGGTTTCTGTTTATTTTTCTGGTACAACATTTTTTTTTTGTAAGATTGCACAGCAATATGTTTCAAAAATAGGGTTCCAAGTTGGCGCTGTTAGTATAACCATTCGAGTGCGATCGGCAAATTTAAGCATAGCTCTGCCTGGTCGGTACTTGGATGAGTGTCCGAAAGCCGAGTCAATGCGGCACCTCGTGCTCTCGGAATGGCACGCAAATAGGTGATCCCGGATGTCGCATTAACAACGCGGCAGACATTAGAAGGGTTCGAATCCCCCTCAAAGTGTAGATAGATGAGCAGATGGACGAGTGAATGTAATGCCAAGGATTTGGCGTACGCTGAGAGGGCATGGCGGTTAAAGCCTCAATAGACCCACTAGCCCCCGGAACATAGCAATAAGCCAAACTCGGAGTGAATGGGACTACCTCTACACCGGTCCGGTAAATGAAGATAACGATTAAAAAAGAAGAAAAAAATGTTTCAAAAATAATGAAATACCTTTGAAGTTCACAAGTTTCCTAGTCGATATAGCAACCAATTAGCGTATAAAAAATTGAACATCAATAACTTTGAAATTGAACAAACAACTTTTATTGATACCATTTTTTCATAAACAAGGTTCGTATCAACGTGAATACTCTCTTTTTGTATTGCTTTCAATTTTTAATGACCTTCACTTATATATGTACTTGTTACCAATGTTGAAATTTCTTTCGGAAAACATTTACAACTTTCAACTACCTCGTAAAAACCACAATCGCTAAGTAGGTGCCGTAGAAGTGGGGTTACCATATATCTATTATTATTATTATTAGGAAAGAAGACACTTACAAAAATTTGCGGTTAGAATAAAATGAAAGAAGTTCTTTTAAATCAATAGCGCCTTTATTTGCTACTGAAACGAACGTTCCAGGGTTACACACTTAACACACTAGTGCTATCGACTGGTTACGGTGCGCTGGTTAATTTTATTGACGGAAACCGGTTTGGAACCAATTTGAAACCGATCTCAAAAATCGGTTTGAAACTAGTTCGCAAAACCGGTCTCAAAAACCGGACTGAAAAAACTGTCTAAGAAAGCGACCTGAAAAACTCACAATGCGTGCATTAAACTAGTTTTGACGTAATCATTATTAAATTCAGTAATTTTTCTTCATATGTCGGTATACTGTGTCTAAAAAGTAACCCCTCCCCCCAACTAACTTTTGAACGACTTGATATTTTTCTACAAAATTTGGTGTAATGGGAAATTAAATACTATCTTTCAGACCATATTAAAATATTGTATCATACAAAATGGCGACTGGGCGCCATTTTGAATTTTTTTTAAACGGAAAGGAGGGTCGAGTACCACCTCATTGGAAAGGTCTTTTAGTTCTGCGTCTGATCCTAGAGTTTCAAAGAAAAATATTCAGCCATAACAAAATGACAACGTTTGAAGATAAAGAAGTCTATTTAAAAAAACTAAGAATTAAAGCTTAAATTAATTAAACTTCTTGGCACATAAAAAGTCGGTTATGAAATTCCTGCCTTACATTTTCATAAGTTTCTGGAGTGATATTTCTGCAAACTTCTGTAATGCGTTGCTCCAGTTCTTCAATTGTTTCTGGACGAGTTCTGTACACATTCGATTTCAGATATCCCCATAGACAAAAATCGAAGAGGGTTAAATCTGGGGAGTGAGCCGGCTATTCTACGGGCCCTCGCCTACCAATCCATCTTCCAAGAAAATGTCCGTTGAGAAAGTCAGAAACAGGCCTATAATAATGAGGCGGCGCACCGTCTTGTTGGAACATAACGTTTTCAGTATTATTTTTAACCACCTGAGTTATTTCTGGGAAAATTTTGTACTGCAAATGAATAAGTGGACTACTGGATAAAAAAATCAAAACAATTTTGAGTTGAGTGAGTCCATTTGTTTAAAATACGCCATTTTGTTATGGCTCAATATTTTTTTGGAGCTCTAGGATCAGACGCAGAACTAAAAGACCTATCAAATGAGGTGTCACTCGACCCTGGATAAAAAAATCGAAACAATTTTGAATTGAGTGAGTCCATTTGTTTAAAATCCGCCATTTTGTTATGGCTAAATATTTTTCTTAGAAACTCTAGGATCAGACGCAGAATTAAAAAACCTTTCAAATGAGGTGCCACTCGACTCCCCTTTCTATTTAAAAAGAAATTTTAAAATGGCGCCCAGTCGCCATTTTGAATGATACAAAATTTAATTTTTGGCTAAAGAATAGTATTTAATTTCCCATTAAAGCACACCAAATCTTGTGGTAAAATATGAAGTCGTTCAAAAGTTAGTTAGGGGGGGGGAGGTTACTTTATAGACAGACGGTAGATAAGAAGAATAGTTTAAATGATAATATTGATATTAAATAAATAAAACAAAATTGTAAGTGTAAGCAGGTATTTATTATTTATTTCCAATAAGTAGAATTACATAGGTAGTCATAGGTCAGTTTTAGTTTAGTTATATCGACATGAGTAATATCACGACCGTTTTTTTCCAGACCTGTAGTTTCAGATGCTTATAGTAGCGGGGGCCCCGCAGCAGCAAAGGCTGAGGAAGGGACATGTGAAAGGGGTCCGAGCTTCCTAGTAACAAATCATTATCCTCTTATGAAAAAACATTACAGAAATCTGTAACTTGAACGACAAAATAAAAGTTTTCTATACCTTATAACAGGCATACTTTGATGAATTTACAGTGTCATATAATATAAAAAAAGGAATAAGTTTAAATTTCGTATTCAAATATCAGTAATTTACCCAAGAATTTTACCCATGGCTATCAATAATATACAGGCTGTTTCAAATCAGAGCCCCACCATGGAGATCCCGCTTATTTGAAGAGAGTTGGTTAAATTGAGGCAAAATTGCCAAATTTTATGTCTAACAATAATCTGTAAAGAAATTTAAACAAGCCACTCTGGTTTTTTAGATATCTGAAAAAAAATTGAAATTTTGGATTTTTTATTTTCGGCTATAACGCATTTATCATTTATGCTACGAATTGCTAGTTAAGGCATTATTAGGACACTTTTTTATGCTGAATATAAATTTTTATCAGATAACTGTTACCATTGCTCGTTTTCGACTGTCAACTTTTTTTTCTTATAGTCGGCATTTTAATTTTTTTCATATTTGGATAGAGTTTTTAATTCTGATTTCAACGATGTGTCGCACTTTCCATTTTGTTTAAGTTTTGAGAATTGTACTACAGAAAATTATAATTTCGTGAGAGTGCCATGGAAAGGCCACGTCATTTAATTTGTTGAAAAAATTCTAGTAGGCCATGAACTGATGGCAGTAGCACAAAACACTACTTTTATTTACTTTTACTTTTAGGTACATTTAAGTATGTGAAAATTTCAGGAAACTTTGTTTTGGGCGAAGGCAGCAGGTTAAGTTATCTTTGAAAAAACAAATGAATAGAACTCTGTAGAAATATGTAACATAAATGATAAATAAGTTATAGCTGAAAATAAAAAACCCAAAATTTTGTTTTTCTTCAGACGTTTGAAAAACCAAAGTGGCTACTTAAAATAACTTTACAGATTATTGTTAGGCATAAAATATGGCAGCTTTGCCTCAATATAACCAACTCTCTATCTCTTCAAATAAGCGACATCGCCATGGTGAGGCTCGAATTTAAAACAGCTTGTAGATGTATTTTATTAAAATATAATTGATTCCTCGAGAATTTCATTTACGTAATAAATTGAAACTTTACTTTATAAATTGGGTTTTATTAAATTTGTGAAAAAAACATAACTTGGAAAAACTTCGTAAATAAAAGCGATATACCGAAAATCTCACACACGTGAATTTTATGTATTAGCGTTTTCGTTGAACTTATACTTCCGTTTTGGTATTGCTTAATATGGGGGTAGTAATAAAAATAAATCATTAAATAATAAATAAGAGCTCTTAAAGTTTGTAACAAAATGCATGACGTACAACGTTAGACTGATTCGGTGAATTCTTCCGCTTTACACTGCGTTGCGTTAACACATTGCCTATATATTTATACATGCATCAAAAACCTTTGCAAATATGTAAAAGGCGCGAGAAAAATGATATGTCCGAGGAAAAGACGACGTATGGTAAGCAAAAGCCAGCTTTCTTGAATTTTACTGTATTAACATTTTTTATTAACCGCAAATTAATTATGTAAGAATTTGAATAAGACTTAAAAGTAAGTGCCGATTCTTCTCTGGAAAAGTAGCGAGAGGAACAGGAGCGCCTGGGAGGCAAATCAGTTGGCCCAGGTCCAACTATTTTAGGATTGTAACGGCCGTAAGTAAGTGAATCAAATTATTATAATTAATGATCTTCCCTAATAATTTTTCCTGGTAATTTTGACAAGCCAAGCTTTCATACACGATCCCTCACTAACCACAAGCTATCGCCTTGCAAAAATGATCGCTAAATACCACGCGCTATAAACAATTTTTATTGCAACAGTCAACTGGGTTGACACCTGCTGATTAATAAAAGCTCTTTGTCATCTCTCATCGCGTTCAAGTTGTGACTAGTAATATATCAACTGAGTAATTTCATTAGAAATACAGCTATAAAGCTATAATGATCACGTACATATGGGCAGATTATTAATAGAAACACTTACCTGATAAATAAACCAGCTACAAGCAAACTTCTCCTTCGATTTTCTCGACACTTCTTTGTTGAATTGTTGGTGTTGCGTATCAAATGAACACTTAAAATGTTAAAATTGAATTTCCCAAAATTGGCCACCTCACGAACAAGTTTAAAGAAGCAAATGATTTTAGAAAGTATAACATAGGTAACTCGAGAAAAACAATATATTGATTAATAAAACTTCTGGATAGCACGAAATAATTATAAAATAGCAAATGTTACATTGATGCACCCTCAATCCAAATGCGGTGTTAATTTACACCAAGCCAAGGTCAGGCTTAATTTTTCTCCTCCCCTCTTTATCAAAACTGGCAACGTTTACACCAAACGCAATAAATCGACTAAAAATTAATTATTCTAATAATTAAAATTTAAAGACATAATTTCCAGAAGTCGCAAATAGTAAAAGTTCGTAGTTGCAGTTACACAAACAATTCTGAATGAATAAAAGCTTCTTGAAATGGTTTTGGGTGGTGTTGAGTTGAAGTCACAACTGCATGAACCATTAATTTATATCATTTTTCAAAGCGCAAGTGTCAAAGTTTTCCCATAATTTATGACTGGAATTTGGGAAATATACTTGGCCCTACGTATTTTTGTGTTCTGCTATTATTAACGAGGTAGATGTCTACTAGCGCCTGATTTTGAAATAACAAAGTCACATTTATAAAATTATTTTTTATTGGGCTGCCAATTTTAGTATTAAATAAACTTTTTAGTACATTAATAAAAATGTGATCATTAATCAATTGCACGACTAAAAATATTATGGCCGATACAATCGTACAATGGAATTAACAGAAAGATATTTTTGCTAACTTCATAACATTGTAAAAACTAATCTTTGTTTAGTAACAGCTCAACAAACATCAGCTAAACATTACAATTCAAATAAAGTTACTGGCCGTTGTGATGTCAGTAGTATCAAAACGCAATATTACATCTTTATGTTAACTACAACAAATAACAATATTAAATTATTTAAAAGATTTAAGAATTGTACAATTTTAAACAGTAGTACAGTTAGAATTCCAAAATTCAATGCGACAAGTTCGCCTAATGTTTCAATTAGGCCCCATCAGACACTTACAGCACCCGCCGGAAAACGGTGCAACACAAAAATGCCACGCACACGTACACACACACAAACATTTAGTCTTGTTCCCTGAAACACTGAAGTCTATAGCACATAAACGTAAACGAATATCACGTAGCATTCTCTGGATTATCACTAGGCTCCCTATCGAAAGCCGTGTCCATGTTATCGGCACCCATTTTTAACATCTCCTTAGCCCTTTGATCCCAGCTGGCCTTATTCTTCTCGATTTCCCTGGTGTTGTCCGCTACCACACTGTCCGGTTTCCCGTACGAGGGTGGATTGGAGTAAGGATCATAACCTAAAACGGATAACATTGGCGCTATGTCAGCCATATCTCTCACTACGTCATCGGGGATGTTGCCCACCCATTTTGTTAAAGCTTCTAAGTTTATTGGCTTTATAACTTGGTCGGAAGAGCGTTCGACCCTGAAAGAGAAAAATCAGTAAAATATTTTGCCGGTAGTCATAGTTTAGCAGTCGACCATGCGATTTTTAAAGTAATGCCTGATCAAAAATACTGTTGTTACTTACAAGGCATTATTTAGAAAATCATTACCTGGACAACACACTGTAAGAAGGGGCAGGAAATTGATGCGATAGGGGGAGAATTAAGCAGAACGTGTTACACAAGATAAGAGAAATAAGAAATAAATACAAGGCAAATTGCGAAAGATATGGCAATACAAATGGCAAAAAAAGTAAAAAAGAAAAACGTTATTTAAAATAATAGAACAGAGGGGAAGGACAAGATGGAAAATGAAGATGAAGACAAGACACATTTGGATAAAATCCCAAAAATTTAAAAGAAAGACAAATTAGGGAAAGTTAATAAAAAACGGAGAAATCACGAAGAAAAAAGAACGGACAATGAAGAAAAAAATGTTAATATAAGATAAAGAAAAGAGAGTATGAAAATACAAGTGTCTTTAAAAGAAAAGAGAGGCATGGGTAGATTGAAGGATGAGGAAAAATTGAATTCGCTAAAGGGAAAAGAAGGGAGGACGAAACAGATATACGACAAATGATTAAATGAAATACAAATACCTTGATAAAAAAAAATAAACTCAAGCAACAGGCGGAAAAGCGAGCAAGAGAGCAAAAACAAAGTATCGGACAAATACGTATACAAATTTCTTCAGAAAGAGAAAGAAAAAGGAAAGGAAAGCGGAGTAAGAGATAGAAATACAAAGTATAAGGTAAAAGTACAAATGGATTTGGAGGAAGAAATTATGACCACAAAAGCCAAACAAAAAAAGAATGGAACGGAAGAAGGACAGAAAGTGTAATGGATAAGGAATAATATACAGGGTCACTAGAAAGTTTGGAACACCTTTATAGCTCATAAATGCTATTGTTTTCTAAAGCTAATAATAACGCAGATATGGAGGTGTAAACAGGCAAATAATGAGAGTAACAGTATATATACAGGGTGGAACAAGTAAAGCGTTACAACCTTACTATCCCCAAAACTATAAAAGATTGAGCAACAAAATGTTTTACGATTTTATTAGACGTAAGGGGCCGTATATTATGTCAATACTAATTTTTAAAAAGCCCCACATTTAAAGAAATGGGGGGTGGGGGGTAACTTCAAATGTATAAATAGGATGATATATAATTTTTAATATTTATTTTAATGTCCGCGACAAAACAGATGCAGCCTATTTTTTAGGATTATTTAAAAATCGTTTAGTATCGACCCCTAAAAAAAGGGGGGATTAAATTCTGTAAACATTAAAAATAAAATTTAATAAGAGCGAGAAATGTACGATTACAACCCCTAATAAATAAGTGGCTGAAATTTTACATTTTACATTCTAATTAAATTCTGCTTGATCTAATTTTGGTTGCTTATTTTTGAGTACGCACATTTACATTAAGAAAAAAATAAACTCGTTCCGCTTTTTAATATTTATAAAATTCATCCCTCCATTTATTACTCGTACTCAACGTATTTAAAAAAATCTGAAAAAATAGGTTGTACCTATTTGAATGATAATAAATAGTATATTAAAACACAAGTTGCATAAGGCATTGTCTTAACGTACGAGTCCAAGATTGAAAAACGAGGGAGCGTAGCGACCAAGTTTTTCAATGGACGAGTGCGTCAAGACGCCTTATGAAACGAGTTCTTTTATACTATTTTTTCTATTGAGGAGAATTAATGAAAAAACGTTATAAAAAATTGCTGCGATCAAATTTGGTAAATTTAGTATGTATATGTTGGCAGCAAGTTTCAAATTGCTGCGATAAAATTTGGTAAATTTAGTATGTATATGTTGGCATACATACTAAATTTACCAAATTTGATCATGAATATATCATGAATACCAATCTTTGTTGGTGAAATTTTACTAAAAACAATGCTTTAAAAGACTCTCTTAAAACACTGTTTTGTAGCTAAAGCAGTGCTTTAAGAATAACCTTAAAAACCGAAATAGAAAAAAAATATTAAAAATTGTAGATCACATTTAACATTTCTAAGTTAAGATAGGGGACTTCTCAAAACTTACTATTAGCCTCTTCTCTCTCATAAAACCACAAACAATCTTGTTACTCAATATGTTATTGTTTTGGAGATATTAGGGTGCTGCACCCTGTATTCTCTTAAATTTAATTTAGCAAAATTTGCATAATCTCCATTTCAATTTTAAATGTATTCAAGGATACGTGAATCTCCACTGGACCCACCCATTATTCCTCTTCCGTGTCGCACTCATAAGTTGCCCGCCCTTGTTTCTTCTTCTTCTTCTTTATCTTTCACCTCTTATACCCGAAGGTGTCGAGGACTTTCACTCCGGGTAGGCTCTCGCTTGTGTAATAGGAGGTAGTGGGGCCTTTGGCCTTCAAACCGTTACGCTCCTGAAGCTTATGCCACCCTTCATACACATTCATTCAATGTCATTCACACACATGTGTTTAATTGCCCTTGTTTCTACCAAAAAAAATTGGATGGAAATACAAATGACATGAAATGAAGAAACGATGAGTAAAGAAAGCGGGCTAAAAACGAAAATACAGCGAAGAACGAAAAACGAATCTGCACAACCCTAATCATTTATTTCAAACCTTCTATACAGATTATATTTTTTTCAACAAAACTATTTTCATCATCTTTGCAAAGACATTTTTAAGAGTAAAATTGGCATTTCTACAGTATAAAAGCTGGAGATCGTTCTACAAGATGAAAGAGATTACACGATTAACATTTCCAAGGAATATTTAACTTTAACTCTTTCAAGACCTTTTCAACCGTTTTCAACCTCAATCTCTTTTGCGAGACTATTATATGTACTTCGAAGCTGAATGCTATATATTTGTTAGAACGTGCTTTGTAACATTTTCAAGATTTTATTAAATACTTTTTACGTATTTATATATTTTACCTGAAATGTGAAATGGAAAACTGCCACACGAATACGCTGTTCTATTTTTCTGCAAATTTACCTTGCAATTGGATCATAAAAATTATTAAATCATTAAATTAACTCCACACGTAGAATTTGATTTATTAAATTTATTAGAGAAAATTGTACATAAAAAGGAAAAATAAACGCGATTATTTATTTTTGTTATAAATTTTTTTTGTGTCGTAGATTATTTCACTCGTGAAAGGTTAAAACGCATATCACGTCGTTTCTACGGTAAAACCTGAAAAATCTGAGATATAAAGAAGTCGATATTTGAATGCACTGCTCTTTAACATAACAAAACCTTAGTCCGCAATCAAAACATTTTGAATTTCTCGAGCGAAAATTCAAATATATTTTTTTTATTAAAAACGGGGATGTTTACTAAAGCATATAAAAGTAAACCTGCTATAATGGTCTTTTCAACGAAAAAAACGAAGCAAATAACACGAAAATGATATATTTTATGGAAAAACAAAAGTTGCCCACAGCAAACCTGAAAATGTATTGATATTTCAACTTGTCTGCTATAACGGAATTTTTGAAAACAGAATTGAAACGGATTTAGATACAAATACCAACTGTACATACAATATCTTATCATTTACAATACGCTTTCGTGTTTCATATTTCGTTGGATAGGGTAAAATATTCTTTATTAAGAATAACAAACAACAATTTTAGGCCACCGTTAAAAATGAAATGAAATGTTATCCTCAACATAGCTTACGTTATACGGGTTTAAAATTTTATAATTATATTTCTTTTAATCCACCAGCCTAGACCACACATAGCAGACTTGCATTTTAGTTGTTACGCACTAGTTTAAAGCAAGGCCAACAGCCCCTAGCACTCCCACTCGGAAACACATCTCATTCTTGCATTCAGTGTTGCCACGGGTGGTACAATTGTACCAGATTTGGTACATTTTGTAGGGAAAAAGTACGTTGGTACTACATTCCAAAATTAGTCCTATATTTGGTACGAAATACAACAGCCTGATTATTAAAAAAAAATAGAATCATAATTTTTTTGGGATTTTCAATCTCTTTAGTGAATAATGATAGCAATAAAATTGGCTATCTTGATTTTAATTTGGTTGGTTTAAGATGGCACAATGAAAATGTGAGTAAACTGTTTAGTTGCGAGATTATAACCTACAACTATACAATGAACCAACATGTGAACAAATATGTTATACTTGGTAACCCTCGAATGCTTTAATGGAAAAAAGCCAAAGAATAATTTGTAGCGTATTATTTTAAGTTTCTTTAAATTCTATTCAAAATATAATTATGTTAAGTTGTTCTTGTTGTATTATTTTAACTTTCTAAAGACTATTTATTGAGTTTTTTAGTTTATATTAAATAAGTTTTATTTCGTTTTTTTTTTATTATTATTGCTAAAGTAAAGCGAGATAAAATCATATAAAGCTATAAATTTCTATATACAACAGAAAAAAATTCCGTCACAAAATCGGCAAAAAAAGATTATTGTATACGGCTAACTATACTTTAAATTTCAAAATTTCGGCTCTTCCAAGTTTGGTACATTTGGTGTTAAATCTGGTACAATTTTTCGGTAGTGTTGGTACACAACATTTTTACCTTGTGGCAACACTGCTTGCATTTAGTGCGGGACGTGCTGGTTCATTTTTTCGATCGCGAGTGCTTCTTTCGCAAAATGCCCCGGCTTCCGTCAAAGCGTAAACTTTCTTCGTCCTCCCTGAGCAAAATTAAACGAAAAGTACAAAAATTGGAACGTCTTCTACAACACGTTACTTCCGATTCATCAAGTAAGTAGTTTTTATCCCTTTTAAATACTAGAAGAATATTGCAAGTTATTGCGTCATATTTCATCAACATGAAGCGCTGTGTTTTGGCTGTGACGTCACGGGCGCCAAGTTTGTGCCTGTTATCGATATGAATCGGTGATTCAGGGCGTACTTTTTGCAGGGGTCGCCTGATTCACCCTGTATCCTTATAACTACTGACGCATATACAGGGTGTACTTTTGCCCGGGTCCCCTGATTATACGTTTTTGGGTCACCGTATCTCCAATTTTTTGGACTTCGGGTTTCCGAGAGCGTGTTTATGCAACGCTGGGTGTACTTTTGCCAGGGTCCCCAGTTTGTTCAGTATGTTATTCTTGGAATCGATCAGGCAATACAGGGTCTACCTTTAACAAAGTACCCTTGATCTAAGACTCCTTCATGTTTTCTGGTCAGGTCCCAGCGATTCCGAAGCACCCTCTCCTGAAGAGGTGCCACGACGAAGAACAATCTTCTCGTCTTCCTCCGATGAAGTGGACAATCCAGAACCGGAGTTACTTTCAGTTTTGGGAGCAGACCCTTCACTTCCTGCTAACAGTGGACCACTAATTAGTCCTAATCTGGTTTCTCGTTGGTCCAGTTATTTGTCAGTGGATCTAGACAAGGATACTAAAGACAAGCTCCATGAAAAATGGCTCATAGCAGAAAATTGTCCACTTCTAAATGCTCCTGGAGTGAATCCAGAGCTTGTCCCGTTATTATCCGGCCCGGACAATACTACGGACAGTTATTTTGCAAATATACAAAAAACTATAGGCAAAGGTTTAACTGCAGTGGGAACAACTTTTAGTAAACTCCTAGAATTCAATGACGCTGCTAATACAACTGAATGTTTAACTACATTAGCGGACTCTGCAAAACTTTTTACACAGGCTCACTATCTGTTATCAATTCATCGTCGCCATCTACTTTACCCAAAATTAAACCACGATTTTCAAAAAATGGCGAAGGATACCAAAATCGACAAAAGCCTATTTGGTGAGGACCTTTCGGACCGCTGTAAAGCGGCTCAGTCTATCATCAAATCCAGCTCCGAATTACGGGCTAAACCATCAACCAGTAGACCAGCGGGCCCGACTTCTTTAAACTTCAAGCGCCCGTTTACAGAGTAAGAATATAGAAGCTGACTCGGAATCCAGGTCTGTGGCCATTGAAACCGAATACGAATTAAACCCAAATTCTTACAACACCATAATTTCAATTTTCGGAACCCCTCAAGTAGACCTTTTTGCATCACATATTAATGCTAAATGTAAACGTTACGTTCTTGGAAGCGAGATCCTGGGTCTATTGCGGTTGATGCTTTCACAATCGATTGGGGAACCTTTTATTTCTACGCGTTTCCTCCTTTCTCTCTAATCACTAAAGTTCTAAATAAAATTCTAGCTGATAAAGGGGAGGGTATAGTGATTGTACCACGTTGGGAAACCCAACCTTGGTACCCCGTGTTCCAAAAGATGTTGCTCACAGAACCTATTGTACTTCATCCCGACACAATGTTACTATTATCTCCTTTTAATTGCAGTCACCCGTTATGGCGGAAACTTACAATGGTTGCAGGAGTTTTATCGGGAAAGCTTTCGTAAACCAAGGGGTTCCACGTGATGCCATCAAGGTGCTGCTTTCCTCTTGGGCACCGTTAACCTAGGCCCAGTACAATGTTACCTATCTCAAATGGTAGAAATTTTGCCAACTTAACAACGTCAATGTATACAATCCGTCAACTGCTAACCTTCTTAGTTTTTTAGACGCACAATATAATCTTGGCGCCAGTTACTCCTCTATCAATACGTTTCGATCAGCTCTTAATGTGGTGCTTCCCAATCATAGAAATAACGAACACGTCAACCGTTTTATAAAAGGGGTTTTCAAACTGAAACCAAGTTTTCCAAAATACTCCAATACTTGGAATCCGAATTCGGTTTGAAATCATCTTGAACCCTTATTTCCACTAGAATCATTAAGTCTCGAAAAACTTAGTCTTAAATTAGCAACACTAATTGCCTTTGTACCACCCATCGACTACAAACAATTCATAGTATTGACATCAACAATATCTTAAACTTAGGCGACCGAGTAAAATTCTTATAACTCATGTACTCAAGACGTCTGCCCCCAACCAAAACTGGTCCTTCCATTCTTCACAAACAAGCCAGAATTGTGTGTAGCGTCATGCCTGTTTTTGTACTTGGAAAGAACCAAATGCATAAGAAATAAGATCCCCAACTTGTTTTTAACCCACAAAAGACCTTATCATGCTGCCTCAGTTCAAACACTCTCTCGATGGATAAATTCCATTTTAAAACAGAGCGGGATTGATACTAATACTTTCACGGCATACAGTACCCGTCACGCCTCTGCCTCTGCAGCATATAGATCAGGCCTGCACATCGATACTATACGGAGCACAGCAGGCTGGTCACAAAAATCAAACGTATTTTTCAAATTATATTTCATGTCGTCTTTTCCAAATAGAACACTGTGTAGTATCACGATCCTGGACCCCGTGATACGGACCTGTCACAATTTTTTAAGCTGACTCAAGTCCGGCTTCTCCGTTGATACCCCGCTACCTCAGAACACTTTCTTGTGCCTCACGTTACGGACGTTCCGAGCGTTAAGTAGTGTTAAATCATAGTGCCTTTACAACAATGCCACCAACCAAGCGGAAGTCCAACAGGGCGGAGCGAGAAAAACTAGCGAAGAAAATTCGGAAATTAGAGCGGAAGAGAACCAAACTTGAATTGTCTCCCTCATCGGAAACTTCGTCGTCAGATTACTCGAGTAAGTACACTCAAATGGGCCGTGGCAGAACATCTGATATAACCTTTAATCAGACTTGCATAAGTCCTGATATAACCTTTAATCAGGCATTAATGAGACTTGCATAAGTCCTGATATAACCTTTAATCAGGCATGCACCTCGTCACTCGGCACCACCAGTAGATGGTCCACAGGAGCGCTGCCAGGGTCACGCCGCGCGTACTTATCTGGGATGATGTCAGCGTCGCCTGCCTTCTGCAAACAAGACTGAAAGCACGTACTGTCTGGTTGCAATAATTGCAACAATACAGAGCCGAACTCCAAAATTTTGGCGTTTGCGGAAATAAATGCGTCCTTTTCGTTCGCTGGGTTATTGTCTTACTAAACCCTAAAACCGCGCGCGATGACATCATCCTAGCTACACGCTTAACTCTGTGGGGGTTATACCAAACCATTAATTCTCTCTGGTCTCTTAGGTGACGAGGCTACCAAACCCATCCGCCGGCAAAACTCCGGGTATCGGAGACGAGCCATAATCAGGTAAGGCAGCGATTCCGAACACACAGTAGAAAAGGGGGGGGGGGCACCTGCACCACAACTACCAACCACAGACGCATTGGCACTACTAGGTGCCGACCCAACGTCTGAAGTACTGGCAAAGAAATACACGACTCAGTGGCTCTCAGATGGACTCACTACATAAAAAATGGTATTGACAAGGACCTCAAAACTGAGTTGTTGAAAACTTACTTGCTTCCACCAAACTGCAACCTTACGCCACCAGAAATAAACCCAGACGTGTTACCGTCTTAAGCGGAAATAGATAAGAGAAAAGATAGGTTCTTGAAAACTTTGCAAGAACAATTGGGAAGAGGCATTAGCGCCTTAGGGCAACCTATCACCACCATGCTGAAACCCGAACCCCATACATCCGACGAAACCAAGGAGACCTCGCAAAGCGTCATCAACGCAGCAAAAATTCTTTGCGGCCTTTATCACAGGTTATCTGTACACCGGAAATACCAACTGACGCCATCTCTTTCCGCTGGTGCCAGGCAGCTAGCAGAAAACAGCGAGATAGACGACCTTCTGTTCGGAAAAGACTTCACGGAGAAGTTTAAAAATAGCCAAGCTCACGCAAAGACAGCAAGAGACCTCAAAGGAACGGCATTTCAAAAAACAAGACCACCAGTACCCAAAACCCAAGGCCAGCAGTCTTTAAACTTCAAGCGAACTTTTTCAAAGCCTCGAATGAAAACGCATCCCAAACCTCGCCGCGACTGGTCAGATCCAAACCATCAGAGGGGATACCAGCGCTTTCGCCACAAATAACTCCAGTAAGTACGCACTGTGGACGGCTTAAATTATTTTACAGTGAATGGCAAAGCTTAACGCAAGACCACATCATACTAAATTGGGTACAAGGTTACCAAATTCCGTTTAGGAAAAAACCTGTACAACATTGTAAACCCGTTCACTTATACTCAACTGCCAACAAAACTGAATACTCCCACGCCATTACTGAACTCGAAAAATCCGGTGCAATATCCAAATGTCAACCTACAAGAGGCCAGTTCTTGTCGTCCTTTTTCCTACGAAAAAAACCTAACGGAACAAACAGGTTTATCCTCAACCTGAAAAACCTTAATAAATTTATATCACCCCCACACTTCAAATTAGAAAACCATCGCACTGTTTGCAACTTCCTCACAAACAATGCTTTTATGACAACTATTGACTTACATGACGCATATTATATGATACCTATAAACGAAAAATATCGCAAATACCTACGGTTTGAATTTGAGGGTACCCTTTTCGAATTTACTTGCCTTCCCTTTGGCCTCTGCTCAGCTCCGTTCGTATTTACAAAAATCCTCAAACCACTAGTCAGCCACCTTAGATCCCATAAAGTGTCATTAATTATTTACTTAGATGACATCCTGCTGATAGAAAATTCTTATACCACCTCCCTTGCAAATACTAGGACAACAGTAGTATTGCTAGAACAACTCGGCTTTACTATTAACTACGAAAAAAGCCAATTAAATCCCTAAAAAACTTGCACTTTTCTAGGAATGACATACGACACATCCAACCTTACAGTAACACTTCCCCCCGACAAAAAGACTAACGTCCTAAATCATGTCGCTGACATAATAAAATCAAAACACTGCAAAATTAGACACCTTGCAAAAGTGACAGGTATGCTAGCAGCAGCATGCCCAGCTGTTCGCTACGGCTGGGTTTATACGAAACAACTCGAACGCGAAAAATGCCTAGCCTTAAAACAATCGCGTGGGAACTACGAAGCAATAATGCAAATTAAATCTTTACTACAAGCTGACTTAACCTGGTGGTTACAAACACTACCAAACTCAAATAACACTATCAGGAAAAGTCAGTTTCACCTTGAAATATTTAGTGACGCGTCCACAACAGGCTGGGGTGCCTCGTGTGGCACAGAAAAAACGCGGGGGTTCTGGACTAATATCGAGTCAAAATTTCATATTAATCATTTAGAATTATTAGCAGTTTTTTATGCTCTAAAATGCTTCGCTTCTGAACGAAATAATTGCAACATCGTATTAAGAGTTGATAACACTACAGCCATCAGCTACATTAACAGAATGGGGGGAGTGCGGTTTAAAAATCTAAATTTCCTAAGCAAAACCATTTGGCAATTTTGCGAAAAAAGGAACATCTGGATATACGCAGCATACATTAGATCTAGTGACAACACAACAGCCGATGCGGAATCTCGGTCCCTAAAAATTGAAACGGAATACTGCCTAAACCAACAATGCTATAACACAATTATAAGCAAGCTGGGGACACCAAACATAGACCTTTTCGCAACAAAATTCAACGCCAAATGCGAAACATACATTTCTTGGTTTAAAGACCCAGGCGCTGTTACTACAGATGCTTTCACACTACCGTGGTCAAGGCCAATTTCTTTTTATGCATTTCCGCCATTTGCAATTCTTACCAAAGTATTAAATAAAATCATCAACGACAAAGCAGAGGGCATACTAGTAGTACCAAACTGGCCAACACAACCCTGGTATCCCCTGTTTCTGAAACTGTTGAAATGTAAACCCCTGACATTCCCACCTAATAAACATTTGTTAATGTCGCCTTTCAGAACTCCTCACCCACTCTGGAAGAACCTTTCCCTGGTGGCAGGGAAATTATCAGGCGAGCGTTTCTCATAAAAGGAGCGCCCGAGGAGGCTATTCCAGTTTTCATCGCCTCACTAAGCGAAGCAACTCTAAAACAATACACCGGAACCTTCCAAAAATGGTGGGAGTTTTGCAACAAAAACAGATTGGACCCTTTCGTCTCGAAAGCTAAACAAGTCATAAAATTCCTTAATGCCTTATTTGATAACAGTACGTCATATGCCACCCTTAATACACACCGGTCTGCCCTTTCATTAATAATGCAAAAATCCGAAGAAGACACTAAATTAATCAATCGATACTTAAAAGGAACTTTTAAACTAAAACCTACATTCCCAAAATACCAGTCTACATGGGACCCCTCGCAAGTGCTGAATTATCTCGGAAAAATGCACCCTTTAAACACGCTGAGCTTGGAAAACCTTACCAAAAAACTGGTAACCCTCCTAGCACTAACAACAGCCCAACGAGTGCAAACACTACGAAACATAAAACTAACAGACATCGTAACGACAGATACTAAATTGGAAATCTTCATATCCAACTTACTCAAAACATCAGCACCAACTCGGGCTCAACCAGTATTAACTCTCCCATTCTACCATCAACAGCCAAATCTTTGTGTCGATTCGACACTCCTGCATTATATCAACGTTACAAAAACATTGAGGGACAATGAGTCAGATTACCTACTCATAACGATTAAAAAACCCCAGCATCCTGCGAGCACCCAAACAATAAGCAGATGGATCAAACGTACCCTTCAAGGAAGCGGCATTGATGTTCAGAAGTTCTCAAGTCATAGCACCCGTCACGCCGCTTCATCAGCAGCAGGCCGGAGCGGAGTGACAATTGACACAATCCATAAAACGGCCGGCTGGACGAAAACTTCTCGTGTCTATGCAAAGTTTTATAACCGACCATTACTAGAGGACAAAACAACTTTCGCAACCTCTATTCTCAGTTTAACAAATAAGAAATAATAATTACCTTCAGTTACGTTATCTTTACCTTGTTATATTGCAACTTGTTCATAACAATAAAAATGCGAGATCGCTCATCAATGCTTTAAACATCTACACAGTGTTCTATTTGGAAAAGACGACATGAAATATAATTAAAAGAACAAACGACTTACCTAAGGACGTTCGTTCTCAATTATATGAATTAGTCTTTTCCAAATAGAACAAACCCACCCTGCCCTACTCCCAAGCGATCTCAGGGCACAAACGTGTTCTGAGGTAGCGGGGTATCAACGGAGAAGCCGGACTTGAGTCAGCTTAAAAAATTGTGACAGGTCCGTTTCACGGGGTCCAGGATCGTGATACTACACAGTGTTCTATTTGGAAAAGACTAATTCATATAATTGAGAACGAACGTCCTTAGGTAAGTCGTTTGTTCTTTTAATTTTATAACAAACCGCTTTCCAATTCTGCCTTGTTCGCAAACACTATCTTATCCTAATTTACTTATTTCAAAGACATTACTTTTAATTATCCATATAAATAGATGTCTAGCATATGTAACTATGATATAGTGAATACTTAGTAATTGTTATTTTAATAATAAATATCCTTTTCGCCTGTCAATCGTTCGTCTTACTTTAAACATCTGCTATGTGTGGTCTAGGCTGGTGGAATAAAAGAAATATAATTTGAGATTAAACGACTTACCTGTAAGGAAGTTCAATCATAATTATATGATTTTATTCCACCAGCCTAGACCAACCCATCCCTCCTTTATTGCCACCCCACAATAAACGATCGACAAGACCTAAATGCAAAATGAGATGTGTTTCCGAGTGGGAGTGCGAGGAGCTGTTGGCCTTGCTTTAAACTAGTGCGTAACAACTAAAATGCAAGTCTGCTAGGTGTGGTCTACGCTGGTGGAATAAAATCATATAATTATGATTGAACTTCCTTACAGGTAAGTCGTTTAATCTCAAATTATGTACCAGACGAAGCCAAGTACGTCAAGTGTTTACAAAAATTGTTCTAATTATCTTCGAGACCTGCATAAAATGCAATGTGCCATTTGTGACTCCTAGGCGTAGCCAGAAATTTTAATAACATAGAAAACCAAAGTGTTACGATCATACAATAATACCACGTAAGCTTGATTCACAGAACAGTAGCAACCAGCGCAGCAGCCTCACTATTAATTATAGAAATATAATAATAATAAAGAAAATAACCAGAGTTTCGCAAAATAGGTAATCCTAAACTAACGTTTTCGCGTAAGATTTCCTAACAACGAATCAAATTTTATGTTATTTTTCTCCGTTTGTTTATCTAATTTTAGGTTATTTGTTTACGGCCCAATCACAGCAAACTAAATACTTTTTGCAGAAGTGCGTCGGCGTCAAAGAAAAATAGATGCCACTGTTCTGTGCATGCAGGCTTAGCATCCTTATATTTATTTTTTGTAATTTTATATAACAACCAAAGGGGAATCGCGTGGGGTGATGTAATGGGACGTCGTCGCCTGCGTTGATTTGTGAAAACTGACGCAGGCGATGTAATGGGAGGTTTGTTTTATATTATCTACTAAAGGGAAGCAGGGGACAAATACTGTGAATGTCAAAAATTAAGCTACATTTAACCTCCTACCATATATTGAATTATTTTACAGGATGTATCAAATTGCATGTTAACTATTGAGATTTCGGTCGTTTTAAGAAATACGACGACACTTAAATTAGAAAAAAGTTGTGCCCACTAATAACCAAAAAATAAATTGAAGAGATCTTGCTTAGTTTTTGAAAAAGAACTGAAAAAAATGAAATATTGGATTTATTGATCTTGGCCGTCATTTGTTATTTATATTACATATACAGGGTGTTAATGAATTGTAGGGACAAACTTCTAGGGCTTGCAAAACACAACAAAGCAAACAACTTTTCTTAATAAATGTGTGGTCAAAAGTGTTTCCTTTGAAACAAAAAACGACCTAGACATGCATGCATTCAAATAATGTCAATTTTGACGCAATTCGATATTTTTGTGATATTCTTTGACTTTTCATGATGTTCATGTATGGAGCAGCTTGGGGTAACGCACGCGAAGCTGCTCGCCTGTACCAAGAACATTTTCCGAATAAGAATCATCCATCGCACAAGGCCTTTAGTGTAGTTTCACGTCGGCTGCGGAAGGAAGGTACATTCGTTGTCAACAGACACAACTGTGGAGCTACCAGAACAAGGCGAACGGTGGATTTTGAGGAAGAAGTTTTGGAAAGAGTAACTGAAAATCCTTCTACTAGTTCAAGAGCCATCGCTCATGAAATGGGAGTAAACCATGTTTCAGTATGGGAGGTACTACATGAGCAGCAGCTACATCCGTACCATCCACAGAAGGTACAATTTTGCCAGGAATTTCTGCGGCGGTGTAATGAGGATCCAGAATTCCAAGGTAACGTTCTGTTTAGTGAGGAGCCATCTTTTACGAAAGAAGGAATATTCAACAGTAGAAACAGCCACATTTGGGACGATGAAAATCCCCATGCTGACAGACTCATTGGACTCATTTATTTAAATTTCTTGCGCCATGTTCTGCCTGAACTTTTGGAAGATGTTCCACCTCAAATATGGGTGCAGCACGATGGTGCACTTGCTCATTTTTCGGCGAAAGTCAGGGAATTTTTTCTATAACATGTTTCCCAACAGATGGATAGGTCGAGGAGAGCATGTGGCGTAGCCTCCATGTTCTCCTGCTTTGACCCCACTTGATGTCTTTTTGTGGGGTCATGTTAAAACGTTAGTGTATGCTACCCCATTTGAAACTGTAGAAGAACTTCTTGCTGCATGTGAAGAAGTTCAACATACTCCTGGTATATTTGGAGCGGTGCTCAGGAATTAACTTCGTAGATGTGCTTCGTGTGTTGAAGCTGGGGGGAGCGACATTTTGAACATTTACTACAATTTCTTACATTACATTACATTTACATAATAAGGGGTAGGCGGCGAACCGATTAGACCCCTATCAAACATATGTCACACGATATAAGTAATTCGTTAGTACATTAAGAAAAAAAGTATATATATGAAAATAACTATATGTATATGAATGTTTGGTAGTACCAATAATAATTAATGTTCGCACGCTAGGGAGATAGAACTAACAAGTCGTATAAATTTTTAAACTTATTAATGGATTCAGCATTTACCACTTCAGACGGTAGAGAGTTTTCAGGCATTTTGCACTCTGCAAGAAAAGAAATGCTGCCTTGACAGTTTATTGAATCTAGCACACTGTAATTTAAAATTGTGTCCTCGTAATTGGGTGTTCTGACTTAGTGTAAATAGCTGTGGTGGAGGAATGTAATAGTTGTGAAGAATTTTGTAGACTTCAATCAAGTCGCCTCTAAGTCTTCGACAACTTAGTGTTGTGAGGTGCAATTTCTTCAAACGCTCTTCGTTACTTAAGCATCGCGTTGTCGGCGAACACTTGGTGAATCTGCGTTGAACTTTTTCCAGTAGGTCGATGTCCTTTGCAAAGTAGAGTGACCAAACTACAGCGGCGTAATCGAGAATGGGGCGAACATACATTTTGTAAATTTTTAGAAGAGATTCAGGTTTCAAATCTTTAAAGACACACCGAATTAGGTAGATTAAAGAGTTCGCTTTTTTCACAGTTTTACATATGTGGTCTGCCCACTTTAGATCGGAAGTTATTAAAATGCCGAGGTCTTCTTGCTTCAGGACTGATTTTAACAGGGTACCATTGAACTGGTAGTCCACGCGAGGATTGTTGTATCCGAGTCTCAAGACGGTGCATTTATCGGAGTTCAGTTTCAAAATCCAAGATTCCGACCAGTTTTCAAGACGCCTCGGCAGGCGACAAGCTTCGGCTCCGCCTCAGCTCGTATTCGCCTACCTCGCATGTTATTGCGTCCTTACATTCCTTGATACTTAAATAACTATTAAATTTAATTTGTATTTGAAAAGTGGGAAAGAGGGTTTTATTTATCCTGTATTAATTTCCGTCGTTATGTAGGTACTAAATTGAGTTGCCTACATTTAGGCGCTTCTTAAAGAACCTTTGAGATGCTCTATCCCTGAAAAGAAACACTTTTGAGCACACATTTATTAACAAAAGTTGTTTGCTTTGTCGTGTTTTGCAAGCCCTAGAAGTTTGTCGCTACAATTCATTAACACCCTCTATGTAGTTAAACCATTACTAGGACACTTTTTTATGTTGAATTTTTTTTTACTAGATTTGTACTAACGGTTATCATTGTTCATTTTCGACTGTCAACTTTCTTTTTCTTATTGACCGCATTTAAAAAATTTTTCATATTTAAATCGAGTTTTTTATTCTGATTTCAACGATGTGTCACACGCCGGCCAAATTTAAACTGCCGGTAAACTACGCTGCATGTTATCCGATGACGGTGTACTGTATACCAGTTGCCAGCCGGCATCGGTCGGCTAGTGATATATCGTAGAGAGATAGTGTAATTGAGCATTTCATGAAAAATCCAGGCATAGAGTAATTTACTTTTCATGACTTTTTTTAAACAGTTTTGTCATGTTTCCAGAATTTCTATGTTTCTAGGTTATTGTCGGAAAAGCGTTTTATTTTAATAATTCGAAAAAAGTACCAAGTCATTTCGTTAAAAGACAAATTTAACCAAAAGACATACAGTATGTTCTCTGAATAAAGCCGAATGTAGCTACTTTATTTGTGATTTAACCCCCCAGTAGCCGGTATCTTTACAAAAGTAAATTTTAATTGAATGGCATAATTTTTTCCATACAATATTGTCGAGAATTTGCGTTGCAATTCATCAAGAAAAACCAAAAAATACCGGTAACCGTAACCGACACCAAAATTTTTAGTAGCAGTAAACCGTAACCGAAAACGTAACATATGTGAAAATTTCAGGAAATTTTGTTGTGGGCGTGGGAAGCAGGATAAAGTGATTATTTTACAAAAACAAATGCATGACAGCTGCAGTGCAAGAATATCGCAGACGTTTCCCAAAAAAAAACAATTCTTAATGCCAGGGTTTTTAGTAATAAGTACCCATTATTTCTGTGAGTTAAGTATACACCGCAATACTGAAGGAAACTCAATATCTCGTCAACAGTGCGCCGTAAGAATAAAACACAAGAATACCTTTTTTTTAGAGAAACAAATTCTGCATCTTATTTGGCTATTAAAGTTTTGAAGAAAAATTAACAAAAGTGCTGTAGAAAAATCTTAAAGCATCTGGCCGTAACTGGCGCCCTCTGGCAAATTTTATAAAATTATCGTTTGACATACATGTAAATTCACTTAGTTTAGCATGCATACTAAATTTCATCCAAATCGGTCAGGTGTCCCTATAAGTATTCACAAAGAAACTATTTTTAGGGGCCACCTTTCGGGAGCCAGTACGCCTATTAAAAATCAAAATTAGGAAAAACAATAAAATACGGGGCTCTTAATTTTCGGTGCAGCACGTACCCCCAAAGTTACCAACATCAAAATTGGAACACCCTGTATATAAATATACGACATTTTATTTTTTATCATATCACAGATTAGAAAATTAATTGTTTTTGCAGTTTATACGTTGATTATAACATAATTTGACAATAACGTTTAAAACAAAGCCGTCACAAAATAAATAAAAAGGGATAGCTTGAAAAGCTCTCATCGGGGTGCGTAGAAATCAACTTTGAGCTCGCCACATTATGTAGCAAGTTAAGACCAATGTTGAGTGTTGCCAACTTCGTTTTTCAATAAAATTTAGTAGATAGTACGGGTAAGACTGTAAAATTCCGAAGAAATGGAATAAAATCTATTACGGGGTTATGCAAAACAAATTTTAATTTTTAAAATCAGGAATAAAAAGATTATTATTCATAAGTTTCGGTCGATAAAAATATAGATCTCAGATGTGGCACATGCTCTATTTTAACAGCTGGCTACGTATATGTACTTTGTAAGTATCTTATATCAACTTTTTTTTTATACTATGTACATCAGCAATCAGAATTACAAAAGAGATTCTATGAGCTAATTGTTTGATTAAGTTTATATCAACTTAAACTAAATAAAACCATACTACATTTTCGGTTTGTTTGAATTTTGTTTTATGCTGAAAATACCAATTTCTAACCCACAAATAGTTAAACGGTAAAACTATAATACCAGTTTACAGCGTCAAAATCAGTAAAAATTCGAGATCAATTTACTTACTTGCTTAAACTAATGCCATTATTAATATAGTCTTGATGATGTAGCACCGTTTCGTTCCAAGGTAAATCCAAAAACTTCAGAACCTTCTCCATCCAACTCCTGGGATGTAACACTAACTGTTCATAAGGGACTCTCAGGCACCGTTTAGGCCCTAACTCTTTGCACTGATTATTCATGGATTCAACCGCGGTATTCCACTTTTTTAAACATTGTCTATAACTAGTTAGATCGAAACCGGTAATAGTCACTTTTCTAGATATAATCGAGTGCACGGTGGCACGTCCATCACGCACCATGAATACAAATTTGGCATTCGGAAACAATTCTACCACGTAAGTGCCCATTTTAATGGTGAGCGGATCTTTGTTGCACAACCTGGGAGCGGGTTCGCCATGTTTCGCAATAATTTCAAGAGTAAAGGCCGCGATGGCTGAATCCAGCACGGGTTTAGTGATGCCAGCTTGCTCCAGACGCAAGGATTCCTTTTCGGATTTGAGCCAGTGGTAGCGGAGCTGAAGAAGGCGTGGAATAACCCTGGTTTCCTGGCCACATCTGCAATCAAAAGCATCAATTTAGAACAGGTTCGAGCGCCGGCAAAGCTTTCGAACAAACTTTAATTAAATCGTAAATAGGTAAGTAGCTTCATTAAGCGCCAGCATGCACTACGACCGGTGAGTGATGTAAATTGGATCGTTTTACGACTTTTTTGTGTTTTAGCCGTCTACAACTCGCCGATCGAGTTCCCATTTCAGACAAATTAGAATCGATTAGAGGGTACTAAAAGCAACCGGCCAGGTCATTATTTTTACGCCCTGTTTCACGAATGCGTACCTAAATGTCCGGCTGCCTTGAAATCGACGGAGCTTAACCAAATACCTGGGACTGTGCAAGCCATTTGGGGATTTGCACGCACAATTTGCACCAGGACTGATGTGTGTGGAAAACCTAAGCGATATACGGATCCCTAAAGAAATTTTGCACTCTATAGCCCATCTGTTGTCGTAAAAGGAACATAAAATCACCGTTACTCTTCATTTAACCTGTTCGGAAAATACTAATCTAACGGAGATTTCTAGCGTGTTTATTACACATCGTTATTATCATGCATACATATAAGCACGCATAAATTAAACAACTTCAGAGCATAAGAAAATTTTCTTATACCCTCGGGTTTTAGCGCCCCCTCTGCTCGTCTCTATCAATTGAGAGGGTAGCGCTGATACTTTAAGTTCTATGCTACTTTTCCTTATTATTTCATTTATTTCCAAGTCCCGTTTTAATGCCCAATGATGCAACAAATTCATCAAAATTCCTCCCAATATCTACACCCCAATATCGTTGCTTTCGCACGTTTCTTTGTTTGCAGTTTCTCTGTTTCATGTCGCCCTTTTCCACTACTACAATGCTTGCGTAATCCATACGTGCCGAATTTGAGGCGTGCAGTTCTGGTTTCACTGTAAGTTAACAATATCCTTTATATTTTCACTTCTCCATCTTCCTCTTTGCCTTTCCTATTGCCCTTATTGGTTATACTAAATATCGCGTAAAACTGAGTTTATAAACTTCCTCTTCTCGCCGCTTGTTTTAAAATAGCGACAGTGACTTTAAACAATATTTCAAGTTTTAATTACATAATAAATTGTTTCAGTTTTTAAAATTACTGTTTTACAATAATATCTCTCCCACGTGTACCTTATCAATCTACCACAGCATTCCACATCCTCTTCCTCTCTCTTACCTATATCAGCGAGTAAACTACAAACAGAACGATAAAAGCCGGGAATTTTTTACGAAATTCCCTAGTTTTGTCGCAATCCTTCCTCAATAACTGTTTTGTTTTAATTAAGTTTTTACACATTTATTTTGTGGTAGCGATCAAATTAAAAGCAAACATGATTATGTAAAATGAAATACCTTTATTTAATCGAGACTCTTCTTTACAATCTCTACTCCGTAGTTCACTTACCTTGACCCCCATACAGACCTTACGAAAATTAGGAGACACAATGTTTGCTTCCTAAATATGTCTTACTCTTTATCTATATGTTAATTTAGCTTACAACAAACTAACAAGGATATTTGAAATTCTAAGTTGTAATTAAAATTTTCAGATTTTGTTTTAATTTTTCGTGTTGATAGAATTTTGTTTCTGTAATTTGTTCCGACAACAGTCAAATTAAGTATACCAATATTGCAAAAATCTACGCGAAAAAATAAAGTTGTATATTTAAAAACCAAGGAATTTTGCGCTTTGGTTGACTGGCCGATATACGAGTTATGCCCAAAAGAAGGGTACTTTTATGGCAAACATTAAAACCTAAAAATTCTGACTAATAAGCAAGTTTTAGGGCCTTGAGAGACCGATAAAGCGGATGCTGCAGAGGAGTCTGTGCGTGTGTCTGTCTGTGTGTCTGACTGTCTGTCTGTCTTTGTGTCTGTATACACTTTAAAGTCCAGACGCCTTAACACAGATAAATCTAATTTGGCTGAAAGACTGTCAATTGCAATAGGATGATACTGCATGAAAATGAGGTTGGTCCGCCAAAACAGGGGGGACAGGAGAAGGGTGCTCCATGTCCAAATAGACGCGCTCAAAAAAGAACCTTAAATTCGTATTCTACGCATGTCGAACAACCGATCTACGTAAACGCCCCCCCCCCCATTGTTCCCCACCGCCAATTTGTTTTTTTTTTTTCAAACATGTAGGAATTCCGGCTGCAAAATCGGTATGAGCATGTTAAATGACGATAGGAACACCTTGCCATTGGAATAACACCGCTGAGAGGCAGGCTTCCTTTTTGTCGTTTACCTGAACGGTTTAATTGAATAATGGCCAAAATAAAGACTCTAACCAAATAATGAAATCGATTTTAGTTCTCAACGAATAAATATTGTTTATAATTAATAAATACTAAAAACAAAAACATTTCCAAATTTCCAAAATAATTTTACTAATCTCAAATTTATTTATATTAAAAATTTTCACAATGTTCCAAAATCTTTAAAAATTATTCTAAAACTTTTCGTAAATTTTGAAAATGTTTAGTACTCGAAATTTAAAACAAAATGTTGGAAAGTTTAAAAAAATCTTGAAAATTTTAAAAGTATTCAACAAGTTGCTATAATTTTTAAAATTTTCAAAATTTACAAAATTTTCGAAAAAACAAATATTTTAAAAATTTTATAATTAAAAATTCCCCCTTGAAGAAATCGCCCGCGAACACAGGAATGTGTTTCCCACATATTGTTACTTATTTTCGTAATAATAAGAAAGTCGATTTCAAAAAGATGTTACCACAAAAATCGGACTATTAGGAGCATTATTGTGATCTTATGGTAACTGTATAAGCTAGAAAGTTAAGACGGTAATACTTTTAAAAACATATAAAATAAAAATTATTGAGGAATGGAAAAATTCAAGCGAGTGCTTCGCTCATTTTGCTTTATATAAATACATTCTTATAAACTACGACGTTGTCTCTACCAACCCAAAGTGAACATGAAGTGGGGGGGGAGGGGGGGGGAGCACCTCGCTGAAAATATTGGGCTCGGCTGGCAGTACAAACGGCCACCGAAGCGGAAGAGGAAAGCATAATAAATGTACCTTCTTCGGAAATTACCGACGATAAATGAACATCAAAATTGCATGAACTGGCACAAAACTAAAAACAGTATATTAATTAAATTAATACATGTTAATGTTAAATAAAATTAGATTTGTTTTATGTATTTGTAGTAAAATTTATTAAGAAATGTCGACTTTATTTTTAATAGATCCTATCCTATTCAACGATGAGGTGGGCGAAGTACATCAAAAATTTGTTGCTTTGCAATAAAGGCAGTGGATCATCAAAGGGTAACAGAGTCAATTCCTACAGAAAATCAAGCATGTTGAGAGCCCTATAGATGGCAGCCCCACCACTCATCTCACCTAGCTGCGAATCTATATTAGGGAGCGCTAAAACACGACTCCATAGCTTCACTTGTTAAAGCTATGGACCTAAACGCAGACAACCAAGTGGGGATAAGGATAAACGATTTAGAATTATAGATATAATAAAGTTGGCTGTGGGAAACGTACTGGAAGACAAGCGAAGCGGGGGAAGAGATAGAGTAGGTAGACTCAGCAAAAGATGGCAATAAAGGTAAAAGGAGAAGAGGCATTAAATAAAATGCCTACCCCATGATGTGAAGAAGAAGCATTATTATGTTTCGCATTTAATCTACGTATTTATACTGCAAGAAATTGTTTCATCATGTCACGACTATACCGTCTGCCTATAACGTGACCCCCTCCCCCCCCCAACTAACTTTTGAACGACTTGATATTTTACCACAAGATTTGGTGTGCTTTAACGGGAAATTAAATACTATTTTTTAGCCAAAAATTAAATTTTGTATCAGCGCTATTTAATTTTTTTTTTTAAATAGAAACGGGAGTCGAGTGGCACCTCATTTGAAAGGTCTTTTAATTCTGCGTCTGATCCTAGAGTTTCAAAGAAAAATATTTAGGCATAACAAAATGGCGGATTGTAAACAAATTGACTCACTCAATTTAAATTTTTTTGATTTTTTTTATCCAGGGTCGAGTGACACCTCACTTGAAAGGTCTTTTAGTTCTGCGTCTGATCCTAGAGTTTCAAAGAAAAATATTCAGTCATAACAAAATGGCGGATTTTAAACAAATGGTCTGACTCAATTCAAAATTGTTTTGATTTTTTTATCCAGTAGTCCACTTTTTCATTTGCACGACAAGATTTTCCCAGAAATATCTTAGGTGGCTGGAAATAATATTGAAAACGTTCCAACAAGACGGTGCGCCGCCTCATTATTACAGGCCTGTTTCAGACTTTCTCAACGGACATTTTCTTGGAAAATGGATAGGTAGGCGGGGGCGTGTAGAATAGCCGGCTCGCTCCGCAGATTTAACTTCTTTAGATTTTTTTCTATGGGAATATCTGAAATCGAAAGTGTACAGAACCCGTCCAGAAACAATTGAAGAACTGGAGCAACGCATTACAGAAGTTTGCAGAAATATCACTCCAGAAACTTATGAAAATGTAAGGCAGGAATTTCATAACCGACTTATTATGTGCCAAGAAGTGAATGGTAAACATTTCGAACACTTTTTAACACAATTTTAATTAACCCCTTATATTCTCGTTTTACTTTTGGTAAAATACGTTTAATAACGCGATATACCGAGTACTTATCTGGTGCTGTAATTTTGTTCTTAAATAACAAAAACTGTCTCCTGCATTGGAAATGCTTTCCCATTCCGATTTTAGCTGCGATGACAAAGGGTTGGTTGCAAAATTCAATGTTTACTTGTAATGCAATCCAAATATCGTGTTGGTTGTAACCTAAACCAATGTTTATTTACTACAACCTATTTGATTTTGTGTCGTATTCGTTAACGCTTAACGGATTCCTCCCTTTGTATCTGTCATCCTAATCAAGCAATAGGAACAAAATCAAACAAATTTCTGGAGGTTTGGTCAAATATGTCGGGAGTTAATTCTATAGTTCGACGCTGTCTATTCCTTCGAAATAGTTGAAATATTTCGGTCGGACCGAGGGAAGTGGAATCGATATGGAAACCATTAATCGGTGTCAATAAAAGCAACTCAGTTAAACACATATTTGATTTGCACTGGAAGGCTGTTAACGTTGCTGACTATGGTATGATGTATACATCGAGGGTGGACGATAATGATAACAGCAATTCGAGCGTCATCATATTGCTCCAACACACGCGTTCTATATTATCATGGCGGAAAACGATGACGTACGGGTCAACTAATTTCAATGGAGGAGTGAGCGTACACGCACACACGGGCAAAAAATAACATTTCGGAATAGGAGAACGGGAAAAAAGCAACATCAATCTACCACAAAAAAAGTAATTATAAAGCTTAATATCAACTGCGTCACGTAGTAAGAATAGACAGGCGCTGCCCAACGATTTAAATGATTTAATTTGCCCGCATCACTTTTCATTTTTACTCTTCGCTGGTTTAATGTCAAAGAAGAGCTCAAAAATAAATAAAAAACACATTCGCGATTCATGATTAAATGGCAATGAATTTAAATAAGTAAATTCTTAACACTCATGCTGATTTACGATGATATAAATTTTTTACAGTATGTAATGTTAAGGAAGATGGATGAGATTCTCGTTCGTTTATAAAGCGCATATATATTTGCATAATAAAAAATGGGCGAAACACTTCGCCTGGCATTTCCCATATTTCCAAACTGTTTACATTTAAAAAAAATATTTTCTATTATAAGATTCGAAACCCAACATCCCTAACGTGCTTACTTAGATCGTTTATCAGGCTACACTTTATCGTACTGGCTTACACTTAGAAGCGTACTCAAAAAGTTTACAGGAAATAAAGGAAAACAATCGATTGTGCATCTATTTTCGACACAAAAATACTTTGGGATTAAAAGAACACCTAAACGAAGATTTAAAAAGAAGTAAAGAGCAAGGGGACAGCTATAGTACCCCATTACTATACTCCATTCAGTACGAGAATGGATAGGATTGAATGTAGCTATGAAATTCTGCCTTCCATAGCCGATTTCTTAAAATAGTATATTATAATACAAATGTATAAGCAAGCCTTTAAAGCACGCGCGACGGGTTTAAAAGCACGAGGCGAAGCCGAGTGCCTTTTAACGGAGCAGTGTATTATACGCTATTTTTTATTATACCTGCACTACAATCTGAGAATTATAAATTATAAAAAAAGGAAATTGAAATCCCTTTTTCGAAGTAATCTATGTCATTAATCGTTGATATAGAAACGGTTAGCAATTGTTGTTGTTTCGTTGCTATGTATTTTTATTATAAATTTGTTGATTTGTGAAGTTTGTTCTGATTACCTGTATATTTATCATTGTTCCAAATTTGTAGTAAATTTGTTGTTACCTAGGCAACTTTAAAGCACTAGTGCTTTAAAGGCCCGATTTTGCACGCTTTTTAGTTTCAAAAACAGAGATTATGATTCAGGTATAATAAAAAACAATTTTTAACACAAGGAAAAATATAACTTGATGCTGTCAGTTTGAAATTATAAATATATTAAATTGTCAGAAATGTTAATATTTTAGTGCTTGTTTAAGTTTTACTATTTTCATATAAAATGGCTATTAAATTGTGCAAATTTAAACGAATTATATTCAAATAACAGTAAAAAATGTGTGCCGAGCACATAAGTTCTAAGTAAATCTTTTTGGGTTCTACAATTTAACTGAAAACGAATACGGTTTCAATTACAAATCTGGTATTTCAGTCATTTTCCAAATAATAATTTAGAAAGTCCAAAGGAACAAAGATAAATATGTGCATAAAAGAGAGACTCAAAATGCTGCACAGTGAATGCATATGTAAAGATTATAACAATGGTTTAGTAAGGTTACTCCGAAAATCCTAATTCAGAAACAGGAGAAACTTATGAAGAAAATTTTACTCGCTTATTTACAGAGCATTAGTTTTATATTAGGTTACATATATGTATTATTTCTTTCCGTGTTTTATTAATAATTAAAGAAATTGTACAACTAACCAAAGTTACTTTTATATGTACACAGCTTGAGGCACTATCAAGGTTTACGCCTCGGTGCGGCACAGAAATTGCGCGGCGTTTCATAACAAAATCATACCATCAAAATCATGGCCATATGATATTTATTTTTTGCTTTAAATTATTTCTCATCGCTTACTATTAATTTTGTACGCTGCACGTAAGTGTAAAAATCTACAAATAAAAAAGTTAGACGATTAGTAAAAAGTTTACTACATCGAAAGTAAAAAGCCATATTCGTAATTTCTTTGGGCACAAACTAAATTAGTTCGAAAATTTTCTTTAAAATATTTCTCCAAGTTTATTTTTAATTTTGTTTGATGCATGTGTATGTTAAAATCTACAAATAAAAAAGTTTGTCGCTTAGTAAAACGTTCAATACATCTAAAGCAAAAAGTCATATTCGTAATTTCTTTGGGCAAAAAATATTTTTTTTAAGAAACTAAAATGAGATCATAGACAGCGCTGATGCATTTGCTTTTAAACAAAAAATTATCAAGTTGATATGCCAAGTATCTCCAGATAGTACGTTACATGTGTTAAAAAAACGTTTAATTTGAAAATTAGCGATTTGGGCATTCTTTTTATTAATAAAAAAATTCGGTACCGATGAAAAAGGTCGAAATTGGCTATTTTGTATAGCATATAACGTACTTATCAAGAATGTGTCGGTATGATCTAGTTGTAAGAAGAACAAAATTTTTGTATGGAGGATTGGACTTATACTGTTTACCCAATTTACATGGAAATTTTATCAATGTCAAATTTATTTTTATATGCAAATGTTATTAATGTTTCAAATGTCAATATTTAAATTAATCAGTTATTAACTAAAATTTTCTCTGTAAATGTGAACGATCCTTTAATAAATTCAACTCCATTCTTTTACTGAATGGAGTTCACTTTCTCTATTTTTACACCTATTCATACCTATGCTACGATTTTTAAACATAATTCGAATATAAAGTCCCCCATGGGACAAAGTTTGGCTCTAGGGAACACCCGGTTAAATTCGCCCATCTTAAGATTTTATTTTGGACCGGTTTCGAACTCGATCATTTTTCTATTAAACTTTTTTTAGTACGGGTATATCAAGCTATGCTAGAGGTCCGGAGTAGGTCTGTAAAATCTTCAAAATAGTTGAAACTTTGTTTGCACCACACGGGATCAAAATCGAACCACGCGAGGGCGGAAGGAGGATGTAAACTGGCTTTTGGCCTATACGATACTCACAATCCAAGTAAGAGATCGGTAGTCCTTGCTCCTCAGCTCGGACTTTTTAACGGTCTACGATTTTTTGTAGTCAGCTTTTCTATTCGGCCGTTAGAGGGCACCAAAGCATTTTTTCTTTTGCCAATTGGTCGGTCGCCAATTTGGTTAGGGGAAGGGAATGGAATCCGCGCCATTCAACGCGCAAAAAGACCGGACAACGCCTTGTAAGAAACGTTCAGGTTATAAATACTTCTGAGCACCTCCGGCCAAAACAACTTTTTTTCTGATTATTTTTTGTTTTGAAAACTCGGAAATGTATAATAAGAACGGAGAGATTTCAAACTCTGAGAGGATTTAGGGGAATCCTATTGGTCAACCAGTTCACGAACGGCACTGGTTTGAATAAAATACACAAAATATGACTTCCGGGCATATACAGGTTGTTTCAAATTGCGAGTTAACTATGGGATCTCGCTTATTTGAAGAGATACGAATTTTATACCCACTAATAATCTGAAAACAAACTGGAGCTATCTTGCCTAGTTTCTGAATAAACTAAAAAAATCTGAAATTTTGATTTTTTTATTTTCGGCTAGAACTCATTTGTCATTTATATTACGTATTTCTAGTTTACGCATTATTAGGACACTTTTTCATGCTGAATCTAAATTTTTGATCAGATTTGGTATAACTGTTACCATTCCTCATTTTCGACTGTCAACTGTTTCTTTCTCATGGTCGGCATTTTAAATTTTTCCATATTTAAATAGAGTTTTTAATTCTGATTTCAACGATGTGTCACACGTTGCCTTTTGTTTAAGCTTCGAGCATTTTATAACAGAAAATAGAATTTTCATAAGAGTGCCATGGAAAGACCGCGTCATTTAATTTATTTTGAAAGAATTCTAGTAGGCCATGAACTGATGGAAGAAAAACAAAACACTAATTTTATTTACTTTGACCTTTCGATACATTAGGTATGCGAAAATTTCAGGAAACTTTGTTTTGAGCGTAGGCAGCAGGTTATGTTATTCTTTACAAAAAAAAAGTGAATGCCACATTTACTAACACACAGATTAGAGAGTTTAATTTAGTCAAGCTTCTGAGCATGATTTACAAAAGTGTCATTGAAAATTTATTTAATATTTGTATTAATGCAGTTCTAGTGTTATACGTTGTATTTATTTTACCTATTATTTAAATTTGTTATGTCAGTTGTAAACATAAAAACTGAAAGTAGAATTTTGAGTAAATTGTGTATTTTAGAAACTTTGTCATTCATATGTTTTTGTTTAAAAAATAATTTAACCTGCTGTCTTCGCTCAAAACAAAGTTTCCTGAAATTTTCGCATACCTAATGCATCTAAAAGTCAAAATAAATAAAATTAGTGTTTTGTTTTACTTCCATCAGTTCATGCCCTACTAGAATTCTTTCAAAATAAATTAAATGACGTGGTCTTTCCATGGCACTTTTATGAACTTTTTATTTTCTGCAATAAAATGTTCAAAGCTTAAACAAAATGCAAAGTGTGACTCATCGTTGAAATCAGAATTAAAAACTCTATTTAATTATGAAAAAATTTAAAATGGCGACCATAAGAAAAAAAAGTTGACAGTCGAAAATGAGCAATGGTAACAGTTATACCAAATCTGATCAAAAATTTAAATTCCGCATGAAAAAGTGTCCTAATAATGCGTTAACTAGAAATATGTAATATAAATGATAACTGAGTTACAGCCGAAAATAAAAAAATCAAAATTTCAGATTTTTTTAGTTTATTCAGAAACTAGGCAAGATAGCTCCAATTTGTTTTCAGATTATTAGTGGTCGTAAAATTTCACAACTTTTCTCTAATTTAACCATCGTCTTATCTCTTCAATTAAGCGAGATCCCCGTAGTTAACACGCAATTTGAAACAACCTGTATATTTCGGCTCAGAATTTTATACGCCGCAAAATTCCGTACAAAGAAAAAGTTCAAATTCACAATGTTTTGCGCTTAACTACGGGTATTTTGATGTTATGGGCGGTCTCCGCGATGGTAGCGCCTGATAAAACTTTTCTTGCGGAACAATTTTCGTAACTATAAAACTACTGATTTGAGATAAAGCTTATATGGCCCCACAATATGCATTGGAGGTAGTTGATAAACTTCTAATAGATATTACAAGAATAAATGAACCACTGGAGGGAACCTGTCGACAAGTAACACCTATTGCACTCCATGGTGGTAGAAGTGTAGAGCAGCTTATTTATAATTTAATAAAAATAAATTACCTAAAAAATGTGGTGAATGAAGCCCACGGGTCTATTTTAAAATTTATCTAGTATGTAACTTTCACATCAGTACAGTTAAGAAAACCTTAAAATTATAAAGCAATCAATTAATAATAATTTCTGACATAATTCCTTTAGATGTATAGTTCGCGCATACCTAAACTTTTAAACAAATTATCTACGAGCTTAGAATGGTAACACATCCATATGTTTGACCTTAATCTAGCTTGTGCAGGTAGTTATTATTTATTTGGTCAACTGGAATTAATGCTTGTGTAATAAAAAATAAAATAAAACAGGGTTTATAAGCGTAGAATATGAACGGTCATGAGTTTTAAAAGTCCTTCACGAAACAATGTTATGAAACTGAAAATATTTTTTTAATTGAAATGTAAAACAGTAACCACGAATTAATGAAAATAAAACGTGTAAATTCATTAATACAACGAGAAAGTTCCACGAAAGAAAATTTTGAGCTATAAGGGATGGAAAACCACCGTTGAATAAAAAACTTAAGAATTGCAGTAGACAACAACTGTCTCTAAATTCTCATTCGAAAAATTAGTTCTCTTGTCCAATATGTTGCACGTATTACTTTATAGATTTGAGTACGCCCATGCTTTTTGTTTACTTATTGAAATTTAAAGAAATTTTTTGCTCTTCTGCGACTAGAAGTCCGATCTTTGGTTATAATATTATGACATGGTTTGTAAAGATTTTTGCTAGCCACATAATCTTAAAAATATGCAATGAAATTAATTGTTCAATATGCAGTAATATTACATGATATTATTATTAAAGATTCACAATCCTAGCTTCCCTAAAAATCTACATAACAAGAAATAAAAGAGAAAAGCAAAAAATCTTGTCTACCAGCCGCCCTCGACAATCAAGATTTTGATCAATTAGTCCAACATCGAAAGAACACGAAATAATTCTTAATTTGCATTTCTAACGAGGGAGGAACTCGATTAATTCTGGCTGCCTTTGGAAAATCGGAAAAATGTCAAAAAACTCGATATCGGAAGGAAATAAGCCGATGCTCGAAAGGATTATGCGAATTTGTAATTGGGACTGAATTCTTAATATCATATTCAGGGGTGAATAGACGGCAGCCCCCAGAGCAAAATTAAAATTATTAGAGTGGTTTTCTGCATCGGGCGGGTTGGCGTTGCAACGTTCTCGACTTCGCCAAATTGCATAAATGTATTTCATTAAACTTTCAGTTCGCTTCACTAATAAAATTATAGTGGAATAATTCAGGGTAAATCGCATACTAAAATTTAGTACGCTAGCTGCTAGTTGGAAAATATTTTAAAGAACGGAGTGAATACGTACAGAAATGTTAGTCAGAGTATTTTGCGAGGAATGTAATTATTCGAAATTTCTAACTCAATGTTCAGATATTGAAAAAGTTCCAGAAATGTTTCGAGTTCAATTCTGGTACAAATTCATTATATATGGCCAGATAATTAAAATATCTTTTACATCGTTCGTGTTTGTTAAATCTGTACAACATTGTAAACCGATATACATTTCTGTTGATATTTCTATTTCAAAATTACTTTTTAGCCGATTTATACAGAATTTATAAACAGTGTTCCTCGTGAAACAAAACTAATGTCAGAACTAAATGCAATGAGAATTTCCAATTGTATGAATTAAGTTGCGGTATGGGCTTTGCTTTATGGCAGACCCTATCTTTAATTGTGTCCATAATACTGCATTATTTAAAAAAAAAAAAAGAAATGTGTGCCGAGCACGCAAATTCTAAATGAAGCTTCTTAAAGTGTTCTCACTGACAGTGTTTTTTAAATTATGTGGTTTAACAGAAAACGAAAACAGTTATGGCATGTTTGAGTTGGCTGTAGAAATCGCTATAAAAACGTGCCACCAGATGTGTAGATGCATAGTAATTCAACGCAGTGTGTGCGTCGCAGCGTTTATGATAAAAATTCACACCACCAAAATCATGGCCACATGATATCAAATTTTTGCTTCAAAATATTTCTCAAAGTTTATTCTTAAGTTTGTTCGATGCATGTGTATGTTAAAATCTACAAATAAAAAAGTGTGTCGCTTAGTGAAAGTTCACTACATCTAAATCAAAAACAAAAAATCAATTGATTTATCTCGAAAACAGCTGTGTTAAGTAAGCATTAACAAGAATACTTCTTGCGTGTATTTTTGAATAGATAATAAGATTCTTTAAGAAAAAAAGTGTAAAATATGTTCAAAAAAAGTAGAAAATATTACCAAATTATTACTCTATTGGTGCACCAAAGAAAGTTTAACAACGAAAACTAGTATGAAACGTAGATAAGTATAATCGCATGTACAATTTGAGCATTTGATACAGAATGTTTTTTTCAATATATACAAATAACGCAGTTTCTTTTCTGCAACATCCTGTATACATATACAGAGTGACTAAAAAGTAAGGAACATCGATGCTACAGCCTTAAATAATATCTTTACGAAAAAAAGTTTCTAACAAAAGTTTCCTATCAAGTTTTTTGCCACAATTTGGCGTTTTTCATTTTTTTTTTCAATTGTCATATGTTTGAGCTATCATCAACATTTTTTTTAAATGGCAACCTATACTTTTTATGGCATGACCAGTTAGTGCTTTTTATTCTCTATATAACCATGTAAAAATATCATACAGTTGCTTAATAGAAATTTCAAGAAAAATCACGATAAACATTTATTTTTGTCACTGGTAACATTTTTCATCAGGTACACTTATGACAATTGAAAAAAAAACTTGATAGGAAACTTTTGTTAGAAACTTTTTTTGGTAAAGTTATTATTTAAGGCTGTAGCATCGATGCTCCTTACTTTTTATTCGTCCTGTATAAAAATTGAAGTGAACATCGGTTAAATTTTTTGAAATCTGTTTTAAAATAATTTTGGCTTAATTGTATTCAAATAGTGGCAATTTATCTATTTTGGATAATACAACTTTTATTTTTTCTACAATTAGAACAGAACAGAATTACAAGCAAAATGGAAAATGACCAGAAACAAATATTATAATTTTACATTTTTACAAAAAAGTAACAATCTAATTATTATGTGCAGTCACTACAAAGAACCGCCAAATATCTAAATGTCAGTAAGGGTTGCATCTACAAAATGAAAAAGAAGAGGGATAAAACCCACACGCATAGAATGCGAATAAAGTCGCGTTGTTAGAGAAGATTTTGAGAATCTGGCAGTCGTGGCATATTGTCAATAATAAAACGTAGACTGGTTCAAAAAATAAACATAATTGATTTCTCCCTAGAGACAAATTTGTGTTAAGTGTTAATTTTGAATTGTTCTGGGTAGTACGTAAACTTATTTATTCGAAAAACAAATTTCGGAAAAGGCGATCTTTATTCATTGAGAGTCTCTGGCCAAGTATTGGCTTTTTATGATACAAACCCGTTTAGTTCGAAAACATAACAGACTTAATGGGAACATATTTCAGCGCGGCGCTCTAAGAATATAAATTTGTTTTATATATTTTTTTAAATTTTCGTACAAATTGGAAGAAAACAATTATAGTTCAAACTGTGAGTTGTTATGCCTGTATGTACGTAAAAAAAACTTCTGTAAAAAAAAGAAAAGTTATCAAGAATGTTTCGTTTAAAATAGTAAATCTGGGATCATTTCCGGCTAAACAAAAAGTGCAAAAAATTATTACGTAGGTATATCAAACAATAGGAATTTATGTGTACATTAATGTGTGTGTAGTAGTTTAGTAGGAAAAAATGGACAAAAATTTAAAAAACTTTTTGTTACAGTCAGAACATTTACAAGTAGTAAACAATATTGAGATGGATTACAAAACCGACACGAAACCAGTTGGTACTGGAAATACTATTTTTATTTTCGCATTATTCAAAAATTGTAGACATGGTTTTAATCTTTTTGAACGAAATCTATAATAAACAAACGTACCGGTTTTAGGAACAATGCCCGTATGTTTTCACTTTTCACTACAAATTCGTTTCCATCACACAAGTTAAAAAGAGTTTAACATTCTAAATTGACCGATTTGGAATTTCATTGTGAGTATACACAGTTCCAATTTAAAAGTTTTAGCGGGTAGAAAAACTTTAACAAGAAATCTGTCCCAAACTAATTCTCAAAAAAAAGTTTTTCAACAACTCGTTTAAAATTTCCGTAAGCCGGTACACCCAGTTTTGTGACAACGCGGACTCCGGCTAGAAGATTTAGCAGCCCGTTCCCTCTTGTCTTATTCTTATAAACAAATTTAAACAAACATGTAGATACACAAAATACATATTTTAACTGGAAATCGTTGTACAATACTTCGTTAAAAAAATGTAAATAAAATGTGCTTAACAAAAACATGAGAGAAATACTTCTCTTGGACATTCCCATACTTCATCATCATTTATTTATCGCACACTTCAAAAACATGAAAAATGTTACATCTATAAAACATTGATAGAACGGCCACATAAAAATTTAAAAAACTTCAAATATTATTACCTTTATTATTTTAAAAAACATTTGTTGTATAATTCTAGCCCCAACAGTTACTACATACGACGAGAACAATTTTATTACAGACCTCGTTCTTCGTAATTACTTACATTGTAGTACCTCTATTTTCCACGAGATCTCGAGCGAGGCCCTAATATAATCACGATTGAACTTCTTCCAGGTAAGTTCGTTTAATCGTAGGATTATACTCCTGGCATGATCATCTACCTTAGCTTCCCACATGTTACATTGGCGTTTACAGTCACCACAGCCATATATAAGACTAGCGAGGAGCCAAAAATGTTCAAATTCCTCTCTCAGAAACAAATAAAAGAAAAAAGTATTTATTTTTACGGGAACAGGTAGCTTCTTGGGATTAAGGAATACCAGAGAGCAGAAAAATATTTTCAGCTATCACGTGAGAAGGAGGAGGAAGAGGGGCGATTGTAAACTTGACTGCATTTAAAAATTAGGTTTGGAATCCTATTCCAGTGACACTGATTTTAATTTTCGCAGCTTTTATATAACCTCGACAATTCTTTTCTAACATTTTGCCCTTCTAGGACTATTACATCAAATTTTATACCGATCAGTAAACAGTCGTAATTAAAGCCAAATTTTCAAAAAATCTCAACAGCCGCCATTGTAAAGTTACATCGTTCCGAAAAAAGCTCATTTTCTCAATGAATATTTACTATTTAGAATCGCCTCACATTTCAAATTTCATCAAAAACGATCATCTTTTCACTCCGGAATCATCAGAGGACTATGTAGTTACGGCTTAATATAATAAAAGCAAATTGAGAAAAAAAACCAACCTGACATCGGGATGGGCGTCCAACATGGCCCTCATTAGTGTAGTGCCAGACCTCGGGACACCCCCGATGAAGATGAGTGGCATGTCGCGGTTGTACTCGTAGGTTTTGCGGTCTGGACCCACCACGTACTTTTCGGGGCCGACCATAGCCGGTGGCAGGGTTTCAGTGTAACAAAGTAGCCCGAGGCGCAGCAGGAGCGCCCCCAGGCATAGCAGCAGAGCCGCACACACCACCGCCCGGCGCGGAGCCCCGCGGCTGAGCCGTAGCGTCATCGGTCAGCTCACCTCATGACGTTTCTACTTCGCCACAGAAGATGTTACATGGGTTCCTGAAACAGAGAAAATATGTCTGTGTAAAATATGGTTAGTCAGGAAATGTCTCTTTTTGCTTAAAGCTAGGCCTACACGAAAAGCTGAAATTCAACACAAACACACGACTAAAATATTAAGTTCAATACTAAATTTAACTATTTACTAATTCTGTTTAAGGTTAAAAACAGATTTATTGCACTTGATTACCTTTATAAAAAAGTGCAGTTCGCGAGATGATGCGCGAATATGTTGAACAACCCGGAAGTGTTTTTCTATTATGTTGTTCAACTCATACATACAGTTTATTCTGCTTCTGACTCTCGGAAAAAATAAGGGATTGACGCAAAAATTTAAGCGTGGAGGTATGTTCAGTGACACCTCATTTGCTTCTGATTCTTTTAACCCCCTCTCCTATCATTTTTCTTTAAACTCAATTTAGTTAGATGGGAACAAGAACACTGACATAACTAAAATGGTGCAATACCACAACATGAGAATCGAGTATCGATACCAATTTGGTATCGATACTATAGAAAAGTATCGAAATATCGAAAGAAAGTATCGGAAGTTTTAAAGTATCGAAACATCAAAAGTATCGAATTATCGAAAGTATCAAAACTGACGAAAGTATCCAAGTTACAACCCTTGCGATTTCGTCTTCCGTTCAACAGGCAGAAAAAAAGATATAATTCATTCAAAAAATTACAGCGGATGACCTAATTTGACGGTTCGATTTAAAATCTCAATGACTATTCAAGTTAGAAACCTAAATTTTTGGAGAATTTCAACGAAAGTAACATCAACTCTATATTTTTAAATATCATCATAGATTTGTAAAATTGGCTAGTTTTCTATTCGATACTTCGACAGCTGCGATACTTTCGATACTTGGATACTTTTGATACTTTCGATATTTAGATATTTTTGATACTAGTATTGAAGCTCGATACCAGCTATAATATCAATACTTTGAATAAGTATCGATACTTTGCCTCGCGGCTAGCCTTAGACCATTAGATATAACGCTAAAATGAATTGTAGGGACAAACTTCTAGGGCTTGCACAACACAACAAAGCAAACAACTTTCGTTAATAAATGTGTGTCAAAAGTGTTTTCTTTGAGGATAGAGCTTCTCAAAGATTATTTAAGAAGTACCTGAAAATAGGCAACCCAAATTGCATTTTCAATTATTTTGCACAGGTCACACTGAACTTTGAAAGAAAAAAAACGATCTAGACATACATGCATTCAAATAACGTCAATTTTGACACAATTCGATATTTTTGTGATATTTTTTTACTTTTCTTGCATTCGTTTCTTTCTGTGCCTTTTATAATTCGTTTTTTTTCTTTTTGTGACTTTTTTGATAATTATTTTCTTCATTATTTTCGTTCTGTTTCGTATTTTTGTGTTATGGCGAATTATACTTTTGCCGAACAGCATGACATGATGTTCATGTATAGAGCTGTTTGGGGTAACGCACGCGAAGCTGCTCGCCTGTACCAAGAACATTTTCCGAATAGGAATTATCCATCGCACAAGGCCTTTAGTGTAGTTTCACGTCGGCTGCGGGAGGAAGGTACATTCGTTGTCAACAGACACAACTGTGGAGCTACCAGAACAAGGCGAACGGTGGATTTTGAGGAAGAAGTTTTGGAGAGAGTAGCTGAAAATCCTTCTACTAGTTCAAGAGCCATCGCTCATGAAATGAGAGTGAGCCATGTATCAGTATGGGAGGTACTACATGAGCAGCAGCTACATCCGTACCATCCACAGAAGGTACAAGTCATGGTTCAAGCAGGTTTTCCCAGAAGGGTAGAACTTTGCCAGGAATTTCTGCGGCGGTGTAATGAGGATCCAGAATTCCAAATAAACGTTCTGTTTAGTGACGAGGCATATTTTACGAAAGAAGGAATATTCAACAGTAGAAACAGCCACATTTGGGACGATGAAAATCCCCATGCTAACAGGAGCAATTTATTTAAATTTCTTGCGCCATGTCCTGCTTGAACTTTTGGAAGATGTTCCACCTCAAATGTGGCTGCACCACGATGGTGCACCTGCTCATTTTTCGGCGGAAGTCAGGGAATTTTTAAATAACACTTTTCCAGATGGATAGGTCGAGGAGGGCATGTGGCGTGGCCTCTACGTTCTCCTGATTTGACCCCAGTTGATTTCTTTTTGTGGGGTCATGGTAAAACGTTAGTGTATGCTACCCCAGTTGAAACTGTAGAAGAACTTACGGCGCGTATTCTTGCTGCATGTGAAGAAGTTCAACAGACTCCTGGTATATTTGGAGCGGTGCGCAGGAATTTACTTCGTAGATGTGCTTCGTGTGTAGAAGCTGGGGGGCGACAGTTTGAACATTTACTATAATTTTGTTAATTTTTGAATTAGTTATTGTAAATTTTTCAAATAGTTGATTTTTGCTTTGTAATTTTGTTTTTTTCTATTGCTTAGTTTTGAAACATTTTGTTAATTAATTTATTTGAAATTTAATTTGAATTTGAAAAGTGGAAAAGGGGCTTTATTTATCTTGTATTAATTTCCGTCGTTATGGAAACAAATAGTAGGTAGTAAATTGAGTTGCCTACATTTAGGCTCTTCTTAAAGAATCTTTGAGAAGCTCTATCTCTGAAAGGAAACACTTTTGACCACACATTTATTACCAAAAGTTGTTTGCTTTGTTGTATTTTGCAAGCCCTAGAAGTTTGTCCCTACAATTCATTAACACCCTGTATACACGCAAATTTAAATGACAAGGTGCGTCAATGAACACCCCCATTTTAATGTTTTCTTTATTCTGTTTCTGATAAGCAAAGGCTTTTTATTGACATAGCAACAATAGCAGCAGAACCAGAAATATTTTGGAAGTTACAAAATAGACTTTTTTTGACTGCTACCTTAGCGAAAATTTTCACATAATTTCATGTTAAGTTCAATTTTTGTTGGATTTAATTTTGCGCAGGAAGTGATAATTTGGTGTCATTTAAGTGATTCAAATTTCTGTAAATTGTGTCTTTCAAAAACTAGCAAGAAAAATTAAGTAGTTTATCCATGCACTGTATCCATCAAAAAATGCACGCACTGTGATCTACTTGTCAAAGTATTAAAAAATAAATTGAGTTTATGAACAACAAATGTCTCGAAACTTGACACCCTTATTAATGCGGTACTTACAATGCTTAAAGCTTAAAAAGATAAGTTTTGGTAGGATTCAAACTGCTTGCATAAGAAATAAGCAGTAAATTACACGTAGTTGTGCAAAAGCTGCTTCGAAAAGGCATTGCATGTTACACACAACACCAATGCTCTATAAACTGAAGTTACTGAACATGAAAATTGAATTATGTCAACCAGGGGCGCAAGTTGGGCGTTCTGTTTCTCACTGTAGGTGTGCTAACTGCCAAAGCGAGGCGAAACAGTTTTGTGCAACGGCGCATTCGATAAGAGCAGGTCTCAAAAGTGCATTTACCGAAAACGCATTTCTCAAACCCAGTGTGCTAAGACACAATATGTGGCGGTAGTAATTTTAATCCGTTGCTTCGAAGTCTAATTAAAGTTATTAGTTTCGCGATTTTAGAAAAGTGCGCTTTTGGGAATTGCTCCTATGGTCATAAACTGGTGCAACTACTTCATAAACCGCTTCTGTTCTATACTGGTAGTTTTAAGTGAAACAAATTTTTGTACAACTTCAATGCTTAAGGTTTAAACACCTAGAAAGACATAGTAGCCGTTAAAATAAATCTAAAACCTTAATTGCACATCACAAAAATTCAAAATAGGTGGCTAAAACATTTATGCCGTTTGCTACAACCTTTCTACTTTCCCATACTTCTACTAAAGTAAGGAAAGTTACGATTTCATGCAAATTTTCGAATTTCAGATTTTAACGGAAATACGCGTTTTGGGGTCCAAAGAACCCAATACAATGATTTAAAAAAATGTCTGTCTGTGGGTGGGTAGGTGGGTGCGTAGGTGCGTTCGTTTTCCCATATCTCCGGAACCCCTTGACCGATGTTAATAAGATTTGGTGTGTGGAAGATTTTTAGTTGCAGGTAGTTCTTTGTAAGGTCGTTTATCGAAACCGGAACCGGAAACAGAAATAAGACCTGTTTTTTGGTATAGATTATTTTCTAACATTTTTTTGAAATTTCGAATACATAGCGTTGTAGTAAATCTAAAGACAAACAGAAATTAGACCTGTTTTTTGGTATAGATTATTTTCTAACACTTTTTTGAAATTTCGAATACATAGCGTTGTAGTAAATCTAAAGACAAATCTTTTATCTTTAAAATGAAGGCCGCTACAAATTTTTGAAAATTTTAAATTTAATGCCCGTTTACTCAAAAAGAAACTATCCAATCAATACAAATTGTCATATTATTTGATAGCCCTTAATAAGTATAATCATAAGTAATGTAGAAATATTTTGGGAAATATGAAAATTGTAAATATACTAGCGGCTCACAATTTTGGACATTTTCAAAAAAAAATTCCTCAAAAACTGCCTCTACAATTTTTTGGCTTCCTGGAGGTTCAAAACATGTATTTCCGTCATAATTCAATTCAATCTCGAATTCTAAATTATAATGAAATCAATACTACAATGCTACCTTAAAAGTACAGAATAGTAAAATTGTTCTGCTTGGTTCTAAAACTAAATTGGCAGGAGTTTGAAAAACAGTTTCTTTATTTTTGGTTTGAATACACTACCTATTTTTCCGAAAAATTCCTTGAAATCTTTTTAATGAAATATCAAACTTAGCCTTAATTTTTTAGAAGCAACATGTAATCATAACAACGCACTAAAAAAAGTAGTATACTTGTAACTAATTTTTACCCTCTGTGTAAGGTACTTAAACGTTGCATGGCAGAATTAACTTTTAGAACAAAGCATAATAAAAAATTACCCATTTGTTATAAATTTTCTTCTCAGTGAGTGGACCATTTTTGGGTGAGCCTGGGCTCACCCGTTGTTACATGCCTTAACCCCCCTCCCCTGTATGAAACACTTTGTGTGCACTATTCAAAATAATTAGTAGAAGTGCTAAGCTAAATCAATGATGATCACCTATAAAATTTCAAAATTTTAGTGCAATTTCTGCGAAAGTTATCGAAAATAAATGATTAAACTTTTGCATGGCAAGGAGGTTGTGACTCCGTAAGGAACCGTTTCCAGATTTATGTTAAAAACCATTTACATTAATTTATTGTAAATAATACAATTTAAAACTTCAACGGGTTTTTTATTTTAGCCGTATACGTATTTCAACGTGTTTACACGCCATTATCAAAGGCAAAATTAAAAGTAAACAGTTGGTGTTGCTATAGGAACCATAAATTTTCATAATTTGATCTTGGTTTTCTATATCTGCGTCCAGATGACTTGATTTCTCATTCCAAAACGTCAAACATTTATAATCTATACCTTTAATGAATGAACAAATTGATCTCTTAAATACACCGTTATTGGACGTTTTGGAATGAGAAATCAAGTCATCTGGACGCAGATATAGAAAACCAAGATCAAGTTATGAAAATTTATTGTTCCTTTAGCAACACCAACTGTTTAGTTTTAATCTTGCTTTTGATAATGTCGTGTGAAGACGTCGAAATACGTATAAAGCTAAAATAAAAAACCTGTTGAAGTTAAGAATTGTTTTATTTACAATAAATTAAAATGAACTTCGGCGAAGTAAAGCTCGAACTTATAAATAAACACTTTGCATTGTTTTCAGATTCTGAATTGATTCTGAAAGTGCATTCCACGTGCTATAAATAACCTTGTATATTAAGGGAAGATTTACAATTTTAATAATAAGTGTGGCTTTCCAAACTTCCATGTTGTGTTAATTCATGGGCTCACAGCTTAATTACTTACGGTCAACTGCGAGTCCTTCCACACAAGTTTACTTAGTTCTGGAATTAACCTGGCATTAGAATTTTAGAAAACGAATGTGTATTCTTAAACACCTGAAATGCAAAGCACTTCTTACCAAAAAGGAAGAAGACAGAAGTTACTCTCTGCATAATACATAACCAACATTTTCATCATACAATTAAATTAATTTAAGTCAAATTGTAAACGTTTTTATAGTTTGCACTACTTCTCCTCAAATGCTAAGTGTACCTTTAGACTGTTCCTTAACCTTATTAACATCGCTTCACTTATTATAAGTACAACTTATAAAGAGCAAACACCACTTATACATATACATATACAAGGGGCCTATTTAAAGCACCGAATGATGGGCTTAATTTTTTTTTCATTCGCCCAATATTTTCAAACAATAAACACCTTAAAACAACAAGAACTAGTTGGTAATGCATTCGTTTTTGCTGCTACCTACCTATATTATAAAAAAAACTTAAATGTTGAATCATGTTTTGTTTATCAATGTTAAAATAGTTTTCATGGTAATTTATGTAGAAGATCATCACTTTATTAATGCTGCAACTTAACATACACGCAAGTTCGTACAATAATATTAAAAGTAGACAACACATGCTTTGGCTCTCCCACTTCTTAATAGCTAAGGAGTTTATTTCTTGATCTTTGCCGTTCTTTTAATTCGATTTGCAAAAACAAAAATATAATAGTAGTTGTAAGCCTTAGTTCTGATGAAATCTTATTTTTTCAGAAGAAAAAAACACGAATATGACATTTATTTCTAAAAATAAACTCTTCCGAGGTTCAACAAAACAGCATTCGAGTTTTTAATTTTTTTTTTAATTCAAGTTCACTATGCAAAAGCAGATATTTGAATGCTTTCACTGTTGTACTCGTCTAAAGTGGTTAATAAACTGAGCATAAACTAGAGCTTAATGTACGCATTTGGCAAACATTTTCCACGTAAGTGCATTCTTATTATTTTGTACGTTGTATAATAAATTTTGAAGAACTATTACGCTGCAGTTTTTTTTACTGTGGCAGTTTAGCTGTCATTATATAATTCTAGACAACAAATGAGAAAGTTGACAAATTAAAAACGTTTCCGTTTAGTAGGCACATAACAACATGACCAACAATTCTTTAAATAAAAATTTGTTTTTTCCAGCAGATCATTTCAAATTAGATGAAATTAGGTGACCTTTGGTGCAATTGTAACCGAAGTTATCAAACCGCATAGCATTTCATAATAAATTATGATCCTTGTATTTCCAAATGTTTTGGATTTTCGGATAGGTCAAAATTAAAAATAAGCAAAGTACGTCCCTTGGACTTTTCTACACTTTGGATATTGTTTCTTATCATATTTTTAAAATAACTTTTGTACGTACATGTTTTAGCGCCTACTGTGAGTGTGACTATAATAATGTAATTTTACCCCAAGCAGACAGATGAAGTGAGCGACCAATACAGAAGCTGCAGGACTTATAGGTGGTATATTTTACTGAAAATATCTGAGAAAAAAATTGGATTTTTGTTTTTCTGCAAATCTTGTGCGAGATAATAGTATATTATACACCAAGGTAGAAAAGTCTACTATTATAGCCTGAGGGCTAAGGTTAGATCCCGAGGCGCGTAGCGCCGAGGGATGTAAGACCCGAGGGCTATAAGACTTTTCTACCGAGGCGTATATTATACTTTTTTTTTCACTACTAGTGATATAAACCCTTATAATTGTCGAAAAATGACTATTTTAACTTAAATCCCTGTTTATTTCAAATTATAAAACAATTGACAGTTTAATGTTTTGTTGGCATGACAGTTGTTTGAAAATTGTTAAATCATCATTGGTATTCAAAAACATTATTTTTAAGAACTGGTTTCATCTAAAATACTGAAATTATTAACAATTTTCTCTTTTTTACTTTGTGTGGTTGTATTATAGGCGAAATTGATATTGACAGAGTTGTCATTTATTACGGCGCGAAAAACGTATATTCAAATACACCAAAGTTTTTAAAATAAAATTAATTTATTTAAACAACTATTTTATCCATAAAATACCATTAAATAGAATCTCTCCATTATATTAAATCGTGCTATAAAAACGTTCTCTTTAAAACTGTCACAGGATTATCAACAAATATAAATTTGTTCATTATTTACCAGTGGTTAATAATGAAAAATTAGTTACCTGCCAGTGAGCAAAGGTAGAGAAATTGAATTTCACAGCATTCTATTATGTGTCAAAATGCTACGCCATAATACTAGTAGTGAAAAAAAGAAATTAAATAATACTTAAAAATGGGGTAGGAGGACACGTCGCTGGTACTTCGCCATACTTTTTACGTTTTAAATATTCTTTCTCGCGCCAATCAATGACTGAACAACACTTTCAACAAAAATTAAAAAAAGAAAAAAATAATTAAAAAAAGGTAACGGCCCTAGCAGGAATTTTAACTTGCGACTGCCTGTATATATACCAGTGGTCCCCGGTAAGGCAAGCAACAATAACTTCGGCCAACGGAAGCAAAGTAACCGCCCTACGCCTTAGGTTTAATTAGATATTCAGTTTCGAATCAAAATCTTTATAAATAGTTTATTTGAGAAGTGATCAAAAATATGAAAAAAACGAAAAATATATTTTTAGCTAGAGCTAATTGATAGACTTAGTTATGATCAGGTAACTTCCGGGAAACGCGTTGTTGATATTAAAATAGTATGGAATTTTCTCTTATATTTAAAATAGTTTAAAATTCTTTATTATACTAATAAACTACCTTAAATAGTCTACTGAAGATTAGTAAAAAATCAAATTTGTAGTTCAATGCAAGCTTCGTCGGTTTACAGAATTTTTCAGAAATATTTTTTTGAAAACCTGCAATAGTTTGAGAACCTGCCATTTTTACAATTTTTATATTTCTAAGAATATTTTTATATTACATAATTATACTTATTAAGGACTATTTAATAAATGGAATGACAATTTTTATCGATTAGATATTTTCTGCCAACAAAACATGTCTAATTTCCGTTTCCAGTTCCGGTTAAAAACCTTACACTACCTGCAACTAAAAAAACTTCCACATACCAAATTTGATCATAACCGGTCACCAGGTTCCGGAGATGTAGGGGAAGAAAACGCACTCACACATCCACCCATGCAAACACGAAATTTCCACCTCCCCCCCACCCACGTACAGACATTTTTTTTAAACACAATTTTGGGTTCCTTAATTAAAATCTATGATTTGAAATGTGCATGCAATCATAACTTTCCATACTCATAGTAGAAGCATGAGGAAGTAAAAACCATATATCCATCATTCGCTTTCGGTTATGGATTTTTATTAAATACCGTTGAATTTGTGATATATTCCCACATTTCAGGTTTCATCGAAGTTCGACTATTCGTTCCCTTACAGGCTTTAAATACACATGCAAAATGCAACTAGTAGTGCGTTGAAACCAGGAAACCTGAGTAAGTTACACCCGAAAATTGGATGTAAGAAAATAAATTTATTTTATTATTTTTTAGAAAAGGATTCCTCGAGATTAAAGAAAACTACAAACGGAAGAACAAATTCGTCCGCCAAAACGTGGCTGGGAGGGAGAAACAAAATTAAGTTGTGAATCTTATTCAACTATCACTACTCATCAATATAGCTTAATCAGAAATGTATTATCGTTCCCAGCAGTAAGAGTATTAATTTCCGATTTTCAGAAATCAAAGAAGACGTCACAAAGAGAACTAAATTAACGGACTTGAGACACCAACAAAATGGTAGCTTATCCCTAGCTCTATCAACCTGCAGAATTTAAAAAAAATGTGGCGTTTCTGCTCAAAATTTATTTGAAATTCCCAATATTTTCCAATAATTTTTACTTCACATTTTTCACGCGTTTAAAAATCTCGTATTGTGTTCCCTTATAGCTACTATACACTGTTTCCATAAAGTAACTTGAGTGAGTCCATTTGCTCAAAATTCGCCATTTTGTTATGGCTGAATATTTTTCTTTGAACCTCTAGGATCAGACGCAGAACTAAAAGACCTTTCAAATGAGGTGTCATCGACCCCCCTGTGCTCTTAAAAAAAATTCAAAATGGCGCCCAGCCGCCATTTTGAATGATACAAAATTTAGTTATTGGCTAAAAATAGTATTTAATTTCCCATTAAAGCACACCAAATTTCGTGGTAAAATATTAAGTCGTTCAAAAGTTAGTTGGGGGGGGGGGGGAATTACTTTATGGACACAGTGTATGTAACACCAATTTTAATTCCGATCTGTCACTTGTTTGGAGGAATATGGCGCTAAAGTCAAAATATTTCAAAAAAAGGTAGCGGCCTCCATTTTTAAGGTAAAATGTTCGGAAAAAAACCTTCTCCTAAAGTCTTCTATCAAATTCTATTTTCAGATTTAGAAAATTCGTTTTCCGGGAAAATGCTACCAAAAAAACATTTCTAACGTCCGCTTCCGGTTTCGGATTTTTTTAAAGCTTATTTTCGCGTGAATTTTTGATATACCCTAAAGTTTTGGGGCGCATACACCCACCCATCCACAGATAGGCATTTTTTAAAACCACTTTTTGAGTTCATGGAGACCATAAGCACGTCAAAATATCGATGTCGAAATTTTTCATGAATTCAATACTTATCTATACTAAAAGCATAGAGAAATAAACATTGTAGTGAATGTTTAAATATCAACTTCCAAAATTTTAAGTTAAGTAAGTGAAAATTGGAGGAAACGCCGATAAAAATAAAATTTTGGTTTCCAAACTAAACATTTTGAATGATAGTTATAACATTAACTATCTACCTTAGAACAATAAAAATAAAATAAGGCTAGAAATTCCAAAACTATCAATTTTCTGTACAAAATCCTCAACAAAAATAAATAATCGACTGACAGCAACACAGTGACAGTACTAGGATTGCTTACTGCTTACTCCGTTTCCGGTTTCTAGTTAATAACAACCACAACACGTTCAAAATTGATGAAGTTAACCTCAGCCTGTCGATAACACGATAATGCGCATCGCATTTCCGCTAAAAATAAGTTACACAATATACAAGCGCCAAGTGCATCAGCTCAGATACAACGGAAATGTTATGAGAAATCAGAGCAATTAACAAACATAATAACTTTTGCGGTTGCAAAAATATGTCAATAAAGGTTAAAAGCTTTTCAAGAAAAATACGTACAAATTGTTCAACAAGCAATAAAGTCGAAATATTTTCACATTTCAGTTTAGAACTAAAATATGAGTAACATTAAACGTCATCTAATATAATGAAAATTTTAAATTAAAAGTTATGTCAACTACTAAAAATAATGTTAATATTTATCTACGCTAACTGCATTTTTGACTAGTGGTGCGTACGAATGCAGCTGCATTTAAAAAAGTAATTAATTAAACGAAATGTTCAGTTTCTGTCTGAATTTTAGTAAAATATATAATGCTACGTCTGTAAATGTAACAATATGTTAGCAAAGGGAGAGGCTATTTATGTTAACATAATGTATACAAGCAATTCTCGAGTACTCTCCAAACTTAATAGCTATAAAAATCTTGGCGATCATATATTATTTTTGTAATTTATGTAATAGCCCAAGTTTCCAGAACGCATTAGAAGATGGTACGGGCCAGCTGATACACCCTTAAAGTTTTTGAAGCACTCTAACTCTGAAACTGTAATCCAGCTTTAATTTAAGCCAAAATAAAATTATACGAAACTTTGGTTGCGGAGCGACTCAAATAGCCATCAAGCACGTATAATCTTAAAGGTGGCTCGCTAAATTACCCCATTTTCATCTAATCGGGGTGTTAGTGAAAGAAATTGAGCGGATCGCCGTCAAAAGATCACGTTATATTTTTTGTTAAGCTTCTTGTTCTAAGCCTCGACCTTCCACCTGGCATGAGAAACGACCTATGACCTATATAACAAAAAAATTGGCGAATTTATTACACTGACAGACATTAATTACTCCTGGCCGTCGTAGAAACTTTTAGAGCTTTCGAAACTTTGAAAGGTGGAGGTGAATGACACAAACATAATTTTATTATAGGAAAACCTCAGAACACAATTTAAAGGTAACGGGAAACTTTGGAAAAGGGCGAGATATTTTAGACTTAGGAGGTCAAGCCCATTATTCTAACAAAATTTAAATGAAAGTATTTCATTTAAACCTACTTTTTCCAGTTTTATCTTGCTGGGATTCCTGATTGGGGGAACTTAAGAGTTATTTGTGGCTGCAATTAATTAAAAATAATTTAATGTCATTGCACGACAGAAATAAGAATAAAACCCAAAGATATAAATTTCAAGTACGTATTTATAATATTCAACCATTTTCTCGCTTGCCTAGTCTTATTTCATTAATCTTGGATATGAGAACTGTTTAATCAATAAAACCACAATAGAAAATCATGTAATCCTACCGTTACTTTCTCAAACAGGTTTTTCTTCTACATACTACGGAAATAACAAGACAATGAACTTTTGCAATAATGAAAATTAAATAACGAAACTTCAATGCAATTTACAGTATTACTAAAAGTCGCAATTTTAAAATCAATTATTTAGGAAAGAAGAAAACATAGAAACAGAATGATACAGACGAAAAGACATAGAGTGGATAAACAAATAAGGGGAAAAAGAAAAAATAAAGAAATACATAAAGAGACAAAGATAAGAGGAATGAAGGATGAGACAGAAAGAAGGAGAGCGTACGAAACAGAAATTGAAAAACGAAACCAGGAGAGAAAGAAGCAAACGGAAGGCAAAAAAGAGGATAAATGGTGGAAGAAAATAAGGCAACAAAGAAAACAAGAACGGGTAGTCAGTGGGGAAGAGATGGTAACGAGAATAGAGGGGGGAGAATGTTACAAAGTGAGAAGGAAGTTGGTAAGAAAAAGAGATCAAGACAACGAGAGAAAAAGGAGTAAGAGAAAGATAAAGAGAGACAGATCACCATCATTTTCCCTGAAAAACAATCTGAACAATGAAAGTAGTGAGTGACACTTTCATCGAAGTATAAAAAACACTAATATTGTGGATCCGTTATCCTCATCATTCTAGTCATAAAGTTGCGCCAACCTAGCCATACCTAAAGTTAAAATATAGGGAGCCATAACAACCTACCTATGTACCTACCTATATATTAAATCCGGATCACTTCCAGCTGTCTTAACTTTTACTGCCTCCGGGCATCCGCTATTAGAAACCGTATCTAGACGATTCAATTAAATAAGGCGAATATTCCTATGCACTGCTGAGTTGCGCAACGGTGCAGTTTTTCGCACCAGTTAAGAAAATTCAGTTTACAACATTTTCTTTAAAGATTGGAAGCACTGAGCATTCATACGAACACCGGGCACGGCGGACGCAAGCCCACCTCAGCGGAACGTAACTACACACTCAAGAACATGAACACTCTCAATATTCCATATAAAAATGTGTTACGACGGCGCATTGCCCTACTGAAACAGGAAATATTCACAAATGACTAAAACGGAAATTACCCCATGATATTCTATTATGAGATTCGACCGAGAGTGACAAACACAATAGTAAACAACGCTAGTAATGAGCGGACGCAAACCCCTTAGTGCATAAACTAAAGTGATTCCTTAAGATATGGGTAAAAGCAGTAATTGGACAAATAGATATTAAACATTTACATTACAAGCAGTCGCTGATCATACATGTGTATTAACATGTTAAGCTGATGTAAAAAAAATAGGCTTGAAATTAATAAATGAAACAAATTTGATTGACCCAAATAGTGAGAGCTCGAGTACAACAACAAACGTACCGCTAACAAGCTGCTGCGTTTACACTAGCAGCTACGATTTTTTAGTATAATGACTGCAATCGCTAAATAATCGATAAAACTAGAACTTCGATCCGCAGTCAGCAACGCTGCCAACTTAAGTAGCTTAACTATTATTAAAATTAAATATTATTATAATTAAATATAGCCATACGGGTTCCACTAGTAATTATTAATTTCCTAGTTACAGTTACCATTCCTTTTTTTATATTACAAAATTCATTTAAATTTTATTTTAAGTCTAAAACTAATTTTAAAATCATGCTTTAAAATACGGTTCCAGCTACAATTTGAAATATGAAAACCACATATTTGCTAAACGTGTTTCATATGCTGTTAACATACTGCAATATTGGAAAAATTTACGAGCTTTATACGAAATTTCAAAAATATAAAATAAATAAATAAATAATTGCAGTTACTGTGCGATACAAAAAAAAATGTTATTGCCAGAAAAGCAATTATAATTCCGACCGCATACATTCTATAACAACAAAATCAGCATGAATGATGACTATTAATCCGCATAAACCAATTTTAGAGCGGTAAATAACGGCGAGCGCTGGAGCAGGTAATTGACAGCATCGGGACGCTATGGAAAACTCCCGGTTAAATAGAAATTTTATTTCTCCTCGAACCTCCAGAGATCGCTCGGAAATTCCATAATTTTCTTTAAAATTTAATGTAAGGGAAGAGCGGAGACCGCGAATCGTGATAGATGACCAGTATATTGCAGTTTCGCAACTTAAAGTTAACATGTTCCGAATTTTCAACCGGTGTATCGTGAAATGTTGAACAAATTCGAGAAGATATCAGAAATGCTGCAGGTTTTTACATACAATTTTGTATTTATTATATTGTTGTGCAAAAAGCAAAAAGAAATGTTCCACTCAGCTTAATTAACAAATCGTTATCGAAACAGCGAAACTCAAGTTGATGGCTTTTTCAGTTCTATTAAGTGTAGTGACAACTTTTACGCTTCCGCGCAAACACTTTTTTTGCTATTTCTTCTCTACTGATTTTCGTGTAGGATGTGCACCATTGTAAGGATCTCTCTTTTACAAGGATTGTAATCAAAATTACAAACCAGGGCAAGTCCTTAGCTTAATCACATTTCGGAGAATTTTAAGGTCCCACAGACTTGATAGAAATTCAATGCAGTCTTAATGCTAGTTGTGCCCCCCAGTGACCACACTAAATTATTTACTGTAATTCCCCGTCATTCACAAGGGCCAAAGACGGTATTAACTAGTACAAGGGAATCGGTTACATTTCCTCAAATGTTCTCATTTCCTCCACCCAGGCCAAAACAGGAGCTTCAGTAGTGATCGACACAATTCTATTAAGTCATGATTATTCGTTACGTATTAATCAAGGGGGTTTTGTCTTCGTTTGCTAAAAGTGACAGTGGTCGTAAATTATACAGGGTGCAATCTCCCTAATCGGGCAATACAGTAGCGCATTTAATTTCGGTTACATTAATATTCTATAGGGTGACAGAGAGCTTTAATTACAACCGGCACGTGCATAATAATTATCAATTAATTGTAATCGTGCTATTAAGGGGCTTGTTTTGTGGATGCTTTGAGATTCACCTAAAATTAGCATTGTGCATTCTAGCTTCTTTATTATTTCTGTTTATTGTTGAAATAAACAATTCATTTAGTTTAGTACAAGTCTAGATTTTTTGCCAAAAAATTAAAAAATAATAAAACAACACAATACAAAAATCAAAATAATTTGCAAATCCTGAAGAAGCTAAATTCAAATTTAACGTGATTAATTCTTTTTTAGGAAAATAAGATTGATTTACATTCATTAGAGGAAATAAATCACAAAACATTCAAATTGAATTGTAAAAAATATCAATGACTCGGAGTTTACGTTCACTTTCCCTGCAGGAAGTGTTTCAATTATAGGATAAATTAATGGAGACGACTTTCAGGTTCAAATTTACTATTATATATTTATTGTAGATATTTCCGTTTCATTTGTTCTATGCGGAGAGAAAGCACAAGATTGTATCGAAAATGTAACTACATAGGCACATAACTTGTACAGATCTCTCTATTGAAATCTACTTTTAAAATACGTATTAAGGTTTGAAAGATTGCATTTCAGAACTAAAGCAGAAGATCCCTTTTCAAATTGAAAGTTTAGTTCTCAAAACTTTAATTAGGTACATGCAGATCTCTGAGATCAATGTCAGCTTCTGCCTTCCTGTTCAATCATGATAAATTTCAGTGAATTCAATTGAAAAAGACAACGAAAACCTGTGCATGATGGTAGCGCCTTCCGCTAGCTCCAGGCACGGCCATTAAAAACATTCCAGAGGACATACACACTAACCATCTATACAACAAAACAAATAATAATAATACTAATAACCCACGTTGAGTGTCAATTAGAAGATGTTAACAAAAATCATCTTCATATCACTTGAGCTGCCCAGTGACGCCACCAAACTCATCGCCGCGCTGAGATTAAAATTTGCGTACATTATTTGTGAATTTCAAGCGCCCATAATTTAATCAAGTATCATTTCTACCACTAAATTCTTTTTTTTAAGTTACCTATGTCTTACCTATTGCCCTGGATTTTTTTGGGGTTTTCCCCAAGCTACTCGTCTGAATATTTAACAATATTAATGCGTGTCAAACTTTTACAGCTGATTATTTACATTAATAATAACAATTTAACGTACTCTGTACACATAAAGCGGACTAGGAATATACTACAACGAATGATTATCAGAAAGCTTTGTATGTCGCTGTTATTTGATTTTATAAACTAATTTGTTTATTCCTGGGAAAACAGCCAAACCATGTTAAATCGTAGTAGTACCCAAACACATACTTATTGTATTATCTATCAATAATGCAATCAACAATCAATTACTGCTTTATGCTAAATTGAGGCGATTCCTAATCTATTAATATATTTAATTCGGATCCCTTTCACCTGCCTCGCCGTTTACTGCTGCCAGGCCTCTGCCGCTACAAGGTAGGTCTGCACGCGTCCATTATATAAACAATAAGCAAGTGCATGTACAGCGTATGCTTTGATGAATGCGTAGCGAAATGCTCCGAGCATTCATTCACAATCTTCTAGCGGGGGGCGGACGCATATAGACAGACCTCGCTGACTAGATACTACAGTTGCAGTACGCACTCACAAAAACGTGTTATAACATGTCAGAGAATATTACTGAAATATAAGGCATTCCTTAAGGTGTGTAAAGTAAAGGCAACAATTGGACAAATAGATAATTATTCAAGCGGACAAAATAAATAAACTAAGAATATATATATTGAATTCAAAATAAAACAAGTTTCGGCGGAGGAGGTTTTATGCGCGCTTATTATTTCAGATAAAACACGGAATTCGGTTATGTCGGTCAACCGTAAACTGACCTTTAACTTCTGCTGCTTTCTGTGTCGGGATATTACCACAAAAGGACACGCAAAATACGTTGGTGCTTTAGTGCTTCACGTATCACGATTAAATCCATTTTATTCCGTATCCAATAATGCGTTCTATATAACTAGTGTGTGCAATGGAGAAAAACTTTTTTTATTTTCAAATTTACGACAAAAAGTAATTTCTTTAATTTTGCTCCGTTTGAGAACCTCAAAAATACTGTTAGATTTGAGTGTTAATATACAAGGTGTTGCTTATTTGCATTCTTGTGAAAATTAATTAGTAAAGGGCATGGTTTTTGTAACAGTTTCTAGTAGAAAATTACTGGCCAGCTTTGTCTTGGCTATTTTCATAAAAATCACATTACAACAAAAAAAGTTTTTAATAAAATGCTATTACATTGGGAACATATCGCATAATTACGGAATAAGTTTATTTCAAATTTTAGAAAAAATTACCTATTCGCGCAAAATCACTCAATTCTAGGACACACTGTAAACTATGTAAATATACAGAATTTGTATATTTAAACTTTACAAGTATAGGTTTTGCTTCAAAGTATGCTACTTACTTAAAGCACCTGAAGGTACTTGACGTAATATAAACGTAAATGAAGCACATTGAGCAACTATAGAAATCATACATTCTAATACTTCTGTTTCGTATACTTTGATAGTCCTAAATACTGAACAGCTAGCTCTACACTCACTGAATTATATACCGTATGTTTAAATATAAAAAAATTAAAATGTAAAATAAACTATCTACACCACCCGTCATTTGAAGTGGATCACAAATGAAAAACCATGTAATTCGATATTTATAGGGTTTTATTAGGATAAATGAGCACGCAGTGAATATTTAACGTTCTATACATGTATTGTGGAGCAAAACATTCCACAACTAAGAAATATTAACACATAAAAAGACAATCAGTACCTAACATGCTACAACATTAAGGACGACTAAAAACTAAAAACTACTTGTCATTTGAGTAACTAACCACCTCTTGCACGGATAAGGGCTTCACATCGTCTTGGCATGCTTTCAATATAGGTATCAATTGTGGCTTGAGGTATCCTATTCCATTCCTCTACAATGGCAGCACTCAACTCATACAAGGTGTTTGGCTGGTGAGCACGCTTTTGTAGCTGCAATTTTAGTGCAGACCAAACGTTCTCTATTGCATTAACATCCGGCGAATTTGCTGGCCAGAGCAGACGGATGTTGTTGGCGTTCTGAAGCTACTCGTTAACGATCGCCGCTCTATGAGGTCTTGCGTTATCGTCTATAAAAACGAAGTTAGGCCAAATAGCGGCTGCTGTTGGGAATACAATGGGCTCTATAATGTTGTCAAGGTAACGTCTAGCTGTTACCGATTGATTCCTGAACTGCACGAGTCCTGTATGGCCCCCTGTTCGCACACCACCCCATATCATTATCGAGCCGCCACCAAACGGAACACGTGGCATCATACAGCACTCAAGATCTCGCTCTCCGAGCCCTCTCCAAACTCGTACTCTTCCATCATCGCCATGTAAAGCAATTCGAGACTCATCGGTGAACAAGCAGCGTGACCAATCCTCAAATCCCCAACGTTGGTGATCTCTTGCAAACTGCAATCGATTTCGTCGGTGTTCTGCAGATAAGTTTGGATGACGAGCAAGACGTCTTGCCCCCAGTCCAGCCTCGTGGAGTCTTCTATGTATCGTAGACACTGAAATTGGCCAATTTACCACTGCCTGAAGCATGTTTCTTAGACGTGGGGCGTCAATTGTTCGGTGTCGTCGAGCTGCTGTTCTCAAATAGTGGTCGTTCGCTGCAGTTGTGATGCGCTGTCTAGCTCCACCATGCCGAAAGTTAGACGATGTGGTTGTCAAAAACCTATTCCATGCACGACTGATCACACTTTGGCTTACATTAAAACGCTCGGCCACCCTTCTTTGTGGTAAACCACTTTCTAGCATACCAATGATTCTATCGCGCTGAGATGCATCTAACCGTCGTAAAACCATTGCCAAAAATGTAATCTTGAACTTTGAACGGAAATTTGTTACTAACAATAAATTATTCGCGGTACAAGTACAGAACAGTCCACACAATAAATCACGCAAAGCAATTCTTATAGGTTGACAATTCTTTTCTTTTGTTGAATCAAACATATTTAATCTATTTTTTATAAAATTCCTATATAATATTAAAATCAACAGTATGTACTAATTTCGGGTTCTAAAACGCTATAATTATTGAGTTATATGGTTTTTCATATGTGATCCACTTCAAATGACGGGCAGTGTATCTTTGCTTACTTTACAATTTCTTAACTGTCATCACTCTGTCAGTGTCACTACATATGACAAATGACAAACTTAACCTAATTATTTTAAGTGACATCATTATGTTTTGTTTGCTTAAATTCTAAAGCATGCAAATACAGTAATTTCATTCACCATGGCCACCAACCCTTATGTATTTTTTGTTTGAACATTATGGTATACTATATTATAATTAACATTGTTCGAAAATGTGTTCCGTTTTCAAAGGAACATGAATTTTCCACCTGCTCCAATACAAAATCGAACGCGGAGTTTACTTTTGGATCACGAACCTTCAGCAAAACACAAGAGCGCTATAATAAAATTGGAAAAAAGTAAAGAAAACAAGTTTTACTTCCTTTCTGTATTGATTGGTTGTTCGTTACAGACTGCGTCCTCGAAACATCGAATTGATTGATGGTTCGCAGAGGATTAGGATTAAACGGAAGCAGTTTGAAAATTTTAAAAGAAAATTACATAATGACGTGAAGTTCGAATATGATCCTCCGAACTTTGTCATATGGACTATACTATAAGCCCGTTTATGAGACACAATAGCGATAGCTCGGGAAAATTTAGACTTCTTATCTCATTCACTTTCATTGTGTCGAGGACATATTTACTTGGTGCTTGTAAAATTGTTTACTTTATCGCATACAATAAACTCTATTAGCGCAAGTAGCGAGAACGAGGCAGATTAGAATGCTTCGTGAATGCCTCGTCCTATCCAGCAATGAATGTTTAGCCTCCGTCTGCCCTCCGAGGCTTATGTGCAGCTTATTGTTCAACATTATTATTACATTTCTGTTAATAGAATGGCGCATCCCACTTACAGTGGAACTTGGTCCTGCACGTTTTGATGTTGGAGGATTAATATGCCGACTTTGTGAAATTCCGTTTCTATTATACATGGCTTTATCCTTTTGTCTATACCAAACATCAGTAGGAAGCAAGCAGCAGTTCTCTCTGTCTGTGCTTTTGGTTTAACACACACACACAATATGCTACGCTTATTAATGAAATTCAGGTAATTTACAAAATATCAGTTTGACTGCGGAAGCGAACTTCGAACATTCGGCTTGTGTCGGTAGGAGGGATGTCTACCGTAGGCAATATTAATTAGAATTTGAATTCTGATACAATTACTATATGGGTATTAGGAAGAGCTTGGTTAAAGCCCTATATTGCTAGAGGAGTTCCCGGAAGGTATCAAAAATGTATTAGGAAGCAGTATTTTGCGAATCCTCACGAGTGATTGCGATTTTTCGATCAAATTGTGGTGTAAGTTCACGAGTGCACATCAAGATGGTAATTCCACGACCGCGTAGCGGGAGTGGTATTACCTAAATCTTAACTAGCAGAAAAATCGTATCACGAGTCGTATTTGTCTTGACTATACCAGTCACATTAATTTTGACGCATTTTTGGTAACACTAAACTAGTCGGAAATGTTCGGGTGTTTTCGGGAATTGGCGCTCCTAACATGGTATTGTTGCTTGTTTTCAAACGTTTTGTAATAGCGTTCGCTTGCCAATTTCATTTTTTATTTTCACGTTATTATTTACTGTTGCTGTGAAGTGTTCGTATATTTGTTCGTAGGACCTGCCTGCCTAAACAGGGCCGTCTGCTTACTTTATATAAACCTTAGTTATTCAAACCCTTGTCCGCGCCAAGGTTTAAATAAACTAAGCACAAGGCCCTGTTTAGGCAGACAGGGCCTACGAACAAATATTGCTCAGACTTCTAGAGCAAATGCCTGTAAAGGTAGACAAGCTACAGGTCGGTCGTTACCTGATTATGCTGGCTGTAGTTCCCAAATGACGACGCGGTCTAAGCCGAAAGTAAATTGTAATATTGACGGTATGTACATTATTTTAGTTTGAAATTTTAGTTCATATAACCTGTCAAACAAGATAGAATTTTAATGTAAATAATTATTTATGTTTTTTAATGCATAGAACCATGTTATTATTACATTTATTATAGGTGTACACTAAAATTTGGGTCGGTCAAGATTTAAACACTCGCCATTCAAGTTGGTTGACATTGACATTGTTATTATCGGCCACCGTCGGCGTTTCTCCTATTTTGCTTTTTGCTTGTGGACGACAGAGACAATTATTGTTTTTAATTCATAAATTATGTTATAATTAAATATGATACTTACTTCTGCCCGGAGCAATGAAAAATTGTATTAACATTTACTCATTTATGTTCGAATTTATTAAGTCAGTATTTACATTATGAGGCAATCAATTAATAATAATTTCTGGCATAATTTCTTTAAATTTATAGTTGCACCTTATCAAGAATTCTAAAAAAATTATCTACGAGCTTAGAATGGTAACACATTCACTTGTTTGACCTTATGCGCTAGCATGTGTAGATAAGTTATTATTTATTTGGTCAACTGGGATAGATGCTTGTGTAATAGTAAAATAAAATAAAACGGTTCATAACTGTAGAATATGAATGGCCATGAGTTTTAAAAGTGCTGCACGAAACCATTTTATTAAACTGCAAAAAAAACTTAAGAATTGCAGTACACAACCACAACTTTGTTCTAAATTCTCATCCGAAATCTTAGTTCTCTTGTTCAATATGTTTCACGTATAACTTAAAGGATTTGAGTACGCCCATGGTTTTTGTTTACTTATTGAATTGTAACGAAATTTTTTGCTCTTCTGCTACTGAAAGTCCGGTCTTTACTCATTTATCAATACATAATTATTATTTGTTATTTATGAAGTTATGTGTGCGAACTCTGAAATTCGTACTAATGATATATTTTGTTTAGTTTGTCAATGGCAATGTTTTATTTATAATAAAATAGTAACTAATACTTTTCCCATTTACCTGTTTTATTATTACAACCTAACCCAGTCACTGTATAATCAAACATACAGGTAATGTTAATTCTTTATAGGTAAATAATTAATTAAACATCAACTTCAATAAATTACATATTTCTATCATAAACGTATTGCATTTTCTATCAATTTAATATTTGTCAAACCATTAGCATGCACATACATTATTTATTGCGTTATACATTAATGATAGAAACATAAATTGTCACCATTTGATTTCTAAGTACCTGTTTTGCGTTAAAACGCCATTTTTGCCAAACCAACAGTTGCAGACTCATACGATAAATTCATAACGACAAAAACCACAGAAACTTTTTTGTTAATCGAAAAGTATGCTTCCAAAATCGTATGCTACCCTATAAATCGTATTTTATGCGAGCAAAGCAAAAAGCCAATAAAATATGCTTAATTTTTGTGAAAATAAAATGTTTGACGAATGTATAATACGATGGTACGCTTTTTTATATTAAGTTATCGTTTTCTAAGCGGATGACACTAGGATTTAATTTCCTGCATCAATTCCAATTTTAAACTGTTGAAAGGAAATTAGTGTCGCGATTGGCATCTAAAGTAACTAGACGCAGTTTCAATAATGCTTCATGAACTATAGGAATTTGCAAATAACATTCAACTATTTCAACAAGTTTGTTGATATCTCCCATACCTAATCCTGAACGGAATTGTCCGAGCAACGAACTAATGATGATAGGTAACTATTTAGAGTTCAATGATAATGTCTGCCACAAAGATTACTACCTAGAGTTTGAGTATGATCTCATTCTATTTACGATGATGCATTAGCGTAATGAATGGAGCCTTACAAAGCGTCTACCATAAACTCAGCCCATCTAGCATAAATTTACATGTTGCCTCTAATTTATTATAAAGCATAAACGTAACAAAAACACTTAATGTGCTTGATATTCAGTTTTGCGTGAAATATTGTAACAGAAATAAATCCCAGACGGAGCATTAACGTTACTGTTATATCTGTCTGTCAAAAAGTAATGCTAAATATGAATAAAATGTGCTTTCCGCCAAAAAAAAACTACAACCCTTTTTTTGCGACCGATAAACAAAATAAACCAGTAAAAAATAACCTTCGCGTAAACAATACCATCCGCAATGTCTGCGGTTTTGGGTTTTAGTTCCAGTGAAAGTTTATACGCAAAAAATTTGGCGATTTTGCCGCTTCCTCTACCTTACTCTCTTTACTTTCGATAGAAATTACGCTCCGGCTTTAGTTCGAGGATTTATAGTAAGGACGATATCACTGTGCATTTGCATACCTTTTATATACAATCATGTGCCATCAAGACAGGAAATTTATCATCGCGTTACACGGTATCATTTTGCTGGCTTTGCATGACAAAAAACGAAATCATGTTAACGTTGAGCGCATCTTTATAATTTTATAGTACATTTTAGTCGTTTCTTTGTACTGAATTGAGTACCTGCATAACCACTAACAAAGTCACATTTCAAAGCAAAATAGACAGAGCTCAGAAAAACTGTTTATAAATATCAGTGGCAGTTCGTCATGTTAGGCAGAGTAGGCAGTGACTACCCATAATTTACCAAATGAAAAATCAAATTCTAAATTTCAATAAAAAAAGCTACTTTTACATACAGTTATTATTTCTACTTTTTAACACCACCGCGTAGTATTAAAATTTGGACGCCAAACAAAAAGTGGGAGTAAATGTATTAACCAGCATGTAATCAAATTTCACTTACAGTTAAGCAACAATAGCAGAATAGTTCTGAAACAAAGCAACCGCAAATAAACAAACAAGCGTTTAAAACATAGTTTTGCTTACGCGAGGGCCAGCTTATCGGGCCGAATTACTCCAGGGCAAACACAATCAGCCAGTCTATAATTCTTAATACGTTTGCATGTACATTTATAAAATAATGCAATGATCAGATGAAACGAAATAGTAGGAATTTCAGAACGTTTTTAGCATCGAAAAAGCAGGGCCACGCTCGTGTTTTTAAATTACTAGCGTCGGTCAGCGGCATTCACGTCCAGCGTAAGGCTATTGAGTGATTAATTATTTCATACGTAGTTTGCCAATTTGCAGCAAATATGGAAAATCTCGTTGACCAGCTTTTAAAAGAAAAATTGAATGGTTACTAAGTAGAAATTAAAAAACATGAGCGATGTACTCCTAAATTACTAGCGCTGTTACAGACAGGCGGTAGGAATAAATCTAGATCGTTTAATACTGAATGGTATTAAAGAATGGACTAGCTGACTACTAGCAACATTAAAAATAAGTTATTTTGCTGGAATTGCTTACTATTTTCATCTACATCTAACCCCTCAAAAGTATGATCTGAAACAGGATACTCTGATTTAAAAATCCTTCGGCTGCAATTAAAAGACATGCGTCGACCAAAGAACATTTATCTGCAACTGTTGGATTAAAATTATTTGGCAAATCACGCATTAACTTGGCTTTGGACGTTCTATCTTAAAAGGAACATCAGCATTCTAACAAAAATGAGCCGATTGCCACAGGTTACTTAGAGAACGGCATTGTTAGATTTTAATGATTTTGTATACAATACAAAAAACACGTAATGTATGTGTTAGAAGTTTAACCTGGAGCAAACTTGTAATACAAAGTTTGTGTGATGTACTAGAATCTCCTTAACTCAAAAGTGATTACCGTCAAGACTGTCAAAGTTCCTTTAATCTACATTTTGTTTCGCATTAGTAACTTCCGACAACATAACTTTACAGCAGGTTGTATTACCTAGAAAAGAAAATCTCCTGAAATACCAAATTTAAAATTTTGAAGCAATCAATTAAATGTTTTAAGAGATAATAATCAAACCAAACTCGAGTGGTTACATTATTGCACCTGGTCATGGTCATAGCCAGCTATGGTCAAGAAGCGCTGATGTCAATTTTTGTTTAATTTTTGAAATTTCTATTAATTTCCCACAATTTTCAAAACTTTAAACTATTTCTTTATTTTCAAGAATTTCAAGTTTTAAAATCTTCAACAATTTTCAAAATTAACATTTTTCAAATTTTTAAGTTTGAAAAATTAAAAATTGAAAGTTTTAAAAATTTTGATCTTATTAAATTTTCCAACAATGTTCAAAAGTTTCAAAAATATTCAAATTATTAACTTTTATCAAAAATTTTTAAACAACCTCATAAACATTTTCTGTGCTAAAAGAGCATTCATTGGTTAACTGATATGCGGTGGATCGTACCGCTTCCGTCGCCGCTGTTCTGTGAATCCGGCTTTAGTTGTATTTAAAATGTGTTTGTCTACTGCATGAATACTTGTCTTAGTTCATCAAAAAATCAAAACACTTTGGTGACTTCTCTTAGAAAATGTTCTAGATACGCCCATGCAACGGATGATTTGCCAATCTATTAAACATAACCTCAACGAATCAAATCTACTTTATATAAGTCATTAAGTAAGCAATTTTACGTAACGCTTTTTATTATTGAAAACGCATGGAAAGTGTTACAAATTCTAACAGGCAGGGAAATAAAGCGGTTGGGAGATTTCATCTAGAATAGATAAAGTTCTTGTCATCGAGGAACGCAACTATTTACAAAAGTTTTGATTTCAGGAGTAGATTCAACTTGGATTTTAAATTAACTTTTGCCGTTAAATCTACCAAGCGAGTTGGCATTGATACACAGCGAAGCGAAGCGTTCCTTCTCTCGTATCATTTATCAACCCTTCACTTGATTTTTTGTAATAAAAGTGGCCGATTCGAATTTTTATTGTTTAAATTTGAATAATTTGTACTTCAACAAACTATTCGTTTTATTTTATTATTTTTTTTTACTTGACGTGTAGAGACCCCGAATTTGCTTCACGACTAGTTTTTAGTTTTCGTAAGTTTTTGTAATTATGTATGTTCCATATTAAGCATTTAGTATGCAATAAAAAAAACGTTTTATTACTTTTTTTATTAGCAAAATACATACTATGTTCCCTGAGCTCCAGCTATAAAGGCATTTCAATTTCGGCCCTTTACTTTTACGTGCAAGAAGAATGTAATATAAAATTACCTGTAAAAACCATCTTGTAATAAAATATAAAATTGAACCCGTACCACGTGAGATTCTTTCTGCCATCTTTTGTCATGTTTTATGGTTCTGAACTCCGCATTTCATAATATATTACACATTATTGTCTGTTCAATACGTTGTCATTTCCCTTGATCTTTTTTATTATTCATAAAAAATATAATAAAATGTATTCTCTATAGACCATTCTGATGATGTGCGAGGGTTGTAAAAAGCAGCAACGAAACAGAAAATGGGAGAAGTCTGAACCGAATAAAACAGCTTTAAAATATTCTGAAATAACGAAAAAAATAAACTAAACATCTTTCAGAGCTTAAAAAGTAGCAAACTGGGAGAATCAACAAAGATCCTGCAAGTAATGCAAAATAACAAAGCAACATTAACAAAAATAAATCCGATTAAAGTATAGAATAGAGTAAAACCCGAACAAACTGCCAGACCGGGGTGGAATCACGATTCAGAAAATAAACGGATTACAAGAGTTAGCAAACAAAACGAAAGCGTTTAAAATCGGCCGCGTTTTATCGCGGAATCGAAAATAAACTACGGGAATAACACAGAGCAAGGCGGCGGAGCCGATATATTGGATTTGTATTTTAGATCGGCTTTACTGCCATGCGAAACATAACCCATATAGGAGGATATTACACCGAAATGCACTTCTATGAGAAGCTGCACTCCGGATATGGGAAGGATATGGTTTCAGGTATTGCCGGAAACAGGATACAGTTGATTTGCAGAGCGATATCTTCTAGAATTCGCACTCGCAGCGAAATAATAAAGCCCTGTTTTATTCCTATACTTGAGCTTTTTCCACTTTTTATTTTTATTACTTTTCCAGATGTTAAATTTTCGATCGTTCTCGCAAACGGAGACCTTCTTTATATTACATTTGTATCGACGTTAACGGTAATTTAATACTGGATAAAGGTTTTTGAATCCAACGGAAATTTAAAACACCTACCTAAATGCATATAAATGTTCGCAACGCTGACTACATGCAGATTACATGCTCATAATGTTATCACTTACGGCTATCAAACATCCTGAATGCAGAAGAGAGATGTTCAACGAAGCATAGCTGGCATTGGCATACATAGAAGTGTAAAATTAATCTCGAGAGATTTTGAATTTAAATTCACGCTAAAATGCAGCCACAAAATTTGCAAACTAAAAGTCAAAGTATTAAGCATTTAATATTCAAATTAAGATTATGTTTGTATGATTAAAATCTTTTCAAATGGGCAATGATTGTTTAGCTTTAGCCAGTAAACAAAAATACCATTTTTTACCTTAAAACTACAAACATTTTTTGTAAACTCGGGATCAACATCAGCATTTTAACAAAAAGTCTTTCATATGGCTTGCGAACATTTTTTACAATTAATAACAATAATAATTAAAAAAATTATTCTTGCACTAAAAGTGCCATTGAAGTTCCTTCTTCAACCTTGAGCTCTTGATTCCCAAAAAGCGTTTAATCATTAAAAGTCACGAAATTGAAAATTTGTAGGAAATCAATAAGTAACAATACAGAATTGAGTTACACCACAAATTAAATTAAATTTGGAATTTATATTACGAAACGCTAGCTTTGATCAGCAACTTCAGCAAGCAAACTCGTATAATTTAAAGCATGTCATATAAGGTGAGAAACAACTTCCTTCTGTATTTAATATTAATGTGATACATTTCTTCACCCCAGAAATAGATTTCAGATGTCTTGGCAATTACTGAATACTAGTGACAATGTAACCTATTAATTTCTCGTACATCAAAGTGACAGTTTGAAATTACATTTACTACAGTTATAATTTATGCCGCTGCCAGCCAAGGAGTTTGCGACTCCGTTCAGCTACTTAGCTTTTAATCAGCTGATGCTCTCCATTATTGAAGATGTAGTAGGGAGCAAGTCTAGTTGTGTAACTAATATTACTCCCAAAATATGACAGTCCCTCTGTCCAATCCTGAGACATCTCGACGTAATTACTCACACCCGACCCTGATATAATCTAATAAAGTGAACGCACACCGAACCCTCCATTTATTTCTGTTTCTTACTGATGATTGTGTTATAATAAACGCAGCTAAATTAAGTACAATGTTGAATTGAAAAAGGTTGAAAAAATTGTTATCTTGGGAAGCGTTTTACAAATACTCTTTTAAACAAATTATAGACATTTTTATTTTGATGTTGTATAAAAACATTTGAATTTTTTAAGGTATAAATTTTCAAATATCTAAACACAAATAACTAATAATCTTACCTCATTTCAAAAAACAAATACACCAAAGTTTTGAGAAAGCTCAACTTACCTGAAACAAAGAAAAATAAATTTAATAAATTTTCAGCAACGTTAATAGTTATTTATTGTAAAAGATGATAAAATTGCACTTTATCTTCGAAGGCGATTTTAGCGTCGAGGCGTCAGCCGAGACGCTAATAAGCATCGAGAAGATAATGAAATTTTATCGTCGTGTGGAATACAACATTTTTTTCTATAGCAATTGTTAAAGAAGACCAAAAAATGAAGAAAAATCAATGATAAATTTAATTTAAAAGTGTCAGGAAAAAAACAGTTTCACGAAAAAATTAGTAGGTGGCTTTAATAACTTTTTGGTTGCTATTTAGTGTATTTAATGTAGAAAAAAAAATAAAATACTTTATCTACCCTTGCTGTTAAAGTACTACTTTATCTACCCTTGATGGTAAAGTGCTACTTTTCCCTCTAATTTTAGTTAATAATAGCACGTTTTAACAGTTGCTATAGAAAAAAATATTTTTTTAATAACGCAAGGTATGCCGCGAAATTATTTTTAGGGAGGGGGGAGTAAATACAAACAAAAGAAAGTTAAAAAAGCATACTAGGATAAAAAGAGGATGAGAGTGGAGAGGAAGAAGCAAAATTGGAAAAAGCAGGAGGGTATAGTGGGAGATAACAGAAAAAAGGTAGTAGTAGAAGAAGTAAAAGACGTTGTATATACTATGCAGTACACATGTCGTCTATCTTAATCGAGACTCTAAAACTATAGGAGATACAAAGTCTGTTAAATGAGATAAAGGTTGCTACTTAGAGGGACAATGTAATGGTGATTTTGTTTTTCTCAAAATACTCATAGGTTACTTGTTGTTGTTATATTCCCCTAATTAGGCAACGTTTATCTAATTTAACCGATCCTGTATCTCGTATAGTTTTTGATCCCTAGTGTCCCGGTTAAAATAGATGAACTGTATATCATCCAGAGAAGGCGAGAGGAAGTGGGAAGGGTAGGCCAAGAATTATTAATCTGTCTATCTTTATCGATAAAAAGATAAATTTATCGAATAACGATATTAAATTTTAGAAATATCAATTTATCGTTAAATATCGAATAAATTTATTTACATTTATATTTATCGATATACCGGTATTATCAATAATTTTTTAGTATTCATATTTGACACCAAATTTGCGATATCGCGCACTGCTAGATATATCTATTAGAACCAATATATTTATAGGTATGGTTACATTTGTACATATCAATGCATTCCTAAATATCGATTAATATCGATATAATTATAATATATCAATAAATATCGTTTTATTAATATATCAAATAACGATATTCAATTTAATACAAATTTCGTTTTATCGATAAATATTGATAGATTGATATATCGAATGATGATACTATTATTTATAGAAATATCAGTATATCAGTAAATATCGACATATCGATAAAATAATATATCAAGGAGTCGCTATATTGATGGTTCTATATATTGCTATGATATTTTGAAGCTGGCTTGTTTGGACTGGAGTATTGTAATTCCTTAATTAATTAGTTTAGAAATGTTTAATAGGTTTAAGATATAAGAAGTTTAAACTTACTTGTTCTGTGAATCGTTTAATGTCATTTTTGGGAGTTATGGATGTAAATGACGTTTTGATACTTTGACAAGTGCAAAATAGATTTGAAATCGTTGATCATGAGAGCTATTTGTCCCAAAAATAGGAGATCAAGAAAGAAAACAAGCGAAAGAGGAATGTTAGTTAGTTACGGCGAGTCCTGTAAGCAAAGAGACAGGATTTTGTCTTCTCTGAAAGGAAAAGAGAAAACAAAACGAGTGATATGGAACCAAAACAGTAGTTTTTCATTAAATAAAAACTATAACAAAGCGAATACAAGTATTTTCAAACATTTTGGAAATATTCAAACGTAAGATAATATAAAGCAGTCCAGTACGTGTTTGCAGTTATAGTAGAGAAAGGTGTAAACTATAAAATAGTGTAAAAGCAATCCAGTACGCGTTTGAGGCTACAGTGGAGGAAGGTGCGAATTAGATTAACGACCTTAACTTAATAAATGGTAAAGAGATTGTTATTGGAGCTGAGTGGTGTGTTTTAGAAATAATGTAACTAAAGTATAGAAAGTATATCTTTCAACAATTATCAAGTTAAAGATACTAACAGTAATTGTGAAGAAACAAAGATGATCAGTGTCTGTTTAAGAATTTTAAAATTTCTTGATCTCCTATAAACTAATATAATTTGAAATTGACATTTAATAAATACCCATGTAACGTGATATTTGGTTGTGTTTCTGTTTTATTTATTTTATCCCATTTTTCTTAAAACTTTATAACTAATCTAAGATTAAAAGAATTCATTAAAGGTAAAGTTCGACATTTTTAGATCATATTATAAATAAAGCTAATTGTGAGATAAAAGCATTCTAAAATTGTGTTCAGGTAAGTGCTTTGGAGCTGTATCTTGTATGCTCATATTATAGCGATATAGATAAACCGATGTTGAAATATCGAAAAATTGAAAGAGGGGGGGAGATGGGATAAAAGGGATACGCTAGCTACATTTCAAGTTGTTAAGTATTTAGGCAGATATCTGGATCTATTTAGCATATACACTTCAAACTAATTAGCTGAACCTGTAACCTTCGCCTCACGCTGGCGCAAATTTGATAACGCGGTGATAAGGTGTAAGCCATGACGTCGCGTGCGGCGCCGCTTAGTTGCTTTCTATGTGACAGCCACGCCGCTGTCGTTACATAAACATTCGCTCAAAATAATATACATACGCTGTCTGCTAATGTAAGAATCCTTCGTCATGTTATTGTGTGACAGTTGGGGATTTACGTATTATTATTATTATTATTAACAGGTTCACCGTCTAGTGAACCACATGTAGGTCATACCACTATTAATTCAGAACTCCATTAACTACATACGGGTCATAAATGTATTGCTTTGCGATATGATGATTTCGATGTGAACTTTATCTTTTATAGAACTTGAAAACAATTACAATTAAAGTAGCTACATCAAATATGGGTTACGCAAATGTTGTTGTTCTGCTGTACTAATATGCCTTTACACTATACCGTTACTTTGTGGAAACATTAGACTGGACGTTTGAGGATCAAAAATGTTAAAATTGTGACATTTTTTACTTTGCTGTCAACAACCAATTCCGTAGTATCACTTTCATGATTAACAGTTTTAATATTAAATAATTAAAACACTTAGACTTCAACAATAAGTATTTATTTTAACTTTATACATACTACAACATGCTTACATGCCATTGTAAAGGTAAGAAAAACTAACCAAACTCTGTTGTTTCATCGGTCCTAAACAAATCCACAGCAAACACAGACAGACCTGACTTAGCGCTACCGAGAATATGGAGAGGCAGAATGAAAATGTATCCCCCCCCCCCCCGTTCCTGTAAAAACTTTGCCAAAGTGCATATGTAAAGATATATCAAATGATTTAACAATTAATAATTACCTCAAAAAACTATTAAACTTAAATTGCCCATAAACATATCCGTACCTAACATGGATTTTTGAAAATTGTGACTCTTTTATACAAGATGGTGCAAAACTTATTACGCTCTTATATAATTACGAAACGAGTAAAGATAGAGAAACAAATAAGTTTTTTGGCAACGTTTCACCGATCGTTCTGCAGACTCCAACATTTTTTTTGACTAACACTGTGAGCGCTATGGCGCCATTTTTTTTTAAATATATTTGATAGATAAATTTTACCAACATTTTTTCTTCTATCTTGACCCGTTTAAAAATTAAATAATGAGTGTTGAACCACCCTATATATAGAGTGCATTTAAACCACCAATTCAAAATATGTTTTGAGTAACTGTATGGTTATGTCCAACCCCAATGTGCCTAAACTGTCATGGGGGCCACGTAAAGCAAGATATTGATTATTCATTACGTTCGACTTCTAATGCAATGCATATTACAGTGCAATAATATAGTCTACCACTTAACAAAAGTTTTTTTCCACGACCGGGAGTAGAAGTCGGTTTCTATGGCATTAAAATTGTGACAGAAGTAAAGCATTTACTCCCTAGAGACGAAATAAGACAACAATTTCCCCAGGGAAGTTTTTATTTCATGCCCAATAATTACAAAAAAATGTAATTCTTATTTATTAACATTGATAGTAAATGTTACATTCTCACAACTATTGAAAATAATATTCGAAGGAACTTCACTAAATAAAACATTTTCTTTACTCAAATTTATAGTTTTCTGAACGGCAGTTCAGATTGTAGTACTTGATTTGCTATATTTGTTTTGTTTTCCACCAAATTGTCATGGTACGTTGCATGAAAACATCCCGAAGGCTTCTAAATATTGTAATTTCGCTCCGATTTATTATAATTCTTTATTTATGAAATTAAGTGTTTCTACTCCCGATCGTGGAAAAAATAGTATATACACCTCGGGAGAGACCGCCATTTTTTCCTTCATGTATTTGTAGCCCTCGGGCTTCAAATTACACCTCACGACAAATAAGAGATTTCTCTCCCTTAGTGTATAATGTACTATTATTTAATTTCTAATCGCTGTTTAGTACGGAGGTAATCCCAATTTGTTTCAAATTGGTTAAGGGTCAGCTTCAAACTAGATACGAAAATCTAACTTGCATAGAGATCGATACGAACTCAACAACTGAACTTTAAACAGGTTTGCAAACATGAGGGTTAATTCTACCGAATTAAATTTCCGTCTTTTTATAATGCCTTAATTCCAACCCACGACAGTGAACAGAAATTAATCAAAACACATTTTTCAAATATTCGATAAAAGTTTAAGACAAGTTTAAATCAAATTACATTTCCTTAGAGCGGTTTGAAGACCCGTCCAACTTTTAAATCCGTATGATTTAATTTTAATAAATCCATCCCCCAACTTAAGACAGCTTTGTAGCACCATGAAAAACAAGCTACAATTAAACAGTCCTTAAATCGAAAATTTTTAGCCGATTAAATTTCCGCTACTCTTCCCAATTGGCAGTGTGATTGACAGTGATACGACCGATTCATGCAGTGTTTTCGGGGTTGCTCGTAGAATTATCCAGCTTTGCCGGCTCGACGGTTCCGAGAGCTTTCAAGTGTAATTTATTCCATTTTATTGCCCCGAAATTTGCCGCCGTTATTGCCGAAATATGTAAATTGAAACCTGCGTGTATCGATTTAAACATACATAATGCAGATTGCAATTTCGTTTCAGACGAAAAAAATTATTAAATCAATCATGAATTATAAAATTTGCTGTTATTGGGAAAAAGGTATTTCCATTTAAATTTGGTCCAATAAAAAATACGGAGTACATTTATGATTATCAAACTGATTGCAGTAATCTATATGATAACAACTCCAATTAAAATCAATCACTATAATCTACAAGAGTAACCTCAATAACATCAATTTAGCCAATAACTCAACTAATTGTAGCCATTCTGTACAAATCGCATTTGGGAAACGTGCAATAAATAGCTAAGAAACCGCGTAATGTTTGACAATAAATTTTCATTGCCGGAAGGAAATTTTTATTGCCTCTATAATGCGAAAGCACGAGAAGCCCTCCTTTAATATTTTAGCGAATAAGACGTCGCGCTTTTAATAAATAAATGCATGTGCAGTTACATCGGAAATTTATATACGCCAACATGTTACAAATATAAAAAAATAAAAATTTTCAATATCAATAAATAAATCGGCACAAGTTTGTTGTTCTGTTTTTCTGTTTATACGAAATTAAATGCAATCAATTTTAAATTTCCGTATCTACAATTTCAGCTTTAAATTCAAACTGAAAATCTTGCTCATCTACTTACTTGTAAGATAAGCCAACAAGAATTTAACTTGAAACTTAAGAAACATGATATTCTGACCTTCACTAAATTAACAAAGTTCTTATGGTAGCACAGCTCGCCCTATAATTTTGAACGCAACTGGAGACAAAGGGCAAACAAAGAACAAGTGGAGAAATTATTCCCACGATATTAAAAGTGGAAACATCATTATACGAAACTTGTATGCGAAAAGTTCCACACAGTACTACGGCAAACAAAAAAAATGCAATTTGCATAGAAGCGAAGTGATTACAGTGGCGAGAACGAAACGACTATAAAGACGAGTATATTGCGGAAAGTTTCAATGATTTTTCTCTACCTTAACGACAATATGATATTCCTTCTTGCGGTATTAACGGGAAAAATATAAATAAGACATTTTACGAAAAATACAAAACGTACAGCTTTAGTGAGAAATCACGCAAGGCTTTAATAGAATCAGACATAAATTTATGCAAGGCTGAACAATTATTCAAATGATTTTACTCCTCATCAAGGCAAAGCATTCTGGTATGGTGCCTTGTGTGTGTATATGTAAAAATAGTAAAAATACTCCAATCGACTAGAAAAATATTAAAAGGTCGCTGCACAAACAGAAAAACAGATAAAATCCTTTGAATTCAAAGCAGCACATTACCTTGCAATGCTTGTGACTACACTTTTATAGACTCATTGTAATGTAGCAACCACGAGAAACGTACAGATTTTTTTAATCTTTTTCCAATGTTAATGTCAAACATATACCATATCGGCAATTTTAAAGAAAAAAGTAAAACATGTTTAAAAACTCATAAAACAGAAAAATTAAAATTAGTGCCAAAATACAACCTGGCCATCAAACTCACCAGATCTCACACCTAATGATTGTTTCAACAATATAATTACTGAATTTAAATAAGTTTATTTTATTATTTAAATAAAAATCGCCTTTTGTTTCCACTTCGCTGTATAATCTTTCACATTTGTTTGTCACTTTTTTCTAAAACTTTCTGGTCAAAAGACATTAAAAATAAGTTAAGGCAATAATTTTTTTAGAAAAGTATCATTCGCATAATTTCATCTAAGCAAATGAATTCAAAGAATAATGAACAAGCGGCTCGAACTGGAGCTTCGCCCAGACCTGTCTAGCCGCTGCATTAGTCTTGAAGGGGCTACTAGTGCCGGGGGTCTTCGACGGAACTTGGTGCAGCGCTGCTTCGATCTGGAAAGAATTTGTGGGGTTGTTCGGCTTCAAGGGGCTGGGGGCTCCATAGCTTGTAAAAATAGTTTGACTTGGAGCAGAGGTTATTTCTCACTCCTTGGGCAGGGTGCAGCTTTAGCATAGGCTGCGAAGTTGGATTTTTGGACCGTTCTGTTTAATCCTAAACAATAAACTTCTTAATTGTATTTTCTTTGGGCCAGTACCATCCTAACCATTGGGCAAATTGTGTTACAGCCCTGGAGCGCCGGGCTATGCCTTATAAAATATAGCGTTTTAAATAGTCATTCTTTGTAATGGTACTACATTAAATAAAAATATCTTTTTTAGCTATATATTTGTTTTTTCAATATTTTATATTTTACAATAATCCGCCTAGAGGATCATAAATATGTTGGTGCGCTCACTAGTGAAAACTAGGCATATAGCGCTAGTATCGTTATCAATATACCAGGTCGGTGGGCAAAACACATCCAATCTAATTATAAGACAGCGTGAGTGCGCTTGCGCTGAGTGCGCGTTTGTGTAAAAATTGAGTAGAAAGGCCCGCCAGTGTTCGAGAAGACTTCAGACTCATGTATGAACCTGTACTGTAGTCTGCAGCAGTTGTGTTGTGTAAACTAGTGGTGGTTTGTCTGTATGTCTGTCAAAATAAATGGTATACCCATTCGTCCCTTAACTTTAGTTTAAAATTTAAATTAATTTAAAATTACCATCTGTATCTTTTGACTCAAGCTGTATACAGGCTGTCGCGTAAATAATGGGACAACGTTTAGGTGTAGCTTCCTGGGGTCAAAGTTGACAGGTTAAATCCTAACACGCCTTAGTAAAAAGTGCTTCCTTAAGAAGTTATAGGGTCTTAAAGACAAAATGTTATTTCTACTTTTACATAAAACTTAAAACTAATTATAAGATCGAGTTGTAATTCGGTATGGATATGTTTTTTAAGTTTACAAACACGATGGTGTTACTTATGTTTTTGCTGTTTGTAGAGGGCACTAGTTTCGCCAATTTGGCTTGATATTTTGAGACATAACTTTTTTGATGTTAACTTGTTGGAGGTTTTGACCATAAATTTTGATATAGAATTTAATTTGACGAAAATACGCTATACTTGTTAAAAGACGATAAAATGAACCGTTTTCGAAAAATACTATTTAAAGTTTCAATGCACATCAGAAAATACAATCACACAATGCATTTTATAAAGTAGGTATGCCTCATTTTAACTAAACAAAAGAAAAATAAAAAGTAAATAAACCACCAACACCACAAAACAACAACTTTAGTACTATAATTTTGATGTTCTTTTGTTTACTTAAAATGTGGCATACCTACTTAACAAAATGCATTAAATGATTGTATTTTCCGACGTGCACTGAAACTTTTAAATAGTATTTCTCGAAAACGGTTCATTTTACCGACTGTGACCAAGTATAACTTTTTTTAGTAAAATTAAATTCTATATCCGAGTTTCTGTTAAAAACTTACAAAAAGTGAACAGCAAAATAGTTAACAGCAAAAAAGTTATGTGCTAAAACATCAAGTAAAAGTGGCGTAACTAGCGCCTTTACAAACAGCTAAAAAATAAGTAATGCCACCGTGTTTGTACACCTATAAAACATACCCATACCGAATTTCAATTTCGATCTGATTAGCAGTTTTTAAGTTTTAATCAAAAATTAAAAGAAATTGTTTTTGAAGCCCTATAACTTCTTAAGAACGCGTTTTGTTCTAAGACGGTGTATTTTGACCCCAAGAAGATCTACCTAAACGTTGACCCATTACATACGGGACACCCTGTATATCGAAATATCTGACCTGTATAATTATCGCTGTTATTTTTATATAATATATAATTTATTTAACATAGCCGAATGTGGACCAATGATTCCCCCTAGCTACTTTTAAGTCAATTATGTTTAAAGCCATCCTCTATATTCAATCAAGCAAAGCGTTTAGCTGGTACAAGAAATGTATTAGTGGTCATATTAAAAATTTAAAAGAGGTAAAGTCAAAGCTGGGGCAATTAACAGTAATCCTGTAAAGTTTCAATGTCTTTTTATTTTGTGACCTAAAACAATCCAAGATTCAAACAAATAAGCTTCGAAGGATTAAAATCAGGCGAGTTACAACGCGAATGTAGGTAGTATTGCTGAACAACAATGGCGTTCCGTGGCTTCAGAATTTGGGTAGGCAATGCACAAATAATTTAGATATAAGATTAAAAAACTACAAATTACGCTCGCTATCCTTATCAAATATCAACAAACATCAAAACATGTATTTGTCTTTTAAAAGTTGGTCCATAAGATTTTCCATCTTGGCTGCTAACGTGCAAACTACGTATAAAATAAATACAAACTTGATTGGTGCTGCCAAGTCAAAAATTAAATTTCATTTATCAGATAAAAAAAATACTATTTTCCCCAGCCCCTTGCATTAAAACAATAACAATACAAAAAAATAAGTTTAATTCGAATTATGTAAATTGTAATTTACCTCTTCTGATTAAGTAACATACAAACAATAGGTACGTTGGTGAATGACTATTGTGTAATGGTAAGGACTAATGCCTTAAGAAGACTCAAAAGGCAAGAGTTCATATAAATCTGCAGATTCGGCAACTTGTGGCTGCTGTTATACGTTCGGCGGGTTATTATTTGACAGAATTACCGAATTCTAACAGTATCAAAATAATCCTGGATTCTCCAGTGGTGGATTAAGGTCATTGTAAACATTGAAGACTTACTAAAAATTTAAAATGGACAAATAGACTGATGATCTGCAGCATTGTCTCACAGTGCATTATAAGCGTAGCGAGCCTTGACCGGATTTTCAACACTGTACTAGGCAAAGCGTATGCTCTCTTGTTTGCATAGAGTGCAGACGTATGCAGCTACACAGTAAATTATAGTTTGCTTCAAGTAACTAACAATAAAAATTTGCAAAATGAAAAGTTGAGTTTTTTTTAATTTGTTGGGCCTGCACGGCTCAGGTGAGCTGTGTGCGGTAATCCACCACTAATGGCTTTGTAGGTCCCCCAGCTAGCTTTTATTGCGTCTATTTGTAAATGCACAAGTGCTGGGGTTCCAATCCCAGTAGTCGAAACGGTTAGCATATTAACAAATGGCAATATTTTTGAAATAATTAAATTATTGGGTTATGATTAATAAAGACATTTTTTAAATTTTAATTATTGAATTATGAAAATGTGAATTTTTTTGCAATGATTGAAAAATCATCAGATTTTTGCGTTTTTGCAAAAGTTTTGACCAATCACCAGACCATTTTTCAAAATCATCAGATCTGGTGAATTTTCGCCAGACCTGGCAACACTAAACTACAGGAATAGGCGCGCCTATTCGACAGTTACTGCTTCCTGCCATCCCTACTATTTCTTTGCATCTGATCGTTCGTCGTATTCGTTTACTAACGTATATGCCAAAGAAGTAATAGAGGTTAGGAAGGAGGGTTTCGAGTTAGTTGCACTTAAAGCACTGTGACGGATGTGACGTCACCGCCGCCATATTCAGACACTTTTGGTGATTCATTTGTGCCGGTGATGTTTACAAATTTTGTTATTAAATATGGTTAGTTGTATTTGCTGTGGTTGCTCGAGTACTAAAATTAACAAGCAGAAAGGAATAACTTTCCATAGGTAAGTATTTTGCCAAATGTAAATATAAATTTCAATTTGACGTTTGAGGTTAAGACAGTGGCGGAGAGGTCAATATTTCTCTAACCCCAAATTTAGGTTTCCAAAGAATGCAGAAGTCGTCTAACCCATTTAATTTTGTTTAATGGGCAATAAAATACTTGTACTTTGTTTCCTTCTATAATAAATTGGCAACTAAAACAGCATACTCATGTTTTATAATTTGTTCGTTATGCCCTAAATATAATTTTCTGACGCAGCCACTGGTGACACTTCCGCTACGTCACAGTTTGGCAGCCATGTTCAGACACCTTTAAGGTTCACTGGCCAATGTGCATAAGCTCCTTCCTAACCTCTATTACTTCTTTGGTATATGCAGACGTATTAAGAGTACCAGATTGGTTGATTGTTTCGTGGCTGGGAATCACTGTGAGCGAAATGGCTCGCCTTCGCGTATGCAAAAGTGTTTGCAGGCAACGGTCTATTTATTTAGTGCCCAATTTTACCTAAATCAGGCAGGAAATTCTTTGTCTAATTTTTTATTAATATAAGGTACAATATTTTTGTATAAAATTCAGCCAACCATAAAATAATATATCATCGTACATAATTTGACAAAAAAATATATACTTCATGTATAAAAATTGTAGTGAAAAAAACTTTTAACTCTAGTTAATAATTTGAAAAAATTTCACTACGAAAAGTTACCGTTAGAATTATTTACTACTGCGCAACATACTATACGTAAATTAGGAAAGCTATAATTGTTTATCACAATCAGAAAGTAGAAAGTGCTGTTCCATCTGTTACTGCAGTTGTCGTTGCAACATGCTTTATTAGGTTGAAGTAGCATTTTATTTCCGTTTTAAATTGTGTTCGCACTTCTCCTAGTTATGCATTACGACCTACTAATTTTAAAATGTCAAAAACACAAACGACAGCAAAAACTTAAATTTTTTACCCCAGCATGAACAAATTTAATTTTAGCTGTCCTTATTTGAGACAACCAGGAACAAAAATATAATTGAAATGTAAATGGGTTTTAAACATATTTGTTAAATCTTCTAAAAATTTTGCTAGCACTAAAATGCATGAACAATTTCTTTTTAACTTACTTTCCATTGAAAAAAGGCAAAATCCCGCAGAACAAACTCAGAAAGGGATGGCGCAGTGCGGCGTATCACTTATAGTTAGTTTAGTGTCCACTCTATCCAAGTGTCCTACAATAATATTTATTCTTTATCTCTGTTCTATATAAGACATATAAAATTCGCAGCTTCTGAATTGTAACTTATGGTCACGTTATTGGATGCAGTTTCGCAAATTATCGTTATTCATCTGAATTTGGACACTTGGCTCGCAGTATATTATGGTTATTCGTTCATTGTGAACTATTGAACTGTGAGCTCCAGTTCTTTGACCTACTGTTATTTTATTGATGCACAAAACGTGCAACAAAAGTGAAGACAGCAACAATAACTCATATTTGTAAACCGGAAGTAACGTCGATGTTATTTATACGGGTATTGCTGGCACCGACGGAAACGATCGTGTCATTTATTTGTTTGATTTATCAACAAAGCTAACCCGTAATACCCCCATTATTTTTGCACAATTTTACGGTATCACGTTTACGGAGGCATTTATTTCTACTATCGGCGAAAATGTGGTACATCTATCCATAATTTAACGCTTGGGAGGTTGAAATGTGGCCAAAGTTGTATCTTTCATCATATTTATTGTCTGCACCAAGAAAGGGTATTTGTTAACTAAAAATTCGACCGTTAAAGAGTGCTCTTTGTCAATAAATGTAATCTATAGCTTAAGAAATAAAACACTATTACTTCCACTACGACATTAAATATAAAATTTAAGGAAATTCAACGTTTTGTAAGCATGAACGCCAAGGTAGAAAACTTTAATCAAGGCTAATTCAATTTAGTCTGAAGTCGTATGAAGTAATGACATGAAATTTCTGCAGCTTCATCCTTGCAAGAGAGTAAAAAAGACGTAAAAAATAAGAGAGCCGACAGGCACTAAACGAGACGTACATAATTAGAACGAACGCTGAAAAAAATAATTACCCTGTATACGTCGAAAACCCATTACGTGGTGTCACTCACGAATGCCCTATTCCGCGGCAAAAGAACGTTAATAAGTAACCAATTTACTCGAAGAAAAGTGGATGGACGGTGGATGTTAATTGCAATCAACGTTGTACATCGTCTGAGAGGGATATTTAAAATAATATTACATATCTGATGATTAAAAACGTCGCGTTAACAACACAGAAATTATTATAGACTCCATAACTGCAATTGACTGATTATAGTAATTAACTAAAAAAAGTAATTAGAATATATTACATTATTTAAGTGTATCGAATGTAACATGCACATTGTACTAAAAATATTAATAATCCTGTTTGCTCTTATAATTGGTACGCGTACGCCTACAATATGATGCAAAAGCTCAGAGCACTTCACCTGAACTTCCCCATACCTTAGATACAGTTACTTACCGTATTTGCGAAAGTATATCTGGCCGACGTTGTACTGTACAACGGCGGTTAAGGTATCACTACAAAGCGCAATAGTAAACAGGGAAATGTATGGGTCAGTATAGCTGACTAAATTACAACAGTCTTTTTTATTTTCTTTTAAACTAATTTTTAATTTTTTTGTATTAAACGAAACCAGAGACGATAGAGTAAATTCAGTGGCTAAAATTGGGCCAGATGGGGATAAATACCTCCCCCCCGCCCAAATATTGCTGCACATCAAATCAAGTTGTTATTCTACTAACACTCGTGAGCACTTTACCTTAAACAGAAGTTTGTTATCGTCCCCCGTTTATTAAATAAAAAGGTATAAATTTTCGATTTTCAAAAATTCATAGAGAGCTTCGCAGTGAAATTAAAGGTATGAGACACGAACCAAATTGTGGCTCATCGTGTGGCGAGTTTGTGAGCTATATTTTTTATGAAAATATCAAATTTTTGGAAACATTTTTCACTTCACAATTTTAGTAGTTACAAAGTTCTCGTAGTTTCTAACACTATCTACCCCTCCGGCATTTAGATTATCAAATTTCATTACGATGTAATAACTCGTTGTGGAATCAATAGGCGTTAAATTCAAAATTTTCAAAAATTCATAGAAGGCGTCACAGAAAAATTAGCAACCTGGGACAGGAACCAAATTGTAGCTCATCCCCAATTCTACGAGCTTACAAAATTTTAAAGAAACTGTGTAGCCAGTTTTTGAGCTGTTTGTTTGAAAACCTCCAAAATGTTGTACTTCACGGTTTCCATATATTCAACAAATCTCATTAGTAACACTGTGCCCCTCCCCCCTCAAAGAGCTGTACAATAACAAATTTAACCCCCCAATCTGTCAGCTCGTTTTTGAGTAATAAGGCGTTGAAGACAAAATTTACAAAAATGGTAGCGACCGCCATTTTGAAGCCAAAACGTTCGTCAAAAAAGAGTTAGATTTGCTCTAAGATAATCTATCAGATTCCGTTTTTAGATTTAAAAACTTCTGTGTGCGAAAAAATGACACCAAAAAACATGTCTAACTTCTGTTTCGGATTCTTTTTAAAGCTTATTTTGTCAAAAAAATTAGATGTACCCCCCCCCCCCCCCCCCCACCCCCACCACCATCGAAATTGGACGTTTTCTGTTCAGTCCCGGGACGGCTGTCTCTTTTATCATCCACTTCAAAGTACAAAGTAACAGTTGGCGAAGTACAAAGACGACTTTCTCCTCCGGAATGTTTAAACGCATCTCTTCTTGGTGGAGTTTTACGGCCACTCTATTTGGGAGATATAAGCCGCATATACATGTACATACTTACAGACCCACAGACAAACTTAAAAAAACTTTTTTTTTGGGTTCCTGGAGGTCTTAAACATGTATTTCTGTCAATGTCTCGTAGTTTCAAAAATTTTCATGAAATCAGCACTTCCCTATACTGAAAATATAGGAAAGTAAAAAACGAATAATCGTAACCTACCTGTACATCTACATAAAGTAGTAGTTCATAATATCTTCCTGGTCGTGGAAGAACCGTCTCTCCCATGAACATTTTTTTCACACAAGAAAATCAGAAAAGAAAAGTTAAAAATTCAGGAAACGTGTAACGAACATCGGTTTACGGCGAACCCTTTGATGTGAATCTTTAAATAGCTACAGTCAGGGCAATTTAATGATTCGTTTACTCACATATTAGGGCAACCTACCATCCTCAATTATTTACTAACTCAAACATGCAGAGCAAAGCCCAACATTTATTTTTTTATGTAATTAAAAAATTACGGTACTAACTGGCATTACTGACATTTATAAATCGCAACTTGTTTATGCTTACAGAATGGCGAAATGAGGTTCCAACATCAAATTTTCTGCCACTTAACGGAAAAATTATACCCGGCTAACTGCATCAAATACAAACATAATTAACTAAAATAACCCGCAGAGTATAACCCTAATTGTTCCCATAATTAAAACCTATCGTGTAACAGCGAGAAAGTTTCCTCTTTTTAATCTTCGAAAACGTAAAAACGCAATCATCCTTATCGTACAGTAAGCTTCAACGAGCTATAAACCTGGAGAACCAATTTCGAGAATGAAAGAATGCGAGCCTTTATGGAACGAAAGATTCACAAACGACTCTGAAAGGACTACGAACGAAAAGAACTAAAAAGATCCAAGCCTCGGGACAGATTGAAAAAATTCCGCTCAACATACTTCGATCAGATGCAGGACGAACGAGGGACTGAAGATATCTTGAAACAACCCGATTCCTGCAAATCTAAAATACACATCTCTCGGCACTCTGAGACACAATAACATGGGAATGCGTATTCTCAACCAACGAACCACAAAATTCACTAGTTCGTGCGGAAGTTAACACGCAATGTTCTCGTTATTGGGAACACAATCGCTTTTCAGATACAGAACAGTAATCTTGAATAATAGCACAATAGATGATACATGAGCATCTATTCGATGCACAGAAACATCTATGAATTACGAAAATTGCTAGCTTTCAGTTTCAACATAATGAAGAATACAATCAAATAAATAACTTTAGTTGAATGGAAACGAACGAAGAGGAAACGATAATAAATTACGGAAAGGCCGAAGGTCACAGGTTGCTATTATTTTAACATTATTTTATTACGATGTTTTTAGGCCTCCAAGCCTTTGAAAATCGAAACAAAAACTATATTTTGTATCACAAAGTGTTAACTACAATTATAATTGTTTAAATATTAAGAAAAAAATTATGCTTTAGAATATGAAGTTACAATAAACAGCCCAGGACATTTGAAACTCCCTTATCTTCAAAGTGATGTTGACTGAGTCTGTTTACTTGCGAGGTTTATGAGACTTATGTAATAAATACAAACCTTCCATATTAATTCAGGAAATATATTTTACTAACAAAATTATTTCAAAAGCAAACAAACACAGACAGTAACGAATCCTGATTTAATTAAATTGTACTAATTAATAAACTAGGTTATTCACAAACTGTCGGGCTTTTGAATATTTTACAACGACATTTCGCAATTTACCATTACGCTGCTTAATTTATAGTGCCACTATGTTAACATGCACACATTTTTCAATAGAAGTCGAGATCTCGGTGAAAATAAAAGAGAAAATTTCCGCCTTGGTCATTATTTCAGATTAAAACAAAAGAAGTGCATTAATAATTTTCAGTGCTGTCGTGAAGGTTGTAATTTAATTGAATGTATTATAGATGAATTAATTGCAGTATTGGTATTGGAGGCTTCCATTGTTTTAACCCCTTTGTGATTTTCTTTAGAAATACTATTCGCAAGCTTCTAGAACGCCCATTGTTGGTCAGTACAAAGAATAACTACAATCGGAAACTGAAGAAACGGAAAGCTCACGCGCATCCATATTTAATTACAATACAGTTGGGTGTGCGTGTGTAACATTGTAATAATAGCTACAACGTTTACCAAATATTCTGCGCGTATGAGCCTAGCAATTAAAATAAGTAAATTTCCGTTATTGTTTGACGGGACAAAACTGAAAAATGTAAAAACCCATTTAATATTAACTTACAGGGAGTTTTTACACCGGCGCGGCGCGGCGTAGAGTTTTGAAAATTGTGTGGGGTGCATATTTAATGTTCCAAGACTTAAGATGATTTGTGAGCGGCGTTCTTTAATTTAACTGTTAGATAAGAGTTAATCACCACATCATCTGACGGCCTCATAGCGCGTATTTATTAAAAAAAATCTTTTGTAAACTATTAAAATATTCTGATAAAAAAATTCAATTAGTTTAATTTTCTGGAAAATGTGGAAGATAAAAGAAATCCTTTAATCCAAGTTATCCAAACGATTGGAAGGAAAATGGAAAAATGTCCTAGTCCATCTAAAATTTAAAATTAGATTTTGATTCTGTCAATGATGACGAGCAAAATAGTTTAAACAAACATGATTTACCGTCCCCAGTTTGTTAAATAAAACGATATTCATCCAATTTTTAGAAATTCATAGAAAGCGCCACAGAGAAATTATAGAATTCGCACAAAAACCAAATTGTAGGCTATCTCTAGGTCTTTCTATGTATACAACATAGTAACATTATATGCCTGTACGCTAAAGTTTATGCCGTATTGGCAATTTATTTGAGTGATAATTGGAAATATACTCCATGTTCTCCAAGTGCGGTTGGTAATAATTAATAAGGAAAACTCCAAGTGTTTCCGGAATAATTAGTTACTTTTAAAAAATCGTAACTGCCTCAATTTTAAAGCCAAAGAGTTCAGATTCTGAAAAACATGATAAGAATAAACATGTCAAACTTCCGCTTCCAAATTCTTATAGACTTATTTTGTCATTCATATTGTGATATACTTCCAGTTTCATTAAAATTCGAACATCGGTTCGGGATATATGACTCAACAAATCAACTAACAATCAACCCAGTTCGAAATCAACTGCTGGCTGCAAACAGAACTAGAGTCTAGCCCCTTGGTTTCAGCCGATCCTGAATTGCGCAATATCATGTAATATTGGCTCGCATATGTGCGAGTGTGATATTTACATCAAGATTTGCATTGTTAAAGCCGATTTTTTCATTGCTAATAAATTGCATTCAATAGAAAACAACAAATCCTTTTTTATTAAATTTATTACCAGACTTGCGTGTTAGTACCTATGCCGTCAATCAGTGAGTGAATGCAAATTTGTCTTCGCATTTTTTCTTTAAAAATATAACTGCTCTTAACAAATAACCTCGCGTAAACAGCAAAACGCAACAACAGTATTTTTAAAAAAACTATAAAATTTAAAAAAAAATTTGGTCCCAACCGAGATTCGACCCCGCAACTACTTATGCAGTAAAAAAGTAGCACGACCGAACACACCCGCATATCCATCTGTGCCACTACGATATTGTGGTTTACACAGATTTCAGCTGCATGCAGAGAGGTGCGCAAGTCATGTGAGGTAGGATCGGCAGGAAGGACAAGGAGCTAGACGCTAATGCAAACAGACTGTGCTAAAGAGGAGCTGGGTAATTCAGACATGCGTCGACTGTATGCTTCCGTCTAAGCCGTAAAAGGAATACCCGTCACAGCAATTTTCTTCTTGCGAGACATTAAACCAATTTTTTGATTCTTTTGGAAAACGATTTCTTGACATGAAAGAAAACGGAAGTACAAATTCTTCCGCCATCAGTTGGGTGGAAGGTGGAAAACCAAATTGTAGCTCACTTCCAGCTCTACAACCCTATAAATTAAAAAAAAAATGGTGTGGCCAGTTTTTGAGCTATATTTGTTTAAATTTCCAAAATTTTCAAATTATTTTTACTTCACAGTTTTCATGCATTTAAAAACTGTAGTACATAGTAATTTTCTGTCCCCTTGAGCTACTACAATACCAAATTTGATCCCGATCTGTCAGCTCGTTTTTAAGTAATAAAGCGTTAAAGTCACAAAATTTCAAAAAATCGTAGCAGCCGCCACTTTAAAACTCGAAAGTTCAGTAAAAAACATTCGCTTCGCCCTACTGCTAAATCCATTATCAATTTAAAAAAAATATTACAAAAAACAAGTGTAAATTCCTCTGCCGGTTTTAGATTTCTTTTAAAGCTTATTTTGTCAGTGAATCTTTTAAGTACCTCCCACATACAAAAAGTGATCAAAATCTAACCATCCATTCGAAAGTTATGAGGCGTACATACCCAAACACATATCCACCCACCCAGCGACTCACACACAGACACACATTTTTGAAAAACTTTTTTTTGATTCCTGGAGGCTTCAATACATTTATTTCCGTAAAAATCTCAAATTCGAAAAATTTATTAGTAAACCAACACTGCCAACAACTGAAGAGTAACTAAAATTTAAAAACAACTTTAATTATTTACACAAACACAAGTTTTGAAATTCTTATCAGTCATTTCTGTATTAACTAATTCCTATGCAAAGACTTTTTAATGATGTTTAAATCAGTTATGTTTGAATAATATGTCGGCCATCAATGAAACTGCGTAGATTTAGATTTAAATTATTTCTAAAATGTATGTGTCTGGATAAATTTTTTCAAAGTCGACTCGAGAAGAAAGTGTCCTTTTTCCCTTGTGTACTTTATTTCACTCACCTTCGGCTCGTAAAATAAACAGCATCTGCGGGAAAAAAGTATAACCTGTAGTCTGTACTGTATTTAAGTAACAAGAACGTTTGCTCCGAGTGCAGTGAGTCGTATGCAGTAAGGGCTCGATTTGCTAACGCGAGAACGTACTCAGCACTTTGCAAATAATTTATTAAATACGTTAGTTTGATCTAATCGAGATGAGCTAAACGGCATATTAAACACAATGCAATTTGTTCCTACATATTTTTGGCTTATGTCGATGATTTACGCATAATTAAGGTACATGTGAAAATTAAACTGCCGCAAAAACATATTCCGAGATATATGCAATAAAAGAATGACTCGTTCCATATAAGCCCGTGTATTTGAAACCAGTAAAAGTGTTGTAACTTCTAAATTATTCGGATTACTTTTATAACTGGCACATGTATATAAAGCTTATATTTTTCTATACTGCAATGCGCATAGTAAAAAATTTGGAAAATTTTGCCTTTTCCTCCCTAGGGGGTGAACGCACCCCTTTCCATCTTGACGAATGCATGGGGTTTATAACGGAGGTATATGTTACCATCTGGGACAGTCCATACATTTTTACCTTTCATGTCCAGTGAAGCGACTTTATCGCCTCCGATTCCTCTGCTTTAATTACATTTTTCTGCTGTTTTAACATCCTTGAACGTGTAGCGTAAAGCGTTAAACTATTTTTAAGCGTCATCAATCTCAGTCTTCATTCAATGAAGATATTTATTTCACTTACAAAACCGCTCTGGATTCATTTGAGCTACAACTAGTTGGTTAGAATACAAACAAATTTCATTATACAAAGTCACAATCAACTGTGCCGAACATGGAATTTCATTATTCATGTACCTGTTAAAAAGAACGTTTACACTGCCGCTCCATTCCTCTTTCAATTTGATACTTTGTATAACAAAAAAAAACACAACAAAAATTCGCAAAAAAAGGAAAACAACGACGTGTTATTTAAGTCTTTAATTGCAACTGCCCGGAGTTTTCCAGTCTGACGAAAGGCTTTTTTTAATTTCGGTTGCGCAACAACTGCCAGTAGCGGAAAATGCGAACGAAGGAAAAGTGCCTGAGGTTGTCATTTAGCAGAGTTAAAGCCACCGAAGAAGATCCACGGCTACACGAAAAAGCCCCAAGGCGAGCAATGTCTCATCCAAACCCCCACATCTCTCGACTCAACGCCGTACTGTCCCTGTTTGTATAATTCCAGTCGCAATTTGCTCCAAAAACCCCTAAATCACGTCTTGCATTTTGCGAGCTTCGAAAATTAATTTCATTTCGCGAGAGAAAATCCGTAACATAGGGCGATAATCCACATCTCAATTTTGCGTAACTTCCTAAGCTGTACGAGTTGTAATTGAAAACTGTCGAGAAATAATAAGTTTTTGTAAATAAATTGCAATTGCGGTTGATCACGCATTTTACAAATTAGGAGAGAAAAAAATGACATTTTAAAGTGCCGGATTTCTTTTTATCGGATTAAAATAATTACTCGTCCCGAGCAATTAGTTCTATTGCCCAGTAATCACGGAAAGGACAAAAGGGTGGAGTTGGTCGATTACATTACAGTGTAAGGGCAATCAACGCAAAATCGGATTTCGAGGGTTCGTGTTATCACCCGCCCACGTCTCGTGAGGATAAAACTATCAGAAAACCCAACTTTTCAAGATGTTTTCCCAACCATTAGATGATAATGTTATTGACTACTAAAATTTCAGCTTCGAAATTGGAAAAAAGAACAACACAAACCTACACAATATTACTACAGTATTTACATTGTTATTTATCTGATTTTTACGTATACGCAGTATACAAATATTCATTGTTTTGCTCGTTATAAAAAATTCTTTTATTTCCTCGTATGGCGATGAATGTCGAATTTTGTACTGTCTATCCAAGTGGCGGCTCGTAAAAACGGTAACGTGGGCGACGCCCTCCCTAGCAATCATTACATTTACATACAACATATTCCCCTTTTCGAAAACGTATAATATCGTTGAAGTTTTACTACTAAAGGAGAGCGATGTTCTTATAAAATATTGCGAGATGGCACAGTTATACGATATACGTGTCTCAGACTGGCACCGTTGTTTTTTAAACAGAATGAAGGCAATTAAACAAACGAGGTAAACCATACAAAATGATCCCGGGCAAGTTCCCATGTACTGTAAGCTAGGTTAAATATTTAATAGTGATTATTTTCTAATTATACTTGCAAAAGTACTAAACCTGTTTAATCTTTGTAGTATAAATTGCTCAACTTAATTTAATCACGCTGAAAGGAGATAAGATTCAATACTTTATCTTAATAAATTATCAGAGCAGAGAACATAAAAATGTCTGTTTAATATGCTGAAGAAGTACATACATTTAGAAGAATTTTAACAATACAAAACCATATTAAAAAAATGCACAGACACAAATATTTATTTTAAATATACATACAAAATACAGAATATAGGGTAGTACATATATGAGTATATATTAATTATTCATCGACTGAATATTCCTATTTCAAACTAGTAAATATTTGTGTTAATGTAATCATAACTTAAATAACTTGTTAGTCTATGACCTAATATTTGAGTGCGCCGCATATGCAAGGATTGCTCTTACAAGGGAGGTTTGAAACAAATTGCAATTATAAATTCAAATAGCTGATGCAGTGTAATTTGTCAGACAAAGCATTTGTTGTATTTCTTGACGGCCGAGGCAACATGTCCACGTTCTTGGTTTTCCATCACTATAGGTGTAATTGTGCGATTGTAGCTTATTACTGCTGTTTGGCTGTGTTTGTTATCGTATAAATAAACCTTGCCACGGGTTTTCAAGGTCATAGATAATTACCGTTTGTACTTTTATTTTGTTCGGTTGTTATGCATTTGGTAAATAATATTTTGAGTTTGAAAAATAATTTGCAACAGTTTAGTCATGAGGCGATGCGTGAAATAAAAGAAATAGGGCCCAATATCATTCTCACTTACAAATTAATCTGTGTGATAATAGAAATAACGAAAAAAATATGTGCAAAATGTTACCACAAAATATTTATATTTATAGTGTAACAAAGTTTCCTGAAACAACAAGATTTTAATAATTCGTGAGGAATTATATTGTTGTGGTTCCGAGACGAGGCGTTCGTGGCGCTGGAAGTGGACAATTTTAACGTGGAGTGCTCGTCGAAGAAGTCATGTGGGGGAAACGGAACTCCCACAATAACTCCTTCCATAGCATCCCTACCACCTTCAGTGGATATAAAACCGGAGCACCAGCTCAAAATATTAGAATTCATTCCTGCCTTTCAAAGAATCCAGACCTGCCTTTCTTAGAAACCAGAATCCCGTTAAAACTTTTAGTTTCCTGTTCAATTTATATAACAGTTTAACTGTTAGTAAATTTTTATTTCAAGTCAAGACTGAACTTAGAGTTTTAAAAATTAGGCTGGAGTTTGATTTAAACTTAAAGTTACTTTTAGTTTAAATTAAATACAAACAGTAATTTAATGGAATGTTTGATTCTCCTAGGAAGTAGATATCTTCCATGAGAACTCGACATTTATTGAATTACATCAAAACATTAGTGGAGGTCAATGTTCTTTTAGTGAGTTTGACGAGCTTCTAATGGAAATAAGACCGTATTCACTAAGAATTAATGCATCTAATCTCAAAACTGGGGTGCCCTATTGAGATTGATTCGTTATATTCAATTAGAAAGTCACCAGTTAAGTTTATTAAATTAAACTAAAATTATTCGTCAAGTTTCATTAACTTTAATAAAGTAAAGTTACCCGTTGGGTTTATTATTTTAAACCTATCCATGAATTTGAGTTATAACCTGAACCTGTAAATAATTCCCCGTACCGTCAAACCCGGCAATTTATTTATCCAGTACCGATCAATTAAATAAATCCACAAGCACTTACCTGACGAATTCACAATTATCCGTTTATTTCCAGTTAGAACCGTAACCAGAGGGTTGGTGACCAGTGGAACACTACACCATACACTATTTAATTTAATTTCAGACTTTATCTGCAAGATTGAGTGAATGTGGAGTGTGCACAAGACATTAATTATTTTCACAGAAACATTGAAGCCGAGAAACGCCATTTTGATTGTGACGTCGCATCGACCAAACATATCGACCGACACACATTGAATACCAGAGATTCTGCGCAACCAGTCCTGTCTGTCAGCCGTGAATTCGACGCAGAATTCGATTCGACGAAATAAGATCCGTTCAAGGAAGCAGAACCGAAGTCGACAAGCTCCGAAGAAAATTTAATTGTTTCACATTTAATTATATTTAACTTTATTATACATAAAATTATTAATTTTACAATTTTTCCGATACATACGATAATTTATTCTTGTATTGTAATCGCATTGAATAAATATTATAAATAATTTGATTTACAGTTCGATCTTATTATTTCTTTGAACTCTGGCTCTAAGCTACCTGGGAAGAGCTGGTGAAGGTTTACAATAGGTGCAAAGTGTGCTTTATTTTATGTTATTTATCCCTTGTGGTGTGTCAATGTTTTCCTGTAAAGCGACTGGTGTTAAATACTTAAAATGTTTAAATAGGAAGGTGAAAACGTCATTGAGAACATTGACAATTTAAATAACGTTTTATGAATCGGAAAGAATCAGATATGAATTGCATTTATAGAATTGACAATTATTAAGTAAACTGTTTTGTTTTAAATTTGTGTCGCCCTTGCATAATAAAAGTTCATGAGTCTATTCACGAACTATTAAAAACAAACTTTATTGTTATCCAAAAATAATTGCCTGAAGCGTTCAAAGTTGCAGAAAAGCCTTAGAAGAATCGCAATTGATTCAGAACGGTTTAAGTTAGAGCAATCAAAACTGTCAAAAGTTGTTACAGCTATTTTTGAAATAATTTGATGCAATATGGAAAAACTTCGTAACTGGGAGTGTAGTTTAGCGATTGTGCACCCCCTTATCAACCCCGGAATTTTTTTCTCTTTGGAAAAATTAAACCAATATTTAAACCATTAGTAGCACGCTCAATTTTTTTCATATGTATCAATTTATCTCTACAGTATGTCTAAAAACACTTTCCAAATTTGATCGTTCTAACTTAAACCGTTCTGAAGTCATTGCGATTCTTCTGTTTCTCTTTCGCAGCTTTGACGGGCTGCATGTCTTCGCGAAAGCATTTTTGAATAATAACATCATGATTTCGCCCAAGAGTGCACAGCACAGTTTTTTACTGTATTAAACAGACACCCTGTATAAAACCTAGCCACTGCCACACGTCTAATTATAACGTGCATAGCTATTCAAAAGCAATAATGATGCAAATGTGTTTCATGACATGAAAGTGTTCCATTTGACACATACTAATGTAAATAGGTAATATTACCATTCATGATTCTGATTAGCTTCTGATATCAGTTATCATTCGATGAAATTAACGGAAGCTTGCAGGAACAACAACAAGCAAACTAGTTGTAATCAAAGCCTATTGATAGGTTCAGTGACGATGGTTTACGCCTGAATAGCTAGCAACCTGTGGCCCATGGCTATATCTGCTTTTCCAATATTTATATTGCTATACAGTTTGCAAAATAGACTTGCTTTTTAAGATATTGCAACAGAATGACTTTCACCAGGGAAACAGACAGACATAAGAAAAAATACCACGTAGTAACAGATTAAATATCGACTTTTACGTACGTGCTTTTAAAGCAATAACTTAGAAACATATTTACTTACTTCAATCCCTTGCTGTGTGCTTTTCTACATCAGGCAGGAAGTATGAGCACGCGACAGTATTAATCTGCAACAAGAAATTCATCGTTCATACTACAATAATATATGCCTCTAACCTAAGCGATTTCGTAAAATTATCATAAACAAACTATAAATTTGTGTTTAAACCAAAAACTTTTTATTTGTGTTGCAATAACTTAATACTTCGCCTAACTCATTGCATAATTAAAACGCAATGGCTTGTATGCACAGAAGCACGTCTAAAATGACCGATAAAACAATAAAATACAAAGCAAACACCTCTGGAATTCACGTCGTACATTTAGATAGGTTTAATAACTGTACGACCCTACTAATTTCGTTTCCGTGAGGAATAGGGTCTCTAATAGCGGAAATTTCTGGAAGCAGCCTCAACTTTAACATTTCACTTAAATGGCCCACATTTGCGAAAATTTACCTAACAGGTTTCAGGGGAAAACTAAGGGTCGCAGCTATGAGATAACCCAATCACTGCTTTTCCATAGTCGGTGATATTGCCAGACGTTGAATAACGATGCGAGCTGGAAGCTCGTGACTTTGGTACCGGTTTTTAAACGTGAGGATGCCCCAAGCAGAATAGGTCGTGATTGCGAGTCAGATTCCATTGAGAGCGGCTGTGGTATGAATTTTAATGGTTTATATTGAAGCTTTGTCTACTAAAAAGCAGGGCTCGAGGTAAAAAATTATTTTTATTGTATGTCGATTTCAAGGTTTTTATAAATGGATCGTGAACAAAATAGCAATGATCTCAAATACTCCTTTAACCCTTAGTGGGAAAGTTGTTTGATACCGCTTTTAAAATATATTTGTTCAAAATAATACTTCTGAACTCACGCTATTAAGTCCTGCTTAAATTAATAATTAAATTTTACGAGAACAACTTGTGTACACACTTTATAAATAAAGACGAAATGAGCATTAAATATTGAAAAACTTAAACGCTCTAATTTTAAATCGATAAACACCGTTTAAGTTTTTATTCAATATTTTTGACGTCCATAAATAATATTTGATATCAATAATCGGTTGTTTAACGTCAAAAAATCATTTCCAGACGTCTAAAATTTAATTTTGTAACGTCAAAAATTGATTTTTGAACGTCTAAAAATAATTCTTTTGATTTAGGGATTTCAAAAACTATGTAATTATTAATAATATAATTTTATGACGAAAATAAATAATTTTTCGACACCAAAAAATCACTTGTTCTCGCCTGAAAATCGCTTACAAAATTTTAAATTAAATAATAAATGCTCTTCTTTAATCAGTACTAATTATTTTTAGAAGTCAATAAATTATTTTTGACGTCAAAAATGTATTTATGACGTCAAAACATCAATTGCTGCCATCTAACGCCGCAGCTGGCGTGGTAGCGAATTCTTAGTCGGTCGTCACACCAAATCATATGCCCGGATTTTTATCCAGTTGTCACAAGAGTTCGCTTATACTTAGTTTACTTACACCACAGACAGTACATATGCTAAAGTACCGGCACTATTTAAAAGTTACGTCAGCCATATTGAATCCTCAAACACAGTTGCATTGAAAGTGTATGCAAGAACGTGACCTAGCAGTCTAACTTATCTATGGACTTTGAGTTTATACAAGGTTTATATCAAAGAATGTTTATACAGGTCCCATCCCAAAGACTGTTTTATGATGTAATTTTATGATTAACGAATCTCCCATTCGCCCTAGTGCACATGCCACTGAATGATCAGATGCAAAGAAATATTAGAGATATCGGGATGCAGCATCTACTATCGAATAGGCGCGGCTGTTCCTGTAGTTCAGTGTTACAAGATCTGGCGAAAAATTACCAGATCTAATGATTTTGGGAAAACTTTTACAAAAACGCAAATCATTCCAAAAAAAAATTTAAAAATCTACTTTTTACAATTTAATAATAAAAATTGAAAGTATGTGTTCATCATAAACCAATAATTCAATTATTTTAAAATTGCCAACCGTTTCGACTACTGGTGTGGGAACCACAGCAGCGAGTCATTTACAAATAGGCGCAATAAAGGCTAGCTGAGAGCCTACAAAGCCATTAGTGGTGGATTAATTACAGCACAAGCGCACAAGGCGCTCACATGAGCCGTGCAGGGGCCTCAAAATAAGTAAAAAAAAACAATTTTTCACTTTCAAAATTGTTATTGTTAGTTACTTGAAAGAAACCATAATTTACTGTTTGTACCGAGTAGCTGCATACGTCTACGGTCTACGCAAACAATAGAGCATGCGCTTTGCCTAGTACAGTGTTGAAGATCGGTCAGGGCTCGCTACGCTTATAATGCAGTGGTGAGGCAATACAGTGCTGCAAACCATCAGTCTATTTGTCCATTTTAAATTTTTAGTAGTTAAGTAGGCCCCTCGCGCAAGACATTTGCGCCTGAGGTTACAATGACCTTAATCCAGGATTATTTTCATGCTGTTACAATTCGGTTACTCCCCCAAATAATAACCCGCCGGAAGCATTACAACAGCCATGAAAAAATTTGGGGAAATAGTAATTTTTAAATCTGATAGGTAAAATTTTAATTTTTGATTTGGCAACACCGCTATAGTTTTTATTTGTATATCAGTCAGCCGCAATCAGGTGCAGCGTGCAGGATAGGTTATATGACACCAAACAAGTTTTTATTTATTTTATATATAGTTTGCAGGTTTGCAGCGAAGAAGATGGAAATTTTCGTGAACCAACGCGCACGCACACGCACATTTGATAAAGATGGCGAGCTTATTTTTTGAAGTAAAGACGTTTTAGTTTATTTAATCTTAATTTTAAAATATTTTTCCATTTTCTATTGCCTACCCAAACTTTAAACCCACGGAACGCCACTGGCTGGGTTAGCTGGGTGTAAAGCCACTTAAAGGCAAAATCATCTCGAACAATAAGACAACCTGTTTGTTACAGACGAAAACATTTATTGCCGCAATTAAATTGATATCATTTAATGTCATTAGCATAACCATAGATCATATCAGCCAACTGCATGCGAGTAATCAAAATATTATTGACCACCTGCTGCACACATTTCAGAAATTCAGGATGATGATACAATATAGAACATATATTCCTGCTGCGTCTTTTATACTCCGCTGAGTATTAAGAGGTCCATTTTCCCAGGCGGCCGCTATGAGGCGGACTGTGTCTCTAATTCCCCTGTTTATGTTTCAAGCCTTATCCTTAATTGTTATGTTTACTGCCTTTCTGCTTGTATTTACCCTTATGGCACACGAACGTTAGCGAAACCCGGAAGTTGTATAGACTTCAGGGTTTTTAGATTAGGATTTTATTAAAGTTATTTTTACAGTGTTTAAAATTAAACCCTTTTATGACATGCTAAAAACAATATGAGAAGGGTTAACTGTACGAACGCACTGAAATTACCGACTGTGATGCCCTAAAACTTTGTATAATTTATTATTATGAAGAATTTCCATTCAAAGTAGTCAAAGATTTTTATCAAGTTTTTCCCCCACATCACAAAGACGTTTTCAGACTAACAATAAATAACCAAAAAAAAAACGATTTTAAAGACTTAAAGCGAGAGTTTGGCTTATAGCGTGCGGACAGGTCATTAATCTCCGGAAGAACATAATCCTTCTGGCAAAAACTCAAATTTGTAGGGCAATTTCAGTGGAGTTAGTTTCAAGCCTAAGACATTTCCAGTTAGGTGGCTGCGAGTGGCCAATCCGCGAGGTAAACACGCCGCTTCCAACTAGTACACCACAAAACACAAATTCCGTAAATAAGGGACCCATTAAACACTTAAACAAACATATCCGCGGTGCCAAATATTTACCCTGGAGCTTTACAGGTCGCCCCAGAGAACACCGGCTTCCCTGGCAAAAGACACACAAAAACCAATTCGAACGGCAACAGTCGCCGCGGGAATGAATGTCGTGGATCATCAAAAAAACTTATTGGTCGTTCCGAAATGCTCGAGTTCTTAACATGGAGTCGACGACCGCCAACATGTGCCCGTCAAAGTAATAATAACCCGTGTGTTCGATTACACACTCATCCTTTCGGTTCGAATTACTCGCCTGCTAGATATTATTTGATTATTGAAAGAAAAATGCTAATCATTGTATAATGTATAAGGAAGTGAAACGAACCACACACAGAACTAGAATCACTTGCGTTTCAATTTTATTTTATGTTAATTATTTTATTAGAATAACTTTTAGTTTTTGCATCAGTGTAGCAAGCGTGATAATCTATTTAAATAATTTATTACTGTCTTTATGAGATTTCTATGCAACAAGAAAGAAACAAAAGTGACTGCGTGACCACATAACTTCAAACAAAGTAGGGTATGGTAAACAACAGCCAACAACAAGAGGTCGCGTGTCTTTTGCATTTAATTCATTAATCAAAAAGAAGTACATACTTCCTTTTCCTTCTACTTCCGTGCAGGGGAAATGTTTTAAGATTTAAATTTACTTATTCCCTTCATGTGGTAACTTTTAGTCTTTTTTATAACTATTCAATTCACCGGTCATCTGTCAAAAATTGACCAATGAAAATCCAGAATTTGACTGTTTCTTGGACAATAAAAAAATGGAGAGTGGATATACCTTCCTGGAGGATATTCAAGTGAGTATTTTAAACAAATTAAGTTTTTTTTAGAAATAATTAAATTTTCTTACAAACAACAATAATTATAACTTATTTGGAATAAACATTTATAAGTACAATTAGAAATATTAATACAATCTGTAGCAATCCTTGTGCAGTTTTTTCGGAAGTTGTCAAATCGCTTGATAGATCAATATTGTCAACATTACTGACCGATGTCGAAGCCGTACTTGTTGAGGTGATGTCGCATTTGATTAATAATTGAATGGTGGTGCTCCTCATCAAGCTACAAGTGCGATTTCATGGAATTGATATTCTGGTGCCTTGTTATTTTCATGAGCTACTGCTCTCCGACCCCAGCTTTTGCCAAAGCACTCACTCACAGCTGTAGAGAGCGTATCAATGATTTGATATCTTTCTTCGTTTTACATCCAAACCAGTCTCTTCTGCTGAAGATTTCACCCACTTACTTATTTCATTTATCTCAACTGGGCTGTTCTTGCACCAAACACCATCCTCAACCTTATCCCAAAACGGACTCGGTGTTAAAAACATTCGCTCTGTTTTCACGTTTTTTCCTCTCTTGGATTTAAGTAGGTAACACAATCTAAATAAAAGAAAAGTGTTTATGACCAGTTATACTATCATTTTGATATTTGAAATAACTTACCTAACAGAGCACAGATCTATGTTGTCTTTATTTTCTATTAGCCACTTGCTGTCGGTCAATGACTTAGCCCCCCCCCCCCCCGCGCCGTTTAGCAAATACAAAATTATATTCTATTAGGCCAGTTGGAATCCCCCTGTTATCGAGTTCCTGTCTGAAGTAGGTGAAACAGTTGCTGCCGCTATTAACACAAATTCTTCTGGTTTCGGTGAGTGCCACCGCTGGGCCGCTGGCTGCTGGTCCTTTTTTCAGGACATGCTTGCTTGCAGTTTCTTTTTCTTGTAACATCCCTGGCGTCCCGTGCTGACCTAAATATCAGATCACTGAACAGGTTTACTTTGATACTCTACTTGTTGAGAAACATTTCTTGAACTACCTTAGCCGCTGTGTTCCACATATGCTCAAGGACGCCCTTCCTTGTAGTCCAAACCGTCTTTTATTTCAGACTGCATGCCCAACTCTTTAAGATCACGTTTAACTTTTCAGGAGAAGTAGATTCATCCAGTTTGTAGCCTTTTTCATACTGAGTCCCTGGATTTTCTCGTAATCCACGATACATTTTCGCAAATCTCAGTCTCTCAGTCTCAGTCTCTTTTTCGTTTAATTCCCATATCACAAATCGCTTTTTTTCTCACAGAAACGAACAAAAAATCACTTTCGCGGTTGAATAAATCCTTGAAAATTGATAACTAAATCAATGTTTGTTTTCTGTTACTATAGAAATTGCGTGACTCGTTACTGGATTTATCGAAAAATAATTTGAAAAAATTATTAGGTTTATTGAATAGTCCCTCGCTTGGGATTAGGACTCGTTCTGTCGCAGTCGTCCTAATCGTATCCAAGCGCAATGGAAATTCGTGATACAGACACAAAAATAGTCGACATACCTTTGACTACTCATTGTATTAAGTGAATATTTGTTTAGTAATGACATCTTCGTATATCGATTGGTGTAGCATGAGTGACTACTGTTGATTTGCGCAACTGTTGTGCGTTGATAAGTTGATGTTATTGTTGTTATGTTAATATTATTGTTCTTCATGTTTACTGTCGTTGTTGAGAATTGATTAAGATGCTTGCAACAACTAGTTATGTACTTGGGATTTAGTAACTACGCGTAGTTATTGACATTCCTTGACCCGGTAAATTGAAAGAGTATTAACGGGTCGCCTCAGAACATATGTTTTGGGGTGGCTAAAGTCCCCATTAGATACCTTGTGCATCATGTATGATCAGACCCCCGAATGGTGAACGCAATGACATAGATTAAAAACTCCATTGATCGGAAGGCGGAGAGGGGGGAGAGAGACAGCGAAAGAGGGAGGTGAAAGAGAGAGGAATAGAGCGGTATAACCGAAGCAAAATTCGCTGTTAAAACGACCACGGCCCCCTCAACGCTGATTGGCCGTGAGCAGGGAGGTAGGTTGCTACCATTGTTGATTTCTTTCTTATGAACGGCATATTAATTTTGTTTTATAGTTAAATAAAATTTTTTTTATTATAATATCAATGGTGTACCCCATTCCATTATGTTGAAGTTTTCAGCATTTTATTACAGAAAATACAAAACCACGCCATTTATTTTATTTAAAAGAAATGTATACTGGCCTGCGGACTGAACATTATTGTGGAAATAAAACAAAATACTACAGCAGATAAGTTATTTTTTACAAAACAAATTAATGACCAAGTTTGTAACATACACAGATTACAATTATTCTGTAATTAACGACAGACAGTGCAAGTTGTGTATCAATCTCAGACATGCGTTTTTTAGCCGCCCTCTCCACTAAGTTTTTAAATCTGTATTTCCAAAAACTCGTAATAGCTCCCATTTCGAGCACAGACAGTTAGAAGAAAAAACCACTTCGTTTTCAAAAACGAGTTGGAAGGTAGGAATTAAACTTTTGTGTGATAATACTCCTTTTAATACATATATAAGGTATATGAATTATTAAACTATCTAAAACACTGTTCTGTAATTACCAAGATTTTTTTATGCAAAATGAAAACATTAAAACATTAAAATTATCTGATTTGCGTTCTACTTTATCTTATTTTTTTATTCTATTTTCTGTTTGTCATTCAAATTTTACTATAAACAAAGAACTTTTCGCTGCGACATTACTTTCCCAGACTGTACATATTTTTTTCCGGTTTTTATTAATGAATCTAAAGATAAAGCTAATGAAAAATGTCCTTCCTCATTTATTAATCCTTTCCTAATTAAAACTTTGAAAAAGCTTTTCACTTTTTTGTTGACTGTCACTATTGTTTCCTGAAGCCTTTTTAAATGATTAGATGAATATAAATTACTTGAATATCTCTACAGCAGATAAGATAAAAATTGCAGTAATTTACGATTAAACTAATGGTATCAATTTTATATTATCATTATATCCTATCAATAATTTATGTAGTGGGTGTAGGCAGACTGCACGAGCCAATAACAATTCTATATTCGCCTTATTACCTCCGATATCGATTCGACTGTATTAAATAATGCAGGTAGTAATCCCATTTACAAAGTAATTACACGATTTTATCAAGTGAAAGATTGCAAACAGCAAGCGCTGTTCATAATTGCCTGGTAGGCGTTCTCCAACTTAATTTCGTGTAGTCTTACAATCGGGTTTCTTAGTTTTAGGAAATATGTTCTTGATGTGGGAGAAGGATTATCCGAAGTTTGGTAGCTGTTTCTCCGGAAATGCCCTTTAAATGACAAGAACAAGTTAATCAATCTATATAGGAACTTCTAACTAGATCTCATAGTTACCCATTAGTGTAGGAAATCCTCATACCAATAATCTTATTGTCTAAGCTACGTCAACTTTGCACTCACGCAACTAATTACTAGAAATGAGGATAATTTTGCCTCTTTGATAACTTTACAAAAAAAAAAAAAGGGATAACAGGACGCTGGTACTTTCCCATACTTTTAACGTTTTAAATATTCTCGCGTCAATAAATGACTGAATAACATGGTTTGAACAAAAATTTAAAAAAGAAAAAAAGGGTAACGCCTCACTGGTGATTGGAACTTGAGACAGCCTGTACAATACGATGTCGCATACCGTATAAGAATAGTAAGCTACAATAACTTCGGCCAAACCGCATGGGGGAACGGAAGTGTTTAGAGTATATAACGACTGGCGTTTGCGTTTTATAATAAACAATTAATCAATTTCATATTTCTCAAAAATTCCTACAGAGCGACAAAGCAAGATTTGGGAGATTAGTAAAAAATAAATTTGTAGTTCACTGCAAGCTCTATCGGATCACAAAGTTAAAAAAATGACGTGGGGCAGTTTTTGAAGAATAATTTTTGTAAATGTCCAAAATTTAAAAAAACTTCATTTTTAACAATTTTATATTACCAAAAATAGGTATTTTATCATTTTGCATCACCTGATTGTACTTATTAAGAGATATTAAATAATATGACAATTTTATATTGATGAAATTTTGTCGAGCATTTAAGTCAAAATTTTCAAAAATTCGTAGCAGTCTTAATATTGAAGATGCAGCATTCGGAAACAAACTTTTCTATAAACACAATCGACTTAATATCTATCTATATATTAAATCCGGGTTCCGTCCACCTGTCTTACCTTTTCGGTATGACAACCCTTCCCCCACGCGAAGCCAGAGTCCATTATATAAGGCGAATATTCGCATGTATTGCTGTGTATCCGGCCCACTACAGTTTTCCATGCAAATACAAAAATTGGGTTTACAGTATTTGTTTGTATTATTAGAACGTAACCTGGGGGCTGTCATTACAAAAATAAACAAAAATAATTTTAGCAAATAGCAATAAGCAATAAGAAAGTAATTTTTTAGTTTTGATAGCAGAACTGGGTATATACACACTTTTTAAGTTCGTTCCTTGAGAAATTAATAATTACATACATTAAAGATTTTCTAATAACGTTAAGTGCTTACAAATAAATATGTTTCCAAACGTATAAACGTGCATAAAAGCAACGAGTGATTGTTTGTAAATTATGTGAACCCCCTACGCTATATAGATTAACCACAGTTTTGTTTAGTATCCCCTAATGATATGTAACCACCAATTTCACCTTCTATATGACACTTAGTGGTTGCTTTTACGATTAATAACCGGAAATTATTCTTATGCCACTATAATCCACCCTCCAGCAATTTGTATAGGTCCATACTTCATAATTATGCTGTAATATGCTGTACTTCGTTGTAACAGAAAATTAGAAATTTTCACCTTGCTTCCGCACTTTGAAAATATATATAAAGTATACTTTAATAACACCCATTGCAATGTTGCAATTAGGTTAAACTTTCTCATACTTAACTAAAATTAGTTCGTTTTAATAGCGAGAGTTGAAAAAATGTGTAATGATTAGAAAAAGAAAGTTTTAATTGGAATATTGAAAGCGTGTGAAAAAATCGTTTCCATAAAAACTGATGAAAATGAAATATTATAAATAAATAAAGATTCAAATAAAATAGAACAGAATTGAAATTACGAAATATGATGCACAGTAAAAATACCCCAAAAACAATAATTTAAAAATAATTAACTTTTTAAAAAAAACGACTTCAAATAAAAACACAAAGTAACATAAGTTAACTAAAAAGCAAAAAATAATTTTTTTTCTATAGCAACTGTTAAAACGTGCTATTATTAACTAAAATTAGAGGGAAAAGTAGCACTTTAGCATCAAGGGTAGATAAAGTAGTACTTTAACAGCAAGGATAGATAAAGTATTTTATTTTTTTTCTACATTAAATACACTAAATAGCAACCAAAAAGTTATTAAAGCCACCTACTCATTTTTTCGTGAAACTGTTTTTTTCCTGACACTTTTAAATTAAATTTATCATTGATTTTTCTTCATTTATTGGTCTTCTTTAACAATTGCTATAGAAAAAAATGTTGTATTCCACACGACGATAAAATTTCATTATATCTTCTCGATGCTTATTAGCGTCTCGGCTGACGCCTCGACGCTAAAATCGCTCTCGAAGATAAAGTGCAATTTTATCATCTTGTACAATAAATAACTATTCTTGTACAACAATTTAATACTTATTTGTTGTTCCGTTTAATGTAGGTAATTAAGAAATTATTGTTTATTATATAATTACTAATTGTTTTATAATTTTGAAGTCGGTGCCAAGTAAAACATAAAAATTCCAATCTAATTTGTTATTGTAGCAAACATAATTTTTATGTTTTACTTGACACCGACTTCAAAATTATAAAACAATTAATAATTATATAATAAACAACAATTTCTTAATTACATTAAACGGAACAACAAATAGGTAAGTATTCAATTGTTGTATAAAAAACATTTATTTTTTGCTTTTTAGTTAACTTATGTTACTTTTGTGTTTTTATTTGAAGTCGGTTTTTTTTAAAGTTAATTATTTTACAATTTTAAGTGATGGTTAGACCTAGTAAGGATGCTTCTCGAATGAGGAAACGACGGCTAGTTGAAACGGAAGATGAAAGACGGAAACGCTTAGAAAAAAAATAGATTTTGAGGAGTTCCCTGATGTATCATGAAGTTCAAGATCCAATACCAATGAAATTAAAATGGGACCACCTTGGAACTATACTGAACCCAACGCAAAAATAATCATTAAAATCGGTTCATAAACAAAGAAGTTATACCCGAACATACATACAAAATATACACTGTGTCCATAAAGTAACCCCCCCGCCCCCAACTAACTTTTGAACGACTTGATATTTTTCTATAAAATTTGGTGTGCTGTAATGGGAAATTAAATACTATTTTTTAGACTATATTAAAATTTTGTATCATCCAAAATGGTGACTGGGCGCCATTTTGAATTTTTTTTTTAAATAGAAAGGGGGGTCGAGTGGTACCTCATTGGAAAAGACTTTTAGTTCTGCGTCTGATCCTAGAGTTTCAAAGAAAAATATTTAGCCATAACAAAATGACAATGTTTGAAGATAAAGAAGTCTATTAAAAAAAAACTAAGAATTAAAGCAAAAAATAATTAAATTAAGTGTTCGAAATGTTTACAATTCACTTCTTGGCACATAAAAAGTCGGTTATGAAATTCCTGCCTTACATTTTCATAAGTTTCTGGAGTGATAATTCTGCAAACTTCTGTAATGCGTCGCTCCAGTTCTTCAATTGTTTCTGGACTGTTTCTGTCACCGTCTTGTTGGAACATAACGTTTTCAATATTATTTCAAGCCACCTGAGATATTTCACAGAAAATGAAAAAATGGACTACTGGATAAGAAAATCAAAACAATTTTGAACTGAGTGAGTCCATTGGTTGACAATCCGCCATTTTGTTATGGCTCAATATTTTTCTTTGAAATTCTAGGATCAAACGTAGAACTAAAAGACCTTTTAAATGAGGTGTCACTCGACCCCTTTTTCTATTTAAAAAAAATTTCAAAATGGCGCCCAGTCGCTATTTTGGATGATGCAACATTTTAATATGGTCTGAAAAATAGTATTTAATTTCCCATTACAGCACACCAAATTTTGTAGAAAAATATCAAGTCGTTCAAAAGTTAGTTGGGGGGGGGGGGTTACTTTATGAACACAGTGTATATATACAGACGAATTGAGAACCTCCTCATTTTTTTGAAGTCGGTTAAAAAAGTAAATAAAAGATAAGAAACAAATAAATGTAAAAAAAATAACTCACATCTAGTACATAAGCATAAAGCTTTAGGTCAATTTGGTTGTCAGATTTAAAAGCTGCCAATTTATTTGCTTTAGCGTGTGGGAACAGCATTACATTAAATTAACCTTGGCGTACCTCAAAATAATCAATTTATATCCTAATTAGATAAAATTAATTAATTATTTGAAATTCTTTGTTTATCTAAAATTGTGCTGTTAAATCCTTACAGAACAAGTGTAACTTCTTTTAAATGACTTGGCAATAAAATTCTTATCTAAGGAAATAAATATGAGAAAGTGTGAAATAAATACCGAAAAATTCCAGACACGTACTATGAAATTAAAATTAACCCCCGAGTAAAAAAACACACAGCGTATAGATTTAGATAAAGCGTTTGTTTTTAATCTTGAAATTTAGAATAATTAAAAGGACCGGTTGGATTAACCATTTAAATGAAAAAAAAAAACACGAACGCTTAATAAAAACCTTCAACCAATGCATTCTTCAACTTGTTGATTGCTATCTGTAATATTTCTTCCTACAAAACTTAATTGGATTTCATTTCTTTATTTAGAAGTAGCATTTATTTCCAATTTAAAACATCAAAATAACTGTAGATGTTAAAAACTGTTGGTATTATTTAACATCTACAAGAAGCACACACTTGTTAACAGTACAAAAATTGTAATGCAAACCGTTTATGAAGTTCACGTTCGTGATGGGCGTTCAATAACGGCAACCCGACTAACGGGAGGTCACAACGTGAAATATTTTCCAACTATCGTGCACTGGAAACTGCCAAGCACAAATGCGAGTTTTACATGCACAATGCGCCGGAAACATACGCACTGTGGTTTATTTTTAAAAGTAAATTTATTCTTGAGCTACAAGGTTGCATAACATACTTTTAATTTAAATGTAGGTAATAAAACTAAATATTTAAAACTGCACAACGTGAACGCAAAAACAGAATTAAGCATATAATATTCTGTTGCAAGGTCATTATGTTACCATTTGATATGGAGCACGTTATTCTGAATTAGTTTCTTTTACAAACAAGCACATAAGTGTTAGATTGTTGGATATCTTTCTTTTTCAAAAATTCTATTCACTCGATAATTTAATTCCATGTTAGCATAAGCACGCCAAGGAAAAGGAAAAGTAGAAAATTAATCTGAGGTTGGTGATCTCACAAAATACAAATCCTACATATTTCAAGTAGTATTTAAAGTAGGACAACTGTATAGAGAAAAGTTCAATAATAGCATGATAAATTAGCGCAATGTTGGATGCTCAAGCAGTGGCACAACGGACAACGCATATGTGTTTATGAAACGGAAACGGGGAAGCGCACTAAATTTCCGTCGCATGTAAGCGTCGGTTCGGCGCTATAATTAAACTAATTATTAATACTCGGTAACATTGGCCTGTTACGCTGCATTACAGCAAATTTCACTTCAGTTATTAGGCTTTATTATTAATTAGATGCTTATAGTGGGAATTCAGGGGCTTTTAACTTCCTGCACAGCGAAGTACTGTACATGTTGAGCGCAACCGCCCATTACAGATTATCAAAATTCCCTAAATAGCTTTTCCGTGTACCCATTTTGCGTCTGGAAGTAAAACATATACTAGAAAATATACAAACTTTTCCATGAAGACTTGACATTTTTTAATAAGCAAACGAAAATAGCTAATGTGTATGTATGACTTCAACGCCCTTGGTGATTAAAATAACTACACTAGCGACTAATGTCTTTCATTCACGAATTTACTTTTCATAATCAGTATCATCCGCTCTACCATTTCCATATCTTACATATCGGCATCAAACTTACGTTCTGCATCCTTCACCTTTTTCTTCATGTGACCATTCAAGAAAACTTAAATTTACTTCACTATCCTCCATGTATCACAATGGCCGTGAGTAAATAGGCTGTTTAATCATAAAACCTAAATAAAACCCCATTCTAAATAAATGTCAAAATAAATATTCATGTACCACAAGGCTTCGCAATATGAATCAAATACATGTACAAAACAAAACAAATTATGCCTACGTAGGATTTGATTAGGTCTTTCTTTACACACCCACTGCCCACCACATCTTCTTATTAAATGGTACAAAAACAATTTCTGTGCACAGTTGATGCTTTCAATCATCAAGGCTCAGAAGTCCAACCATTTATTAAGCAGCAGCTATAAGTAATGACTAGATCGTCACGCAGTAAAAGTCAAATCAATATTGAAGCTTCCGAGCTGCAGTGGCGGCTCGTTAACATCTACTGCGGGAGGACGACAGGAATTTAAAACGTAAAAACCCTTTTAATTAACAGTTCTATAAATTAAATCCATGAGCCGTTTTGTTTGGACTTACAAATGCTTTCCATTTAAATATTGTAAATCTTTCACACTTGTCGTTGTCCTTCATATGAACATTTGAGAAGCAAGAGGAGGCATTTTTACTACTTTTTACCGAATAGAAACATCATTCGATTATGAAAATCATTCGATTATGCCCATCACTAGCATTATACGTTGCAAAAGTAGAGTTTGTTATACAGTCTGTCTATAAAGTAACCCCCACCCCCTAACTAGCTTACCACAATATTTGTTGTGCTTTAATGGAAAATTAAATACTATTTTTTCGCCAAAAATTAAATTTTGTATCATTCAAAATGGCGACTGGGCGCCATTAAAAAATTCTTTTTAATAGAAAGGGGATCGAGTGACACCTCATTTGAAAGGTCTTTTAATTCTGCGTCTGATCCTAGAGTTTCAAAAAAAATATTTAACCATAACAAAATGGCGGATTTTAAACAAATGGACTCACTCAATTCAAAATTGTTTTGATTTTCTTATCCAGGATCGAGTGACACCTCATTTGAAAGATCTGTTAGTTCTGCATCTGATCCTAGAGTTTCAAAGAAAAATATTCAGCCATAACTTTTCATTTTTGGCTTAAAAATAGTATTTAATTTCCCATTACAGTACACCAAATTTTGTAGAAAAATATCAAGTCGTTCAAAAGTTAATTGGGGGGGGGGGGGGGTTACTTTATAGACACAGTGTATGTAATTTTATCCACAACTTACATTTTATATAGGCATAATTCTACTATTGAGAGACGTCTTATGGTATTAATAAAACACATGGGTCTTATAATTAAGCCATAAGACACGTAACAAAATCAAACTATATTTAAACTTCCTGTTAACATTCACATTTATATTCACATTAAAAGAGAAAATATTGTCGGTTTTTACTCACATTCACATTGATATTATTAGTATTTATGTGGTTTAAACAGTTTAATTTATCATTATGACAATTTTGACAGTTTTGATTAGTGACAACTTGCTACTCTGATCTTCCATATAATTTAATTCGATGTTTCAAAATGATCAATGTCGATATTAGTGATCCACATAATTATACCTCTACAATATTGTAAGTTGTGGATAAAATTTTGTATTGCATTTGTGGATTACCTGCAAATAAAATTTAAACACTCGGCCTTGCGGCCTCGTGTCTAAACTTTTTCGCGAGTTTTATTTGGCTCATAATCCACTCATAGAATAAATAACTATTATTGGCTTTACGTGTTTTGCTGGGACAGCGTAGCCCATGTAGCCTCACTCACAAGCCAGTACTGCTGAAATGTGTTTATTGCATTAAAATGCCGCCATATTTATTTAAATAACTTGCGATTAATAACTATTATAATAAAAAAGTAGAAATTAGTTAAAAAATTCTAATCATTATTCCAAATGTATATATGAAATCTAGATCCCTTCTAGCTGTCTCACCTTTTACCGCCGCTAGGCCCCCATTACTAGAAGCCACATCTATACGCGTCAATTATATAGGGTGCATATTCGAATGCAAGGCGATCCAGTCGGCGAGTACAGTTTTCGACGCAGATAAGAAAATTGGGTTTATACTATTTCCATGTATAATTGTAATGCCATCCAATGCTACTTACTCCGCATTTCCAAATCAGATTCCTTGGAAAACACACATGCTCTCTAGCCCTTCCACCGGGATACACTTTTAATTACGACAAGACCGTTAACTGCTTATCTCAGTACAGTTCAGTAACGGAAACGACTACGTATGGAGATGTAGGGCAGAATAGCAAACAAAGTCGCGTGCGCCGATAATAAGATAATAAGAGAGTGTTTCAAATGAAAACCAAAATAAGCATATTATAGGAAAAAAATATGGGAATTATTTAAAAATATATAATATAAAGAAACATACTGTTTTCTACATATGCTCCTTTTAATTCCGACTAATAAAGAATCTGTTCTGTAGTGCCCCGAGAGACGATATTCATACTTGAGTCAAGTCAGGGGAACAAGGTGGATATTGCACAACTTTACTGTTGATGTGGTTAAAATTAAAAAAAAAACATTTAATAATAAAATTGTCCTGTCCTCTGCAAGAATAGTCAATTGCTGCCCAAAAACAAAGTCAACATAAGTTTATCACCTAGGGAAACGGTTTAAATGTCGGCGGTAACGAATACCGCCACTCTGTGTATCATAACTTTGATTTAGGTTGAAACTGGTGCACCCAACTTCATCCCCGGTCACTAACCTGTTCGAGAAAACCCTCCCTTATCTCCCATATTTAGCTTCAGCTTTACAGGCATTTAACTAGTTTCTCCTGCATCTCTGTAGTAGACTTGATGGAACCTATCGTGCATAGATAACTTTTGGAAATTCGAGTTCGATACATAGTAATTATGAGAACCAATTTTATAACTCTTATTTGTACAGCTCTAGTGTTCTTCTGTACTCAAAAACAAGTCTCTCTGCCTTCTTAACATTGTCATTGCCATTGCAATATTGAATTATTTATCTACGCACAGATGCAGTGATAAACAGCTGCTCCATTCCCATTATGTAAAGAATCTTTTTCTACTCATATATGTCCACGGCTTACTCTACATGAAAGTGATATTTTTTAACCCTAGAGATGAAAATATTTTCACATCTAGAGATAAAAATAAGAATGGCAAATTTAATGGAACGAATTTCAGTAATTTGCATTGTGACAGTTCGTTTTGAATTAAATTGAACTTGAAAGTTTTGAACTTGAAACTGCAATATCGTAGAAAAAATAGCATTTCCTACTCGAGATGAAATACGTTTTTTTTCGTTCGCGAACTTGCCCCACTCGCCGCTAACGTCGTTCGTGAACAACTGTCCGCTCACGAAAAAAACGGTATTTTCATCTCTTGTTGCAAAATATATTATTTTATAAAAAAAATAATTATAAGCGCATCACATTCTGCATTTAAAAATGTGACCACTGAACGCAATTCAAGGTTAATGCAGTTTATTAGCGCTTCTATGTCGTTAGAATATGACACAAAATAGCAAGCTATTTAGAACTTGCCCAGGTTCTAAGTTTAAGGTTAACTTGAAAGACATTTTCTCATCAAAGCAAACGTGAATGTTATGAACTGAAACTACTTTAGCTTTCAATTGAAATGCCCCCTTGCATTTTATATCTTTAAAAAATATTTTCGGCTCTGTCGCAAATACAAAAATTTAAATTATCACTGCGTCTTGCCAATTAATTTTCCGCAAACTATAGATAATACCTGTACTTCAAATATATTTAAAGAAAATATTTTGCTGTTAAATCTGTGCAAAATACGAGAAAACAAACGAAAAAGAAAACGAGGGACTACAAAAACATACGATTTTACCACGTTTTATGACAGTTCTTCAATTTTATGACATTTTTATGATACCGACTCGAATTTTCAAGAAATCGTAACGCCAACTTTGAGCGAAACCTTATTTTATATGTTTTAAAGGATCTACTTTAAATACCTTCATCTGGTTGCGATAAAAAAAAATGTAAAAGGACCAAGTATACTACTTCTACTTGACTTTGCTACTTTTAGTTAGTACTAAAAACTTTGTAGATCAACTTATCTCAGCTAAAATGAGAAACTACTAAATTCGATGGAATTATTAATAATTCATACCGCCCGTTCCAAAAAAACACAGGAGTTTGAAGCTCCTCTCTTATTTACTTTAATATTGTTTAATATTCTGAAATAGTATATTATACACCAAGGTAGAAAAGTCTACTATTATAGCCTGAGGGCTAAGGTTAGATGCAAGGCCCGAGGGCTATAAGACTTTTCTACCGAGGCGTATATACTTTTTTTTTCACTACTAGTGATATAAACCCTTATAATTGTCGAAAAATGACTATTTTAACTTAAATCTCTGTTTATTTCAAATTATAAAACAAATGACAGTTTTTTGTTTTGTTGGCATGACAGTTGTTTGAAAATTGTTAAATCATCATTGGTATTCAAAAACATTGTTTTTAAGAACTGGTTTCATCTAAAATACTGAAATTATTTCTCGTTTTTACTTTGTGTGGTTGTATTATAGGCGAAATTGATATTGACAGAGTTGTCATTTATTACGGCGCGAAAAACGTATATTCAAATACACCAAAGTTTTTAAAATTGAATTAATTTATTTAAACAACTATTTTATGCATAAAATACCATTAAATAGAATCTCTCCATTATATTAAATCGTGCTATAAAAACGTTCTCTTTAAAACTGTCACAGGATTATCAAAAAATATAAATTTGTTCATTATTTACCAGTGGTTAATAATGAAAAATTAGTTACCTATCAGTGAGCAAAGGTAGAGAAATTGAATTTCACAGCATTCTATTATGTGTCAAAATGCTACGCCATATTACCAGTAGTGAAAAAACAATTTTATTAACAAAAATAGAACTTTCTTTTGAAAATTATCTACTACGACAAATACCAATTTTGAAGCGTATTAAAATTTGAGGTTGTGAACTCTCACAGGTCACAGTTGCCACCATTTCATTTATAGAAACAAAAATGCAATGTAAAACTGTTGAGTTTGCCATTGATAGTTGCTGTCTTAAATTATACTTGAATAATAACTTTTGTATTACTTTATCTCATTAATAATGGAAAATAATGAAAATAATCGGGTAGGTATAATGCGAAATGCATGAAACTGATATGATGGTAGAAACTACAAATTCTACAAAACTTACTTTAGTTTAAAACATCAAAGGTAATTAGATCACAAATTTTAAATGTGAATGCAGTTTTTTGCAAGCTTTTCAACGATAAGCCGCTATTTAAAAAATTAAGACAACGTGGCTAGTGGTGAGGGAGGTTGATGTTGGAAAACAAAAAAAGTACCACATAAAGATGCAGGTAAATTTAAATCAATTTAAGTGAGAGCATTTTTCAAACAACCAACGCGCTATGAAAGGTTTTCAAGTACGTTTTTTATAATTTGTCGGAATTTACAAAAATAAAAATAAAGAGAAGTCGGAAAATTTTATAAAACCATACCATGATAGAGTATAGAACATGGTATGCTGTTACTAGGACCAATTTTCGCCAAGTGTAAAAACTTGTTAAGAAACCCCGTTTTTTAACAGTGCAAAGGCGCAGTAGGTGTACTTCTGTCAGTTTCTAATGGCAAGTGGAATGATAAAGAGATTAGGTGCTTCTAATTTGTCAACAAATTAGTGTTTAAAGTAAGTTTCGTTTACTTTATGTACTTTATTATGGAGTGGCTATGTAAAAAATTGCCCCAACTATAATAGTAAGACAAAAAGTAAGTATTAAATTAGAGATCCACTTAAATTATTTTTTTTTATTGAACATTACATTATTATGAGCATAGCTACACCCAATGTAAAAATATTTAACTTTCCCAGATGATTTTTATTTAGATTTTATCATCGTAACTAAATTATTATATTTATATGTTGAAAAAAACGATTAAAATGCACCTTCTGCAGACTTGCCGCCAATTAATTTTTAAAGTTGCCGTTGTTTTACACTTGATGACGTCACACAGTGGCTCTTAAACTGTGCGCTGTAGCATACCATACTTTATGCTATATCATGATTCCATACCATACCAAAAATACTGAAGCCTTCATTCATAAAAGCTTAGAACATCCTGAAAATTTGAAATACCATCACCTAATATTTTTCATTCGCCGGTATTTCTATTCAAACCTACGACCATGGACGCCCGCAAGTGGAAACATGTCCGGGCAGTAGCCCCCCCCCCCCCCGTGAATATTTGTTTTTTTTGTAAAATATTGTGATTTACAATGTTCTTATAAAAAAGAACGTAACAAGTTTTCTCTTTCTCTATTTTTACTTCTTCTTCATTTAACAAATCACGTAAACAGTGTAACATAAATTGCAATTACGGCTCTTATTTTTTATTATCGTTATACCCAAACAATTTTCTCTGCGGCAAAGTTTTTGACCCCCTCTGGCAAAATTCGCGCGGGCGCCCATGCCTACGACCTATTCTTTTTATCAAAGAAGAGGCCTTTAAATTGTCATGAATTTAAAATCTGTCAGTAGATGAAAGGGACAAAAACTCAACCGCAATAAAATGAACATAAAACTAAACGTTCCTTTTAGCGGCGCTTACTTAAACATGAAAATAAAATTGCAGCTGTACCTTATGTCTGTCAGGATAACAATTATCAACTCATAAATTGTGCCTGTTTGAATACACATACAATTGCACGTGCTCTTGAAAGTAGCAACCACTAAGTAATCTTACAAAAAAATAGGCATTCCTTTTTGTTCCATTTACATGTGCTTAAAAGTACAGAAGCCAATTTTTAGGGTAGCACACTTCCTGCACGCGCCTTTTGAATTTCATTATCATAAGTGTCAAAACAACACCCATCACTTAATTCATAACGTGAGTTTTCAAACACCTGGCTATATTGAAAATTTTTTTATTTAAAACCAAAGCTTTTTATGTAGGAAATGTTTTTTAAAACACAAAAATGAGTTACATGTGAATAACTGCGGTGTTTGCATGAAGTTTCCAACGGCTAAACCTTGTCCACATTAAATACATGAACACGTTACAGCAAAATGGTTTTCAGTGCATTAATAAACAAACCATATATAACTTCGATTTCAGTCAAAGGATTAATGTGCATATATTTAATCCTTTAAAAGCTATCTGGATAATGTTTCACAACATACTGATTCATTTTCAACATGTAACATTACTCCAGTTATGGATACCTTTTTTGAATTAATTATATTTAAGGTTGCCCAATACACTAAAATAAAAATAACGAAGAAACTGCTGCTACATTTCGCACAAATATTATTATTTAAAAATAAATTTTGTGCGTAATGTATACCAATAATTATAACCGCGGTTGACCTTAGTTATTCAGCTCATATATGCATCCAAGCTTTCCCCAAGTTAATATACACTCTCTCAGAGATTAAATAAAGCACAAATCCCGGACTAAATTTGCATAGAATAGCCGTTTAACAAGTAAACTCGTAATAATTATTTGCAATTTTTTTTAATTCGCATGTTTTTAATCACGAAAAACGCTATAAAATATGTTTTTTAATTATTTTAAATTTGCAATTTTGATAAAAGAACGTTTTAGCGTTAAATAGGCAAAACATCTATTTTCATCTCATTTTTCCATACTTTATAAACATTTCGCTATTTCTATAGTATCTAAAATACTCTAAAAATTAACGTGCTGATCTATGCGACTCGTTGTAGCACTCGCTTAGACTCGGACAGCCAATAAGAATACAAATGTAATTACAAGCGGAAATAAACTAAAACGCTTACGTAGTAAATAAAAAAGTTATTTTTATTGTACCAGAGTAGTTTACGCCATAATCGAAACATACGCAGTATCATAGAGAATTTAGTGATTCGTGCAATTATTTGTTACGTACATAATCTGCAGTACTCTACTCTAAACAGGAAATAATATACAATGTGTCCCAAGACTAGCCGAACATAGACAGCTAACACGAGGAAACTGAAAAGCTCGTAGAGTATCTTCCTAAACCGCTCCCGCCAATTTTAGACGTCATAACCTTGAAGAACGCATATTTTTGTATTAATCGGTAGAACTTTTGGTAAACTTCTGGTTTAATAACGGCGTAAGTTAATCATTTTACGAATGCAATAAACCAGTTCGGCTTATAACTGCGAAATTATGTGTTCCGCATGCATGTTTGCACGCTCGCGACACAATAACGGTACAGAAAGTGCAGCGGGTTTAGATCCCGCTCACCGCCAATTCTTTTTAATTTTTTTTTTAATTTCTAATTATCTGTTATAGATTATAAAAGCTAAATACTGATTTTGTAGTGTTTTTTATTACAAAAAATATATTTAAATTTAACTAAATCTTCACTGCGTCATCTTCGCATAATCAGGTACCTATTTGACAAATAAAGAACAAATAATCACAGCTATTTCACAACTGTTAAATCATAGATTATGGTGATCTACGATTTTAGACGTTTTTATATCAGCTGATTTGAAAAATTTCAGGTTATTTTACAGTTTCTCAATATGTTTCTCAAATGTTTATTGAACAGATATAAGTAATCACTTGGTAATGTTCACTAAATAATTTTACTTTTAATTAAACATTTAATTTAACTATGATTGAACAGTTGTGAAATAGCTAAATTATTATTCTAGTTTTTTAATTGTCAAATACTTTATTATGCAATGACGTATAAAGATGACTCAATGAAGATTTAATCAAATTTAATTATTTGTATAATATAACAATTTCTTTAACAACAAACAGTACAAAAATAATATTTAGCTCTCTACAACAGAGAACAGATAGTTAGATATATAAATATAATAGTAAAAAATTTTTGCAGTGAACGGGATTTGAACAGCGCACTTTTAGTACCGTTGTATTGTCACGAGCATGCAACGTCCGTTTGCTTAACTGCGCTATGTAGACATGCATGCGGGGAAGCATAATTTCAGATTTATACGCCGATCTTTTTCATTGCAATTGTAAACAAATAATTTAAGTTAATTAAACCGGAAACTTACCAAAATGTATACGGAGTAATATAGAAATGCCCGTTCTTCATCGTTATGGTGTCGAAAGTTGACGTGATCATTTCAGGGAGATACTATAGGAGATTTTCAGTTTCGCCATGTTATCTTCTTATGTTCGGCTAGTTTTGGGACACATTGCATAACCGTTCACGTGTTATTCAACAAGGCCGATGTAAACGTCAACAGTGAAACAGCATATTGTAATTCAATTTCTTGCTAAGATTTCTCATTAATGGAGGCGTCAAACCGACTGAAATTTTACTCAGCGCAGTTTTAAGAAAATATACTCAAGAGATCGCAAGTATTTGAAAGGGCTAATTGTTATTAAAATGGCCGATAAAATGTTCGTGATAATTTAGAAAGAAAAGGTGCTACTGCAACAAGAGCTATTTCTGCCGTTGAACGTGTTAAGGCGTTGATTATTGCAGATCGCCGGATAAGTGTGTTTAAAATAGAGAAGAAAACTAACAACATGTTTAATAACAGCAGGAATGACTCTTGTTGCAGTTGAATGCTTGTTGGATATCCGCATTTGTGGATTGTCAGGAACAGTCTGATGGCCATTTTTAAAATGGTTAGCCCACTTAATACTTGCAGCTGGTTGGGTGTGTGTTTTTAAAACTGTGAGCTAAATCTGCGCAAAATTTTAGCCGGTTTCAAGCCTTCATTAATGAGAAATCTTAGCGAGATATTGAATTACAATATGCTGTTTCACGGTACAGTTGGCATTTACATCCACCATGTTGAATAACAAGTGAACGATTTCCATGACGAGTATGTATTGTTTGCTACTCAGAGTAGAATATGTTCAGCATTGTGCATAACAAGAATTGCATAAGTCACTAAATTCACTATGTCACTGCGTATATTCCGGTTTTGTCGAACCACCACCATATTTGCAAAGGACGCAATTTTATAGTTGAACAAAAACATTTTTCAGCGTGTTTTTACTGAACTCGTAGGCCTTCAGAACGAGCCGAAGGCGAGTGCTGAATTAGCCTATTCGTTCAGTAAAGTACCACTTTCCATATTTGATACGTAAATAACAATTACCTTCCTCCAAGCATATTGTCATGAAAAAAATTATACCAATCTGCCAACGCGTTTTGGTATCAACGCCAAAATCTTCAGTAAGTTGTAGCGGCTGACATTCCTAAACTAATGCAATGATATGCGTGTGCATGTACTCAACAGAAAACAATTCCCTAAATGCCCGCAATGCACGCAATTACAAAATTATATTTTCTATGAGACTCTATTAACTTTCTCAGGGTCGTTATTTAACTTGTAAGACAAGTTATTAATAAATTAATTTGAAATAGAATAAACACAAAACAATATCAACGTTACAAAGAAAGGTTTTATTTAATAAATCAATTTCTAAATGAAGTTTTCGTTAAATCAAATAAATTTTACTAAATACTATCGTCCTTTTAAAAAAGAACACTTATCTTAATGTCTCCTTATAGAGATGTCCTTTACTCGAGCAAACGATGAATGTCCAACTTCTACTTCACTAGTCTGCAGGTTCCTCAAGGAACCACAAACACTCGCCTTTAATTTGAGTCCTCCTCTGGACTGCTTTTACGTTATTTTGAACTTGGTTTTACCACCATCACAACTGGAAAAACTTTCTGGATTGCTTTATACTTGTTACTCTTGTGGACTTTTCACAATTCGTTGATAATTAGTTGTATTTTCTTCTTTTATATTCACAATCACTTTTACATTACTTTTTAAACTCGTTTTTCCTCTTTATTTATCCAGAGGATATAAAATTCTCCGTCTTTGTTTACAAAGACGAGTCGTAACTAACTAAACAAATTTTTCATTCTTTTGTCTTCCTTCTTGATTCCCATTTTTTTGAACAAACAAATAAATCTCATGACAATGAGTATTCTTTTATACGTTTGTAACATTGACACTGACATCCATAATGACATTAATCGATGCACAAAACAAGTAAGTCTAAAACTTCTTATAAATTAAACCTTTTGAACAATTCTGAACTAAATTATAATTAAAATTAACATAAATAAAAATCGTATCAATCTGATTGTGTTTTTCTTTTCTTTTAGTGCAAACAAACTTCACAAATATGAAAATATAAATTATTAGAATATGTAACAAGAAATTATAGCAAAAAAAATACGCAACCCTGAGTTTAAAAGTTAGAAAATCAAAATGTTAAAGTTCTCACAAACCTCCAATCGCAAATTGAATTGCAGCAAGCATCCCAAAAATTGCCTTCCAGGAACTACAATACCCCAGTCAAAAACATACACCTCCAAATATCATAGCACTATAAAGTGCAAAAAAACAGCGTTCGATTTATCTCTTTATTAAGCTCTTGTATTTGCAAAATCTGCGTACGAAAAAGTGACAGCTTATTATGTGGAAAGACAACTTCCGTTTATACGTACGTATTACCCGATCGTTTTGTAGAACTTGATTTCCCGACGAATTTATCTCCAAATCGTACAATCGATATTTCCAACAATGACAGTTTTCAAATATGGAAATATGCAAGATTAAAAAACAAGGACAATTACTTTTCTCATAAAGACAATACTTTAAATGTACTGATATTTAGTGAGAAGTGAAAATCTCCGAAACATACAGGAAAACTCAATTTCATAACTGATTCTTTGGGTAGAAAATAAACTGGTGTAAAATTCAAACCACATAATTCACAACAACTCTATAAATGTACAATGTAATATATGAGGAATCTAACCCTCACAATGTAAGTATAAGTTAATAATTAAAACTCACAACCGAATCATGTATAGCAAAATCAATGCTGAGCTGATTAAAACTGTTATTAAAAAAAGAAAAACAATAACTCTACCTTAAGTAAATACAAATTTTCACACACTTTCCATACATATTTCGTATCTATAGCTGTAAAACCGAGTCCAAAGCAAACTCTCTGCTAAAGTTGAAAGCACAAAGACTTCTAAAGTTCAAAGAGCTTTCTGGCAAACACGCTTGAAGTCTATTTTCATAATATATATAGTAAGATTTGAATCTTTCTGCAAATAGTTGCTCCTTCTAGTGTTTTCCTTCGAGCGAAATTGTGATGTAGAATACTAAGAAAAGACAAAACATTTCATTGCTGACTATTAAATTGCTGTTATTTATTTTAGGTTTTGTTTATTCAAATCACTTTGCATTTTCTATAAGCAAATCGAATTTTAAATTAGTCAGTAAAATATATATTTATCAAAATATTTCGTGATTAACGTAGGTTTAAATCTGGAAAAAAAATTGTATAAACCCAAACCCAAATAGCAAGAGCTCAAGCTAAATTTTAATAATTCTGATTATTTCGAGCATCTTGCAACCACAATGAAAAATAAACTGTTACACCTTCATTATACTTAAATGTCTTACAATGGGCTATTATTTACTGGCAACTCATAACAATAAAATTTACCGCACATAAAATCGCCGAATAATTTCCCTAGCCGTACCGACGAACAACACCATCACTCATGCACACTCTAAATCTCAAAATCTCTATATAGAGAGCGAAACGCGAAAGCATTCCTTTTTCATCCTATCCTCTTTATAATCCACCCTAGCCTGAAACGTGGAAACTCTATTGCTCCCTTATACTTCAATAAAACACACATGTACCTACTGCCTGTCGCCTATATGATAATGTTGAACGACACATATGTGTGACGCCGTACATATGCAGATGAAAACATGGTGCTGCTGTGTATTAAAGGATTTAAAGGGATCGAAGCGGCCTCAAATACCGAAACCCGCATTTACTACAGGTACAAGCTTCCCCCAGGAACGTTTACATGCCTAATATTTAATCTCCGTGACAGTTGCGGTAGCAGTAATGTGTACAGGCATTTGTAATGTTTGCTCTTAATCTTCGGTATAAATACTACGTTTATTACGAGGTATTGTGCAGGAAATTCGGCTTGGTAAATTTAGATTTAGAGGATGAACCGAACAGGTTTATTAAAGTTCGCTAATTCTGGCCCATAAGACTGTTTAACCACCACAACTCGCAGATTCGAATGCTGGCCCACCGCTATATAAGCCGGAACGGCATACTTCTCTTCTTGCCGAAAATTATGTGCACATTGAGAAAAGGTAACGAAACAATAACAAAAACCACACCGAGAATAACGTGTAGGTGCATATTAAGAAGAAGGCTCGGTCTGACATTTTCATTTGGATTGCAAATACAACTGAGGGGATCGGTCTCTTACTGCGATTTTCTTGATTCCACCAGTAAAATATCGTTTCAGGTCGGCGTAAGAAAGGGATAATGTGAAAAGCGATTGAGAGACGCAAGAAATCCTACATCATGCGGTTACCTAGATACTGTTCTTGTTGAAAATAACGGACCGTTGGTTTTCCTTGCATACAAAAAATTTCTAATATACAAAGCTGCGATCTACCACAACTTGTAATTAATTACGCAAGGTTGCTTAACTGACAATAACAAAGTGGCCATACCTAATACCGGATGTAGAGTCATAATTTTAAGAAATATCCCGATACAAGTATGCTATATCGAATTATACCGGACTTTTATAATATTATTAAATTAAATTTAAATTTTTCCGATTTCGGAAAATGGAAAATTGCGTTTCCCCACTCACAACTCGATATATAAATTTTCTTTTAACATTTGTCAAGCCTTCAAGAGAACAAGTCAAAAACTATATTGCTTCTAAAAGACTGAACGACTCTAATTTATTTAGCATAAAATTACAATCAACTTTGAATAAGGAAAAAACGTTCCGGGCTCTCAAATAAAGAACTTACAAACAGCTGGAAAAACTGGAAAATGTGTGTTTTATTACCAACAAAAACAGACTCTATACGAGTTTTACTTTGGTTATACGAGAGGCTACAATGTATTGCTTTGAAAGTTTCTTTCTCTTCAGTAACGAAGTACTACCGATGGCTTGCTCAACGGAGACAGGTTTTGCAAAATGTATGCGATGATATAATCATCTCCCTCACGACTTCTTACACTGACAGGTCATGCAACTACTGTTTCGCTAGAAGACAAAATGACCGTTAATCGAACCAACATCTGAGACAGTTTACTGCTTCAGGGCTTCAGTTACAAACAAGCTCGAGCAAAAAGAAATCTCCGAGGGGCCGTTTTCTTTTAAGCAGCGACTCTATGCTATTTTCGTTTCTAAGTACAACTCGTCGTCAGTTCAACAGGGTTTACCTACCAACTCAAACAAAAAATTATAAAAATGTATTTACGATAGAATTGGTTTTTAATTAAATAATTGTTTCCTTTCATTCTTCTCTATTTCTCTTTTTCTCAACAAATCCAATGATACTCCAGTAGCGGCTCGTGGGTTTAGAGACAAGTGAAACATTTTTGTAAAAAAAATTGCCTTCCCAAAACGCCGCCGGGAGCTTGAAGCACCAGCACTATAGATTCTCTATCAGAGCGGTGTAATATGAAGTAAGAGAGAATTTTATTCCCTACGGAATTGTATGGTTTGTCGTTACATTTAACATTAACAATTTTACTTACTGCAAATGTTGGCATCGGTCTTTTCAAACCTAAAACTTAGTTTATCCTCATACCTTGATAAAGGCGCTTAAATAAAACCAGCGGCACCGGGACATAAATTGTTTCCTTTTTTGGAAATTTCACAACGAACTTACTGAACTGGGACACGAAATAAATAGCAGCCCATGCCGAGCTCTATAAGCTTACAAAGTTTACAAAAATCTCGTGGCCAGTCTTTGAGCATTCGTTTTTTGTACAAACTTTTGAAAATATTTTCAGTTCAGTTTTATAAAAAAATTGTATTACATTAGTACAATTGTATTCCTCTAGGGCTGATGTAATAACAAATTTAATTCCAATTTGTCCACTAATTCGAGTAAATAGGCGTTAAAACGGAAATGATGCAAAAAACGTAGCGGTCACCATTATAAAGCTAGAGTGCTCGGAAAAAAAGCTTTCGATTTGTCTCCTCCATCATATTCTGTTTTTACATTTGTGAAATTCCGTTTCTGAAAAAAAAAACTACCAAAAGAAACATGTTTAACTTCAGCTTCCGGTTCCGGTTCGTAAAATAAAACTATAGCTCGACAACTGTTCGTAGTATAGTCGACGTAAAGATGTTTGGTTACGAATCCTTAAGATGGTATCTGAAGGCAAGGGCATTACAAGCGACTTACCTCTACGGGCAGGATTGAGTTAACTATTTTACTAATTTGCAGCTGTAATTACGTGTTGTTCGAGAATACAAAGCAATAAACACTATCTGGGGTAAATATTTTACATAAATGACTTTTATTTGATATTAAATGTATCTGTCCCTAAAACTACAACATGATAATAGGAGCGCAACGGACCAGGATTCAAAATGATGAAGACGTATCGCAAGAAAGTGGTGGAGAAATAAAAGATATGTAATCTAAAAAACATTTTTTCTTGGATGCTAAACAAATCGTGCAAAAACAGCGTTGTTAACAAAAGTCCCCTACACCACGGTAAGGAGAATTGTAAAGTTCGGAGTGCACGAACGTAAAAGACGGTGCGATTCCGGTATACTTAGAACATTACATAAGGATGACAAACATCTAGTTCGACAAAAAATTTATTGCATGCACAGGGAAAATTAAGGCACCAACGATTACATCGTTACGCCAAAAACGAAGCGACGACGACACCGGTTTAGACTATTCAATGAGTACATTACAGACATCTATTAGAAGCGTAGGTTTTCAATATAAAACAATAAACAAACGTCAATCAATTATGAAAGAGCCACCGTAGCTCAGTGGTAAACGCGCGGGTCCGGGTTCGATCCCCGGCCCGGTCGTTCTCCCTCGCAAGGCAACGGAAAACCAGCGAGGTGAATTTTCCCCAGGAAAACCTCTCTGGAGAAGAAGTGCATGCACTTCCTGTGGTTCGGAGCCCACGTTAAACTGTAGGTCCCCTATGTCTGTATTGAAAAATATCTATCGCCGCCCACCAAACAGACATAGGAGAGAGGTAGCCAACGCCCTGAATAGGATATAGCACTATAAGAAGAAAAATCAATTATGGAATCGAAGAGGCTGCAAGTATGGTGGAGCAAGTATGGTGGAGCAAATATCTAGGGGCAATAAAAAAAGTATTGAGAAGAGAACAGGATCTCCGAGTCCGACGAAAAGTGGGTGCAGTGTGAACCTTTAAAATCAGCTTAAAATGTTCGCGATTCGAGTATAGATAATCACGAAGATATACAACAGCATTCTTGCCTGTCGGTTTTGGTTTCAATTGTGGCTAGATTTGCGTCCAATAGAACGAAACATGTAGTGGTCTATCCTAGCTGTAGTTGAAATCGAAATCTTTTTCTTGACTTACTTTTGCAACACGGCGTTTCGTGTGCTGTGCCTAGAAGCCGGTAGTGATTGCAGATACTCAGATACTCCTATCGCACTCAAATATCGGTTTGTTGCCTTGCAACTTTCCTCGCCGCACATTAGAGGGCATTACTTTTGTAATTCTCCTTTTATGTATTTGTCACTTACTAAGTTTTTCTACCTGAAATGGGCCAATTCCCGGTGAAAATACTATACTGAATTTATCCAGTTCTATAAAAATAGATTCCATTGATCATAAAACATTAAAATTTGCTTTTTACGGAGCTTCACCCCACGATCCGCCACTGTGATATTCAATCGTAAACACTCGCTAGTCCAATAAAACAAAACAAAGACCACTAAAATTTGCCAATAATTTTAAATTAACATTATATTGTACAGTAATTAGCGAGTCGTAAAGCTTCGTGTTATACAAAATATTCACAGATCACTGCTTCTTGCCAGATCACTGATTCAATAATTAGAAACTGGTAAACTAACAACGAAAGATTGAAAATTGAGTTTATTAATAATTTATTGCGTGAATGGTTTAGAGTTTATTTAAAAAACATTTATTAGGTTAAATTATATATTTTGATTTAAAAAAATCACATTACTTATAAAACAGAGAAACGTGTTTATATATTTTTTATCTCTGAAGCAGAGCTTATAATTCAATAAATCAATTTGCCAATAAACTTGTACAGTAACCAGTTTATCGATAAAACGTAAATAACTAAATAAGAATTAATAAATCCGAACTGTCAGTTCAGTTGCCAAATACCTAATAGGCATCTGAGAAAATTAAGTAATTTTATAGCCAAACAAAATAACTTTACCGAGAAACGCAAAATTTATATCATAACAAAGGATAACATAAATTTACTTACTTCCCATAAAATATGAGAAGAATACGAAATGAACAAGATGTTCGAAAAGTTCGCTGATAGGTACGTAAAATAATAGCAGAGTTAAGACAGGCATAGTTTCAAAGAAACTTTCAACAAACGAGCTCTGCACGAACTTGTTCAAGCAATACGAAAATTCAGTGTGACAAGTTCCATTTGATATTCAAAATGCATCGTCCACAAGGAATTAATTAACACTTGGATTGTGGTAAAAGTACACCTAACAGTAATTCTCGTAGTCTACACCAAACGCTTTTCTTGCAACTTAAAAAAAATAATGGCTGCCATGCGCCGCTTGGTTGCATAATTTCAGCTGCAGGCGTTTTCCTCTTAAATTGAGACAGTTCGTATCTGGATTTATTATACAGACTAGCTGAACCAGTGGGCTACGCCCAACTTTTTTTTTTGCTAACAAAAAAACTACTTTTTAGTAAACTGATAAGTAACAATATCTAGTATTGGTGGCTGAGTGTCTGGTTAACTTTTAAAAAATAACACCCGCCGTGCGCCACTCAGCTGCAGCCTCTCAAGTTAAGACAGCTCAAAGAGATCCGGATTTACCGTAGATATTCAAGGCGAACTTAAACTTTTACTTCAACGCCCTGTAGCGGCTAACCGTGTTACCTTTTCAGTAACTATTATGCAGGACTGAATACAGCATTTAATGCTCTATCGGAATCTATTAGAAAAATAAAGGGTACTATTTAAGAAAGAAAAAACACCATAGATGCTTGCAAAAACTAATTTTGGTAACTTAAAAAATAATTAAAATATTAGCTTGGGACATCTGGGATTGATCACCTGGTATACATAGTATTTTTTTGTAGCGTCAATAAATACAGATGTTCTTATTTTTTATTACATATATTCGAAAATACACCTAATACAAAATAAAACTAATCGATTACTTATCGAAAAACAAATGTTTCAGTTATTCAATTAACATAATTTACCGAATATATTACAGACCAAATTATCAGGCTGTTGACCATCAATACGTTGACATTCTAAGAACCGCAGCGAAAAATTTGTAAATGGATTTTAACCCCACTTATTGTAATTCTTAATGTATTCTTTGCATTAACTTTGAAGTATTAAGTGGCCTATTTATAATTATGGGCGTCAGAGTGGCCGAGTGGTTAGAGCCCTTGGCTGCTACGCGGAAGGTCTCGAGTTTGAATCCGAGACTGAGACTTGATGGGCGGCCTAATCAGTCGCTTTATAAAAATTTGGAACCAAACTCCTTGAGCGGTGCGTTCGTTTCCCTATATCTCCGGAACCTCTACACCGACTTTAATAAGATTTGGTGTGTGGTAGTTTTTTACTTGCAGGTGGTTCTTTGTAAGGTCGTTCATCGGAACCGGAACCGGATCTGTTTTTTTGGTATACATTTTTTTCTAAACACTTTTTTGAAATTTTCAATACATAGCGTTGTAGTGTATCTAAAGACGAATTAAATGCTTTTTTTTTCTAAATGGTATATCTTTAAAATGAAGGCCGCTACGAATTTTTAAAGATTTCATCTTTAATGCCCGATTACTTAAAAACAAACTATCCAATCAATATAAATTGGGAAATTATGTGATAGCCCTTAATAAGTATAATCAAGTAATGCAAAAATATCTTTGGAAATATTAAAATTGAAAATATACCAGCGGCTTAAAATTTTTGACAGTTTCAAAAAAATATTCCTCAAAAACCGGCCACACCATTTTTCTTAACTTTCAGAGCCGATAAAGCTTGCAATGAATTACAAATTTTTTTACTAATTTCCCAAATTTTACTCTGACGCTCTTCGAGAATTTTTGAAAATTTTGAATTTAACGCGTTTATCTGAAACTACATGATTTTAACTACGTCCGCCAATTAGCTCTAATAAAAAAACAATTTTTCATTCGTTGCATATTTTTGATAACTCTAAATAAAGTTGTTATAACAATTTTTAGTCCGCGCATTACCTATCGCCTTTTCTCCGTAGTAGGCAAGCACGCCACGTACGTACCCAACGCCTTAAGAATGAAGCGGACGCCTTGTGCCGGCTTAAGATGACTAGTAGATGTAAACTTCCATCACTTCTTGGCGCGCGAACATTTAAAACGGAAAAAGTATGGGAAAGTACCAGCGACCTGTTTCGGCCCTTTTTTTGGATCGATATACGTTCAAGTCATCTTACAACTAGGTCGTTAGGTCATAATATTATACTTCCGTAAGTAACTTCAAACAAAAAAAAACTTAAGCAGCTTAGGAAACGACCAGGTTCCATAGTTTTGCCAGACTTCAGATCAGTAACACAATTATACAAGGTATTAATGAATTGTAGGGACAAACTTCTAGGGCTTTCAAAACACAACAAAGCAAACAACTTTTGTTAATAAATGTGTGGTCAAAAGTGTTTCCTTTAGAAAATAGAGCCTCTTAAAGATTCTTTAAGAAGTACCTGAAAAAAGGCAACCCAAATTGCATTTTCAATTATTTTGCACAGGTCGCACGGAAACTTGAAAACAAAACGATCTAGACATACATGCATTCAAATAACTTCGATTTTGACACAATTCGATATTTTTGTGATATTTCTTGACTTTTCTTGCATTCGTTTCTTTCTGTGCCTTTTATAATTCGTTTTTTTTTCTTTTTGTGACTTTTTTGATAATTATTTTCTTCATTATTTTCGTTCTGTGTTTCGTATTTTTGTGTTATGGCGAATTACACTTTTGCCGAACAGCATGACATGATGTTTATGTATGGAGCTGCTTGGGGTAACGCACGAGAAGCTGCTCACCTGTACCAAGAACATTTTCCGAACAGGAATCATCCATCGCACAAGGCCTTTAGTGTAGTTGCACGTCGGCTGCGGGAGGAAGGTACATTCGTTGTCAACAGACACAACTGTGGAGCTATTAGAACAAGGCGAACGGTGGATTTTGAGGAAGAAGTTTTAGAGAGAGTGGAATATTCAACAGTAGAAACAGCCACATTTGGGACGATGAAAATCCCCATGCTGTGGTTCAAAAAAGATACCAGCAAAGATTTTTAGTGAACATTTGGGCCGGGATTGTTGGCGATAGACTCATTGGACCATATCTGCTACCCCAAAGGTTAATAGAAGCAATTTATTTAAATTTCTTACCTCAAATGTGGGTGCAGCACGATGGTGCACTTGCTCATTTTTTAAAAATTCTCTGACATTTTTAAATAACACTTTTCCCAACAGATGGATAGGTGGAGAAGGGCATGTGGCGTGGCCTCCACGTTCTCCTGATTTGACCCCACTTGATTTCTTTTTGTGGGGTCATGTTAAAACGTTAGTGTATGCTACCCCAGTTGAAACTCTAGAAGAACTTACAGCGCGTATTCTTGCTGCATGTGAAGAAGTTCAACAGACTCCTGGTATATTTGGAGCGGTGCGCAGGAATTTACTTCGTAGATATGCTTCGTGTAGAAGCTGGGGGGCGACATTTTGAACATTTACTATAATTTTGTTAATTTTTGAATTGGTTATTGTAAATTTTTCAAATAGTTGTTTTTTGCTTTGTAATTTTGGTTTTTTCTATTGCTTAGTTTTGAAACATTTTGTTAATTAATTTATTTTAAATTTAATTTGAATTTGAAAAGTGGGCTTTATTTATCCTGTATTAATTTCCGTCGTTTTGGAAACAAATAGTAGGTAGTAAATTGAGTTGGCTACATTTAGGCGCTTCTTAAAGAATCTTTGAGAAGCTCTATCCCTGAAAGGAAACACTTTGACCACACATTTATTAACAAAAGTTGTTTGCTTTGTAGTGTTTTGCAAGCCCTAGAAGTTTGTCCCTACAATTCATTAACACCCTGTATAAGAATAAACCAAAAGTTTTGTCATCGACGTCCCTGTCGACTCTTGTTTTTACTTTTTTTGATATACAGCATATTAATTAAAACACACTTTGGTTCAATAATAACCATTATAAACTAATTTTAAAATTCCAACATAATACCTTCAAAAATTCAGCACATATGCTACAAATCAGAGTATTAGCAGCTATGTCTTTCTCGTCTGAATTTATTACACGGTGTTCTTGCTGTAGTAGTCTGAAGCAAGCATTTACTTCAAATTAAATGTCAATTTGTACGATAACAACTAAACTAAGTTAGCGCAATGATAAATGTCGGGTCTGGTAAAGTTTTAGGTACAAATTAGTGGAATCAACCACGTTTGAAATTGTGCATTGTGTGTAATAAATGGCACCCATTAATTTTCCATTAGTTCTCAGACTGTAGCTGCAAGTCCTAGGAGTTTCCACGTTTCAAATATCACATTTAATTTCTGCCTCTCTGATTTGATATCGCGGATGCAAAATGGTTAGGATATATACGTGTGTGATCATATCATGGGTCAACGATCAGCGTAATTAACGCTTCAGACATAAAATTGTTTCGCTACTTGTAAATCTAATTTACGGACGCAATTGTTGACAGAAAGACTTAGCAGTCTCATTAAAACAAGAGTTCGTAGGAGTAACGAACGGATCATGCAAAGTTCTAATTTAGAGTTTGTTGTCCCAAACTCTTCACGGATTTGGCGATTATTTTCGGCATTAACTTTAATCTAGCGATTAGTTCTCGTATTATACTATGTCAAACTGGGTGTTAAACTGAGTTAATTGATTGATAAAACAATGGAACTAAGTAACTGTTAATATGAAATTGTAAAGCTGGTTTTAGTTCAGAAATTCTATACAAGCATAACCCCTAAGTCATAATAGTTCTGAACAATCGTATTGTTCTGTGCAAACCTGGTTAAAGGTGTTAATTTCATAGTTTTAGATTACAAATTAATGATGTAAATGTTATGCCTAATATACAGGGTGGTCCAACACTTATTACGGCTCCGGTTTAATTCTGAACGGATGAATGTAGACGAAAAAATGTTAATAGAAGTTTTTTGACCACGTTTCTGCATATACGTCAAAAAAATTTGCCAATGGTCTTAAGCGATCATATTTTTGATTTAAATAACACCCTTTCCATTTTTTGTGCTAATTGAATAAAGAATTTATTTTCTATTAAACTATATAAAAATGTTGTATGCCATTAGATGACCAAATTTTCAAAAAAAGCTTTTTCATATTAGCGATTTGAAATTCATTTGATTTCTCGTTATAATCAAAAACTTTATTAATAAAATGGAATGAACAAATTGATCTCTTAAGTTCACCATTATTGGACGTTCTGCAACCAGAATCAAGTCGTCTACAGACATATGTACATAAACAAGATCAAGTCAGCCAGTTCTATTATTCCAATAGCAACACTAACTGTTTACTTTTTAATCTTACTTTTGACAATGACATGTAAATATGCCGAAATGCAAACTTACGCAGATATGATATGCTTATGCACCGGTTAATAGCACCTCTGCAGCACGGAAAATTTGTTGGAAAATACCTGACGTGGCAGGCGATATAGAGACGAATCTTAATCCAGGTGACCGTGCTAATAAGTATTCATATTTTGTTGGCGGCACTAACATTTTGTGCTGTTTGTAAAGAAAAATCGAATGAATTTCAAAGCATGCTACTGCGACTGCGGTAGGGTGGTGTTTGAATTTTGAACCTGCTTATATGAAGAAGTTCTTCGCGTTTTCTTTTGAAAAATTTGTTATTTACGGGTATTCAAGCTTTATATCTTTGAATAGAGAAAAAAATTCTCTATCGAACAGGGACAAAAAATGTCTAAGAGTATTTAAAAAATCCTGTGTTCAATTCCCATAAAACGTCTATCGTTCTAGTTATTTTGTGTTTATGTTCTTGCATCTATTTATCTATTCTACTATTCCATATATTAAATATGTACTTAACTGTCTCACCATAACACGACGATTGGCTTTTACATCTCGACATACTTCATTGGCAATAAATCGTGTTTATCAGCCGTGTTTTGATAATACATTCTTTGTTGCTAAAGACCAAGCCGCATGCGGCGAGATATTGAAGGAATAATCACATTTCAGACACGTTCATAAAAGAATATTTATTTGTATTATTGTAACATAATCTGCTGATATAAACAAACATACCCGAGGCATGCCTACAGAGCAACCGGCCATCACATTAGCTGGCCTAGCGAACAGCTTGGATAGAGTCGTTCTTACAGAGTGCTTCAGTTTACACCATTAATACACGCATGCTGATCGATTTCTATGAGGAAGTGCGAATTTCATTTTGTAATTACAATATTTGCTTTCTGCGTACTTATTAATTCCAAAAATCTCTGTTAAGGCACTCCCTTGGAAATGAGGAAAAGTGAAGTTTAACTAACTTTTTCCCGCTTATCTTTTCAGACATTTTTTGTAGGTCTACGAAAGGATGTAATTCGTGTTTTGCAGATTTTCTAGGGTTTTTTATATCTTAAATTTTTTAAGGGGCGCTTTTTCAGCGCTTTTGTCCGGTTTGATTTACAGGTTTTATATCCAGAATAGTAGGCACATTGACATGCATGCAAATTCCATTGATCGGTTTAACAATTGGTTAACAGGTATCCGGCGTGGTAAGCGTCATATCTTACAGGCTTTTAGGTATGCTGAGATGGTGCACTGAAGATAATGCTGTAGTACAGGCTTAACTACTAGAGACTAAGTGAGATTTTTACAGGTAAAATACCTCTTCTATAAGTAACATATTTTGATCATGGTTAGCTAATTTAGTAATGCATATTTGCTATGCTTTTCATGTTAATACTACCAATGTTCGGAATGATCAATGTTTAATGCGTCTAGACTAGGCGTGCGCGGCCGATCTATTAAAACCACGGTGAGTAAATATTAATTTGCGTATTGTTTAAGTAAATTGGATTTCGCCCATCCTACAGGTTTCTTGATATATTAATTAAAAACAACTTTTAAACACCTCCCCTCCTTCAAAGGGTTGTTGCTTCTGAAGAAAGCGGTTTAAAATATACATTCACGGGGAACTTTTCTCTTAAAATGGCCTAAGAAGTAACCTCGTAGGGTTTGACGGTGCAATATTTCAACAGCCTGTATAGTTATCATATTCTTATTATCTCCATAATTATTGCGCTTTCCCAATAAAATTTTCCTAATCCCAAATTCATGTTTATTCGAAGACTCTGCGTTATCCTTAAATCGGCCAACCGTCTAATTTAAGAGCTTTTAGATGAAACTTAATAAAAACCGTGCAGTAGTTGAACAAACAACCCATGAAACCCTATAAAATACTAATCTAACCTGTTAAAATTCCATTTTCCTGAAATTTTAGGATATCCCCACCAGAAACTGAAAAAGATTTAGTTTTCCTAAAACTTTGCGAAATTTAACGAAATTCCCAAGAGATTTTGCGAGATTGCAAGATCCTTCTGACAACCTGACACATGCAGTCTCCACGGAAATGTGTCCTTATCCCTATGGAGATTCATGAAACTTTTATGAGACTCTAAGCTGAAATTTTGTAGAGCTCCATGAAACCCTAATAAAATATTGACCCTTTAAAAAATTTGTGTTCTATAAAAGTTTTATAGAAACTTGTTATATTTTATTGCAAACCTTCGTGAAATGTTTAGACAATTCTGTAGAATTTTGAAAAAGGCTTTGTGTAATACTAAAAACTCTTAAAGAAAACTTGATGGGGTTTTAAAAATACTTCAAATCAATTTTTGAAACATTGAAAACCACCGAATACTCTTCTATTGTTATTAATTATAAATACAAGTAGTTTACACAATTTCCTCATTTTAATCAAATAAACGTCCTTATAAACCTATACTTATTGTTAAAATAGCGTTAAACGTAGCTTATTATACAAGGTAGGGGTAAAGATTTTTGGGTCGAACCCTTAGGGCTTCTTTGTTAAGTTTCGTGGTACAGGGATAATATCTTAAGAGAATTGTGTAATATGTGGTTAGGCTTTAAGCAAGCGGCCCTCATCAGCTTTCCAGACTACTTCCTGTGCTTTCACCACTATCCCTTTAGGGGAAAGTTTTCAGGTCAACAAATTTAGCTTTCCCATTTTAAACGCTGCTACCCTTTAAAGTGCCTTTTGCTTTCACTTATATACCGTAATCTAAGAATTCATCTTAATTAGTACGATTGGATTAAAAGAATTGTGTAGTACTTGAATTTTATCAAAAATGAAGCTAAAGTTTTATAAATGCAACGTGAATCATGTAAATGCCACTTTCCTTCTATTTCCTCTTCCTCTTATAGTGCCATACCGTTTTCAGGGCGTTGGCTACCTCTCTCCTATGTCTGTGTTTGGTGCGCGGCGATAGATATTTTTGCACAGACAGACATAGGGGACCTACAGTTTAACGTGGGCTCCGAACCACAGGAAGTGCATGCACTTCCTCTCTAACGAGGTTTTCCTAGGGAAAAATCCACTTCCCTGGTTTCCCGTTGCGTTGCATGGAAGAACCCGGATCCGCTGCATTGGTAGGCCGCGCTCTTACCACTGAGCTACGGCCGCTCTTTCTATTCTATTTCCTAAACTATTGAAAACATCAAATCTTTTACTTTATGCCACACTTTACAAATTTCTGCACTGTCACGTGACTTAGCAGTGATGATATCGATAATTTTCTTAAATGGAAAAACGTAAATATATTTCTAGGAAAGTTAGATTAACATTTTTTCCTTCCTCGCTATACGGAATATAGCAAAAACGTTCATCCATCACCCCCTCCCCCATCGATTTATTGTTTTTTTCCGTTGAACTGATATTCAGTGTCCGTCAAAACCCTACCGTTCTTTAATAGATCTGTTAATATTAAAGATATAGAAAAAAATTTAAACACAGAGTTGTTGATAATAAACTGCCGCAAATGCTAAAATTGTCATGAATTATACTCGATGTTTGGTTACGTCCGTACAGCATTTTAGTTTGTTATTTTAAACACAACATTCTGTATATTATATACATTTTTAGATTCTTTTCAATTTAATTACAGGTGTAAAAGTATTTAAGCTCAATAAAGTAACGGTTTTTGAGTTGTTAAAAAATTTTTGACATTTCTTGACTAATATTAAAAAATTAATATTGAAGATAACAAAAACGTTTACGTTTCACTGTTTTGCTCAGATTATTAATACATTATACAGTACTCAGCGGTATGTTAAAAGCAGCTTATTATTTCACATGGTGTTGATAATTTGTTGTCCATTTTAGAAAACTTCAACTATCAATAACTTTTGTTTTTCAAATGGAACATCCAGTATTTTGTGACAGTGAAATGTAGAACTAAATTCTCTTTGGATTAGATAAAAGATTTTTTTATACTAAAAACGAATAACACCATCTTTTTTGGTGCTTTTTAAAATATTCCGTGTAAATCGCAAAGAAAATTGGTGTACCAGGGAAAGAGTACAAACACCTTCTTATATTTTGTTTAAAATAACAAAAAATTGTCATATTATTTTTCAATCTTGCTGTATGTGTCGAAAATTGTTTGTAATATTTTGTTTAAATGAAAATGGTAACGGTGCTATTAATTAATTTTAATTTATTCACAAGAGGTGGGGACAAAGCTACAAATTCAAATTAAAAATAACTATCTAACAAAAACAATACTTAAGAACAAAAACAACAACAAAAAGAATGAATAAATTTATTATTAATTATTTTAGCTACTATTAATGCAGCTCCCAGTAATATTTACGAACTTCTTTTTAACAAGTAGTTCATTAGTCCCCGAACAACTTCATTACCAAACAAATTCTCAAAAGTTCATGAAACATTAAAGGAGTAACACTTAAACGACTCACCCTGTATGTTAATAAAGAAAATATTCTTATATATGAAAACTCAAACTGCAAACCACAAAAATCTACAAAACCGCAATTTTGATGTTTAAATGAAAAATTTAATTCATACTACAACATTTTTCTTTTGCATTTTTACAATGTTTGTTAAAATAACAGAGTGCAAGGAATTTCATTTAAAAAGCTAAAGCAAGTTTAAATATTCTAGGAATGTAGAAAGGCACTTTACAACGTAATTGAAAGAAAAAGTTTAAAATCGCGGAAATGAGAATTCCTTGGAAATAATTTTACACTTCAGCAGAACGAAAAAAGCGGATAAATAGAGCAGAATAACTTACCCCAAAACAGCTTGCGCTAATTGCTCTTAAGCTGGCGATGGAAGATTTATCTGAAAAATTAATGATCACAATGACTAAAATAATTACTTCTTTTATTTTAATTGAATTTTCAATTGCCAAAAATAAAATAAGTTGTTTTATATTTTGACCCAAATATTAAAGCAAACACTCGGATTTAATTTAATATTTTTTTATAGTAAATTAATGGAAGTATTTAAATGCATCGCCGCCAACACCTCAACTATTATGAATATGTTCAACTCTAATAAAAATATACAAGTTAATATTTTAAGACAATAGTAAATAAAACGAAGAATTCCTTTATTTCAATATCCATGTATACCTACAACACTATAAAATTCTCATATCTACAATTTTGGTTTACACTTTAAAATAACGTTTAACAACAGCTTTTTACAACACCTCGTTGTTGCTGGCCTAATTTCAAATACAGCGTTAAATATGTAGTTACGAGTTTATAAATAATAAAATTATTTTATTTATAAGTTCGAGCTTTACTTCGTTGAAGTTCATTTTAATTTTTTGTACATAAAACAATTCTTAACTTCAACAAGTTTTTTTAGGTAAGCTTTATACGTATTTCGTGTATGATACACTAATTAAAGAGAAAAATTATAAATTAGCTATTCAGAAAATTTATCCAACTACTTCATCAGATAAAATTAAATACGCCTTAATTAAATATTTTGGCAATAAATCAGAAAAAATTGCCAAAATTATAAACAAAACAAATAAATGTAAAATAACTTTTTTCTACACCTATTTAATTATATGACAATTATTAGCATTTTTTTGTGAAAAGTCGTACCTATAATTCAATGTAGTGAATTATGGATTCATAATTCACTGTATCCGACTAATCATATTTTAAATCGCCCGCGATCAACTCTTTCTGCGGCTGACAATCGACTCGCGTGACAGCCAAGTGTATCGCCATATTGCTTGTTTACGTTTTACAATCTGTGCAAACTAATAATTCAACCACTAAAACGAGTCTAATTTATTTGTTTAATAGGTGTAGAAAAAGCATAGTATCACATTCGCGATTATGGCCATTATTCACTCGGATGATTTGCGCCACTCGCCTACGGCTCGTGAGCTCAAACATCATCTTCGTGAATAATGGCTGTCATAATCGCTCATATAATAATATACTATTAAAACAACAAAAAACATTTTAAACACTTTGTTTAATGCTAAAGAAAAAACAGACAATTTACTAACATCAGGCATCTACAAATTAAATTGCTCGCACTGTAATTCGGTTTATATAGGATAAACAATTGGAAATTTTGATATTGGGTACAAGGAACACGTACGTTCTCACAAATATAAACATCCCCATAAATCCAATTACGCTAAACACTTATTAGAACACAATCATTCAATGACATCTAATAACACTATAAAAATTTTACACTTTTGTGATGACAAACGTAAGTTGGATATACTAGAAGCATTTGAAATTCATAAACATTTAAAACCAGTACCTTTAATGAATGAACAAATTGATCTCTTAAATTCACCGTTATTAGACGTTTTGGAATGAGAAATCAAGTCATCTGGACGCAGATATAGAAAACCAAGATCAAGTTATGAAGATTTATTGTTCCTATGGCAACACCAACTGTTTACTTTTAATCTTGCTACGTTGAAACATGTATAAAGGTAACATAAAAAACCTGTTGAAGTTAAGAATTGTTTAATGTACAATAAAATAATAGTATATTAAAAAACAAGTTTCATAAGACATCATTTTAGAGCACGCGTCCATGTTAGAAAACGAGCCGCTTGCGGCGAGTTTTCTAATGGACAACTGCACTTAAATGTCTTATGAAACGTGTATTTTATAATATTTTTTCTACTTTGGTCCAAAAAAGTTAAAAATTACCTTATTTTATATTTTAATTTAAAAATATAATCGATAGGAAAATTTTTTGTATTTTGTTTTGGTTTTGTGGCTGTTGGTGACATTTAAAACAATTTCAAACAATTCAAACTACTGTCAAATTAAAATTTAGACAAACTGTGTTTGAAAGTGATTTAATTTTTAAAATACCTAAGATTTGAAGATAAGATGGAAGAAGAATTACCTTGCACCCCACCCGAGCTACGCAAAGTAGCGGAAAATACGCTAAATAATCTTAATTTTTAGAACTTACAATTTGAAGGTTATGATTATAACGCGTGAAGGTTTTGTTGTCACATGGTTGTCACCAACCTAGCAAAATAAAATTTTGAATTCTTTAAAGAGTTGCTTTATGAAACCCAAATGAGTTTCATAAAGTAGTCAGTAAAGAACCAAAATAGAAAATAGTATATTAAAAAACAAGTTTCATAAGACATGATTTTAGAGCACGCGTCCAAGTTAGAAAACGAGCCGCTTGCGGCGAGTTTTCTAATGGACAAGTGCGCTTAAATGTCTTATGAAACGTGTATTTTATACTATTTTTTCTATTTTGGTCCAAAAAGTTAAAAATTACCTTATTTTATATTTTAATTTAAAAATTTAATCGATTAGGAAAATTTTGTTTTTTGTTTTTGATATGTGGCTGTTGGTGACATTTAGTAATTTCATACAATTCAAACTACTGTCAAATTAAAATTTAGACAAACAATTTGAAAGTGATTTAATTTTTAAAATACCTAAGATTTGAAGATAAGATGGAAGAAGAATTATCTTGCACCCCACCCGAGCTACGCAAAGTAGCGGAAAATACGCTAAATAATCTTTTTTAGAACTTACAATTTGAAGGTTATGTTTATAACGCTTGAAGGTTTTGTTGTCACATGGTTGTCACCAACCTAACAAAATAAAATTTTGAATTCTTTTAGGAGTTGCTTTATGAAATCCAAATGAGTTTCATAAAGTAGTCAGTAAAGAACCAAAATAGAAAAAAATATTATTGTTATTTCGCCAATTTTGAAATTGTGTTGCTTGAACATTAAAGTAACATTTACGTATGCTTTCCTGCAGCCCTACACATAATAGAAGCCTTTAAGTGTGCCACTAAAACCCAAATGTATCCTTTTAGTAGCATTAACTGGTTAAAGAAAAGCTAAATCAAATAAAATATTCTAGAAATGTACCAAAACGCACTTTGCAAGGTAATTTAAATAACTTCTTAATTTAATATTTAATAATGAAAAATAAATTAGGTTTTTAAATTTTGAAGTAAAAATGAAAGCGAACGCTCGATTTCATTTACGTAACTAATATTTCTCTTAAATTTTTAAATAGGTAAGAGAACGTTTTCAAAGAAACAAAGGTATAACATAATCCAGTTCTCCGTTCCCAAAGAACAATCCATCTTAACAAAAAAAAATTAATGTCTATAGTTGCTCTTTGTTGTAAATATTAATTCAGCCACTTATTTTCCTTCCTATAATTTATCGGGGCATTATACACGAAACAATTTAGTTCATCTTAAGGAAAAAGTAAAAGAGAAGAGCACTTTTCAGGGCGAAGAATAATGAATTTTGCAGAACAATGGAGCACACTCATTGATTTTTTTCTACTGTGCAGCCGAACATGTGTGCTCGTAACATCTGGATTTTACATTTTCGGTTCTGCGTTTTTTATTCGGCGGGCATTTAATTTTGTGTTCGAAATTTATAGTCCCCAAACAGCGCTGGTACTATTCTTCCTGCGCTTCTCCTTTTCCCTCTACTGCCGTTTTAAATTACGGGATTTGATTTTTACTTGTTGATATTTTAGACTGAAAACGCGTGTTTTGTATTTACTAAACCTATTCAAGCTTTTGTATCAACATTAACGTTAAGTCTCATCATAATCAACAAAAACTTATATTTACTTACCACTGCATACATATAACTCATCACTGCAAATGATGAAGCGGTTTTCCGTAAGCTAACTGAGCAAGTTAAAAAAATTAATTGTTTTTACTTGGACAATCCATTCTTACATTGGAACTATTTTGTGATAGTAAAAAAAATTATTTTGAGATTTTGTGAGTCTATGTTAAAATTTTACTGGACCTGTTTTAATGAAATTTGGAGTAACCCGGTAACGTAAATGCATCCCAAATTTTTAAATACAAAAGCAGACCTTCCAGACAAAACGAGTGCTTCTTTTACTCTCTAGCTCGCGTTTCAAAATAGCAACAAACACAATGTTTTGTAAATTTTTGTTTCAAACCTCTGTTTAAGCAAAGCAGATCGATATTTTGATACACCGGGCAGAATATAATATTATAATAAAAATCTATTTTCGGAAAAACTCAAAAATTTAAAAATTCTCAAAATTTTGAAAGCATTCAAAAAAATTTATAAAAATCTGATTGCGTTTATTTTCACCAAAGCCCTAATGTACTATAAATTTTGAAATTTAAAAATTAAAGTAAAAGTTATACAACCGCAACTAGCGTAACTCGTGGGCTACGTCCCACGCTTTTTTGTTCTCTTTTAATAATAAATACGCTCACAAAGTAGAAGACCTAATTTTATTAATTATTTAGAGACTGCTTTAATCCTTTTAATCGTATTCCTAAACACGAGCTGGTTAGTGTAAACGCAGCAACCACGAATTATTTGTTTCCAGTCCGTTGTTATTCTATTTGTCCAATTATTGCTATTACTTGTACATATCTAATATGTAATATTGTGACATTTCGTAACACATTTACTTATTGTAAGCGCGCGTGTTCTCGAGCTGTTCAGCTGACCGGCTCAACATGCGTCCGCCTCGCAGATCAGTCTGCTAGTGAGTGCTGTCATGTCGGCGCTTAACGTTCCAATTATGTAACCGCAGTGTGTTACCCAATTTTTGTTTTTATTTACTTATCTACCGACTGAGAAAAAGCCTCCTTCAAAAATGCAGTCGCACTGGGAAAAAGTCTTCCTCAAAAGTGCAGTTAAACTGGGGAAAATCCTTCCTCAAAAGTGAAATTCTACTACAGAAAAGCCCTCGCACAGGGAAGCCTGTTGGGAGAGTAAGCTCTATCATAAAATATAGCGCAAAAAGATTTCAGCGAGGCTGTACGCACAAGCCAACCTACAATCCCACCCGCAACGCCAATTACGTAACAAAAAAGCGTCACAAGGCGAATTAATTTATTATACGGTACTCTTTACACCTCATAATATTAGGTTAAGTAATTTTATGGAATAACATTATAGTCTAGGAGATGGAGCGATATGGTGTGACTGAAAGTTAACCCGATGGCACTAGGGTTTATTGTTAGAGGACGGTTCAATGATCAATTCATCTCACAGACCGAATCTTCGCTCTCATGTAGTTCCGGAGATACAGCATCCGCAAATTTTTGATTTTTTTACTGCAGGTTAACCCTTTTGAAGTTGCGGTTACTTGAAAAGCATTCCATTCTTATACACTTCCACCATTTGCCATCATTTTTTATCGTGTCCGTTTATCGGGCTGGGCCAGTTAAAATGGGAGCAAAAATGGACTGCGAGTTAACCCTCCCAAACCTGGTGGAAAATGTTTATTGGTATTGCCAATTGTTAAGACACCATATGCCATCAAAAGTTACCGGTCCATTTCAGAGTAATTGGCCATTATTTGGACAGAAAATGGACATTTTCGCCATTTTGTGGCTAAAACTTACCGATTACAAGTTAACATGATGGCACCGTGTCAAATACGTTAATTTGAGGTCAAATAATAATATATATGAGTGCCATCATTTTTTTTCCAAATCAACCCCTCCCACAACCCCAAAAACCTCCCCAAACATAAATCAGTAATTTTGATATTTAAAAATGATGGCACATGATGGAAGTGTATAAGAATAGCATGCTTTTCAAGTAACCGCAACTTCAAAAGGGTTAACCTGCAGTAACAAAATCAAAAATTTGCGGATGCTGTATCTCCGGAACTACATGAGAGCGAAGATTCGGTCTGTGAGATGAATTGATCATTGAACCGTCCTCTAACAATAAACCCTAGTGCCATCGGGTTAACTTTCAGTCACACCATACCGCTCCAGCTCCTAGACTATTAGATATGCTTAAGAAAATGTAAAATGTTTAAATGGCCAACCACAAAACTGTTACGGTCTGTTGGTGGGTGTAAGACATGGTTCGATCAGAACTAGGAGAGAGGGTGTAAAAGGGAGGTTGCAAGTATTCAGAACTTAACACACGGTAGTATATAATGCATGAAAGTTTCGTTGCTATGCAAGTAACAATGCTGTATTTGGTATATCTAATTGTTGGTGATTTAATTATCTGTTGATACCTGTATAAATGTGCTGGTGTAGCATAAATAAGAAGCTACTGTTGGTGATTAATTGTTAACGTGTCGATATTATTGTATTTGCTTGCTTTCCCTTTTAATACTCAATATTCTGAATGCTGAATAACTGGAGCACGGGATTTTACGAGATTACCAGTGGCATCGGCCGAATTGTTAAAGACCTCAGTGAGGTAATATTAATTTATTGATTTACGCTTCACATTTATTATATTTTGAAGTTGCATTGCGGTTTATAGTAGATCGGTTTTTACCCATACTACAATAAAAAGAAATAATGCCTTGTTACTTGAAATTGTCTTGAAAATTAAGCTAAAAAATTGGCTATTTCTGCAGCAAATTTAAAGCAAGAAAAACAAAATAATAAATAGTTGGCGCAGTAGAACAAAAAACAAACTTCGCAAGTTTAACCTGCTTAAATAGAAATTAATAACTCGTTTAAAACCGAAACCTGTGTTTAAAACTGTCGAAGTTTGTTCCAACACGGCACGACGCAAACTATTTATTGTTCTGTTTTCATCGCTTTAAGTTTGACGCAGAAATAGTCGATTTTCATATTAATTTTTCAAGATAGATTCAAGGAGCACTGACCGCTTTGCACTAATTTTAGCAGATTTAACTATGAAATAAAGAGACAATTATATTTTTAATCCACCGGCTAACAATTTAATTTAATGCCTTGTCTTTAATGTCTTCCTTTCGTTATCACCGAAAAAGATACAAGTATTGAGCATTTAAAAATTGTAATGTCGCAAAAGGCGGTAGTTATTTTGCCAATCGATCTATTTGCTAACGTTGTTCACTTGTTCGACACCAAATTGGTGGAGACGTTAAATTTTTTATTCGTTCATGAACTATTTTTTATTCTTAAGAACTTAGATTATTGGGAAACTTAATTTTTAATAACCCTATGTATAAGTACATTAATCATAATAAAGATATTAAAAATCGATTTAACAGCTCAATAACATGCGCAATAATTCAAAGGGCACTAGTCACACACAAATCTTAATTTACATACGAAAGACGAAGCACTTTGCCCACACAAACCCACTGAAATGGATTACAAGTAGGTACAATTAATCCAAATCCTCAAATGATTAGTCAGTTAACCTAGATCAATGAAAGCTTCAGCCCATCATTTCTGCGGTTGCCCCCAAGTCCCAAAGGAATTCCCGTCGACGGAAAACGAGAATCAACGTAATATCTGCCCATTACATTTGAAAGCCAAGCTCCGTACATTTTACGTGGGGCAAATAAAGCATTTCAAGGGGGAATATTGCGAGAAACAGTTGGAAGTTTTTCAGGGACACCTACACACCAGGCCGAGTGGAAATAAACGAGGCCGATGAAACGCGGAGAGACAAGCGGAAATTGTACATTCAACATCCTGGACAATTATTGTGTTTAATAAATGTAGAAAAATTGCTTTCTTGCGTTTCAGAAGCGAGAAAGATTTAAAAAGAACTGTATTAATCTACGAAAGCAGAAAACATATAAAGATATTCAATTCAATATAATGCCTTTTAAAACACGTGTTTTGTAATATTTGTTTTATCTATATATTAAATCCGGATTCCTTCCAACTGTTTAACTTTTAGTGGTGAGGAGCCTACGCTACTAGAATTCATATATTTACGCGTCCATTACAAAAGGCACATATTTGTTTGTACAGTGAACCGCTACAGTTTTCGACACAGGTAAGCAAATTTGGGGTATACACAATTTGTTTGCGTTATTAGAATATAATCTGCTGCTGGCTGACATTTCGAAAACAAACTCCGAAGAGGAAGCACGCAGATCAAGTTCCCGGCTGTTTATGTAAAAGGCTGGCGCAGCACTTGATTTACACAGCTTGCATGGCTTTCAGTTTTGATTTACAAGATCCGTAGAAAGTTGCACAGCAAAGTTGATTTCTACGGACCTTGGTGGTTAAAGATCAGAAAACTTTCTTAGCAAAAATTTACACAACACTGCGTAACACAGAAAAACAGCAGAACAAGAATCACCATTTACAATTAAAAGAAAACAATTTCAGATGAGACTAACCTAACATCAGGGACAAGCATTTAATAGACTAGAAATGTATTAACTAGAACCGGTATTCTGACATGAACAATTATTAATTATATGCAGCATCCTACATTTAGAAGAGTTTCAAATGTGAAAATTAAAATCTTTTAATGATTATTTCATGTCACCCTCGCTAGGTCAAGGTGTTACCCCAAAAAAATAAAATTAACGTAATTTAGTTAGTAGTTAAGCATATCAAGTTCAGTATTAGTTCTATAATCGCAGACCCCTTTTGTATTTTAGTATATACAACACTGCTGGGCACCTTAAGTACATGTCGAACATCTCGACACAGGTGTATTCATTATTTTATAAAAAGAAGTTAACAAAAAATGCGGGTTCTGCTAGTATTTAATTAAACAACTAATAATTTCAACAGCTTTAAGATGAATGTTATTTGCTTTATGAATAAAACACATTGAAAGAGCATTTACGAGCATTTCTTAAAAAAATTGTACAATAAATTTAAAACAGGGAGTCTTAGTTTTACGAGCGTCATGCAGACGCCCTTTCTACAAAAAGACTCGAAGCTTATAAGACTTACATTTTACTTTCCCACATTTTCAGTAGGTATAGAAAAGTATTAAGAGATTTTAAAGAAAAACGCGTTTTAACGCTAAGAGGTCAAAGATTTTATTCTCCTTACTACCCAATGTAAAAAGTTAATCTACAGAATTCACAGCAATGATTTATCATTGTTTTACAGAAACAATACACTAATATTTATTATTTTAGTTGTAAATTAATGAATATATTTAAATAAATTGCCACGCACACAATATCTGCTATAAAATGTGCCGCGTGGTTATAAAGTAACGTACATTTATGTTGGTCTTCACTGTAGTGAAACATCCATGTCAAATTTTAAGACAATGGGAAATGAAATGGAAAATATTTTATTCCACAATTGTGTATCTATATTTAAAATACTATAAAATTCTCATATCTGCAAACTCGTTTTACACTATACAATAACGTTTAACAATAGCTTTTTACACCACCTCGTTGTTGCAGGCTAATTTCAAAACAGCGATAAAGAGTTACGAGTTTATAAATAATAAAATTTTATTATTATTTGGCTATTTTGAAATTATGTTGCATTGTCTCTGGAAGTAACATTCACCCTCGCATTTACCTATATACTTTCCTCTACGCACAATAGATACCTTTTATGTGCCAGTGCAGTCCAAATGTTTCCGATTAGTAGCGTTAACTGGTTAAAGAAAAGTTCCACTTTTTACGTGACTGTCGCAAATTTCTATTAAACCTCCCACGTAGCCTATAAAACCGAACCTGTCTACGATTATATGTTCCGTTAGTTCAGTTTAATAGCGGACGGGATATTATTATGGACAAGATGCTGAAGCATTTTATGAATGTTACCGGGCTCGAGTTTCATCAAAGTTAAAATAAAAGGAGGATATCTACCAGGCTGGTTCATAATAAAACTGTGCAAATAGCAACCACATCAATTTTTCTGATATTAACAAAACTAATATGTAGAATAACCCCTTATCAGTAAAATATACGCACTGTAGTTAAATTTAAATACAAATTAAAGTCATTTCTAACCAATTTTGAGTATCGCAAAAAACAAACATTGAAAACAGTAGATAATTTAATTTACAAATTTTAAATGGAATATAAAGCACAATTTTTTTCAAAACAGTAATTTTCCAAATTCCAAGATCATTATATAAAAGATAAATTTATTTTAAGTATTCGTAAATATTAAGTCACGACATAAAAAAATATCAAAATCTGCAACAGCAACAAAGTTTCATAAAAGTAGAGCAGAATGTAGTACATGTTATTACAAAGTTGCGTTTGTGTGTTGCATTGCTCAGTTATTAAATAGGTAATAATTTTAGATAAAAAAATAAGTTTAGATAACGCACTCCAATTCCTAATGCAAGTGAATTATTTTTATCCAATTATTACAATCAAAACTTTTCGCCACTGACTTTAAATAGTCAACCATTAGGGATTGGAGGGGTTGCACAGTTGTACAAGTTACACAGTACTTGCACACATCAGTTAAGTTAGTCAAGTTCCAATTATAATCAAGAAATTCAAGATGTAATGTTGGAGTTGTCTACCAAGAGGGATGATTGCAGCTGCAGTTACGGTTGCCAATTATTTATTTATATTCACAGATGTAGAAAATATAATTAATTATTAATTTAATAAGGAGTAAGTGGTAATTTTTAAATTATTGTATTTCTATTTTTATATGCAATATTATACAATGTGATTGAAAATGATTGAAGGTCACGTGACCACGATCTGGTCCCATTATTATCAAAAATGCGTTTCGATGTGTCCGCGAACCTGTTGTTTATCAATACTTACATCCCTGGAATCCTTTAGCGTACGCGCATTCTACCTGTCACATGTGGTAATAATAACAGTTATTGTTTTCTTTTGTGTTATTGTTCTCGTTTTTGTAATCCCCACGTTATAACAGTTTTTTTCAAAACTCAAAGTTTGTATTCGTTCCCTTTATTAGGTAAGACAATAAAATTACAAAGTTTATTTTAAATGAGGATGATAACATGTGTGTAATTTTAGGTTAATATGGTGTTTACAATAGAGCATGATAAATTTATTTTGGAAGCGTACTTTAGATCCGGAGAACGTGACCAAAATGGTGTTTGGCAGTATTCTTATCCCTCCTGTTTCAATCAGTTCCAAGAGCATTTTCCCAACGAAGCAGTTCACTATGAAATTTTTAGTCAACACGTTCGTCGTATTATTCAACGGTACCACGAAACAGGCAGCGTCTGCAAAGGAAAATCTACGGGCAGGTCATCTGTACTTACCGAAGACACTGTACATGATATTCAGCAACGAATGGATGAAAGTCCCAACAAATCGTTAAGATGTTTATCTGCTCAATCAGGTAATGAGCCTAATGTTGTTTTTGTAATTGATTTATCTATGTTAGTTTCAGGTCTTTCATACGGATCGTGTCAGAAGGCTTGCAAAAAAATACTTCATATGCACCCGTACAAAGTGTCGGTGGTCCAAGAGTTGCTACCAGCAGATTTTGGAAAGCGTCGACAATACTGTACATGGTTTAATGAAAACTTCAACAATGATGACATTTTGGATCTAACATTTTTGACATTGAGGTTTGGATTGCAATGTCGAGAAGAAGAATAATTGGCCCTATTTTTTTTTAATGAAAACATCAATGCTAACAATTATCAACGACTACTTTTAAGACCGTTTATTGATCAACTCCACGATGACGAACTGCAGCATGTGTTCTTCCAGCAAGATGGTGCAACAGCTCACACAGCAGGTGCAACGTTGAACTTTTTAAGGGAATTCTTTGATGAACGAATAATAAGTAGAGGTCGTTGGACACCGCGATCGCCCGACTTAACACCTCTCGACTACTTTATGTTTGGCCATCTTAAGAATGTTGTATATGCAAATCGTTTACACACAATTGAGGAGTTACAAGAGGCCATAGTAAATGCCGTGAATGAAATCACACCAAGACAGTTAGTAGCCGTTTTTGAAAATATGAAGCGCAGGGTCAATGTTTGTTTAGAGGTTTAGACAATGATGGAGGGCATTTCGAGCAGTTATTGTAACAACTATCTTGCAAAGAATTTGGTTTTTGTACTCATTTAAATTGTGTTATTGAAAAATGTGTTTATTATTAATTTAAACTGTTATTAAGTTGTTAAATTGAGCAATTATTGTAAGCAACAATCAAGAAAAATGTGTTTTTCATTAATTAAATGTCTTATTAAATAATGTTATTAAATTGTCTTGTTTTTTAACCTATAGGTTACCTTTTGGAATATAAAAATTTACTAACATAAATCGTAATTTACAACAAGAAAAGTCTTTAAAAGTCCCTAACAGTAAGTATTTCGCTAAAAAAATGGTGCACCAACATTCATATAAAGAACACGCCACCTATTTTTAAATTTCCCGCGCTATTTAAATTACCATTGCACGCCAGTGGAATTAGTCAAGATCACATTAAGTAGTAAGCGGACAAGATCAAATCAGTATGAAGCGTTACGTTCAATCATTTTCGATCGCACTGTATTAGAATACATATTATTACTAATAATATCATCATGTCCTGTAATAACAATTGTTAAAACAATTACTAAATCTCAAGTTATGACAGATTGTAAGTTATAAATAAACTAAAAAAAAATTACTAATAATGGTATTCATTTGTTTATTTATTAACTATCTTTCACCCATATTGTAAAACTGAAACTTCTAAGTTTATTTTATTTGACAAAAGAAATTACATAACATTTAATATTTACAACAAACAAGTACACATCGGAAATCCTTTGAAGTACTTATGTTGATGTGTGAGAGCCAATTCTCGTCAATATTTGCTCTTCAACCGGAGGAAAATTTTAAGGAGAATGAAACTATTGCGTATAGTATTTCTAAGAAGAGAAGTAGCTCAAGATTTTTCTCAGTTTATATTTCTTAAACAAGACATTTTACATAATCTATTTAGATAGTGTTAATTAACAATTACGTAGTACAACCAAACATCTTTCGACATTCACCATTGTGAGAATTAGGAAGGACGGGAAATCAGATTATCAGTCCTAAATTTCACTGATCCTGCAAACACCTGTAAACAGTTGCTGGGAATTTAAATTGACACCTTTGTATACATTATTAGTACCCTGTGGCTTTCGACCGTTTTCTTTCATTTTCATTTTTTCTCCACAGTATGACACATTCTGAATGAATTAATGATTCCTTAGTCAATTTCTAGAAGTGCACAAGTCCGTGGGTTATTAATACACGTGAAGTATACAGACAGTATTAAATCATGTTCCCTGATTTCAAGGAAAACAAATCTAGTAATTATTTAAAACAGCATTTACACGCGTCGTGCATTTACAATTAATCAATTAACTGCGAGCAATTAAAAAACAATTTTCGTTAACTTAATTTATAAGTTTTAAACCACCGAAAGGTAACTATGAATTTTATGCACGAGTGCAGATGTATATTTACATAAAAACGTTAGTTAATTAAAAACGTAACTAAAATTCTAAATCTTAATAATTAAGAAAAAAGTAAAAATTTGAAGGATTATTTAATGCTATATTACAAGGGCCACTAAGATGGCTCCATTTTCTACATTTGGCGAATCAAAAAAAAAGCTGAAGTGTTAACATCAAGTGGACTTTCCCATACTAGATATTAATACCTGCCGTATTTGCTTTTTGAGTAAATGGACGTTAAAGTCCAGATTTTCAAAAAGTTTTGAAGCTAGAGGGTTCGGTAAAAAAAGTTTTCGATTTGCCTTAAGTTCTTCTCTGATTTCACGGTATGTTAGATTTCTAATAAAACAATTTATATAGTCAAGCCTACGATCTCGCATACCGTATAAGAATAGTAAGAACGGAACCGCCCGACCTACGGATATCGGACCAAAAATCGATATAAATGGTTTATTAAAAGAGTTATCAAAAATATCCAAAGAATGTTAAATATACATTTTTAACTAGAGCTAATTGATTGGCGTAGTTAAAATTTGCTTAGCTGCCTAAAAACGCGTTGATGATATTAACAAGTATTATTTTTTATTCTTACTTTCTAAAACCGTTGAAAATTGTTGTGAATCCTAATAAAGCGCTTCAAATAGCCTACCAATAAAGTTTATGACGATCAGCTATTACGTTTTTGAATAAATAATTAATCAATTTCAAACTTTTCAGAAATTCCTGAAAAGCGTCAGAGTAAAATTTGGAAGATTAGTAAAAAATAAATTTGTAGTTCACTGCAAGCCTCTATCGGCTCAGAAAGTTAAAAAAATAGTTTTGGCAGTTTTTAAATAAATACATTATTTTAATTTTTCAAAATTTTGAACCACCGCCATTGCCATCGTTTTCAGATTTTTGAAATTAATTTTACTTCATCCTATACAACCCACAAATGGCTTTCAAACGAGTTATAGCAGATCCCGATCAGACAACTACTTTTTGACTAAATGGGCGTTAAAGCAAAGATTTTCAAAAAGTTGTAGCGGCCGCCATGTTGAAGTTAGAAAGTTTGGTAAAAAAAGTTTTCGATTTGCCTTAAGTTCTTCTCTCAGATCCCGTGCTTAATTTCCAAAATTTAGTTTTGGAAAAAAACTATCAAAAAAACCTGTCTAACTTCCGTTACGGGGTTCGGATTTTTTTGAAAAACTTAACTAGAACTACAATTTTTGATATACCTCCTGATTTAAAATTTCATCAAAATCTATCCAATACTTTCGCCTTTAGAGGCGTTACACACCCAACCACCCACATACAGACAGTTTTTAAAAAACACTTTTTTGGGTTTCTTAGGCTCCAAAACGTGTATTTCCGTTAAAATCTTGATTTCAAAAATTTTCATAAAATCGATACTTCGCTATACTGAAGGTATAGGAAAGTAAAAACTCTAATCGAAAATTCAACGTGTAGAATTTTCACTATTAAATTAAATAATTAAGCAAGCGCTTGTCAGCTGCTGACAGTTTTGCAATATTATTAATTTATAAATAAAGATAATTAAAGTTATATTGTTGAATATTTTTTCCATATACCTACCTAATAATACCTCTTGTATAATATAATACCACTCGTGACCAGAATCTTTTTAGAGAATGATTTGTCATTTCCATACAAATTATTACTCAACAAAATCACCCCTGAAATCCAGCTCGTTGGATTTTTGGGCCGATTTTGTTCCGTGAAATTTTGACAACAATTTTCATGGAAGCTACAAATTATTCTCCAAAAATTTTCGACATTTGTGGTATTACCTGTGATAATTTATAGATATTTAAAAAGTTTTTCTCTACTGTGGATAATAACCGCTTCTTCGGACTAAGTATATTTATATACAAATATTGATTATTGTCGGTCACAACTAATTCGTGTGAATTAGTCCCTTTAGTAGTATCGTATTTAAGGAGCTTTTCTCTGCTACGGCTAAAAAGGGCTTTTTCTTTGAACCTTTTCAACCAATTTCAGGTTACTTCTATATAAAGGTATTTAATGATTTAAGAACGCGTTAGTGCATCAAACTGGAAAAGGAAAATTCGTCGCCTTTAAACGCAACGTCCGCAATAATAAGAGGTTTCTTTCTACCGTGAAAAAAGGCGGATAAATATTTGACCATTAAGAAAGCATTTCAAAGAAAAATTTAGTAGGTGCTTAACAACCAGCATGAAATTTTTAGTCCCCCAAGAGATCATAGCACTCCTGAATTTTTCATCATTCCATTCTCTTAAAAATCCCAATTTAAAAGCCGAAGAGACACCCAAATTTGTCTCCATAAATAAATAACCTGTCTTTTTTTGGTCTGGGGGAAGTCGCGTGTTTAATTGTAAGGAAACAATAATAATCAAAATCAACATTGTATGAGCGAGGGCAAGTTGTAATCATTTCGGAAAAAAGAACAAAACAGAGGGTCACTTAAAATGGAAACGACGTCCGGTCTCGGTTGGGAAAGAAAATGTCGAAACGTTCGCACCGCAATCCACGGTAATGTGCAATTGTGACCTCTTTCGTCTCGGCAAAAGAACGCCAACTCGAAGAAGTGCGGTACAGAAAAAACAAAGCACTTTCATTTCTTACATGACCCGCGTATTTCCTGTTAACGTTAATTGTGCTATAACCTTCAAAATTTAATTATGGAAGAAAAGAATTTCGAAACTTAATTCTTGTTTATGGTTTATGTGGGTCAGTAAGTTAATAAGTAAATTTCGCCTCATTTAAATACTGAATGTAATTAATTTAAAGCATAAGTCAACTTGGGAATTCTCTGCAAATATACAAACTAAAAATAATGAAACAAATTGATATTCTAAATATTTATAAATTCGGGGAATTCGCCCTGTTTACTTACGTTAGTTACGCCACTGGCATTTGTTTACATTCAGCAAAATTTACAGGTTAAAGTTTATCCAACTAAATTTAGTTTATCAGTCTGATTAAGAAAAGTACATTTATGACCGTAGCAAATAAACACGTAAGTAAATATTCATTTTTACTTTAAAAACTTAAAATCACCATATTTCATTGACAAAAAAATTTTCACCTATCTCCAAAATTAGCATACCTACCGGTTTTTTGGTTATAAATACAATCCCTTTCTCTATGATTAATTTGTCCACGTGTATTAACTCCTGAATGAACTGTTAAATTAAAATATGAAAAACACATAAATACCCTACAAATTCCATACAATTCTATACATAGACAGAATTGCAATTTAAACTAATTACTTCTATCGTAGAGTCAAAATTATAAAATTTCAAAAATGTATTTAATTAAAAGTAAGGTTATACTAACTTACCTTTTAGACAGCTGTTTAAAAGTCACATTACCTGAGTCTGTATTTTAAATTTATTACACTTAATGTCACAACAATCTTGAAACCAAAAATCACACGTAAAAGTTATGAAGTATTATGCTATGAACAACAAAACACACTCTAACACTGCCGAAACTGCACTGACAATTCCGACAATTCGACGACAAAATTGCCTCAGGAAAACAGTAGGCCAATGGTCTCACAATGCTACCAACGGTAGAAAATAAAATAACCAATGCCCATTTTATTTATTAAATCTTGTCAATTCAAGAAACATTTGCTGAAGATAAATACGATCCTTATATTACCATATACAGTAGATATTAAGAGCAACATTTGATAGTTGTATTTTATAATATTTATTAATTTCAAGCTTGGCAACCGTGCATATTCCCAACTGTTCGAGCATAGATACATGTGTTTGAATAACTTTATAGGCCTGCTGCTGCCATCTAGGAAGAGTTATCGTTACTACACATAATTTTTTTACAGTTTTCTTTTTATTGAAAATGTGAAATTTTAAAATTGTGATGTAGACATAATGTAAATAGCTTTCCTTTCTAGTGTAACCTTTCTTTATTATTTGAGTGGAGTTAATATTACTCAAGATGATATATTTGCAATTCAATATTTATATGGAATTCCTGATACATCTACCAAGTTACCAATCATATCTCCTAAACCAGAGGAATCAGCTTCTTTATCAATTGATTTGTTTTATATAATATATCCAGATCAATTATTGATAACTTCTAATCACCATTTTTATATATTTCATAAAAAAATGGATTTGGATAATGAACATAAATGATGATAAATATAGAGCCAAAATTAATTTCGAAATATTTACCATTTTTAAAACAAATTTCACTTGTTTATCAAAGACCATCTGATGATGTTGTAATTATAGATGAAAATAAATTTTATTTGATTGAGTTTCCAAGTTTTCAATTAAAGCAATCTGGAAACATTCATGAACTGGGAGTACCTAGTAATAAAAAAATTCAAACCATCTTCAACACATATTCTGGACGTACATACATCTTTTACGATAATTATTATTATATCGAATTGGATGAGTGTACTTTAAAAGCAAAAAGACATGGAATTATTAATGAATTGTTTACTGGCATTCCATGGGATGTAACAGGAGTGTTTAGATATAAAAATGGGATGTTGTACTTTTTTAAAAAGAATAATACAATAATTTTATAAGAGTACGATGAATTTTCAAATGTAATAGTAAAGGCTAGCCCGTTTGATTTTAGTATTTTCAATATTACCTGTCTAAATGTAAGTGGATTAGAACAATTGAAAAACATGTTAAATAAATGGGCTTCTACCAGTGCCTCTAGACTAAACAGTTTGGAATATTAAAGGAAAAACTATTCAATGGTACAATTCACTTGTTTACACTAGAAGGAATAGATAATGATTATGTAGAAATATTTAAATAGTAGTGTAACAGATGAAAATGAAATACAAATTGTATAAAAAAATATGAAATGAATGATCAATTTATTTACAGGTCTTTAATCAGGAATAAATACATTTCAGTTAGATATTCATTGTCCTATTGAAGTCCTACTAAAGGAATATTCGAAAAAATTAAGTGAAATATTTTTTTTTCTATTTTTTTTCCAGTGAAAAATCGGATATTGATACAAATTGACAAAAACCAAACAAATATTAATTATGTAACACCACACATTAATACACTACTAAACTTTAATGTATAATATATGTAGGTAAGGCAGACATTAATTTATTTTAAACGACTAACGTTTTACCATTTTAAGACATTTCCAAAACGCTTCAGTGTCCAAGTTTTTAGCTATATTGTTACAACCATTGGGACGAACTGGCCCAAATTCTGCTTTATAAAAAACCGAGCGACATTGACAATAAACTAATTTATAGGTTATCCGCCAAGCAGTACCTACAATAAATAAATAAATATTAAATATGTATATAACTAGCCATGGTAGAACAGCATTACCCCCAATCCATTCTAACAATACAGAAGACGAATTCCTGGGTTTATTTACCTCCAATAACTGTAAAATTAGCGTTTTTACCTCTGTGCATGCCCTACGGTATTCTCTATCATTAACATACAAGACCCACTGACATGCTGCATCAGCATTGTTTGACTGCTTCGTAATGGGGGCAATATTCAGTATTTCCAGACAATTTGGGACGTAGCGAATGAAACATTCAGACCATAAATTTGGCAGTATATTTTCAAGTGCTAATAGTGGACATATTATTTTATATTCTTCTACAGCCATTTCTAAAATGATCCTATTACTGTAAATATTAACTCTATAGTCTATTAAATTTACTGACCTTTTAAAAATTAAATTAAATTTACCTTTTAAAACACGCACAGTTCTGAGTATATGTAACTAATTCATACACAAAGTCTAACGTATTATATTTTTTATCTATGCAAAGTCTGGTCCTATGGTCATATAATGCAATACGTTGGTGCCTACTGGATTGTACTGGATGGAATAAACAATTACAATAACAATTATAATTACAAGTACGATGGAATGAAACACAAATAAGATCATGCGCATTTCTGCGCAGCTTGTCAAATGATATCAGCTGATCGTCAGTGGCGTACATGTTTATGGCAAAAATAAGGAGTAGAAATAACCAAATAGCTATGTATTGTATTTATATGTATATGATGTGAATAAATAGACAAATATTTTTAATTAATAATTTTCAGCATTACACGCAGAAAAGAGTAGAATATCGTATACAATTATAGATTATGGCGAAAACAACGACCTACGAAGTAAATCTACCGCACTGGTAACCGATCTTCCCTATCATATACAATGTAAATATGCATGGAGCACAATTGACAAAAATGCATTAAATGATTTTCTGCGGCTCATGAAGCTTCGCTGAAATTTTAAATATTTTGACCGGTTTTTAAGGTATATTAGACAGTCAGCTTTTGTATTTGCATAGCTTACTTGACGTCGAATTCAGTTGGACACACATTACAAACTTAAAAAACAGGCCAAAATACCTTGTCCATACATATATAAAAGCACAAAGGGTTTTTTCTCCGGTTCCTCCAGCGGCTACCGCTTCACCAATTTGGACCTTTTTTTTAAATGAAAGGTCTCTATCCACAGATGGAACATGAAACATTTTTATATTTTTATTCTACGTCGATTTTTTAATAATAATTATTTTAATTTATAATATATATGAAGGTTTGCTAGACGCGCGTCACTTGGGGCGCCATCTACAATAACGTCGCGTGCCATTATTGGAACTAATGCATCACGTGACTTGACATTTCGCCGGTTCTGTCAACGCTGTCCGTCAGTGCATTGTGTGCTGGGGTAACACTAGTAATTTTGATTTGTCCTGAACAGGTAAATATAGTATAAACACAGTATACTTATTCATACAGTAGCGAAAGTAAAGATCATTTATGGTAATTATAGCACCAAGCGGCGAACAAGTTACACTAAAGTTTGACAGCTAACGGTAGTAGTGTTTCTCTGCTTTTTGAACGTCATAAGAACAATTTTCAAGTTGTTTGCCAGTGTTTTTATAAAAATTTGATTAGTGATATACTAATCTATTATGAGAGTCTCGAAAAGGAGCGCATGTTCCGCCGTAAACTGCAAACAACAAAGGAAAGAATCCTAACCTTAGTTTTTTTACATTTCCCAAAGATCCAAAGAGGTAATAAAGTCTGATAAATATTAATACATTAAAGTTTGACTTTCTCGTCGTTCTAGATCAAAACAGTGGTTTGTAAACTGTAGACGTGAAGATTTACGTGAAAAGGAGGTGGGATATTTGAATAAAAACTGCACTTTGTACGCTGCATTTTGAAGATTCGCAGTTTATAAATGTTAATAAATCATATTACTGGCATTATCTTTGTATTATTTAAAAACCATTATATAATGTAGCTCGTAATTTATCTGTTTTGCTTATTAAAAATATGGTAACAACAACGAACTGGATTGGAATTTAAAACCCGCCATAATTTAAACGATAGTTTAACTTGTCGACCGCTTGGAGCGCCACTAGTTACAGCTTACCAGGCGTTATATGGGCCATAGCCACCTTTAAACAAGGCCGCGGCCAGAGAAGTTTGGCAACGGTGCAGGGTGGGCTAAAGGAACATAACCTTAAATTAGCTCTGTAGTTGCAAGTTGTTCAATATGTCTGTTTATTAATCTGAATAATAAAAGAATTATGTCTTAATATTTATAAATCATTTGTGTAACAGTGTTGGATGTGTTCATAAAACAAATAAACAGTTTAAAGGTATATTTTATGTCTAAAAAATGTCCTGTAACATTATGTCAAATATCTTTTCTTTTCCTAATTTAAGATGCCATATAAATGCTGCGTCCCCAATTGCAAATCAAATTATGATAGTGCAATAAAAAGTGAAGGATATGTGCAATGTTTTAAGTTTCCGAAAGACAGAAATACAAGACTCGGCTGGATAAAATCAATACCAAGAGATGGATGGCAGCCTTCTAAAAATTCTATGGTGTGCATCAAACACTTCCATGAAAATGATTTAGATTGGTATGAGCGATATAAAGAAAAAAATAAAAATGGGCAACTTTACTTCAAAAGAAACAGACCAGTTCTTCGTAGTGGGGCTGCACCTTCAGTATTTCCGAACTTGCCGAAGTATTTATCAAAAAGTGTGGCAAAGGAAAGGAAGTCTCCGGAAGAAAGAAGACAGGAAATTAAAGAAAAAGAAGTCCTGAGACTTAACTTACGACTAGAAAAAGAAGAGAAAGAAGACAGCATCGCAGATTTTAATGTTTCAAAATTTAGTGGCCACAAAAATTACTGCTCCTGGTTGGTCAGTCAGTATTAAAGATGATATTTGTTTGTTATATAAGCTGTCTTACAATGGTGTGCCAAAAATAACTAAAAGCATAGTTATAGATAGTAACTTAAATGTTAAATTTTTCTCGTGTTCAATTGCTATTTATTCAACTAATTTGAATGCGTTGTTACAAAATAATAGCAAAATCAAAAAATGGAGCCAACTCCTAAATGTGATAGCATTTTGTGACCATTATGATTGTAGTGATGAGATAAGTATTGATAAAGAAAATCTGGTTTTACAAATTCAAATGAATTTGAATAACTTGATAAATATTTTAAAAGTAGAAGGTACTTCTGAACATATATGTTATAAACTAAATTTTCTTACTGAACAATTCCAGTTACTTTTCATGAAAAAACTGAAGTATTCTTACAACACAATACCGGTTGCTTTTTTAATTTATTTACAATCTGTAAAGTGCTATAATGTGCTAAGAGCCAATGATATTTTGTCTTTGCCTCATAAACGATATCTTCAGAAAATATCTTCTTCATTAGCAGTTGATCCAGAAAACGACGACAGAACTGTTTCGTTTTTCAAAAATGTTTTTAAAGATTTAGAACAACATGAAAAATTTGTCATTTTGCAAGTAGATGAGATTCATATTAAGCAAACAATAGATTATAAGCAAGGTAAGTTAATAGGCTCTGCATCTAATAAAGTTGACGAAGTAGCAAAAACTGTGCAAACTTTTTTGGTTAGTTCTGCTTTCAGTAATCACAAGGAAGTTGTGAAGTTAGTGCCAGTTAAGCATTTGCTAGGTTCCGAATTAGCAAATATAACCAAGAATGTTTTACTGCTTCTTCAGCGCTGTGATTTAAAAGTTATTGCTCTTATAACTGATAATAACAGAATAAATCGTGTAATGTTTGATATCTTGACCAAGGATTCTGAATCAAAGTTTTATTTTTCAATTCCAAACTGTCCAACAAAAACTTTTGTCTCCTATGACACCGTACATGTGCTTAAAAATATAAGAAACAATTGGCTGAATTGCAAAACTCTCGATAAATCTTTTTTTTTCCCTCGGTGGAACTGCCATGAACACATGCTATCTGCTAATTTTTCTGATTTAAGAGCTTTATATGCAGAAGAATCTGGCAAGTTAATTAAATCTGCTCCAAAACTTTCTACTAAATGTTTATATCCCACAACATTTGAACGACAAAAAGTATCTTTAGCTGTAAATATATTTCATGAATCCACGGTTGCTGCCGTAAAAAAATTTCGTGGTGAAAGTAGTGGTACATCTCATTTTTTAGAAATAATCTTGAATTGGTGGACTATTGTTAATATCAAAAGACCCATGACCCACATTATAAAAAGAAACCCGCTAAATGAACCTTTTACAAAAACAGATGATAAAAGGCTGATTTTTTTAAGACAATTTTTAGAATGGTTAAAAATATGGCAGTCAGTTAATGAGAATTTTGAAGTAAAAGGTTCTCTAACGAGTGATACATATAATGCTTTGTATCATAGTACGTATGTACTTATAGAATTAATTGAATTATCTTTAGCAAGTTTAAATGTGCAATATGTCCTTACAGGAAAATTCCAGACTGATAATTTAGAATCACGTTTCGGATGTTACCGTCAAATGTCTGGTGGTAATTACAATATAACTATGTCACAGATATTAGATTCAGAAAAAAAGTTACGCGTCAAAAGTTTATTAGGTTTGCATTCTGCACAATATGGTAATATATTAATTTCTTTAAAGTCGTTTGCAAATATGCAAGCCAGTGTATCGGAATCAAAAGCAGTTATAAGTAAAGAAGTGAGTTCTATGTTTTATGAAATTCTTACTTATGATTATCTGCAGTTGCTTAATATTGATCAATCTGGACTTTTTTATATATGTGGATATGCTACATTTAAAATATGTAAGAAAATAAGTTGCCACTTTTGTTCAGATTTACTTAGGGGTAGTGAAGAAACGACAGACCACTATTTTCAAGATATAAATCGTGGTGGTTTGTCGGTACCATCACGGCTAGTAATTAATATTGTAAAGCATGTAGCTGGAATTATGCAGGTGTTAGTATCTGCAGAATTTGAAAATCGTTTTATGGAGTCGCCCTCCAAACAGAAGGATATATTGTTTAATATAAGTGAAAAGGGAATTCTCTCTGATAACACTTTATTACCTTATATTACCGACGTTTGTATATGTGGAAACCAAAATTTTGAACTTATGAAATTTGTAATTTCTATTACATCTAATATTCTCCTTAATAATTACTCGAAACTCAGGTCAGATAAAATAAATGAACAAAATGTAAATAAAAAACGTAAACTTATTACTTTAATGTAACAACATGTTAATAATTTTGTGGTACCTGATACAAAAATAAATATTTATGTTTTTGCAAGATTTGAGTGTTTTGTGTTAAAAAGAATTCAAATGCCGCCAAAAAATCAGCCTACTGTCATGGCGGATTACAGTGGTGCCATATAGTGCGGCCGCGGCCTTGTTTAAAGGTGGCTATGTATGGGCGCTTTCGCTACTGTGTAAATAAGTATACTGTGGTATAAACTCAAAAAACAGGCCGAAATGCTTTGAATGTTTAACTTCTTTAATATACTTTAAAAACAGGGCGGGTGGTCTAGTGGTTTAAGTCCCAGGCTTTGAAACTAGACTCCTAATGGCAGTAGGTTCGAGTCCACTGCCTGTGTTTTGTCAGTTTAATTCATGTCAGTTTTTAAAAATGTACTCGGAAGAAAATCCAGATCTAGAATCTAAGAATATATTAGAGCAAGCGGCACAAGCCAGTGCTGATTTCTTACCAGCAAAATCCAGGTCGAGATATGAACACGAGTATCAACTTTTTATGGAATGGCGAGATCACAAAAAAGTTAACTAAATAAATATTGTTTTTTCTTATAATTAACTCTAATTGTATTTTTTTATTTAGTGCACGGAAAAAAATCGGGAAAAGTTTTCCGTGCGCTGTTCTGAAAATGCACCTTTACGTCATTGTAAAAACGGATGAAAACAAGGTGTTTTCAGATAAGTATAATAAAAAAGTTTTTACTGTATTTCCGAGTTGCATAAAAATCCAATTTTTTTTAATCGATTTTTTTATTTAAATCGAATTGTTTTGATTTAAATCTTAATTTAAAAAATTTTCAAAACTGCTGAACTATTTTTGGTTGGTTTAAAATACGCATTAAACAGAATGAAAAAAGTAATCGATTGCCAAAACCTAAACTTTTATTTCAAAATTTATATCTTTATAAATATCAACTTAAAATAATCTCATTCTCATTAACAAAAATAAATCGAAATTAGGTACCGATCTTATTTTCTTACGGTAATAAAAATGAAAAAAGATATATTTATTTCTTATAATTATAAAATTAAGCTTGACTTTCAAAATTTTTAGGTTATCAAAAAAGTAATTTAAATCATTTGAATTTTTCAAAAGCAGTAGTGATGGCACTGACTAAACGCACGGCGTCGGAAATTTACACAACTCATTTTTGACGATTTGCCCAATAAAAAAAAAAGCAATGGACATTGTAATTATTGCCAGGTATGAAGATAAAAAAAATTGAATAAAATCGTAAAATAGTGAATGCATCTGCAAAAAAATCGAACAAGTTAATGCGTGGAAGCCCTGATATCTAATCACAACAATTACAGCACAGCTAACTAAAAACTGTTTCGAGTTAAATTTAAGTGATTAGTTATCATTAAAATGAATGTAGTATAGCTGAATAAACCTAGCATGTATTCTCAGTCTTCTGTTAAAAGCTGTAATTGCTTCAATTTTAGTAAACTTTCTAGAAGACGCGGTTGCTTAAAACTTTACGAAACAGGACGATTAAAAGTTACGAACACACAATTTATAATGACCTATTAGACAAGGCAACAAAGATGCTAAAAAGTGAAATGAATAAATGTGCAGAGCTGCTACCGCTACTTATGCATTATAGGGGATAACCGGCTTCTTTTCCCATTGGTGCACATATACATGACATCACACAACAGAAGGGAAACTGGTGTATTACAGTTTTTAATGGATTTAGTCATCTAGCATATACACTGTGTCCATAAAGTAACCCCCCCTATCTAACTTTTGAACGACTTAATATTTTACTACAAAATTTGGTGTGCTTTAATGGGAAATTAAATACTATTTTTTAGCTCATAATTAAATAATGTATCATTCGAAATGGCGGCTGGGCGCCATTTTGAAAATTTTTTTTAAATAGAAAGGGGGGTCGAGTGACTTTGAAAGGTCTTTTAGTTCTGAGTCTGATCCTAGAGTTTCAAAGAAAAATATTTAGCCATAACAAAATGACAAACATTTGAAGTAAAGAAGTCTATTAAAAAAAACTAAGAATTAAAGCAAAAACAAATGAAATTAAGTGTTCGAAATGTTCACCATTCACTTCTTGGCACATAAAAAGTCGGTTATGACATTCCTGCCTTACATTTTCATAAGTTTCTGGAGTGACATTTCTGTAAAAAACGCATTACAGAAGTTTGCAGAAATATCACTCCAGAATCCTATGAAAATGTGAGGCAGGAATGTCATAACCGACTTTTTATGTGCCAAGAAGTGAATGGTGAACATTTCGAACACTTAATTTCATTTGTTTTTGCTTTAATTCTTAGTTTTTTTTAAATATACTTCTTTATCTTCAAACTTTTGTCATTTTGTTATGGCTAAATATTTTTCTTTGAAACTCTAGGATCAGACTCAGAACTAAAAGACCTTTCAAATGAGGTGTCACTCGACCCCCCTTTCTATTAAAAAAAAATTTTCAAAATGGCGCCCAGCCGCCATTATGAATGATACATTATTTAATTATGAGCTAAAAAATAGTATTTAATTTCCCATTAAAGCACACCAAATTTTGCAGTAAAATATTAAGTCGTTCAAAAGTTAGATAGGGGGGGGGGTTACTTTATGGACACAGTGTATACAATTCTCCCACCACAACAAGCAGCGGCACAGCAAGAACACTTAATACATTCTAACCTTTCATTATTAGAAAAGAGAAGACTGTTAAAACAAAACCAATTTTTAATTTTAACTATTTATTTACAAAATTTACACTTCTTTAGAACAATTTCCTTTTCTTGCATGTACGTATACTTTCAGTTATGCCTGTAAAATAATACTATATCAGAAATTCACTCTTTTAATTTCAAAGACTTAAAAACACACATCCTGAAACTATAAAAATCACATGCAACACCCATCAAGCAAAATAAAACACAAAAACAAATTAAGGGTCATTATTATTTACTAATAAACTACAAAAATATATGTACACATTCACAATTAAATACTAATTTACTTTTTACATATGAACTTAAAATAGATTTTCCTTATTGGAAACTATTATTACTTAACATTATCAGAATGATCACAGAAGAGAAATTAATAAGCACTAGTTTAAAACAAAAACTTTACATCTTGCAATTTGTTTAAATAGGGTAAAAATATTAACAAAAAATCAAAACATAATTAAATCAGCAAAACACCAACGAAATCATTTTTTTAAAAACCTACTTACTTGTTCAACCCTATCCGAGTTAGAACTTTGTGGTGATGCACCTTGTTGCTGCACATTTGTTGCAGATTGTACAGATACAGCAACCAAAGGTGTACCACTTGCCGTCTGTATGCGAACAGGACTATTTTGTCGTACACCAACATTTTGACTCTGTAAAGCAGCTGATACTTGCGATAGTAAAGCTTGCTGTGCTTGCGTACTGGTACTTCCTTGCACTTTTATTCCTGCTAGAGCTCCTGCTAACGTAGATGAAGCCTGCGGACGGATTGTCGTAGTCAGTCCTTGAGATGCAGCTACCACCTAAAAATACAAAAGAATCTTTTCAATAATGTGATGGCAAGTTAATTCAAACAAACAATTGCAAGATAACTTGTAATTGAACAAAAACTGCTGAATCTGAAAAGGTATTTTATCTTATTAATTTAAGTAGCAGATTTTAATAATACGAATTAAAAAAAAAACTGTTTCTACTAAAAAACTTTAAATACCAACATTTCTAAATTTTCTATTTACATAAGCTAGATCTAGTCTCTTCAAAACTTTTATGTTGCTACCAAATTAGCTAACAAAAATTAGTAGTGACACGTGCCTCACCTACCTTTCACTCAGTACAGTAGTTACATTTTGAACCTGCTCCATAAACATAAGTCATTAAGACTGTATTCTAGTACCTTGAAAATATGCGCTAAACCGGTAGCCACATAAAAGTTTTAATAATAATACTATATTATTACAAACCTGTATTGTTTGTTTTGTACCCTGCCCCGTATTAACAGGAATAACACGTGGCGGACCCTTGGCAAGAACTACAGGCCCTTGTGGTACAGCTAAGGGTGACCTAATGACCTGTTGGAATTGCTGCATGGTAAGAGCTGTCGATAAAGGTTTCGAACCTACAATAAGTTGAGTGGCAACACCAGCCTTTCCAGTTACTTGAGTAATTCCAGCTATCTTTGGATTTCCCAATTTCTTTTGTGCTAGTATTTGCTGTTGCAGCTGGAGATGTCTTATTTGATGAGGCGTATTGGCCTTCATACCCTGCGCTAATGTTGCTTTGACTGCAGTCCCTCCTACAGTTACTCCTGTGACGGGTATTGTAACTGTTTGCGTTACTAAAAATATGTTTTAACTTTTAATATACTCAAATTTATATTTAATTTTAAATTTATAACTCAAATTGGATTATTAACTTATTGGCGTTATGCAATTTCAGCCAACTCTCCCCTGTAAATTATATAAAAAAATTAATTACCTCCAGCACTGGAGACTGTTTTAACAAGAGTGGCAACTTGTGTTCCTGATGTGCCGGCTTGTTGTATAGCTTGAGCAAATACTTGTGGTGACAAACTTTGAATGGTGGTTGTTTTCTGCTGCTGCAGATGTTGTTGGCGTTTCAGCAGCTGTGCCATTTCTGTTTCTGTTACTGTACGAGTAATTCCTTGCTTGCCACCTACTGTAACAGTGCCTTGCTTGACGAACTGTAACAAAAAAAAATCATTTACTTCTATAGTTTTTGTTTTAGTTTTAATAAATGAATCATTTATGAGGCCAAAATACATAAAGAATGACACCGCATCATAAAAAAAAATAGAAGCGAAGCGATTGAACCTTCCTATACTATTATACAAAATAATTACTTTTATATATCTATTCCCAACAATTACAGCACATCTAACTAAGAACTGTTTTTAGTTGTAGGGTATTTAAATATAAAACCCTGCTAATCCCTCATTGCAAGGACAACTAAATCATCTGCTGGGTAGAAATTTTAGGCTGTTTTGCACTCTACCTGGCCTATTCAGAAGTTATCAATGATGCTCCTATGCTATGTATGTTACGGCATAATTATTTTTTAATGGTTTTTTTTTGATGTCTTGGAAAAAGATTCCTCAGAAGGAAAAAATGCGTTTTCCAAAACTTGGGAAGGAGGGGGAAAATTAACCCCCCTAGATATCGCTGCACCTAAAAATTAAGTTCTGAATCTGATATTACTCATTAGCATTTGAACTCAAATACAAAATTTTTAAAACTCAAATACAAAATTTTTAACGTCCCCTGCAGTGATGGAAGTTGGGGTATTTTCTTGCTAGAAATGTTTGCACAATAGAAATTTTTCCGACTGTTTTTGGAAATTTTCCAATATTTGCATTTGCCGCAGTTTTCAGTAAACGAGTAAACCACACATCTATCTCTATACTGTCAGGCAACATGTTTTGTATTGTCTTTAATTATTATTCTCTAACTTTTTTTTAAGTTTTACAATTAAAATACTCCATAGTATGCTTTCCTTCCTCACATGAAATTACTATAAAAATTAGAATAGTAATGAAATAATTAATAGTTATAAGTATATACATATTTGGTCTTATTTGATTCGCCAAAGTCGGTAGAACTTACTTTTGGGGGGGAGGGGAGGAAGATATTACTTCCATAAATAATGCTGAATCTAAAAATTAGGTTTTTAATCTTATTCAACTATGGCTAATGAGCTACTGAGCTACAACAGACATGTTTTATCGCTCTCCGTTTATTAAGCTACTTGAATTTTAGATTTTCAAAAATTCATAGAAAGCGTCACAGAGATAACGAGTTGAAATACCAACCAAATTGTATCTCATCCCCAACTCCAAAAGTCCACAAAATTTAAAGCAATCAGGTAATTAGTTTTTTGAGCAGTATTTTTTTGAAAATTGGGAAAATCTTTCAACTTCACAGTTTTCAAGCTTTCAAAAATTCTTCTACATAGTAACAATGCGATCCCCTAGGGCTATTACGATACTAAATTTCATCCTGGTCTGTGAACTTGGTTTTGAGTAATGTAGTGCTAGCCAAAATTTTCATAAAATTATTAAAAAAATGCGTTGGCCTTTGCCTGAGATGGTCTATCAAATCTGTTTACAAATACACAAAACGAAATTTCTGAAAAAAAAAATGCTTCCAAAAACACAGATCAAAGAAAACTGCTGTCAATTGTTATGATCACACGACCGTGTTGAAGAACACATTCTGGATCAGTCTATACTTCTCTATAGTGAAAGTATAACAAAGTAATATTAAATATGCTATAAGCTGCTACTTCAACATTTTGGTTAATTCTAGGCGTATTTTTCATTACAAACATTTTTTTTTAAGTAGCAGTACCTTACAAAAACTTTCATTTATTTCAAAGGCAAACCCATGCATACCTGTGTTCTTGGTTGTGCCTGAGTAAACTGCACCTGAACAGCTGTTTGCCCTGCAATAGTCACTGTTGTAGTCTTCACTGCTTGAGCAGTTAGTCCGCTGGCTTGCAATCTTAACTGTTGCTGTTTGAGACTAGCCTGCCTTATCATCTGAAGCTGTGCAGGACTAATAGGTTTTCCAGCAACCGTAGCTGTTCCTCCTACAACCGTTTTAGCCTGTCCAGGTGCACCTGACACAATTAACCTTTGAGTGGCCGCCTGTAACTGAGCAGGACTCAAACCCGACACTGATACAACAGTTGGAGTTTGAATTGGTGCGGCTACAATACGTTGTGTTCGCAACTGACCTTAAAAAAAATAAAACAGCGTTATTGTTTTATTTAAATACTAAACAAAACTCACTGTGTGGTGTGCTTGGAGTTGTAATAACAGTAGTAGTGGCAGATGTTACAACAGCACTTGTTTGTGTTATGACCTGGGGCTGTGAAACAGGTGAAGCAACGGATTGTACAGTTGTGGTGGGTGTTATAATTTGTGCTATGGTAGTTTGAATATTGGTTGTTACCTGACCACCTGACATTTGACCTGCTTTGATTAATTGCAACCTGAAAAATAAATTAAGTTTGTTCCTTTTCTGAGGCTTAAAAATAAAATAAAAATACCTTTGTGCCACAGCCAATTGTTGTTCGGGTGTCATAGATTTCTTTTCACGAGCAATTCGCTCTGCTCTTCTTGCAGCCACTTCTACGGGCAAAACAGGGTGGTCCAAATCAATTCCACAATCATTTAATACAGCAGTATGTTTTGGATTCTTTAGCGACGGATTATTTAATACTGATTTGGTAGTAGTAGTAGTACGTTTAGCTGCAACACCTTTAAGTGCATCGTATCGTTGGATCATCAACTGAGAAAATGTGCAGTTGTTATCCTGAGTGTATAATTGTGAAGTCCGCATGGGCCGATTAGTTTTTGTTTGAGTTGGAAATTTATACACAGTACTCTTGGTTTTCTTCTTACGAGCAGAGCTATCAAATATTTGTTTACCTTCTTCACGCGGTATAATTACAGTTTCATATCTTGAAAAAATATTAATTTTATATTTTAATTAGAAAAATTTAAATATCACATACCTGTGACGACATTGCTTAGGTGACCTATACGTAATAGACACAGTATTAACATAGTCGGCAACAAAATCCCAATTAGGAGTATGTCCCGGAGAGATAATCATTAAATTTAAAGGTAAACCTTGGAATGTTTGTATGACCTTCAGTAAAGCCATATCTTCGTGAACCGTCCAATTATGCCAACATGGTGGATCTGTAGTGGGCTTAGAAATAGCCAATTTTATACCCGGCATGGGTACAGGTGGTCTGATTATACCTCTGTACTTTTGCAACTTCATATCGCGCCGCATTTTTACCAAAGCCGGTGATGGTCGCTCAAATAATGATCGAGGTGCATAAACTGAATCGTCTTTTCGCGGGATTTTTAGGGCTCTACGCGAATCACTTAAACCAGAATCGTGCCGCATCCGTTTTCCTTCTTTCTTTATATACACAGGGGGTAATTGAGATTCAGTCATGATACTCATGTCATAGAGGAATGTCAAAGTTTGGTCAATGTAGACATCTGTATCTTGTTGTGGGGGTGTTGGTGGACACCACATCTGTATGAAAATAAATTGAAAGTTCTTTATATTATTTTCTTCAATTTCAAATGGGAGTTTAAACCAACAAAAAGTTTACTGGTAAAAACAATAATAGTTTTCGCACACTTTACGTTTCTTACAGCATTATTTCATTTATGGAGCTATTATTTACTATTTTATACTATAGTTCAGGAGTTCTCAACCTATGGTACAATTGTGCAAGGTGAAATACGAATATGCCAACAATTTACAGATTTATTTTAGACAAAACTTTACAATTTTTTATGCAGCATCTCATCTCTATGCCAAAACTAGTTGCAACAAAAAAAAATGCTGAACAAAATTGCAGGTCGGTGAATCAAAATTACTTTACCAAAACAAGCTTAGCCTTGCATGAAAAATCATTTATGTTTAAAATGTTTGTTAATTGGGGGTTGATTTTTCCCTGCACAGTAAATACAGGGTTGGGCATAAAAGTACCGAATAATTGATATGTCGGTAAACAACATTTTATCGAAAAAATCCGTAAAGGAGTATAGCGATTTATATTTTGCAACGTTTTGGCGTAGTTAAATATTTTTTATTTTTGATGGTCAGAGCAACGAAGTCGGACTTTTTTTTAAAATGTGAATATAGGGACTGTTTGACATTATTGGATAGAGAATATTTTTCTCTTTTCAACTATCTAAAATGTTTATAAACTAAGGTGTACTACACAGTGAGTGTCAAGTCTGAAACTAATTCTATAAAATTGAAATTGTCAATATTACAATTTACTTTTGGCTTAGACCGCGTCGTCATTTGGGAATTAGACCCAGCATAATCAGGTAAGGACCGACCTGTAGCTTGTCTGCCTTTACAAGCATTTGCTTTAGAAGTTTGAGCAATATTTGTTTTTAGGCCCTGCCTGCCTAAACAGGGCCGTGTACTTACATTATTTAAACCTTGAGGCGGACAAGGATTTGATCTTAATGTATTTTGTTTGCCAGGACAATAATACTTAATCAGCTTATGCCTGTTAGCTGTTTGTGAACCCATACAAACTAACGTTTCACAAGGTGTTGCAGCTTGCATCTTCAGAGTGCACTGGTGTCTAGTGTCTTTGCAAAAATATCAAAGTTTTCCTCAATAAAATGTTATTTACCGAATTATAGCAATTATTTATGCCCAACCCTGTTTCGATTGGAGCTATTCAAAAATTTCTTTGTTATCTTGTATACTTTCTCGAGGTTTATCAGACCCTTATGGTAAAAATAAATTGTTTCTAGATTAACAAACGAGCAGGGATAGTAAAAATACTTTTTGTAATAAATCACCCTGTATTTTTAGTATAAGTTGAAAACTTATTATTATTCTTAATACATCATCTGTATCTTTTTTTATTTGCTTAATAAATAAGGTCATAATAGAAAAGTATTTAGTCAGGTAAGCCATGAAACAAAAAAAATTGGTAGTGTATGTAAATTAAGAGGTGTATTGAAGTGCAAGTGATCTAAACAATGTAAGACACAAACGAAAAGAAAACAGCTGCCACTTCCTATGCTAACTTCACTAAGTACTTTTTGGTATTGTAATCTTATCTATTAAGCAAACAGAAAAAATTAAATAACACTAAAAATGTTTTGAAATTGTCACTATTCCACTTTATTAATTAAATTCTACAAAACAATCGTGACAATAGCGACAAGTTAAAAACATTTTTAGTGTTATTTTATTTGAATATGAACTTCCACAAAGTAACCACAGCATCTGTTAAATATTTAAACAGAAAAAAATTATGTTGTACTAAAAATTTAATAAGCTTTAAACTTATGAAATGAAATACACCAAAACAAATATTTTTGCTTTTGCTATCAGTTTGTGTTTTTTGGTAGCAACATAATATAAATATTATATTTATTTGTAGATTATAATGCAATTATAAGAGAAACATTAAAAAATAATATGATTTTATTACAGCCCCCCCCCCCCAATGCAAATTTTTGGTTGTGCCCTCTAACTTTCCGCCATGTCCAGATCAACAGAAAACTTTTGTGATGGTACATAAACTTTCCATGTTTTTATCAGATGGTACAACATTAAAACAAGGTTGAGAACCCCTCCCATGGTAAAGTTATTAATGTTATAACTTATGTGAATCGGTAATTTTATTCATTTTCAAATGGAATAATTATTTAAAAAAAAATAATGTTACTGCAAACTTGTACACTATAAAAAAATTTAGCAATTATTGTTCTTCGTTTGCACAATAACATGGCGGTTCGAAGATAGTTGGCTGTATTTTACACATGATTAGTAACACCTTAATAACTGCACAGAATAAAACATTTCAAAAGTTTCAGATAAATGTTTCACTTATAAGAACTGGAGTCCCGCAGCACTAATGCATTAGAGTTTAGAGAGTACTTAAACAATGAATTTTCCAAACTCTGAATTGAATCGGTTGCGTGGCCACCTGATTTGCTAGAATTTAACCCTTTAATATCTATTTTTTTAATAGAAACATAGAAGCTCGAAATGCTAGAACAAGTGCAACACATTATGGTGCATAGTGCCGAGAAGGTTAGTATGGTTACAATACAAATAATTTGAGATTAGTTAGCAACTCATAAAATAAAAAAAGAATTTTGTTTTACCAATTCAATATTGCTAATTTGATGTTCACAGAACTTATAAACTCAAGATTACCCCGCTATAATTCGTTAAAGAAAGATATTTAAAAAAAGTTTGTTATTAAGGTTTCGTCATCCAGTTTGACTTTTACAACTTACGTGTAAAATACAGCCAATTTTTGAAACTCTGTATTTGAAAAAAATTATATCTGTGGTGAATTTCACAGTTTTTGTTTTCTTACAATTTTAAAAGTAGCAATTAGTATTAGATACTTCAAAATTAGTTCTTGTGGTAATTACACTATTAAAAATGTACTTACCGGCATTTGTTCCATGGTATTATCTGACATCCATATCTGTAAATGTTTGAATTAAAATCAAATTGTGAAATTAAAAAACCAAAGAAATGGAAAGAGCCGCCTTTTTGGAAATTTAGTGGTAATTTGTAAAGTTTTTATTGTAATTTAATGAATAATATATGTAGAAGTGAAACCACGAAACAATCCACACATTTCTGTATCCACTGTTAGAGTGTTCGTTTAAAATGTTTCAACTTCACAGTCTAATTTTTATATTTTTTTTTAAGTTCTGCTTCAAGAACTGCTAGCAAAATCAATCAAACAATACAACCGAATCCAATGAATATTAATTTAAAATCCAACTTCGTTTTCAATACATCCATTTTTAAAAACAAAAGCGATATATAACTTCCAAGTTTTTCATACCACATGTTACTCTCACTACAGATTCAGTAAATCACAATAAAAACCTGAAATAAAATTTTATATAATTTTGTTGTAGCTTTCAGTTAAACAAAACCAAAACACTTGAAAGGTCGAAAATGGGGGTGGCGGCGTAGGTATAAAGAAGCCCTCTTGCTCGTGTCCAGCGGGGCAGTGTTTTGGTGCCCGCTGTCACGCCCGAGCCAGAAGGCACCAAAACCTACGCCCACCCCGCAATAAAACACAACGGTGCAAGAGAACTTCTTTATTAACCTATATTTACAAAAGATCGTAACATTAATACGAATATGATACAGGAGAGAAACAACTTAAAAAATTATATGCAATTAAATAATAGTATTATGAGACAACTAAATAGTTCTTTTTGAATTTAATGAAGCAATTAAACCTATTTGCCTATCTACAACGTTCTCTGTATTGATATTTAAAAAATACTACATATAGCAAAGACTAATACAGAGTACGATGCAACAAGTTTATATGTGCGACAAAAATTAAAAAAAGTTACGAACGGTGGTTACTTGCACAATAATTTATAAAAAACTATATTATGTGGTTTGATATTAAAATATAGCTAGCTGTAAATAAATAATTGAATGTTATACTTGTTTTGAAAAGTGAGAATTCGTTACAATTTATAAATATTAATAACTAATACAGAACACACTATGACATTTCCGTAAAAAAATCGAACTATAAATTAATAATATTTACAACGGCGCATTGAACGTCCAGTAAAGATCACATTTTAATATTTTGTTTAAAAAGTCCCCTTTAAAACCTGCATTACGCCGTTTTAATTATTTTACTTGTTTTAATGCCGTTTTCATCTATAGACTCGGTTTCATTACAAGTCCGTTTTAATGAATCCTCTTTTAAAGCATGCACAATGTCACCCTCATCTTCAACTTTTGTTATTTCTGCTTTAACCGCTATATTCTCCGTTATTTCATTATCAACCGTTAAATCGTCACTTTTTTTATTGTCTCCCTTTTCTGAGAAATTGATTGAGTTTGTTTTCGGTGATTTTATAAGCCAATTATCTAGAGAAGAGTTCATGAAATTTTTATTGACTGGACGTCGTTTTTTAATAAATGGTTTTTTAACTGTATTTGATTTAATAACAAATTTTTTTGTTTTATTGGACCTTGTTTTATTTAAATTTATTCGAGTTATTTTTGTTCCTTTTTTAGGAAGCTTTTTCACTAAAGCTTTGTTAGGGGTTTCAGAATTTTCAGTCTCTTTAAGCCGACTTTCAGAAGAAACATCCGTCTGACTTTGGGTTTCTAAAAGAATATCAGTTTTTGATGCATCACTTTGTATTGCAGGTAATTTGTCAGAGTTTATATCAGCGCTGTTGTCGGAGTGACATGCTACTGTATACTTTGAAAGCTCTTTTGGTAACATACCACTTGCCATGATATCGGTAACTATAACTTTACAAATCTTCCCATTTTTTTCAACAATTTTATTATCATTTTCAGATGGTTTTTCTCTGTTATCAGAATTTTTCTTCAAATTTTCACCTTCCTCATCAGATTTTACTTGTACTTGTTCATCATTTTTTAATCTAACACCGTCATCCTCTTCTGATTTGGAAGTCTCATCATCTTTACTTAAAATTTGACTTTCTACTGCTGTTACATCACCTTTCTCATTTTCCTCCACTTTTTCTTGCGATTCTGATGCTTCCTTATCCTTAAGCCCTTTGGATCTTAATACCTTTTTATTCTGTAACTTCAAACTCGATTTTGGAGTTTCATTTTCATCACATTTTGAAACTTCTTTTTCTGGAGACTTTAAATTGCTGTCAGAAGTTTTACTAGATTTAGCCGGAATAACTTTCGGCTCTTCAACTTTCTTGTTATCATCAGCAGGTACACTGGCATTTCTAGCCTTCCCAGCTTTTTTATTATTTCCAGATTTAACATCACTTTTGTCAGAATGTTCCTTATCACTCGGATCGCTTCTCGATCTTTTAACAGTCTTTATTTTGTTTTCCTTCTTTTTATCATTCATATCAACAGAGGCGCTAACAACATCATCATCTTTCTCTTTGCTTTTCCTATCTTTCCTGCTATTTTGATAACAAGGAGAATTTTTAACCGGCTTAACGCCAGGAAGTATAGGACTAACATCGAGCGTCCATAAATTAATTGCAACTGTACCTCTTGATCTAGTTCTTGGGGAGTTATGATCGACATGATTAGGTGGCACAGGAGTTGCTGCATCAAAACTACTAACAGAACTATCAGATTCCGCAACCTGCTCCTCAAAATCGCTTTTAAAGTCAGAATCTGTCCCTCCGTTCAATTTAGGATTATAAGTGCTATCAGAATTTTCAGTTGGTGTCCTCGAAGTTTCTTCAAAATCACTCATATTTACATTTTCAGTTTTATTTTCACATTTACTATTATCAGCATTATCAGTTACTTTATTCAAATGTTTTTTACCACGAGATCTAGTATTTGCATCACCATCAGAATCCGAAAGCATCTCTCTTTTTATGTTTTCAATTAATTTATTTTTAATAGTTTTAGGTTTTGCACTTCTTTTAACAATTTTAGCTTGATTTTTAATTTTCCTAACTGCTTTCCTAACACCTGATGTCCCCTGACTACCTAACTTTTTATTTTTAAGGCTGACCTGATTCGTAGCGTCCTCCCTGCTGTAGGTCAGCATGTCGTTTCCTTCATCTAACTCCCGAGCTCGTCTTTCCTCCTCCTCTCGTAAAGCTGCTAGACGATTCTGCTCCCATTCACGTTTTTTCTCGTCTATTTCCCTCTCAGCTGCCGCTAATTGTTCTGCAGACCAGGCAGCTTCAGTTTCTTCTATGAACCTCATTGCGTACCTTTCAATAGGCGTTAACTAAAAAATAATGATAATGTTAGTATGTGCACAATGACTATGATAACAGAAATATATAATTGTTTTAAGATTAAATGTTGCAAAGTTCTAGATAGTTTACAAAATTGAAGTATGTAAACATGCTGGCCATTGCATATATTCTTGCACTGTTGCAAAAGTTAAACAGTCATAAAACTGAAAACTGATCGACAGTGCTTTTCTTCTAGCTAACACTGAAAAAGTAGGAAAAGAAAATATCAATAGTATATTCAAAACAGTCTCACCTGTTTAACCAAATTTTCCACTTCCAATTCTGCTTTACTCATTTCGGACTCCTTCTCTTTTTCTTTTTCCTGATCGTCTAAAGGTATATTCTCATCAAATTCGGCTAAATCTGCTACGGCTTCTGCTTTAGCAGTTCTAGCAGCCAAAACATCTTGATCATCTTCACAAGCTGCTAATGCATTCTCAAGAGCCCCCATTGCTGCTTTATCATCACCGGGTGGCACCGGAGTTGAAGTCGAAGTCGACGGTTCACTTCCACCATGTCTTTCCCGTTCTTTACTGCTTTGAACTACTTCAGACATCCTGTTTGCTGCACTTTCTTCATTGTTATCAATATCGAACAGATCTTGAATTGTCGACTGTAAAATATTAATAAAATTAGCTTAATATGTATGTATGTATGTATGTACATACATACAGTGTGTTTTGCTTTACACGAAGACAAGTATTTTTACAAGAAATATCTTTCATAGTACAAAAATTTTAATCTGACAAGTCTATCGAGATCAAAAATAAATGCCAATTTATAGAGATCAAAACAGAAAAAACATTAAAACTCACATAAAGATGCATAGGTAGCTAATAAAAAAAATACAATGAATTAAAATAAAATTTTGGTGTCTTTATGTAAAGAGAAACACGCTATGTTTACGTATAAAATTTATATAGAGGCTTACACTCTTGAAATAGGCTGTTGTGAAATTGCCACCCTCGATCGCTAAATCACCGAGTAAACGCTTCTGGTTTGCTTTCTTCAAGATGTTTTCTTCTATTGTTCTTTCACTCACAAGCCTGAAAAACAAAGCAATGAAATCATAGTTTTTTTTTAAATCCACGAAAAGTTATCCACACGAATTTACAAGAACCAAAATAACACCTGCTGTATGTAGTATTGGACAAATAACATATTGGAAAAAGTTTTTTAATGTTGCTTAATCTATGATACAGTGCAATTTATTATTTTTCATGGCTTACTGTTTATCGGCGGAAAATCTGTATTGCAAGCAAAGCTTTACATTCAGATTGAACAAGATAATTGAAATTAGTGATGAGCGGCTGAAAAATTCCCAAATTCCTATGAGCGAAAATTCTCAAATCGAGTTTAGCAAAGCTTATTTTAGATAGGACACATAAATTTTCGGATTTTCTAAATTTAATGACCTAAATAATTTAGTCGTAGAGAAAGTATAGCCTGTAACACATTTGGAATGGCTATTCCGCACTCGTGGACCGCCCCCCTCGTCTTTCGGCTCGGGTGACAAACTTTCCATTCGTACGGAATATGTCACATTCCAAACTTGTTACAGAATATACTATTATTAACATACCAATATTTTTGGTTTAAAATTTGACAACCTGACTCAAGTTCATTTATTCCAATTGTTTATCATTTTGAGGTGTGTTGAGTAGTGAATCAGTTGTAATTTGTCTAAGTGACCTTTTGGAGAATAAGCATGATGAAGAATTAATGACTGTGGGAAATGTATGATTCTGCGATGCTTTATAGATACCACATAGCACATACCAATGCCTAAAAATGTTTACTTGTGAAAAAGGTTTATTTATGTAAAACTATGTTTGAAATGTTTCATCCAAATTTGCTTTCTAAAAAACTATTTGGTTGGTAACTTTCTCTCAAATTATTCTCCTTTCTATTAATTCTGAAAAATTAAAAAACATTTTTCAGATTGGATATAGAAAGGCCAACATGAAAATTCATCAAGTTAAAGTTGATATTGGAAGTCCTTAATAGAGACATAAAACTATAAAAGCAGAAATTTACAAAAATGTACCTATAAATATGTACATCTCTGGTTTGCCCAATTCTATGACAACGATCTTGTGCCTGTGCATCCATAGTAGGGTTCCAGTCAGAATCGTAGAATATCACAGTATCAGCTCCCGTAAGATTAACACCAATGCCACCAGATCGAGTTGAAAGGATAAATGCAAAAATACGAGTATCACCATTAAATCTTTCCATTAATACCTTAAAAAAAATTAGTTTTAAAGAAATCGGTTAAGTTTAAAACTATTTTTTTATTAGTAGATTTTGTTATCAGATAGGAGCGAAAGACATTAAATGCAATGGTTATCACTGTTCATCAATTGAACTATGCAAATCATCATTCAAGAAAAAAAAATAGGAAAAAACAAGGTAGGGGAAAATTAGCTTACTTGTCGTTGATCAACTTTAGTTGATCCATCAAGTCGCAAATAAATGTGACCATGGAAATTAAGAAAGGCCTCGAGTACGTCCAACATCTTCGTCATTTGGGTGAAAAGAAGAACTCTATGTCCACCTATTTTTAATTTTCTTAACAACCTATCTAACGTTTGAAGTTTGCCTAAAATATAAAAACAAAAGTTAGTAATTATAAAAGAAAATTTGTGTTAGGACTTCATATTTAAAATATAGCATCAGATAGGAGCGAAAGACATTAAATGCATTAGTTATCAGGGTTCATCAATTGAACTATGCAAATCATCATGTAATAAATATTTAGCTGTTAAGTGATTCAAATATTCGTTAAATAAATCTTACCACAATCATATTGAATTAATCTTGGATCAGGAAACTGTGTAACCATGGCAGAAGCAAGTGGATGTAGGCAAGTTGCTGGTTTTGAAAAATATTTTGTTAGAACATCGACGTCTTGCTTTCTACCCCAATATGTACTAGCATCAGGATGCCAAACACGCACTTCAGGTTCAGGTGCATGGACAGCAGGAACGTAAAATATAAACCTATATTTTAAAATAATTATTTGTAATAGAGACAAATAAATATAAAAATGTTATCATACCTATCAAATACATCTTTAAGTTGTTCAATTCGTTTTTCAGGTGTATATAGAAGATCCTTAAGACAATCTGTTGTATTATTAGTATTCATATTAAAAAGAGAATTTAGACAATGGATACGACCTCCACCCCAGGCAGGACTCTCTCCACTTTTAAAAATTTTTATGCTATCTTGAAAATCCTTTCCATATAACGGAACGGCACTACATCGCCTTTCATTAACTCTCGAAATTAACTCTAATTTGTTCTTATAATAGTCAGTTATTTCTATTTCTCCACCTTCCTGATGAAGCTGTACCAAAACAAATTAATTTTTAATTATTTTATTTAGCCAATGTAAACAATGCTTACTGAATGTCGATTTCTTTTAGGTGAAGGTGTCTTCTGTTTTTTCCATCGAACATCCAAGCTGTTTGATTGATTAGAATAAAGCTTGTCAAGAAATTTATTTCCCACCGTCTTTTTACCACCAGATTCATTTTCGTCTTCACCTCTTAAATCAATCACATTTGGAGTCTAAGAAAAAAAACTCATAACCAAAACATATTAAGGTTAAAAGACTCAAGACACTTACCGTCACTGGCGTTGTAGTTATTACAGGGCTCGATACAGACATCAACTGAATTTTCGGAATCCCCTTTGACATACTAGTCATTTGACCTGCAGAAACGGCTTGTTTAGGCAGGAGAGTCAATCTTTGACCACCTGTTGTAACCACTAAAACAAAATAGTTTATTTATCTATTAGTATTGTATATTGAGTATTTATTAATTGTTTCTAATTAGAACTACAGTTTATAAAACTAAGTCATTAGAAATCAATACAATAAGCTTGTCATATTTAATACAGGGTGGCCACTTAAAACTCTTTTTCAAATTCCCCGACTCATTTTTATGGTACAAAAGCCAATTTCAACTGTTCTTTTTAAATAAAAATTGTAACCCAACATAAAAATTAGCAAATAAACGTAAATTACTTTATAGCAAATGGAAATTTTTCAACAAACATAACAAAATACATCTAAAATTTAAGGGAAAAAAAATGAAATAAATATAAATTTTATAAACCTATACCTAGGTAACAACATTTCCGTTTTGCACGGCAAAAAAAAAATATTAAAATAATTGCATTTTACAAAATTTTATCTGACTATTTCGTGAAATTCCCCGACTATGTTGAAATTAGTATAATTCCCTGATTTCCCTGACCAACATAAAAAAATTCTAAATTCCCTGACTTTTCCCGGTTTCCCTGTTTTCCAGAAAAGTGGCCACCCTGTAATAATCTGATTTTTTAATTTCTTTAAAAAGTGTCTAAGACGTTTCATCCAAACTTGCTATTTAAAAACAAATTGGTTGGTAATTTTGTCTTAGTTATTCTCCTTTCTATTAATTCTGAAAAAATTTACAACATTTCTCAGCTTGGATATAGAAAGGCTAAAATGGGTAAATTTATTAATTTAAAATCTATCCTCATTGATAGCAGGAACAGTTGGGAGCCACTGGCACAGGTATTATTTGAATTTTTGATGTAGCCCCAGATTCCAAAGCTCATCAAAATCCGACCACCCGGTAGTTATGATGTACCAGATACATACATACCCACAGATATTTTACGAAAACCACTCTTTTGGGTTCCTAGAGGTCCAAAACGTGTATTTCCATCAAAATTTTGAGTTAGAAAATTTCCTATACTATAAGTATAGGAAAGAAATAATAACTGTATAATACGAACCACTATGTCTAATTCGTTAACTACTATATGATGTTAATTTGTGTCTTTTTCATACCTGTCGTGGAACCAGGAATTGTAATAGTAGTAGACATACTGGCATTGGCAGTTGGGGTTAGCAAAATATGTTTTCCAGTAGATGTCTGTACAAGCTGAGCTATTCCAGGTTGGAACATGAGTTTATCAGGCTTCAATACAGATGATAAATTCACTGTCGTAGGATTGTTCTGTCCACCAATTGTGGCTTGAGATGAACTTACTTGTGTTACTACTATAAGAAAGAAAAGATACCATATACAGAAGTCTACATAACAAAATTTGTATTTTTTTGTAAAACGTGATGAACGACTTGATCTCCCAAGCTTGAAAATTCCCGTTTCAATTCCAAACTTCATAAAATAACATACCTTTAAGCGGACTATTGTGTGGAACCAAATGCAAAACACTCTGTGGTGAAATTTTAAGCTTTAAATTTGCCTGTGTACTGATAGTTTGGCCTGGCTTGGGATCAAAGATATTTCCAGCACTCTTCAGCCCCTCCTCTTGTTTAGGTTCAACTTTGGTAGCTGGTTGTGCAACTTTTTGAACACGCATCATCAACTTTGCTGGCGGACAATAAGGTGGTGGATCTTCCATTGAATCAATTTCTTCAATTAACTTTCGGGGAGTCTGATACTGCCGCATTCTATAGCACTGATAAGCACTCAGGTACAGTTCCATTAAAAGTAGATTAAAATTTAGGGAATATAAATTGATATGCTGAAAAAAGAAAGTAATAAAATGCTTAGATTTTAATCATCATTTTTCTAAATCTACCTTCCAAACATCATACTCTAATGCTGCATAAACGATAGAAGGAATATGCCACGTAATACCATCACACTGGAATGGAGAAGTGGTGGGTCTGACTTCAAATAAATTTGGATGATTACAAACTTTCCTCAATTGCATAAGTACGTTAATTACACTCAGCAAGTTTCCACTTGCTAAAGTTTCTTTTGTTCTAAAATATAAATTTATTAAATACAAATAATAAAACAACCCAAATAACACTTACTTTGCCCTAGACATGTAGTCATCATACAAAAATCTTTGTCTTTTGGACAATCGACACATTACTACATGTTCATACTTTTTTGGCATTTGTTTCTCTACTTCACATTTCAGTCTTCTTAATAAAAAAGGCCGCAACACCTGAAAAAGTTGGATTATCTATAGACCCTCAATAAAGTCAATTTTTACAATTAATAAGTTTTTCATTACATCAGACAAATGCCTCATATTTCCTCATAGAAAGAAAGAGTTTGAATGGATTTCTCAATCTTTCAGAATATGGTAAAAATATCATCATTAAAAAAATAATATTCTAACCTACTTTCTCTATTTTCTACATTTTTTTAAACCTACCTTATGTAATCTTTTAATAATACTTTCATTGTATTCCGAATTCCCCTCGATCATACCTGTGACGGGATTAGAAAACCACTCTTTGAATTCTCGATGGGACTGGAACACATGTGGCATTAAAAAGTGCATAAGCGACCATAATTCCATTAAATTATTCTGTAAAGGCGTTCCTGTTAGAAGCAAACGCCTAAAAAATTAACCAAATATAAGTGAACATCTAGAAGAAAAAAAGCAAAAATACATCAATAACTTTAAAATAAAAATTTAATCAACTTACTGTTGAGTCGCAAAATTAAGTAACAACTGCCATCGCTGCGATTTGAAATTCTTTATGTTTTGCGCTTCGTCCAGGATTAGGTATTTCCACTTTTTCCGTCTAAAGCTCTGATGATCTTGAATAACAAGCTTGTATGATGTAATACAAACATGAAAGGCATTTGGTTTTGTCCATCCCATCCTTTTTTGTTTTCGTTCTTTCTGCGTACCGTAGTATGTCAAAATTTTAAAAGCTGGGCACCATTTTTTACATTCCATTTCCCAATTCAGCATTACTGACGTTGGGACAATTATCAAATGTGGTCCCCAATTTTCTAAAACCCAAATTACAAAAATAAATATTACCATCACAATAATCCCAAGAAAACAAAACAATTTTAAGGTCGCACAAAATATGTTTACCCACCTTTTTCACAGGCAAGATGTGCAAGAAGTGCAATAGTTTGAATAGTTTTTCCTAGACCCATTTCATCGGCCAAAATTCCATTTAATTTCCTTTCGAACATTGTTACTAACCAATCTAATCCTATATGTTGGTACTCTCGTAACGTGTATTTTAATAAGAATGGAATGGGTGTAACAACCTAAAAAGCAACATTAATTAATAATATATGAAGCCATACATCAAACTGTTAAAAAAAATTGAATATAGATCAGACAAATGCCTCGTAGTGTTCAATCAAGACAGGGAAAGAGTTGAATGGATCTCCACCCCTCAGACTAATGGTAAAGAAATCATCATGATTAAAAAATCAACTTAAAAAAAAATATATATTTTCATTCTAAACAACTTACACTAGTGGATGAAAGTGTATTTCCTGTAGGTTGTATACTTTCGGCAATAGCTGCGGCGTCGTCTATAAGATCTTGATTATCAGTCTTTATTTCTCCCTCATTCTGTGAACTATCAGAGTCATCTAGTAATGATTTGAGACCAACTTCTTCATTAGCCTGACATTCATCTTCAGATACACTCATGTCAACATCACTGGAACCTTCAGTATCATCAGAAGATTCTTCTCCATCTCCATCAGCACTTGATAGTGAATCATCTGATTCTGAAGATACACTCGAGCGCCGTTCTTGAGGAACTGGTGGTAGACTACTGTATTTTTTTCGTAACTCTTCTATACTCATTTCATTTTCAGCTATAAAATGAAACAAAAATCAGTTTTTTTTCTTAGTTATCTAAGTTAAGTGCTTCTTTACCTTTCAGATCATCCAGTTCCTCTTTATGATCTTGTTTTCCTTCAGTTGCTTCCTGTTCTTGAATTGTTCCCTCATCATCATCCTCGCTACTAGACTCGACCACAAAATCTTCATCCTTTTCTTTAGATTTTTTGGAAGACTTTGATTTATCAGTTTTTTGTTTGTCTTGTTCTTCATCTTCCCCCTGTTGTCATAAACAAAATTCGGTAAAATTACCAAGAATAAACAATAACATTAAAGACTTGATATTTTATTTACAATTATATAATTCGTAATGGGAAAATGATTTATTTTTAGAGTAATAAATATTAAATGAATGAGAAAATGACACAAATAAAAGATCAAGAAAAGGGAAATGAAAAAAAAGAGAAGCAAAAGGAAAAAGAGATAAGTAAAAGTAGGGGGAAAAATGGAAACGACATGAGAAACAAAATGAGCGAAACAGGTCGCTGGTACTTTCACATACTTTTTACGTTTTAAATACTCTCGCGCCAAGAAGTGATTGAAATTACATGCAGTCTTCTCCAGCCGGTACAAGTCGCCCACTTCTGACCCAAGGCGTTGGTTTATGTACAACACGCGCGCCGGCTAGATAGGTAATGCGCTCACGGCCTCCGATCAATGATGATTATAACAACTTCATTTATAGAGTTACCAAAAATATGCAAAGTATGAAAATTAATTTTTTTATTAGGGCTAATTGATAGCTGTCTTAAAATTACGTAACTTCACGAAAATGCGTTGTTAAAATTAAAAAGTATCGTTCTTTTTCCTAATTTTTAATTTGATTGAAAATTCTTGTTAATCCTGTCACAATTTTTAAATAATCATAGCGACCGCCATTTTAGAGCTAGAACGTTCGGACAAAAAGTGCTGACATTGATCTGAGGTCTTCTATCAGATTCCGTTTTCAGACAGTTTAAAAATTCCATTTCTGAAAAAAAATTCTACCAAAATGACATGTCTAACTTCCACTTCCAGGTTTTTTCAAAGCTAATTTTGTCGCTGAATTTTTGATTCCCCTTTTCCCCCTTAATATTATGGTTATGAAAAAAAACGTTTGTATATTATTGGGTCAATTTTTAAGACAAATTCAACGGTAGTAACAAAAATATAAAATCAACTTTTCTTTTTAAACTACAGTCAAAAAATGAAATTTTCAAACATATTGGGTGCTATAGCTGATTTATTTCTACAGGTATTAAAAAATGCTACTGAGATTTTTAAATAAATTTATTTGTCTAGATTGCAGATTTTTCATATTTGCAATGGTTTTTAAGTTACAAAACAACATTCATTATTTAAAATGGAAAACAAAATGGACTGCGACATCATTTAAACTACATTTTTTAAAGCTTTTCGGAAATATAGTTTGTTACACTTACTTTTCAAAATAATTGAGATATTACAAATATTGTTCAAATTGATGTAAATAACAAAAAAAAAGAAGCAAGTCATAAACATAAAATGTACAACAAAGGCCAGTGGTAGATTTACATAACATACAATTAAATTTATATAACAAATTATGATCAACATAAATTTGATAAGAAACAATAGTTAAGGCAAGTAAGAAGAGTAATATTATCAAAAATACAGTTATGTTAAACAAGTCAATTTTATTAATATAATTTTATTGCATGTTATGTAAATTTGCCCCTGGCATTAGTTTTTCGTACATTTTATCAATTTGAACAATATGTTTAATATCTCAATTTGTTTGAAAAGTAAGTATAGCAAACTATTTTTGAATAGCTCTTAAAAATGACCTTTAAATGATGTCAAAGCCACCTATGGTTTTCATTTAAAAAACTGCATGTTTGTGTTGTAACTCAAAAACCATCGCAAATATAAAAAAAAGCAAGTACTGTAATCCACTCAAAAAAATCTATTAAAAACCTTCATAGAGTTTTTTAATAACTGTAGACTTAAATAAGCTATAACACCCAATAAAATTGTTAAAAATTTCACATTTTGACTGTTGCTCAAAAACAATAGATGGTATTTTTGCTTCTGCCATTAAATTCATCTTAAAAAATTGACCTAATAACATGAAAACTTTTTTTTTATAACTATAATATTAACAAAGTTACCCATGTAACTACATCGAAAATTAGACACCCTGTACTGGTATGAGAAAGGTACACAGACTTCAATTATTATTCATCCAGAAACCGTCCTTTTGATATTAAAACAAAGAAAATGTCAAGAAGTTGGCAATACACAACATCTTGAAAACAAAAAGTACTTACCGATTCCTGTTCGCTCTCACTCAATACGATTTTGTCTCTGTTTTGGAGATAGTCTTTAGGTAGTTCACCTAAAAAGGTTTCTAGGTCCATTTCTGATTCCCTCTGAAGTGCTGCTACCTCTTCCCCTTGACCTTGTTCTCCGGCTCTTGCTTCTTCTTGTGCAATAGTCTCCTCGTCATCCGTACTTTCTTGATCATCAGGTTGAAATTCAGCTTTAAAAAAAGGCATGAAATTAAAAATGAGTATTATTTACAAGAAATCAGCAGTTGGTTTTGGCAATTTAGAAAAATAATCAGACAAATGCCTCGTACAATATCAATCACAAAAAGGAAGAGTTGAATGGATTGTCTCAACCTTCAGACGTACGGTATAAAATCATCATTTTAAATTTAAAAAAAAAGGATTTGATTTAAATTGTTCGAGTAACTTACCATCAGAATTAGTTCTTGAAGGGGCCATCGATGAGGGCGCACTAGGAGCCTCCGCAGATGTATTAGCTGTGGATTTATTCATTCCTTCAGCTAACAACTGCGAATACTTCTCAGTCTGGTCCACAATAAAGCTCAAATGTTGATCAAGTGCCTTCTTCCTCTTCTCTTCTAACCTTGTGTTTTGTTTATATTCTACTAATTTTTCCACGTTATTCCAAAAGCTCTTAATTTCCTTTGCACAAAAAGCTGCAACCCGCTTAAGATGTTGCTCTTGAGCTTTCTCTGCTCGTTGTGCAGCCAAAGCTTTATCCTGGAAATATTTCTGGACCATCCTGGCACACTTCTTGGCGGCCGCTTTTTTCCATTTGCGTTCTTGAGCAAAATCAGCTGCTAACCAAACCATCTCTTCAAGCAGAAAGTCCCAATGTGCTTTGCCTCTTGCCATTTCTTGCACCTTCGGTAATCGCTTTTCCGACCAAAGCCCCTCTTTCTGTAAGTCACTTATCCTTTGAACTACGTACGCTTCCTGTTTTGCCTTTTCTACTATTTGTTCTTGGTTGCTAGATGAAGAGTATGTTGACGATACCCTCATTTTTACTGCACTACTTGATGTTGTTACTACTGGTGACGTACTTAATTCTGTTGTTGTAGTTTGGACGACAGTTGTGTTACCAGATGTAAATGAACCTAAATCTTGTTGATTCTGATTCGTTTGCATTACATTTACATGACTAACAGGAATACTAGTTGATGTGACGTGAGTTACCTCAAATTTATTATCTGTCGCCAATTGCAAGTCATCTTCATCGATACCTTCTCCAGGATCAATTGTATTTTCTCTCAAATGCGCAATATAATGCTGCGTTTTTGGCTTTTTTACAAACTGAGGAAGTTCCAAAATATTTCCTGACGTCTCCAAAAAATACTTTTCCATTAAATGTTCGTTATACTTCTCTTTCACAATTTTTGATCTAACATTCCTATGATCCATAACACGTCGCAGTTTAACACTGTAACTGTCCTTTTCTTCAGGCGTCGAAGACAGTGCACGCTTAAGGGGAGATCTCACCACAGGAGTCGGCGCTTCAACAGTCGGAAATAACTGAAGTCGCACATTTCCACTTGGTCTAGATTTCGTTAAGGCATTCACTATATTCTGATTTGCAACACTAGGTCTTAATGAAGATGTGTGCACTCTTGATGGACTTAAACTTATAATTCGTGTCACTCCACCTTGTGTCGTTGTGGTATTTGATGTAGAAACTACATTTGCACCACTGATCTGTAATTTAATTACCTATGAATAAGCTGATAGTAACCTAACACTTAATAATATCCTAACAGCAGTATATTTTCAGTTATGTAGGGTAAGAGAACAATGCTTTCTGTTGACTATTATCTTAAACAATAAACCTAATCATGATTAAGTTACAATCATTAATGAGTTGTTTCAGACTATTATAATGCAACTTGACATGGAGAATGCAGACATAACACAAGTAAAAAGCATTAGAGTTCAAAGTATGCACACAAAAAATGTTTTAATAAAATAATTATGTTTTCAGCTGAAATGAAATATCAGAGTTTATGACTCAGGAAAGTAATTTGTTAACCCAAAAAAAGAATAACTGGAATAAAAAATCCTATGCAATGCACACAATGATCAAATATTAAAATATTTTTTTTTAAATCAAGGTCAATTAATTTATCGCCAATAATATTAACTAATTACCAAATTATCTTATATTAATTGGCAGGAGTTAACGTTCAACTCCAGTTTATCTCAGGAAAACCGCAGTCAAGTGTATATTTTATAATGATTATATTTTTCGCATTATGTAGTGCAGGTACAATCTTAACATGATGCGAAATAGTTTAACGGTATAATTATAGGTAGCAGGAAAGGGATACAGAGCTTTATTATATCAATGCCAAGAAGGACAGCAATGGCTGTTTAGTCTTCTCATGTGTAATGATCTTCAGTTACCGTATTACCGTATTAAAAATAGTAAAGTTGTTACAGAGCCAGCTAAATTATTTTTATTACTTATTATAATAGATCACCACAGACAACCAACAAGGAAGCAAGGAATTCAATTTCGTTTCGAGTTTATATTTAAATGATTTAGATCATTCCACAATAAATTAGCATTATTAACAAAACGTTACAGTATGCCGTCTTTTGTTTTTACTGTTAAACGTTTTAATATTATCTGTGAATTACGTCACAAAAAATTATGTACATCTAGTTGTTACCTAGAAGAACAACTAAGTTAGAGTTCAAATATTCTATTTTATCATCAATATTTTTATAGAGAATAGAGTGTACACTGTACACGATCATAATTCCTAATTAATATTTTTTGAATTTCTACTTTTAAGTACGGAAAACTGGGCCAGATTGTTCAATATTTCAGTACACTAAATCACGATCAAAAACAGAATGCAAACTGATAACATCTGAATTAGTTACAATCTCATGTGTAGTTGCTACAATAAAATCACTGAGCAATGACTTTTAAGTAATGATTTTCCCATTGAAAAATCGCTTGTTAATTTTATACAGGGTGTGTATAAATTGGCGAAAAAACTACACGTGGCGATGTTGGTCATAAAATTCTGAGTCGAAAATCTTAATACCAAAATATTGTACCATGCTTCCTGGGTATGCACGGGATCTTCAAAGTTTGAAAATTAAGTCTTTTAATAGTGTTTTAATTCATTATCTGTTGACAGAAAGAGCTGCAAATTAGAAGAAATAAGAATTGTAATAAATATTTAGAACAAGAGACCTGAACAAAATAAGAGAGCAACAACAACTACAATGGTGAGGAATAATAAGAATGAACTCGGAGAAAACAACAATAACAATATGGCAGATGAAGTTAAGTGGAAAGAAACCCAGATGACGACCACGAACCACTTGGAATGAACAGATAGCTAAAATACTACAAATAAAGACCTATCGTGGACACAAGCGACAGAGATTGCCAGAAACAGATCTAAATGGAGGAAAATAACAAAGAAATATTACAAGAAAACCTCTACACCTGAATTAAGGTAGAAAGAGGACCGATTAAGAAGAAGAAGAATAAATATTTTTATAGACGTTGTTTTTCAGCCCCAAAAACGTGTTTTAAATATTTCTTCGTTAACTTATTATTGTAAAAAATACATATGGCAGCATTGTAAAACAATAATTATTCAAGAGTGATGCGACTCTAAATTACTTCTGTCTTGATAACGTCAAAGTTTGACAAGTGTCAAAATTTGTAATTGGACTTGCTTTTTCTATCATCGTTGCTTTTCTCGTAGTTATTAGTATTAATTATTATTATTTTCGTTTTCTTGTTTCGTTCACTAACAATGGATTTTATGTTCAATGATTATGCTGATATGTACATGGTATTTGGTTTCTGTAATGGAAATGGCGACATGGTAGAACGTGAATATCGTGCACGTTATCCAAACCGGAGGCATCCTACAGCAAATGTTTTTCGAAGGCTGGACCAACGTCTTCGTGAAACTGGTTCATTTGTTTCAAGGAATGTAAACGCTGGTCGACCAAGGCAAAGGCGCACGGTACCACTGGAAGAGCAAATTTTAGATGCAGTACAAGAAGATCCCTCCGTCAGCACCCGGCAGTTAGCTGCAACATTAAATATTCCCAGCAATAAGACCGTTCATTTGGTTCTAAAACAAAACCTTCTTCATCCATATCATGTCACCAAAGTACAGCCCCTTTATGAAAATGATAACATAGCCCGATTGAATTTCTGCAACACGATTTTAAATACAATTCGCGACAATGACGGCTTCTTGAGACGTATCCTTTGGAGCGATGAGTGCCTGTTTACTAGAGATGGCGTGTTTAATACACATAATATTCACCATTGGGCTGACGAAAACCCGCACGAATATCGAGAATATAGTCACCAGAGAAGATTTTCCATTAATGTTTGGCTTGGCATAATAAACCATAGGGTTGTTGGACCAATTTATTTGCCGAATCATCTTAATGCCGATGAATACCTCAATGTTTTAGAACAAGTAATTGACGAGATGCCGTTGCAGATAACACATGAAATGTTATACATGCATGATGGAGCTCCTGCTCACTTTGCTCGTAATGTAAGAGAGTGGTTCGACGAACACTTGCCAAACAGATGGATTGGTCGCGGCGGCCCTACCTTATAGCCCGCGAGATCCCCCGATTTCAATCTATTAGACTTTTTTGTTTGGGGTTTCATTAAAAAAAAGTTTATGCTATGCCTCCACCAAATTCTGACGAAGTTAGGAATAGAATTAATGCGGCTGTATTAGAAATCACCCCCCACTGAAACTGGAACAAGTGATGCAAACTATACCACAAAGGTTACAACTGTGTTTGCAAACTGATGGTTTTCAGTTAGAACAATTACCTTAACTTTGTTCCAACATTCATGGAGTATTGCGATGTAACGAACATCCTTAGTTACCGTGCATTATAACAAAACACCAGTGGTGTATGGATCCAATGTTGTCAAACGTACGTTCCTTTAAAATGGTTCCTGAAGACAGAGAAAGCATTGTCCAACATTTTGGTATTAAGATTTTCGACTCAGAATTTTATGACCAACATTGCCACGTGTAGTTCTTTCGCCAATTTATACACACCCTGTATAGTACAATAAACCTGGAAACGATATAGGATATTTTTTATATCCTATTTTTACGTAAAACTTGAACTTCAGCTAAATTCCTGTATTTACATAAAACTGTACTTATACTTGATATAAAAAATCTTAAGGCATTGTCAAATAATTTTGCTACCACAATATGTTAGAAAATTTCTAAAAATTTCAGAAAACTCATGAACCACATAACTCAATTTAAACCATAGAATTGGAAAAGTAGAATGCTATACATATAATTACTGGGGTGAAGTTTCAGTAAAATAGCTCCATTTGTTTCCATAATAAAAAAATTGGAGTACGATAGCTAAAATTATTTAGATTACCTTAAAGGCACACACCTAAATGTACACTGTAAATGTGGGCTTGGTCTGTGCCTACTTCAACCCACTTCTAGACTAATACACACAGTAGAAAAGCAAAAAAGGAATTTTCAGTCTTAACATTCTAGGTCAAATTCAAAATAAATCTGTCAATGTGACAGTAACAGTTATGAAATGTTGGCTTAAATTATCAAAAATTAACAAAACCAAGTTTAATAATCTTACCTGTGCCAGGGCTGGCATTCCATGTGGTTGTGAAGTAAGAAGATACTGTCCTCCAGCCACCTGTGTGAGCCTTACTGCAGGGCGCTCCACCACAGATCGGGAGGTTAAACCCTCCCGCGGGGGCAGAGCACCCTGCCCTGCCCCCGAGCTTTCGTCACTCATTCCCTGGACTTCTGCAAATCGAATACAAAACTCTTACACACTAGATCAATTCTGAGAACTAAATTACATTAAAAAGAAACTCGAGGAACCATTTTTAATTATTTTTGTCATTACTTAATTAATAGTAAGAATTTTTAAATTTATTATATGGTAATTTTCTTAAAAAGACATCAAACTTAACCAATACTTCAAATACAAAATATAATTGAAATTTAATTTTGGTTTCTATGGTTAAACTGAATAAAACAAATTTTGTTTTACCTTAATTTTGCAATAAAACTGTATTTTCTTACAACAATTTGTAAATAAACACGAGTCACATTTCAAAATAATGTTTTGCTGTTGTTGGATTTTAGCAATGGTGAATGAATTTATAATAGAAACGATAAGAACAACCTATTGCGCAATTATCGCAAATTCTTACTTGTTTTTAAATTTTAATTGGTATTAGCGCAAAACTCAATATTTGAAATATTTGAATTTAAATTTAAAAATACCTCGCCTAAACAATTAAAAAAATTGATTTGGCGCGCCCAAAATTGGCGCGTACAGCTATTTAAAAATTATTACGCCAAAAACGAACCGTTTATAATTTTAAAAATAATTTGAATGTTTTTAAGGTAATATTTTCGAAATTTTGGAGTTAAATACGTTCATGAATCAATACCTATATGACGCAGGAATTTATATTGACTAATATAGCAAAGGCTACAACCGTTTAGCGTCCAGCCGCTTTCGCATGGGATTTGTGCAAAAAGTACGCGTCTAGATAAAAATTTCGGCGGATGCGAGTGATTTTAAAACGTGGCAGCGAGAGAATTGGGTAAATTTCGTTTCGATTAGTGCAAAATTGTTGTGTGACCTCCCGAACTGCGATTAGACAAAGGAACTTTCCGCGTCGCCATCTTCTACGTTTCAGCTCGGATGGATCGAACTTACCATCATGTAATCACAAAATTTTCGGGCCAAAGTAGCTCATCAGCGGAAAATAAATCCACAACCGTTTAAATTAAGATCCGAGCAATAATTGGGTACCCCACGTATCTACCAGTCACAAGATATATGCAATATTTTCAACATTTTACACGCTCACATTGAAGGACACTTCGCCCTTATCTAAACATGGCGACGGGCCGTTTCACAATCCGAACAACTGCAATCCGCCCAGGATCTGAACGCAGCTACATTGCGCATGTCCCTCACTCCTGCTTTACTCGACGCATGCGCGTGTTCACACGTTTCAATTTAAAAATTTAAAAAGAAAACAATTTTAAATAATAATTATGTCGCGATTAAAACCGGAAATGCATCATTTATTAACCGAATTTGTTATTAATGCTCTTTTTTCAAAAAATATTTACACAATTCTAAACTTTTTAGAAAGTGAAATTAAACAAATTGCTCTTATTACAGATTTGTCTCATAAGGTAAAGTTATGCACATTATTAATATATTTATAAATTCTAGCTTTACTTCGTTAAAGTCCATATTAAATGATTATTATAAAATTCTTAATTATTTTAACAATATTTATTTATTTTGACCTTAAAATAAGGTTAAAATAAATAAATATTGTTAAAGTAATTAAATATTTTATATACAGATAACCACATTTTTAATAATTTAATTACCTGATTTTTTTTTAATTTCAGGATATATTGAGCATTCGAAAACATCTCATTAATAAGAATTCTGCTGTAGTGGTAAATGGTTTAAGTTACTATATGGAACTTATTCAAAAATCGGCTATCATACCAACAGGAATAAAAAAGTAGGTACACACACACTAATAATGAAAAGAAAAATTTACTTTTGTCAATGATTACGTTACTTACTACATATGTTTAAAACACACCTTTAAAAAAACTTTGTCACTACAACTAGATTTAAATTGGATTACCCGACTTCAAATGTCAAAATTGTCTGAGTTTTGCTAAATTTCAACTTATTTTTTGGCTGCAGCTTATTATACATTAAAACATTATTAAAACATGCGGCTAATAATTACACCACGCAATTCTACGTAGAAAAACAAGCAAAAAACTCGAATACAATTTTAGTGTTAACTCTTTGATTAAGGAGTTATTAATGCTCAAACTTTGAAATTGTTTTCGACTATGGTTGAGAAATAGATTTAAATAGTATCAACAACACATAATTCAACAATTAAAATAAGTAATCAAATATAAATTATAACATTTTGGTAATTAATTTACTTATAATTTAATATTTAAGAATGCAAAATCTTCGCGATTCATAGTTTTGGAAAAAAATGTAATAATAAAAAACACATACTTGATTTAATTGCAGAATCACAAACATATACGATCAAGGGTAACTAAATGCATGTCTCTTAGCTTTAAATTGTACAGCGTTGCCAAATTAAAAAACCTTTAAGTGCTTATAATTTAAAGACTCTTCGTCTAAAACCAAATTGGTGTGAAAGTTTTTTGCTTGTTTTTCAACGTAGAATTGCGTGCGGTAATTATTAGCCGCACGTTTTAATACACCCTGTATACCTAGTACTCTGTCACTTTTTATTTTTTTTTGAATATTTTATAATAGGGTGGCTACTCCAAAAAAAAAGGTAAACTTTTTAAAACATAATTTATGAATCTTGGTACAGTTATTCGGGACATACACTGATTGTTATACGAGAATACATTTTTAATAGTTTTATTCTCTGAAACATTCACGTGTATTTTTTTGGTTTTTTTTTGCTTATTATTTTATTATTTGGGAAGATAAACTGAGTAAACTCAATGGAAACAAACTCAGCCATTTGTTTTTTTCCTTTGTTAATTTTCAGTCTACTACAAGAAAAGTTTTTCACAGCCTACTATGAAAAAAAAGTTTTTCGCTTATAACTTCGTTATTTGTGTAAATAAACCCATCAAACCGTATATCACAAAAAAGGGAAAAAGATGACATGGCCGCCTTTGACGCATATTTAAAAGAGTTGAAGTGTTAACTTCGAGTGGACTTTCCCATACTACATATTAGTATTTGCCATATTTGCACAAGTGTAGTTTTTTATAATTATAACGTACAGTTAACCGACTATTAGATTTTTAAAAAAACAAGCTGTATAGGCAATCCTTATTCCAATCCCTACTTTAATCTTTATTACAGCTCAGTTAGTCGTTTATCATGATGTCAGTAAAAATGTTGCCAGCTTTTAGTACTTTTACCTGCTCGCATCCTAACTTGTCTAAGGAGCCGAAGTTTTGTCTTACTTGTTGTTTTGATACTTTAAAAAAAGATAGTTTCGCATAACATAAAATCTAATCAAGATGAGTAATTCTTCTTAAGCAGAAGTTATTTATTGTATTCTGTTTAATGAATAGAGGGGTACCAATTTATGATTTTCAAAAATTCATAGAGGGTGCCACAGTGGAATGATGGTATTCAGCAAAAAACGAATATGTAGCCTATGTTCGTCTCTATAAGACTACAGAATTTTAAGAAACGTATTGCCAGTTTTGAGAAATATTATTCAAAAAATTTGAAATATTTAGAAATTTCATTTTCTACAGTAGCTTCACCATGTATAAAATTAACTAAAAACTAAGATTAGACGTTGGTTCTACTAGTCACGCTGAGTAATTCTGCTCAAGTAGAAGTTATTTATTATTTTCCTTTTAATAAATAAAGGGATACCCATTTTTAATAAATTGTAGCCTATCTTTGGTTAGGTAGGCAGAATTTTAAGGAGAACTCGATCTTTTTCTTAAATTTGACCTATGCCGACAACATTTGGATATATTCTGCAAAAAACTGAAAACGGGCGAATTATTTAATGGTAAATAATTTTATAATCATTTATGTTAATCAAAATTTCATGGCGGTCTTAATTTTAGAGATGCAGACATAAGCTTGAATTTTTAAATAGAAGTCATCATTTTCAGTTTTTTCAGAATATTCCAAAAAGTAATATTTTTAATCAGATTATTGACAATAATACCACATAAGTTTTGAATTTATCCCTAACTTAAGCCGCAGGTAAAAGTAAAATGCTAACTAAAGAAAATTCAAAACCCTTTAGTTCTCACAAGAACTTTTGTACTCTAAATGTACATTTCGACTGCTAAGCAGTCATCAACAGTAGAAAAATACAAAAAGGAGAACTACAGCGAAAACTGAAATCGCAGTTACGGTGCAGAAACGTCCCTTGTGCTTGGTAAGTCAGAACTCACTTCTGACTTACCAAGCACAAGGGACGTTTCTGCACCGTAACTGTGATTTCAGTTTTCGCTGTAGTTCTCCTTTTTGTATTTTTCTACTGATGATGACTACTTAGCAGTCGAAGTGTACATTTAGAGTACAAAAGTTCTTGTGAGAACTAAAGGGTTTTGAATTTTCTTTATTTAATTTTCTCACAGTTGCTCATTTATATTTATTTAAAATGCTAACGCTCTGTAAAATTCTCCTATAAGAATAACATAACCCTATACCGCCTGCACTGAATTTTAAGTATGAAACATACTATAGGGCATAACTAGGCGTTGTCCAGGTAAACAACTGTAAATAATATACACGAAAAATTTTATAAATTACAAGACTAATTTTTGTTTAGGTAGGTTAATGTTGCATTTTGATTGTACATGAATACAATAATTCTCGAAAGTATGCTAAACGATGCTATAATTGAACCGACTCTACAACTCTCATAATATGTAGTAAAGATAGCCATGATATTCAGTCCAAAAACTGACAGTCGATCTACCTGCATCTATTCCAATTTCTTCAATTCTACTAATATTGAATTGAAGCTCCAAAAATGTATTTTAGTACAAAAAGAAAATGGGTTTAAAAACTAAACTGAGAACCAAGCAACTTCCTTTTTATTTATGCAAATTGAATGTTTGGTTGCTACCTTTACTTATAACACTAGCTTGTACTCCATTGTTATAGCCTACAGATAAGAGTGGAATGCAGAAAATGTCAACTTTGTCTATTTAATAAATATCTTTATGCACCAGTGTGATTATTTGGTGTTATATTAAGTGTGAGTCATACTCCAATCTTTAGAAAAACTATAACATGATCAATAGTAAATATTACGTTGAACAAGAACAACATAATGTTTTAATATACAGATAATACGTTTTTATGTCATATTTCTAACTAATCAAGTTAGAATAATATTATTCAGTTTAGTTCTCAACACCACTTGCTATTTTACAGGATATGACTAATTATCAATCAAAAATACAATGTATAACAATGATTATCTTTAAATGAAATACCTAATTAGTTTAACAATATTTATTTATTTTAACCTTATACCTATTTCTGCATTAAACATGTCGGAATACCTATAAGGTTAAAACAAATAAATGTTAGTAAAGTAATTAAGTATTTTGTATGCAGATAATCATTAAATATGGACTTTAACGAAGTAAAGCTGGAATTTATAAATAACAAATAAAAAATGTAACAGTTAGAAGCAGATAAAAGTGCAGGAGTAGGTTGTTATTTTGTAAATTTGACTTGGGACTACTATGCCTACCATGGTTACAATTGAAACAGATACCTAGGAAATAAGTTTCAGAACTGATGTTTCATAATTATATGAATTTAATAATTTCAATAACAAGTGGAAAAAGAGCTTTCTATGATAAAAAACAACTATTGACGTCTAATGGCATATCTACAAACACAAAGAAACAATTTATTAAAACTTACATATGGAGCATAGCTCTATATGGCTGCGAAACATGGACCATTGGAAAAACAGACAGAAGGAAAATAGAGGCTTTTGAAATGTGGTGTTACAGAAGAGCACTAAAGATCTCTTGGACACAAAGGAAAACGAACGAAGAGGGCTTAGAACAAATACAAGAAAGAAGGAAAATATGGAGACACATAACGAAGAGAAGGCCCAAACAATAGGCCATGTCCTGAGAAGAGATGGATTACTAAAAACAATTATAGATGGGGAAAGTAAACGGTAAAAATCCAAAAGGACGACCTTGTCTTCCATTTATAAAACAAATAATACAAGAGTCGGGAAGCAACAGGTACGAGGAAATGAAAACAAAGGCCTTAGACAGGGGAAATTGGAAAGCTGCGACAAACCAGTCCCAGGACTGACGACTATGGAGGAGAAGACACTCTTTGGAACGTTCCATAGAATCTTCTACATTTAAAGCTGTTCCAGGAACGTAATTATTTACCTGGGATTGTAAATAATTTCTTGTTTCTTCATAAAAAAATGGACACCTATAGATTTCTATTTATTTTTTATTCTTGTTACTGTTCTTCAATAAAATATAAATAAATAAAGAAATTATTCTACTTTTTTATTTTGGGGTCGTCACAGAATAGATATTGTATGTAACACATTTGGAAAGTGTTTTTACTAGACTCAGGCACTTTCAGGACTCGTCTGCGACTCGTCCTGGAACCTGCCTCTACTCGCCCAGTAAAGTATCATTTGTTACATAAATAACTATTTCATCCCTCTGTGACTTGACCTGCTTAAGTGTATGGCAAGGGGCGCCATCTTGTTGCAAAATGTATTTGCACCGTTTGTTTGCAACTCGTTATTGGTAGCCAAAAGATGCTGGTTCAGAATTTCAATATATTTTTTAGCATCGATTATGCCTTTAGCAAAGTATAGCTTACCAACACCTGCAGCAGACATGGATCCCCACACTATAACGGAACCAGGTTTGTTTCACTTTTATCTGAAAACAGTCTGTATGATATGTGTCTGATTTTTTTCAACAAGTGAATTTTGAATACTGTTTCCCTGTAGTTTCATTCCACATAACAGCCAAAGCACAGCAATCTGCACAGTGATTTTTTTTCATTATTTGGCCCAAAAAACCCCGAGTCATTTTCAACGAAACGTCAAAAGTACCTACTGTTTATAATAAACAAATGAACAACAATTCATCCTTGAACTATTATTTTTCTTCAATTTTATATAAAATTGTGTGATAATTAATTGAGCTTTTGTATAAGCATAAGAGTTATTACACTTAACTTATGGTTGAATTTGTATTTTAACTTTTGTAAAGCATTAAGTCGGAAAATTGACACGGCCTAACTCATGTGATTTTGAGCTGGTACAAGCAACACGAGAAATACATACTAATAAATAAAAATTTTATTTCAGTATAGATGCAATGCTGCAAGGAGGGTTGATGACGGGAAATGTATATGAAATTTGTGGACTTCCTGCAAGTGGCAAAACTCAATTTTGTCTAACCCTGGCTAAGAATGTAGTATGGAAATTAGATCAGCTTATTTATTACATAGACACAAAAAGAGACTTTAGTGGAAGGAAAATTGTTGCAATGCTGGATAAGGAAAAACTTCCTCAGGTAAAAATTAAAATTTTTTAATATTGTTTCTGAACAAATAAGTACGTGTTATGTTTCCAGTAGACCAAGATTGCAGAGATCATGTCTAAGATCCTAGTAAAACAAATTGATACTAAATATGAACTTATTAATTGTTTATATGGAATTCTAAATGAAATACAAAGTGGGTGTAAATTACGACTGATAATAATTGATTCGTTACCGCCTTTATTTTATCAATCTTTAGAATATGCCAGAAATTATGGTGTAATGAATCAATTTGTAAACATAATGCACCTTTTGTCTAGAGAATATCACATAGTTTTTGTTGTTACAAATGCCACAACAACCTGGTATGAAGGCGATTTTGTAATAGAAAAAACAATTACTGAAAAACTAGGCCTGGGAAAGTATTGGTTCAGCATTCCAAATACTAGATTCCTTATGAAACAATGTAATGAGGCATTACAGAGCGAGTTTAATGTGTTAAAAAGTAACAAACTACCTGAGGGAATAAATTGTAGAATTAGTATTAGTGATGTAGGTGTTGTTTGATTAATTTTAGTTTAAGTTATAGAATATTGTTGTATATTTTTTTATAAATTAAAGTAAATTATTAGTATTTGTGAATGTAGTTTCAACTGGTACTGTGTGGTCAGCCCTGCATTTATTAGGGCCCTATCTAAGCAAATATTTTTTTTTAAATCTAAGCAGTATTTAGTCATATTTATTAAGATGTTTTACCTTTACTTTGTTTAAGTTCATATTGATGTGTGAATAAAATACTTTATTACTTCAACAATATTTATTTATTTTTTACCTTATGCGTATTTCAACATGTTTACATGTCATTTACAAAGGTAAGATTAAAAAGTAAACAGTTAATGTTGCTATATGAACAATAGAACTTGATGACTTGATCTTGGTTGTCTATGTCTGCAGACGACTTGATTTCTTGTTCCAAAACGGCCAATAATGGTGAATTTAAAATATCAATTTGTTCATTCATGAAAGACTTTAATGCCTGGTTATTCAAAACGAAAATATTCAATTAATAAAAAAAGATAACATTTAATTTAATAGCCCTTGATAGGTATAATCGCATATGATCTACAAATGTTGTATTTTTGAGAATATGAAAATTGTAAAAATGGCTGGTTCTGAAAATTTAGAAATTATTAAAAAATTATTTCTCAAAAACAGACCACGTCACTTTTTATTAACTTGATAGCCACTATAATTTTTGAAAAATTTAAAATGAATAATTGTTTTATTCAAAAACGCAAACGTTAATAGTTGTAAACTTGAAGCAGTTCAATAGACTATTTAAAGTAGTTTATTACTATAAAAAAAACTTCAAACATTTAAAAATTAAGAAAAACTTCGATACTCTTTAATATCAACAGCGCGTTTTCCAGAAGTTACATAATTTTAACTACGTCTATCATTTAGCTCTAGTTAAAGAATATATTTTTCATTTTTTGCATATTTTTGATAAATCATCGACTTTAAAACTGCCTTTGACAGCGTTAAAAGAAGTGTGCTCCATAAAGATATGGAAAAATTACAGATCCCAAGGAAGTTGCCTGAATAAAATGACGTTAGAAGGGACGTAGATTAGCATAAGAACCAATGCTGGAAACACTGAGTATTTCCAAATAAATCACAGAGTTAAACAGGGAGACGCACTTTCGACAACGCTATTTAACATAGTACTGGAGAGCATGGTGAGAAAAACAGTTCGCACAAGTAACATTATAATCAACGAGGCACAACTTGTAGCATATGCCGATGATCTAGTGGTGATAGCACTCAGCAGAGGCAAGTTAGAAGAAGTAGTTAATAAAATAGCGGAAGAAGCTATGCAAAGAGGGTTACATATTAACGAGGAGAAAACCAAATATATGGTCTGCCAGAGGAATCAACAGCTAGGAAGAAACATATTAATAGGAACTTATAACTTTCAACAAGTAGAAACTTTTAAGTATTTTATTTATACAGGAGTGAGAATATCAAATATCGTCTACAGATAGGGCACAGATTATACCACAAATACAAGACAGTACTAAAAGATAAAAAGGTCAGCAAAGCAATCAAAGTCAGGATGTATGAAGGGCTAATAAAACCGGTAATTATGTACTCCGCCGAAACAATGAACATGACCACGAATGACGAACATAAACTACGAGTACTGGAAATAAAATTCCTAAGGCTAATCCTCGGACCAATACAAACTGCGGAGGGGGAATACAGAAGTAGAATGAACCATGATATGCAAGGTGAAAATATTGTTAGGGGAATTAAAGCCATGAGGATTAGCTGGTTAGGTAACATTGAAAGAAGTGGAAATGATAAGAGTATAAAGAAAATTAACAGGTGGGAGCCGGTAGAAGGTAGAACGCAAGGTAGACCCAAAAGCAGATGGCTGGAGGAAGTTACTAAAGATCTTAACAACATGGGAGTGGTAAATTGGAAACAAAAGGCAATGGACAGAAAAGAGTGGAAGAAAGTAGTAAAACTGGCTAAGACACAAGACAATATAGAAAAAAAAAAAAAAAAAAGGAACGAGGACTAATCCACCTCAAAAAATGGATTTATAAGCTCCACAGAGCGGCGAATATTCCCCCGGGAATGTGCCAATGATGATGATGATTAATCATCAAACTATTTACAACAATTTTTACTTTCCAATACTTTCAGTATAGGGAAGTGATGATTTCATGAAAATTTCAAAATCGTGATTTTGACAGAAATGCAAGTTTTTGAACATCTAGAAACTTAAAAAAAATGTTTTTTAAAATATTTGTCTATGGGTGGGTAAGTATGTTGGGTGTGTAGTACATTATAATAATCGGACGAATGGTTGGATTTTGATGAGCTTTGAAATCCGGGGACATGTCGAAAATTTAACGACAACATAAGTTTTACAAAAAAGTCCCAAACTAGAAGCGGAAGTTAGATATGTTTTGTTGGTAGCATTTTTTCTTAAACTATTTTAAAAATTTGAAAATGGAATCTAATAGAAGACTTTAGGAAAAATCCAACGTTTTTTTCCGAACTTTCTAGCTTTAAAATAGCGGCTGCTACTTTTTTTTGAAAATTATCACTTTAGTGCCTTATTTCTCAAAAACAGGTGGACAGATCGGCTTCAAATATTTTATTGTAATAGCCCTATATAGACACAATGTTATTGTGTACAAAAATTTTCGACAAGTTAAAAGCTCTGAAGGAAAAACAATTCCAAAATTACAAAAATTAAAAAAAAATATTACTGACAAACTAGCTACACGAGTTTTTTTTAATATTGTAAACTCATAAAGCTAAAGATGAGCTACAATTTGAATTGTGTCTCAGCTCGTAAATTTCTCTACTATGAATTTATGAAAATTGAAAATTCATGCCCTCTCTTTAATAAACTGGGGTCGGTGAAAAATTTTTGTTTAAGATAAATTTCTCATGAGTAATAGCAGAATAAGATAAAGAATTTTATTTTTTTTGTAGGAGCAGTAATATTTAGAGAGTTAATTTGCCACCTCCCTCTCTAATTTTGGCGATAAAGTTTACAACCCTCAAGAGTTCTTAGTTAGATGTACTGTATTTGTTATGATTAGGTATATAAAAGTAATTATTTTGTATAAATATCGAAAAGTCCAGGTGAAATGCTTTTAGTATGAAATTCGAAGCTCAACATCTAACGCCTTATGTGAGTAGGTAATTCCCAATGCCTCTCCCATGTGTAGGCGTAAATTTCATTCATTATTATTATAAGTACGACGTGTTTCGTCCATTTTTTGAATTCTCGTTACTGTCGTCTAATAATCCCAAGCCAAATTTTAAATTCCTATCTTGAGATGTTTGTGAGAAACTGTAAAAATAGTGTTTGATATGTGCCCCCATTGAGGGCTTGATGTTCGATACAAAAGCAAGTCCTACACGTGTTCGTTAAACATTTTTGACTCAAAATATTACTTGCGTCGTTTTATTTTGGGACACTCTGTATAGTAAACTAAAAGTATCATCGTTTAAGATTGTAAAAATTCGTCAAGGAGCATCTGCGAATACATTTGTTTCTGCGCCATGTCGACCAATCACGAAGAAGAGGCGGGGTCTATTAATTGCGTCAAATTCAAAAATTTATAAAAAATTGTGCTTAGTTCTATGCCACCAGTTTCAATTAATGATTGCTTTATTAACAAGCTTTTCCGCCAAAAATTAATCACACGCATGAATTTGGGGATGTTCGTGGATTTTAGTGTGCAACGGAATGCTGGTGGAGTACATGTGTACTACAATTCACTATCGGACATCACCACAGAAATGCTCTTCACAGTTACTTTATTCTTAAAAAGCGACGCTTGTCAGTTTGATAAAAGTCAAATAAATATCAATTTCACTGCCTACTAAGAAAAATAATTTTACCAAAAGTGTATCGTTTAAAATTAAATGATTTATTTATTTGTTTAAAACTAGATGATTGTGAGTAAAATAATATACATACCTCGGTGGAACGTTTCATTACAGTCTCGCGCTATAGCTAACCTCGGTGTTTGCGCCTCTGTCATCTATCTCAGCCCTCGACTGTATAATGAAACATTTTCCACCTCTGTATCTAATACACTATTATTTTATTCTACTATAAGGAGCCAATCAAAATCCACAGTATATAAAATTTCTGCCAATTACATTGGGTTTTAATAGTGCAGCAGCAACCTACTGATTTCAATTTAACGTTGTTATGGTTACACCGGATGTAATTGGTCAATTGGGTTTGGGACATCCCTGAATTTGCAAACTCTGCAATTTTTATACTAGTTTGGTGGTGAGTGGTGATTGGTATAGGTGTCGCATGTTGTATGTACTACTCGTATTGGTCTTTTTGATAATTGCGTTATAGAACGATGAGGAAGATACGATTTCTCTAGCAGCAGTGCCCCAATCCCAATGTCAAACTGTCGAATCAGTGAAAGAAAAGTAGAATGAAGCATTAAAAACGCAATGCACCCTATTCGAATGCGCCCTCAAACTGATTAGGTATCATCAAATTTAAAAAAAGAAAAGTGACTTTTCGGCGATGGCTGATATATGATTGTCTCATGACCATACCGCCAACCAATGTCGAATCTGAAAGGGCTTTTTCTGCACCTGGTACCATCTCCACAAAAATCAGGTCTCGACTTGGGGATAATACCAGTTGATTTTTTCAGGCTACTGGTTCAGTCAGCTATAAATATTTCTCTTTGTTTTTATTGTATATGTTAATGTTACCTCAGAGGTGTTGAATAAAATTTAACTGTTTAGTACACACACTCCGGCTGCGGTGGTCCTGGGTGGATTGAGTAACCCAGTGACTATCGTTGCCGGTCCCAAGCCCGGAGGGTTGGGCATAGGGCTAACAACCCTATCCCGTAAAACAAGAATTGTTATGAAAGCAACACAGAGGCCTCGGCAAGGACGGATAAACTGTAGACAACCCACGCATCGAAATATGGATAATGATCAAGGACTTCAACTAAACATTGGCTCATGGAATATTCGTTCCATGTTGCAACCTGGTAAAATGTACGAGATCGCAGAGGAACTGGAAATATACCTATAAGATGGATATAACGGCACTGCAAGAAATGAGATGGGAAGGAGAAGGGCGGATTAACAAACCGGAGTTCACGCTCTTTTATAGCGGATGCGATAGACAGGGCGAACAGGGAACCGGATTTATAGCAAATAAAAGGACCAGGAATGCTGTAATGAACTTTGAGGCAATGGACGGCAGAATCTCAAAGCTACAAATAAAAGGAAAGTTCTTGAATACTTCATTAATAAACATCTACTCACCAACTGAAGATGCTGCGGAAGAAGTAAAGGAAGAATTTTATGGCAAACTAAGTCAAGTATGCCAAAAAGTGAATAAGCATGACGCGATAATCGTCTTAGGAGATTTTAACGGACAAATCGGCAAAGAAGAGGAAAACGAAGGAATCGCAGGCAAACACACGCTACACGAAAATACAAACCGAAATGGAGAAAGAGTCATCAATTTTGCTGCTGAAAATAATCTAGTAGTAAGCAGTACAATGTTCCCTCACAAGAAAATCCATAAGGGAACGTGGAAAATGGCTGGAGATAGGACAATAAACCAAATAGATCATGTCCTAATAAACAAAAGGCGCGCTTCCTCAGTACAGGATGTAAGGTCACTCAGAGGTGCAAACTGCGATTCGGACCACTTTCTGGTTGGAGCAAAAGTGAAACAGAGATTATTAAGGTTATTAAGGAGAAGAGAAAACCAAGAAATGGAATGTTGAAGAGCTAAGGCAACAAACAAAACAGCTAGTATACAGGGAGGAAATCAAGAAAGAATTAAGAAAACATGGTCAGAAAGAAACCTTAGATGAAGAATGGAATACCATAAAACAATCCATACTAACAGTGTCAGAAAACACGATAGGAATCAAATAGAAGCAGAAAAACCAAGACTGGTTTGATGAACACTGCAGAGAAGCAATACAAAAGAAGAACGATGCAAGGAAAAAGTACGTACAAAGACTGACTAGAGTATCGCTAGAAGAGTACAACAACAAACGGAAGGAAGCAAACAAGCTGTGTAGGAACAAAAAACGTAATCTGATCAGAGAGCAAATAGAAGAACTGGAACAACAAAACACAAATAAAAACCATCGAAAATTCTATAAAGATGTAAAAAAGATAACAAGCTCATTCAAACCATCAACAATCTCGTGTATAAATAAAAGAGGAGAAGTGCTTACTGACGAACGTGACATATTGAACAGATGGAGAGAATACTTTGAAGAACTCCTTCTAGATGCGGAAGACCTGGAAGAAGTAGGTGAAAACCATGAGTATCAGACAGTAGATCCAGAAGTATTAGAACCAAGCCACGAAGAGGTTGTTCAGGTTATAGTGAAGTTTAAGAATAACAAAGCCCCAGGTATAGACACAATCACAGCAGAAATGCTAAAACATGCAGGAGAAGAGCTATGGTGTAGATTACATAGTCTTATCAACAGAATATGGAATGAGGAGCAAATGCCTGACGAGTGGAAAATGGGAGTCATCCATCCGATACTGAAGAAGGGAGACAGAAAAATATGCAGCAACTACAGAGGCATAACACTGTTGAATGTCTGCTATAAGGTACTATCAAGTATACTATACAATAGAATTGTATACTTTGCTGAACAGGCACTGGGTGATTATCAATGTGGGTTCAGAACAAATCGATCCACCAACGACCAAATACATATGATGAGGCAGCTGTTTGAGAAATGCTATGAGCACAATATAGATGTATACAACCTATTCGTAGACTTCAAACAGGCCTTTGACAGTATACATAGGAACACGTTAATGCTCAGATTAACATCCTTAGGCATACCAATGAAGCTTATTAAACTGGCCAGAATGACGGGGAATGGATCGAGAGCGGTAATCGCAATTCAAGGTAAATTAACCGAAAGCATCAATGTGAACAGTGGGGTACGGCAGGGGGATGCGCTCTCAGCATTATTATTCAACTTAGCTTTAGAATCAGCAGTGAGAAAATTAAATCTTGAGAGCAACCTACTCAGCTCCAAACAACAACTGTATACATACGCAGATGATATTGTCATATCATGCCGTAAAAAGACGACGCTTCAAGCAACTTACACCAAGTTAAAAAACGAAGTGAAAGAAGTGGGACTAACGGTTAATGCGCAAAAAACGAAGTACATGAAAAACACCAGAAGTCATATAAACCAGGATGGACTAGAAATAGGAGAACAATTCTTTGAAGAGGTCACTAGCTTTGTTTATCTGGGATCCAAATTACACAATAAGAACGATATGAGTGAAGAGATTAAGACCAGATGCATAGCAGGAGCGAAAAGCACATACATATACAACAAATTACTGACATCACAGCTGATAAGCAAAACGACCAAACTCAGATTATATAAGACCTTGATACGACCGGTAGCCACGTATGCATGCGAACCATGGACCCTCACTAAAGCAGATGAAAATCGTTTAAGAATCTTCGGAAGAAGAATACTCCGCAAGATATTTGGACCGGTATAAGAAGCAGATGGATCTTGGAGATACAGAATGAATCACGAACTAAATGCATTAATATATGGAGAAGATATAGTGAGGTTTGTGAAATCCCAACGAATTAGATGGCTGGGCCATATACAAAGAATGGAGTTAGAAAGACCAACGAGAAGGATAATTGAATGGAAACCCTGCGAAACGAGACATCGAGGCAGACCGAAGAAAAGATGGAAGGTTGATGTGGTGGAAGATCTCAAGAAACTTAGATGCAGAAATTGGTGGACCATAGCTACCGATAGGAATAGATGGCACACCATTGTAGAGCAGGCCAAAACCCACCCTGGGTTGTAGTGCCAATTGAAGAAGAAGAAGAGAAGTACACACATACATATACCTGACATATTTTATTCCATTTCCGAATATCGATCCCGAAATCCTGGGATCGGAAACTTGACCCTGAAATCCGGGGTTTGTATTTTTATTCAGGGATTGCAAACCCTAGTTTTAACCGATAAATAGCAGTATGCGTTTTTCAAGTAACAAAATCCTAGCAACTGGAAACAAAACGCACCTTCTTGATCATGGCAACGACACCAACCAAATATTGTAGCTTCATTTCTTAATCGTAAAATAATTTATCCAAATAGAATTTGTGATCATTATTTCTTCAGGATAAATTTTGCTTTTGAGCAACCACACTGACGTTAAAATCACTTATATTACTACTGATAAAGTAGAAATTAGTTTTGATAACTTTTTTTTATGTCGCCTTTAATCAGTTTGGATAGTAGTTTCCCACATACCTACCCATGTTGAGCATTCTGTCTGGGCCAGCCTGTATATTTTAATTTAACACATTTTGTAGTTGTATTAGTTATGCGCCAACTTTTCTAAATTATTTGCAAACAATTTTGTGATTTTTTTAGAATATTGTTAATTAGAATAATTAACATTTATTTTGCGCTTTTAAAAGTATAATGTTACTTAGGAGTATATAAACATTATTGTAGAACATTTAAATCCCAATTTACGATATCGAAAACTTATTTTTTAATTATTTTACTGTATTACAGAGTTTGCGAAAAACACGCTGTAGGCCTAATTAAAAGAAGGAAGATTTTTTTTAAATTTATTTTTTCCAATTGTTACAGTTAATATGTATACAATCTTTTGATGTATGCTGTTTGAATATTGTTATAAAATAAATTTTAACGTACTGTCACATCCTTTTCTTGTGATTAAAACCGAGTATTGAACTCTTGAATCAAATACTTTACATTATACAATGGACGAACACATTTTAAGTTAGCACCGCATCTTGCTCATTACAATGCTTTGCAAATTGAGAAAAAAATTAAGTATCAGTCAGAGGAACAAAATGACCAGGTACTTTCCAGCTGATATCGGACATAAGAATTTATATTTAAAATACAGTTCAATAAATAAAATTGATAAATACTGTTCAAAATTGCCTGCACTATTCTTCTCTTAAGTTAGTTGATCTACATTTACATTATATACTCTAATAATTACAGAAAAATAATTATATCTCTAAAGTTGCAGGTCTACGCAATTTGTTACATGCTTTCTGATCTATTTACATGTACATCTAATTAATCTAATAAAATTATTCAAACAGAATATGATACTAGTGGCATAAAATTACTACAAAAAAATTACATAAGTACATTAAATTATTTTACTACTAAAATTCGTAAAATCACAATAAAACTGGTAAAATTAAACTAAAATGATCTACCATAGTTAAACATCAACTGAATAACTTTTTCCATTTAAGAGTTTGTGACCGCTTTCTTCTAAATCACTCGAATGACCGTTGATCTTTATATTTTCTTTTTCTGCACTGTCATTTACATGGCCATTGGTTTTTATGCTGTGGTTTTCTGACCCTGACCAACAAACTCATTGTTACTAATTTATTTACTAGGGAGGAAAACCTTTTTAGTTCTTGTGAGAACAAAAGAGGTTTTCCTCATTATTGTTTTCTCACAGTTGCTAATTTTTTCTTAATATAATTTGCAATCAATATATGCAAAAAAATGTATTACTCACCCACTCCAGCACGCCAAAACTTCTTCGAAGTCTTCCAGTCTTCCCTCAAAGATAAATTGTACATGGAATAATTCGGATTTCCAGTTACTTCTTTCGCTATGGTTAAAAATGTAGGTAGTCGCTCACGCAAGCCAGTCTCGTTTAACGCTGAATAAGTTTCTATCAGCATCAAACCTTTGCACCTAGCACATAATTTAAAGTAATATTTTGGTCAAACAACGAAATTATAACTTAAATTTACCTGGGATGACTTGGCGACTGGTATATATCAAGTTGAAAATACTGATTGTTGACGAGAAAACATCTCCGTTTTTTATATATTGTAAAATGCGAACTGTCTTTCTGTGCCAACAGGTTGATGTAATCACGATGTGTTATTTGAGTTTTGACCTCTACCACCTGCCCCAATTTAAGTGGTCGTCTGACTGTGTGAATATAACTGAAGTGACCTGGAAGAATTATCAAATCGAATTGTAATTTGATATTCTTTTATATAAACATTACAGTCAATGTTACATACAGTTCTAGCTACATAGGATGCCTATAACAATGCCTGGGTGTGTGCAAAACATGGAACACCCCTGTTTTTCTTTGTTTATTAATTTTAACAAATAAAATTTGGAGTGCTACATACCTATTACTTGATTATTTCAATTTTTTGCACTTACTGTTTCACTGGAAATGATGCCAAATTTTTTAATTTAAATAGCACATATTTTGACATTTTTCAATTAGAATAAAATTGTACATACGATAAGTACCTTTTAAATAAGTTATAAATTTTTTTTAACCCAATTTATGTTTTACGTCAAGACTACCATGACTTACAGAAAATGGTTCCTATGAAGTAAATTATTAATTAGAAGTTTGGATTTCTGTAACTTGATAACCTCCTTGTAAAAACAAAAGTCCTTTAAAAATTTTTATTTATTATATTGCTTGTAGTGAAAAAACAAATGAATTTGTATCTCGTTTTTTGGTTCAAAATTTAATAAAAATTTTATTTTAAGTTTTTTTTTATATAATTTTGAATACACACAGACAAGTACGTCTGAAACTTTTAACTGCTCACACAGTGGAGTGCATAACATATTATTTTACTTCATAGGAACAGTCTTATGCGAATCATGGCACTCTTGATGTAAACAAACTTGGACTATTAAAATTTTGGCATCTTGAACAGTTATTTAAAAGTTATTGTCACAAATAGAATTTTATTCCGATTCCAAAAATGTCCAAATATATAGGTAGTTTTAATTAAAAATAAAAATATAGGATCATTCTCTGTGAAACCCAACATCAAATAATAAGAATTTATGCATATATTAATCACTTCAAATTTCATTGGTTTAAATTAATAAACATAGAAAAAGGAAAGAAAAAGGGGGTACATCATGTTTTGTTTACACTGGCTGTAGACTGAAAGGGGAACTTATAATCACGAAAGTTGTTCAGAATTGAAACTTATAATTTTAAAAACTAGTTTTTGACATAATTTAACACATTTTATTTGTAAAACTTTTAATTAGCTAATAGATTTTCAGATACTTACAAATACTTGAAATTCTTACACTGCTTCATAGTAGATTAACTTCAAAAATAATGTTTGAACATTTTACGTAAAATATTTTTTCTATACCTCAAAAAACCAGATTTTGCTATTATTGAAAAAATTTACATTTCTTTCAGTTTTTCATAAGGAGCAGTACCTTTTCATCTTCACATACTGGTTTGTACAATTATAATATTCAACAATTTTTGCTTAAATTTTACAACTCAAGACATCGAGGCAGTTTCCCTTTCCTCTCAAACTACTTGGTACAAAATTGGGATCTGAATTGATCATTTTCATGATTTATAATCACTTAACACAAATGTTTGAATTTTTTTGTCAATTTTGTAGGACAAACTTGTGCTATTAAAACCAGTATTTTAAATAATAGTGCAAACAACTTTCTATTACAAATTTTATTTTATTTCAAAATATAAATGTACTGTACCCTTGAATAATCACAAAAAAGTAAATATTTACATTAATTAAAGTAGCAAATCATTTATTTTAGTATCTCAAATAATAATTGATTGAAATATAGTAAAAATTTCTAACAAAAATTAAATATTAATTAATATTCTGCAAAATAAATATTTAAGTAATTATGCAATGAACAAAATATTTGAATTTTCTGCATAACTTAAATTAAATAAGTCACTTGTTTGATTATACAGGGTGAGTAAAAAATAATGCATAACCTCTGTAACTTCGTAATTATTGATTTAAAAAAAATAGTCTCAATAAAAGTTGTTTTTCGCATTTCATATTGTAACTGACTATATTTCTATACTCAAAATCGTTCTGTAAAGTGGTACTTTACAGCATAGCAACCATTACAGCATAGCAACGGATTTCTCCAATCGCAAAATTGGCTGTAATTAGGTTACTATGGTATTGAAACAACCTACCTACTATTTTTTTATTTTCAATGCCAGTAATTGTGACAGTTATTAATGTCACTTTTATTAAAAACTAACAAAATTAAATTTTTACATGAAATGCGAAAAAATAGTATACGCAATCTCGTTAGAAGTGTTTTCACTAAACTTGTATGGCTTTTTAAGTTACTCGCTCGCTCGTACTCAAACCAGCCATACTCGTTTAGTAAAACATCACTTTCCTAAACTTGTTGCGTAATATACTATTGTTAAATTTCAGCACATGCTTTGGCAATGTTCTATTATTTTTTACATATAGTTATTTGGTTGCTATGGCAACCATTTTTTGTTTTTTAAATGGCAAACTATATATTTTTCAGGATTTTGGATTCGGTAATTGTTTCTCTTCCGGTACAATATTTCTTTTTTAAATTTTTAAATGAATTACCTTAGATGTCCAACATTTCTCAGTTGCCGTAGCAACCAAACAACAAAACATATAAAAAATTGAACACCAACAAAGTATGCACTGGAATGCAACAAACAACTTTTACTAAGACTAACTTTAATTTACTCAAATATTTACGAAGTTACAGATAGGTATTATACGTTACTTTTTATACTCTCTCTCTGCATTTGTTATTATTCAAAAAAACTATTAATTTCCTTTTTTGAGGTTTAATTTTGAATCACACTGTATCTATTTTTATTACACACAAATAATTGTGGTACAGTGTTAGTAATAAATTAATAACTGTTAGAAAAATAACTACACAATCTATTTTCAAATTTTGTTCTATTGCACAAAATTTGTACATACTGATACATACATCACATTCCTTTGCAGAAACACGAACCAAACAGTAAATAATAGCATGATAAAATAATACATATTAAACATAATGACAATGGTAACTCTAAAATGAACCAGAATATTCGAAACAACAAAAAAACTTATAGAAACCGACTCCGATATATCTTCTTACCTTTTTGTCCTCTCTTCCGTAATCTAACCTGGTTAGGTGGTTCAGATTGTAGGTAATTATGAACAACTTCAAAGTCTTGGAAGGATGGAAAGGCAGAATCATCGGGAAGAGGTCCGTTAACCAGAAATTTAAGTTTCCTGGAGTTGGTAAGCAAGCGATCACCCGTATCGATACCCACTTTTTGGCAAACTGCGCCAATCATTCTTCTCATTTTTCCCTCGAAATCTGTCGAGTTATCAATCACATCAAAGTATGGATGACCCACCCATGCTGCAGCAGCATTGTAATCCAGTTCTCGTGCCATTTCAACACCCTCAGAGCGGCAAGCATGGTCCTATGAAAAAATATATCTACAATTTTATTATTCTCAAGTTAGTTTGGAGAAAAATACCTCAGTGGAATAAAATTCTTCTGCGCCTTTAGCTGCTGAAACCATATGTACAATTTGATTGTACCTATTGTCTCGGAGTTCAACATTGTTCCAGTTATTTTCTCTCATCATTCTTTCCCAAACCTCTTTCGATACGACTAAAAAGATTTACATAATAATGAGTATTGGAACTTTTTAGAAACTGAAAAAATATTTTACAGGCTGATGGATCCATGGCTCCCCTGTCGCAAATAATCAAGCAATTTCTGTTAGATGATCTTGCCAGTTCGAAGAATGTGTTCTCAATCTGCAGCATAGTTTTCAATAGATTTTCTTGAAACTGGTAGACTGCAACAATGAAATAAAAAATTAGGACATTAAGTGACATTTATGAAGAATAATCATCTCAACAAGCCAAATTTTTAGCAACTTATAGAATAAAAGTGTGGCTAATTACATTATGGATCGTTTACATTGAGCTCAAAATTTAGCTACAGAAACAATTTACATTATGTCTTTCGTAATTCCGAACAACTGTTAGTAATAAAGCTATTCTTCATCTTTTTTTACAAAATATTTTATTCTAGGATAAATAAAACCATGGAAAACAAAACTCGCCTCAAAACTTAATTGTTGCAGTTCCCGTAATTTTAAAATACATTTTCATATGATATTTTGTTACTACATCAACCGACAACAGCTTTGTTTTCCATACCCAAGCCTTATGTCCTTTTTTATGTTACGAAGTATGAGCCATAGCATTTTAATTTAACCATGTCGTTTTTATCATAGCATCAAAGTAGGTTGTCTACAGAATTTTATAAAATTATACGTTTGTCTTAATATCCGTGAAATAATAGCAAATTGCATTTTCGTTGGGAGGTATAGCACTCGCTCACCAATGCGATGATACCAAGTTCAATTCCCAGAAAATTCTTTATAAATCATTTTTTATTCACATTCCTACGACATTTGTATTGCATATAAAGTGATCAAGTATTTTTTTAAATTATTTTAATGACATTTGAAAATTCAAGGTCTTTACTACGTATTGCGAGTATTACTTACAATACGTAATCAAGAAGTTTTAGCGAACAGTGATTTAATAAATACTTGATCACTTAGTATTTAATAAAAATGTAGGAAGAACATAAGTAAAAGATAAAAACTAAATAAAAGAATTATGGGAATTGAACGCGTAATTCGCATTGGTGAGCGATAGCAATACCACAAAACCATTACCACCAAACACGTGATTGGCTCTTATTTCATACATATTAAGCAAATAATCTAATGTGATAAAATTCTGTAGACAACCTACTTTAATTATAAGCAAATTATAACAGGGTTAAAATGTTAGGGGTTGTAAGCCGTGACAAACCCTGTGCAACAAATTATAAACTCAAAAAAATGTAAAAGCATGAAATTAAAATTTTTGTATTTCAGTGAAAAAAAGATATGATAACAAGAAAAGGTTTATTATTTATATTTTGGATAGGTTATCAACCGTTTTCTGTTTTTGTAACAGATTTTGGCTTCCTCATTATTCTTTACATTTTAATAATTTTATTAGAAAAACATAAAATTATCAACAGGTAATCAAATATATGCTGTAAGTTTATGTAAGGTCAAGAACATTACTATTACCTCACAGATTTGAACATCTGGGTATGTTTTAATTAAAACACGTTTTCAGATAGCCAACAGACTGTTTACACAATAATTTTAAAGCGGCCTAGCCTTATCTGCAAGGGCAATTTTAACTACAGCAGCAAGATAAACAAATAAATACAAATGAATAAATAGTAAGGAAGGATGTTTACTATACTTTTATGTAGTCTCCAATATTGGGTTTCTTGTTTTGTCTATAATAATTGAAAAGATAATGGGTCACTCGCATGATATAACTTCATAAATAAGCAGGATACCCTTTCAGAGCGAACTAAGTTTGTCGATTATTTCGAGAATGATTCATTTTCTTGATTAGCTCTGTCTAGTAAAACGACACGACATTGCTTTCGTGACGAATTAGGAAAATTAAATTTTTTACTAGAAATTGTACCAACGCTAATTGCTAATAAAATTTATGATTTTTTTAAAGCTCTACATAAAATTAAATGCACTCCGGCATTTTGCTAAAGCAATGACAAGAAAGCCACTCCTGCTTATGGAAAAATCTGAAATGAAGAGGACATGCACGTGTTTCCTTTCGTAAATAACTTATCAAGTCGATTCTTTTATTTTGTAAAAGTTGTTTCGAATTACTTGAAGATTATATGAAGCACCTTTGTTTTGGGATTTAATGCATTCTAGCAGCGATAAGGCTCAATCTAATCGAGACAAAAATAGACAAATCATTACAATGATAAAGCCAAATGAGGGTCTAAACGTCTAGTCCCTTCACCTTTATAGTAAAATCTATGCATCCTATTTTAAGCCTCGCATTTGTTTAGTAGGTACACCTCGGTAAACCTACTCTTATCTTTGCTCCAGTTAGCCCCAAAATTAGCTATCTACATTCTACGTCCTCTTAATAAATAAACGTATGCCCTATACAGGATGAATAAAAAGTAGGAACATCGATGCTACAGCCTTAAATAATAATACTGTGGCCAGCGCGATCTCCGGATCTAAACCCGCTTGCCTTCTTTTTATGGGGCCATCTAAAAAGTACAGTGTATACAAACAGACCAGACAATTTGTAAAATCTAAAAATTCGTATCCGCGAGCATATACGAGCAATATCACCTGCTACAGTTCAAAATGCAGTTCAGAGGATTTTCTTATCGTATTGCCCACTGTCAGGCTCAGGCAGTGAATGGCAAACGGTTTGAACATTTGCTTTCTTAAATTTATGTTAAATATGATTTGAAACTAGTTTACTAATTTGTGGACCTGCTATTGCCGTTTGTTTATCTTGCAATAAGTGTACCTGATGAAAAATGGTGCCAGTGACAAAAATTAATGTTTATCGTGATTTTTCTTGAAATTTTTATTATGCAACTGTATGATATTTTTACATGGCTGTATAGAGAATAAAAAGCACTAACTGGTCATGCCATAACAAGTATAGGTTGCCATTTAAAAAAAATGTCGATGACGTCATAGCTAAAACACATGACAATTGAAAAAAATGAAAAACGCCAAATTGTGGCAAAAAACTTGATAGGAAATTTTTGTTAGAAACTTTTTTTCGTAACGTTATTATTTAAGGCTGTAGCATCGATGTTCCTTACTTTTTATTCACCCTGTATAATAATACAGAGAATCAAAGTAGGTAGGTATAACTAGCCGAATCTACTAAAAAACTGATTTTTTTTATAGAACACTACTGGCTTACCATCACCCCTTTTAGAGCATACCACTGCAATACATCTATTGCAAGTGTGTCCATCTTTGTCAGGTCCAAATTTTGAAATTCCTTAAAAACAATTAATAGAACGCTGCCATCATAATTATGTACAATAAAAATGGAAACGCAAAAAATTAAACACGCACAAATTATAATTTAGCTGGCACGAACTTTGAATTAATATGTATGTAATGATCAGCACAGATAATTACAGTGTCATCAACTCATCAAATTACATAAGATGTCTTAATACTCTTTTTGTGAGCATAACCTTGAGAATCACGCGTATAGAGAATCATTATTCCAATTATTGATAAACGCATTTTTTTGGGGACTTTTGCAGTTCACGCCGGAAATCTACGGTTAAACGGATATCTGCGTCACGCTGTACATATTCTTGTGACGTCAATAAACAGTACGAGATGAGATAAATGTAGATTAACTGCCGAAAGAACTCACATTTATTCCGTTACGTTTTAAAATACCACAGATCTGGTTTTGGTGGTTTTTACTTTCCCACATACACTTCCAGTACGTGAATGGATGTATTTTATACGTGAAAATTTTCCATGCTGATATTTTTACGGAAACACGTGTTGTTGTGGAATTCCAGGAAAACAACAAAAAGTTGTTTTGAGAAAATGATTCCAAAATTTTGAAAAATATTGCTCAAAAAGCTGTCCACCGGATTTCTTTAAAGCTTTGTAGGCTTACGTTATCAGTGATAGTTAGCGCAGAGGCCGGTTCTAGGGCGCAGCAATTCCCCGGGCGGCATTTTCAAGGGGCGGATATTAATTTAACATTGATGCTAGTTTATGATATAAAAAAAAATTGGTTATCAAAAATTCAGCTAAACTAAATATACAAATATATACTTTTGAATTTATAGCTATACAAATGCGCAATTGTAGCAAAACACAATCAAACTTATCTTATTGAAAAGAAACTTAAAACGTTTAACGCAGTTCGGCCGAGCGAGCCTAGCAAGGTTCGCTTACAAAACAAAAGTTGCTATAATAGGCAAGGGTCGTGCGGTAAACTACGTATCATAAAATAGTAATCGAATAGTAAAAAACTGAGCAAAAACTGAGCAAAAACTAGAGACCTGATTGTTCTATTTATTTCATTCCTGCGCGCATATTTCAAATACGTATAGACTGTAATATGCGCAAACAGATAAGTTATTTGTCTACAGTTAAAAAAAATAATAATAATTTAGTTTAAAATTAAGTACGAGATAGGTTAAAATTTACTTAAAATACCCCTAAAATTTTTCATTTTGCATAAAATTTATGATTGTGTAAAACGGGGCGGCATTATGTCGATTTGCCCCACCAGCATTTGCTGCTAGAGCCGGCTCTGGTTAAGGACGGATTTTAAACACTTAAAATTTAAAAATTAGAATAGTCGCCTAAAATAGTCCTTCAAACATTAAAAGCAGCGTTAACCTTTTTAATTAGAAATCTTTAAACACTGAAACTTTTTTCCAATTTTGATTTACGTTTTTAAATGTAAAAATATGTAAATAGCTTTATACTTGAACAACTTGCTGTTTTTTTGCTGTGTTGAGTTTTTGAGAAATAATTCTATAATTGGTATTTTTCAGTGGTTTTCATTTATTGTAAACAAATTACCTATTTATTTATTTTTACAAACATGTCTATCAGGTAATGCTGTAGATTTACATGCCAAATTAAATATTTTTCCAAGTTTTCGATTGTAAAACTTTGTGTGTTGACTGACAAACTTGACTTATATCTAGAAAAAGGCTTTTCTACATCACATTACGTTATTGGAGCAAATTTCTACAAAATATCACATGATCTACTTTTATAATCTGGCACAGCGTCGCCTCTTAATATTTTTACTATATTCATGAAATCAGGTTAAAACAAAATTTTTCGAGCAACAAGCAATCATTTCTGCGGGGGTCAACTAGCTTAGCAAGAGCTAACTGATAACCGAACTTTAAGTACAGGTACTAAAACGAAAACAATTTGAGAAAGAATTTTAGATCTGATTAGATTAGAAGTTAAAACTAATTTTATGCAGTTTAGGCAAAAACACATAGCGCTCAAAGTATTTCATTTAACGCAAATGCATTTGTATCCAAATCTCATTCAAGTGCCTAAGAAAATTACAAATAGTCCATTTTTCTTAAATCCGGTCCCTAGTGATAGTAGAATAAGATTTCAAACTTCAAACTTTCAGATGCAGTTATATTTGGGGGGGGGGGGGGGGGGGGGGGCTAACCATCCTTCTCAACTCCAATTTTAGATTACAATTTTTTTCTCTTGTTTCTGGTGTCCTTTACTCCCAAGCAATCTTTTCAGAAAAAAATAGAAAAAAGTTTTAAAATCTTTTTTCTGTTACTACTATTACTATCTTTGACGTTGAGCGAACGAGCATTAGAACAACTGACGCGGTATGCCCGAATCATCTGATCTTATGCCATGGGCGCCCACAAGTGGGGCAAGCCCGGGCAGTCCCCCTCCCCCTGGATATTTAAGCTTTTTGAAAAATATTGTGATTTACAATGTACTTATAAAAAAAACGTAACAATGCATTTTCTCTTTTTCTATTTTTACTTCTTCATTTAACAAATCACGAAAACAGTGTAAACACAAATTGCAATTACGGCCGTTATTTTTTATTATCGTTATACTCTAAAAATTTTTCTCTGCGGCAAAGTTTTTGCCCCCCCCCCCTGGCAAAAATCCTGCGGGAGCCCATGTCTTATGCAGTAGCTAATTCTTAGACTAATATAAGAGATAACTATTTTAAACTATGGGAAAGTCTAGTGCTTCGCCATTTTCTTCTATTTCAAATTCTAACAGAATGTATCTGGTCTAGAGTGTACGCGCCTCTATGCCAGATTTCGCACTTCCTTACACAAACAGTTGCCAATTTTTGATAAATCATCATCATCAGCTGACTTAGGGTTAGTCTCTTATAATCACCGTTTAAATCCCTAATTTAAAGATTATGTTTGTGTAGACACCATGTTTTGGAAACAATCAGAAATGTTGATGCTTTTCTCATTAAATTCCCTACATATTTTTCAGATAAAACTAAAACGTTTCTCTTGTAACACCCAAGCATGCTTTTTCAATATCTTTACATTATTTTTGGTATTCTTCCCATTCGGGTTCCTGAGCCCTCTAAAACAAGAAGTGAAACGAGATAATCGCTGATAAGAGGGACACCAACATACTAATGGAATGAAGAACTTGGCTAAGTACCAAGTAGTTTCTATTTATAGCAACGTAACGAAACCAAAGTTTTGTTAAGCTAGACAAAACTGGCTCTTGGATGTCTGCAGCATTCGCAAACTATTTTTCACAAACAGTGAACTTTTGCAGGCGGCTCTCTCTTTAAAAAAGTGGGCGCACGTTGACGACCTCAAGATTTAAAAAATTGGCAACAACCTATACATGGATTTTCTCATACTTATAAAGGAATTTCAAGTTGGAAGTGAATGCTTCTTTTGTCAGTTATAAATAAATGATCTAATTTATAGTGAGACAACTTTATAGGACAAGAGGAGGTGCTCAACGCTTTTATAAGCAAATGTTTTAATGTCATACTTAGGGGATGTGTCCCCGGATTCTACGTGAATAAGACATTATTTAAAAAAACAAAACATAGAATAACTTATCTATCATAAATATATAAAAAAAATACATATCAAAGAACTGGTCGCAATTTAAAACAACGCATGCAAGAGTAAGAATTATTCATTGCCCCCCCCCCTCCCATTGTTAAATTACCTTGCAAGCTGTAATATAATCTAATAAGTAATAATGCACAACAACACATTATTCAGTAATCATTCCAAGAGAGGCTTATCGGCGTACTAAGGTTTCATATTCCACACGTGCACACAATGCAGTTTGTTCATTAATTGTACATATTACTCATGTGCGCAATAAATTAAAAAAAAGAAGACTGCACTGTTGCAAGAGAAGTACAATTTTACAACGCATTAAATGCATTAACAAACACAATTTACCGTAGTTGTTTGTTCGCATCAATTAAAATCAAAAACGCGTCAAAAAGCTTTAAATAACTTCAAAGCATGGTAATGGCAGACAAAAAATTAATTGTGCCTTGGCAAAAACAGCTACTGACGAAAATGAGGAAAATGTGACTTGGAACGGAGTACGTAAGGCACGTGAATATTTGTTTGTTTAAGCTAAAGACTGTATTAAAAACTGCTTTTAGGTTGTAAATGACAATCACAAAACATTTTGATCAAGACATTAAATTACTTAATCGATGCGACTGCAACCTTTTTAATTTGATAGATGAATGTCTCCTTAACAGAAATCTAAATCAATTAGTACTTAACAAATCCCTTGTTCAATTGATTACATTCAATAAAGAGAAGTGCATTTTACCTAAGAGTTATTCTAAAATATGTCAAAAGTATAAAGGGTGTCCCAAAAATAGCACCAAAACAAGTAATAACGCAGTACTGTAATGAAAACGAAATTCAAGATTGTTAGAGAAATTTCCTCCAAAGATTAGTAACAAAAATGAGCGAGCAATTCGATTTTCGATGCCCTGAGCTCTTCTCTCATTTCACCGTATGTTAGGTTTCTAAGAAAACAATTTATTTTATGTTTTTATAGGCAACCTTACGATGTCGCATATCGTATAATAATAGTAAGAACGGAACCGCCCGCCCTACAGCTGATTAGAAGCGCTTCGTATTTCGGACTAAAAATCGATATAAATGGTTTATTTAAAGAGTTACCAAAAATCTGCAAAGAATGTAACATATATTTTTTAACTAGAGCTAATTGATAGGTGTAGGTAAAATTACGTAACTGGTGGAAAACGCGTTGTTGATATTAAAAAGTATCGTTTTTTTTATTCTTAATTAAAAAAAAAATTCTGACTGATCCTTATAAACTACTACAAATAGTCTCTCGAGCTGATGAAAGTTTATAACGATCGGCGTTTGCGTTTCTGAATAAATAATTATTTAAATTCAAATTTTTCAAAAATTCAGGGAAAGCGCCAAAGTAAAATTTGAGAGATTAGTAAAACTAATTTGTAAGGTTGTGAACCGAAATCGGAAATTAGACATGTTTTTTGGTACAAATTTTTTTGCAGATATTTTTTAGAAATTTTGAAAACAGCATTGTAGTGAATCTAAAAGCAAATCAAATAATTTTTTACTGAATGCTGTATATTTAAAACTAAAGCCGCTACGAATTTTTAAATATTTTAAATTTAATGCCCGATTACTCAAAAACAAAATACACAATCAGTATAAATTGTTATATTATTTAATAGCCCTAATAATTATAATCAAGTGATGTAAAAATATTTTTGGAAATATGATAATTGTAAATATGCAATCTTTTCAAAATTTTAGACGGTTTTAAAAAATTATTCCTCAAAAATTACCCACACCATTTTCTTTTAAACCTTATGAGCCGATAGAGCTTGCAGTAAACATCAAATTAATTTTTTACTGATCTCCCAAATTTTACTCTGACACCCTCCAAGAATTTATGAAAAATTTTAAATTATTTATTCATTAAAAAACGAAAGCGCCAACCGTTATAAACTTTAAACAGTTCAATAGCCTATTTGAAGTAGTTGATTGGGATTCTCAAGAATTTTCAACCATATAAAAAATTAAGAAAACAACCGATAGTTTTTAATTTCAACAACGCGTTTTGCGGAAGTTACGTGATTTTAACTACGCCCATCCATTTGCTCTAATAAAAAAATATAGTTTACATGCTTTGCATATTTTTGATACCTCTTTAAATAAAGTTATTATAACCATTTTTGATTCGAAGTCGTGAGCGCATTATAGCTAGCGGCTTTAGGTGATTAGCGGTGCCGAACAAACGCCTTAGGTTTCCAGCGGTATGCGAAAGTAGCAGCACCTGTTTCGCCCATTTTGAATTGTATATCCGTGTATCCATAGCAATGTAGTAATATAATTTATTAGCATGCATTATTATATCTTGGACACTACAACTTGTGCAGAAATGATGTAAAAATGAATTCAAAACCGTTAAAAAATTCTTTTCGAAACTCAGCCTTCGCAAAAAAACAAAAGAAAAGAAGTAAAGATTTGGCAACACTGTTAGCATGCAATCAACTTTATAATTTTTGCTGTTGGCATAGCGGCATAGGCGCGCATTTTCTGCGAATGCGGGTATATTTTACTATAGTTCATTTACTTTAAATCTGAATTGTTCAAATCTGACGTTTATTGCTAGCATAGTGTTTAAACGAAATCTGTGTTAACAAGTAACATAAAAAAAATTATCAACAGTAGTAATAATAGTACTACATATTTAACACAAAATATGCTATCATTGTGTAATAATCGCATAGTTTAACCTATTTTTTTAACACTTCCTTTTACAGGCGATTTTTTCAAGCTTCCGCACAACATACTTGCGGCATACTGCTGAATTTAGGTTTTACAAGTTTTATGTTATGCAAAACAGTGTTTACATTTGTAAAATGTCACACAACTGACTTTTACCTTCTACAAAATGGCGTATGACTTATTTGTAAGATCAAATGTTGTTGATTTAATGGCAGCATCAGTTGCTAGATTTTCTTAAATATTCCATTTCATCTTACAATTCTTAGATTTATAAGCATTTACATCTTATCAGAAGATCAAGCTTCGGAGAAAAAATGTTGTCTTTAAATTCAGATAGTTTTGCATGTCATTTAAGGACACCCTGTATATTAAACAATTGCACGAACAAAATTTGAAAAACAAATACGTTTTCCTGAAAAGGTATGGAAAACGCGTTCATAGTAAAAATACTACCTGTATAACAATAGTATATTATTATATGAGCGATTATGACAGCCATTATTCACGAAGATGATGTTTGAGCCCACGAGCCGCAGGCGAGTGGCGCAAATCATCCGAGTGAATTATGGCCATAACCGCGAATGTGATACTATGCTTTTTCTACACCTATTAAACTAATAAATTTGACTCGTTTTAGTGGTTGAATTATTGGTTTGCACAAATTGTGAAACGTAAACAAGCAATATGGCGATACACTTGGCTGTCACGCGAGTCGATTGTCAGCCGCAGAAAGAGTTGATCGCGGGCGATTTAAAATATCATCCAATCAGCGTAACAGTGACTTTTGAATTTGTACTTGTGATTGGTCGGATACAGTGAATTATGAACCCATAATTCAATACAGTGAATTATAGGTACGATTTTTCACGAAAAAGATGCTAATAATTGTCATATAATTAAATAAGTGTAGAAAAAAATTATAAAAGTAATGAAAAGAAATAATTTTCCTAGCTTCAGATTAAAAGGAAAATTTACAATGTCTTGTTTTTTTACTCTGAAAATAATTTTGTATGAAATACTGTAGAGAATTGCTTACATAAAAGTCAGATTTACGAGTTTTGAAGGTAAAGCTTCAAGTAGATATTAAATTCAGAAATCAATAAATTCTCGATTTCTATTCAAGCACATTATACAGTATTTTAGATTATCTATATTATTATGAGAGTTGGATTTGAAAAACATATCACTGTATGCTGCTATAATAACATAACTAATAGTCACGGTCACGTTGCTATGGTTATCAAGTCCATATTAGTAGTAATTACGTTAAATTTTATATTGCCTTCACAATTTATTCACAATTATCTAACGTTTGACATAATCTATTCGTACATTTTCATACAAATACTATAAATTACGTATATGTCACGCACACACATTCTTTTCTTGATTTTAAAAATATTTCCATTTTTTAAAGTACGGAGCGAGTTATTTAACTAAACTATTCAGAATGTCAAATTTTTTTAATAAAAGTTTTTTTGAGGCTCGATGAGCTACTTCATTACCACCAAAGAACATCAAAACGCCCAGAAGCGTCACTTCGATATTTTTTTGTACTTTAGTCGGCCATATTGTAAATGGTTTTCCTGTCAATCTGACGGATGTAACTTGGAGGTTATGTTCAACTTAGTGTTTATTATTATATTTAAACATCCATAATAATTAACAGTAGATAACAATAACATTATTTTTCACTCCATGTAAGGTTCTTCTTTCATCCATTTTATTCAGGTATCGTTTTTAAGGGTATTACAGTTATTTAGCGTGTCAAATGTAGCACAATACCACAACAGCATCACAGACGGAGCAGTTCGTTTGGTTGACTTAGCAGTAAATTGTGTTCTGTGAATGTTACTTAAAGTAATCAGTTTTAGTCAAACGTTGGTAAATACTCGTACCATTTGGACATAACAATACGCGGTAGGTATACCTACTACAAAATATTGAACAATGTAATTTTTTTTGCATTTCACATAAAAATCCTACTCGATCTACAGAATTATTTTTACTTATTACTTTATTTAATGCGTGCTTCGGTTTCCTGCGAATTACCTTTAGCAATATTATTTAGTTCTTTGTGTTGTATGTCTACAAGTTATATTTAAAATTGGCGCCATTTAATTTTGACGTTAACCATTTTCAATATGGCGAAGGTCACCCAAATTGTGCTCAAAACATCAAAGGAACCGACACAAGTGACGCTTCTGGGGTATTTTGATATTCTTTGATACCACACTCCACTGTCTTCTGACAGCAGTAACGTCATTGTTCATTTTCTTAAATGGAAATATACATATTTTCTTATGCAGTTAGAAAGAATTTTTTTCTAGTTTGAACGATATAAAACTTTCAAACTGTAATTACATTGTAAAAATTTCAAGTAAAATACAAAAAACCGATATGGGTAAGCAGGCTACACTTTTAAACAAAAATCCTACACTTCAAATGATACGATACTAACTTGTATTTACAATAAACAAAAAAATTTGCAAATTGGCTTCATATTATTGTAATGCCGGTTTATTTATAATTTAGAAGTGATACTTCTACTAAAAAACTATTATTATCCATTTTGACAATAAGATTTAGTAAATAACTAACAGAAGTTTGTTCACCTAAAATAAACAATGGCTAAACAAATGAAGCAACATTTTGAAATGTGTAAATCCACGGCCTGCTTACTTAAATCAGTTTTTTTTACATTTTTTTTAGTATGAAACGAGAAAAAACTCTCTTTATTAATAAGTTTGATCTTAACTACCTTAAAGTTCATATTAGTATATTGTAAATAAAATAATGAATAACTTCAACGGGTTTTCATTTTAGCCTCTATCTAAGACCCTAAAAAATTAGTATATTGCCATTTAAGAAAACTATCTATGACCCCAAACAACTTTTATTAAGATACAAATTTGATACTCTAAATAATTTAGGAAATAGTACGGTGAAAACACTTAAATCAGTCACCCTGTATATACTACAAAATAACTATATCTTATAAAATTCACTACATTACTAAACTTACATCTATTTGACCATTCAAAGCCAAGCAGGACATTTTTAGTAAGATTCGTGTTTCTTGGCATGCAACATTGATATGTAACATCGTAATCAGCCTTTACGTCCCACTGCTGGGTACCGGCACTCTTCTCTGCCACATACTCTCCTCAGCGCTAAGGTGGAGTACGGGGGACCTACAGTTTAACGTCGAATCCGAACGACTAAATTCCAGAGAAGGTTTCAGGCATTAAGATCCCACGGCTGCCTACACCGGATTGGGGAATGTGAGTGGCGGGTTGCGGCATAGATTTTTATTGCTGCATGGCTTTGGCGGGGAATCGAACCCTAGACCTAACATACTGTATGCGAAAACCACGGCCTTCTGTCCTGGATTACCATCAACAAGACGGTAGCGCATATTTAATATTAATTCAACATAGACAAATATGTAAGTCAATTTTACACCTAAATATACTGCAATATTTAAATTTTTATTACACATAATTCGGATAGAAACTTTGTTTTTAAACTTTCACACAACCCGACTCATTAAAAAAAGGTTGAAATTTCTTAGGAAAATTAAATTAGAAATAGGAAGCCACACAACACTTACTATAGACGCTATTTATAAGATAATTCTAAATTATGCCGCAAAATAGTGAGGAAATTTTTGTTTTCGTGCTAGTCAAAAATAAATACTTATTGTGCAAATTATACGTGATCATCACCACGTATTTATAGTCTTGTTTGAAACTTGGTTTAAACCGATTTACCGTAACAAGTCTAATTCTTGCGTCACGTTTTATTTTTACCTATTTTACATTCTAATAAAGGTAAGCAAATCACATGAGTGAACAACAATAGTTTTTCTTTTCGTCCTGCCAAACACACACCTCCGTTTACTAACAAAGTATATTGACGTTGGTAGAAAAGAAGCCAACAAGTGTGAAAGTCCCTCTACAACAAATTAAATATTAGTAAGATATATTTTTTTTAAATTAATTATCGGATGGATTACTAGTGCAAAACAAGATGAAAAAATTCCTTAACGTTTTTAGCCAAAGAATTTTAATTGATTTCCTCTGCAAGACCCCTTCAAGGAGAAAAATGCCACAAATAAAGCAAATTTAAGCAACAGTTGAAACAGGCACTCTGCCAAGTGTAAATTACAATTTTAAAAGTTTCACGTATGCTATTATAATCTGTCCTATTTGTATTTTAAAAAGAACACACAAAATACCTTCAGCACTAAATAAACGTTTTAAATCAGGCGTACATACGCTGTTTTTAGTTTAGCGAGTTTTGCACTAATTCAAAAAGAAACCTTTGCCCCTTTGCTAACAATCTAAAATTAAGTTTTATGATAATTTAGCGCGTCAATAGTTTTAAATTCTATTTTATATGACAATGTAAGGTCCACAATTCTTTTGAACTTCGTTTTGTATTTTTCGACATTGAAATGTTATTGCCAAATTTTCACGCACTTAAAAGTTCAAGCAGTAGACTTACATAGCAGATGGGTGTGTACAAAACTATCAGGTGATAGGTCTTATCGTGCATTAAAGTAAATTTATTTAATTCATGTGTATCATCTGATTTTGATCCCCTAAGTAATATAAAATTAGAGAAGTTATCTTACATTGAAACAGTCAATGTTATAAAATTTAAGGACTATTCAAATTCTAGGCTATTCATGTTATTAAACATGCAAATATATTTGTTTAGGTATCTATTTGTTCTTATAAAGGATATTTCAGAAGGACAATATTGTTTCAACATAACAGTGAATAATCTGCCAGGGGAAGAGGACGGGGGACTTCCCCTATTGTAACTGAAATATCCTGCCCCCGCTGCCAGGATTATTTACAGTTCATGATTCACAAAGGACGAGTTACAAAGTATACATTTATAACAGATGAAAATATTTAGAAATTTTTTCAATTATAGAACGGATTGGTGTGTAAAACGTTTTGTAAAATTAATAACTTTTATGTAAGTATAAATTAGCTTTGAATAATGACTGTAAAATACAAAAGATGTTACATTAGCAAAAACATTTCTGTAATAAAAAAAACATGCAGAATTTGAATCTTCCGCTTTAATTAAAACATATTTAAATAGGTAATTTTAAAAAAAATCTAAACATAATTTCAGATAAAAAAACGCCCCTACAGAATGAAATATTCCAATTGTCCTGTTTATTTTAAACGGCAAGTCAATCTTACTCACAGATTTATATACAGATACACTAGATACACGACTTTCATATAAAATTGATGTCAGACGCCATTTTGTAGAAGGGCAATACTTATGAGTTTGTAATGTTTTAGAAATTCAAACAGTGTTTTGCAATTCAGCGTTGATTAGTCTATACTATTTTTACTTTAAAATCGAATTGGGTGTTATGCTGCAAACGTGTTTTGCGGTTGGTAGCAAAAGTCGTCGAAGAAAAGGACCCAGTTTGCAGTATTTTTAGTTAAATTATAATACAAAATTGTTAAGAATGCGAAAAAAAGATTTTTAAATTTTTGTGCTTAATCATGAAATCCTAAAAATGGGCCAACAGACTTAACTTTCTTGAGAAGCGGCAGTACTGAATCTAGTTAAACTATAGAGAAATCTGTGACATTTGGGAGTATTTATTCAGCCCAGGAACGTAGGTACTGTCATAATGTAACTAGCTTATCCTTTTAAAATTATCATAAACAATCTAATAAAAAGATTAAATTATTAACACCTGGACTGTTTTGTTATGAATCAACATTAAGGTAAAACATGAAATAAAATCAACAAATAACAGACCATGTACTTTTGTGTTGCTATAGCTGCAGTTAATTAAAATCTTGGTAAGCCATAAAAATAAAGAAAATTTTAAAACTCACCCTGGTCTTCGTTCAGGTCGCTGAATTTGATTCCACCACTGAAAAATAAAACTATGTTGAAATATACCATAACAACTTTATGGAATTTTAACCATTGATAAATTAATTCTATGATTTTTTACTGCTTATATAGGCTAAAGCCATACTTGATGTAGAAATGTATGGATATCAGACTTAGGTTTGATATCCAATTGGTCATATAATCCACAGCATTTTATTCTTAAAATTCTTAAAACTATCCAGAATAATTACAACTACATATCTTTATAGATTATTCTTTTTATTTTGGACAGCTTAGAGAATTGTAATGTAGATTAAAGTGTTTGCTTCCACTATTGATTAAAATGGTTTAGTACATTTTAACCATAAATGAATGCAATATTTTGTATTTATGTAGTGTACATCTTCAACACAACTAGGTGTTATATTTTGGTTTAAAATAAAATATACCTACCTGAGCAGCACGGAGGCCGTCTCAGGCACTCGGAATACCTGTAAACAAGGGATGCAGTTCCAAAGAATGTTCACAACCCCCCAAATACAACATCAAACCCCAGAAAGGGATTTGTTTAAGTATATTATTACAGTATATTGCAAAGCAAAACTATTTTAAAGGTGACAGAAATATAAAATTCATATCAAATTACCTGAGTTATATTTAAAAGTAAAGTATATATAAGGGATCTTACCTTCCAACCCAAATTTTCAAAAAACGTGGATAGTCGGGATTGTCCTGTAGTTTTACCACCACATGGGCCTAAAATATACGACAAACAAGTTTGAAAATTAGGTCTAGAACTGGATAGATTAATGCAACTGCCACCAATTTGGGTTGCCAATAAACAGCCCTGTCAAGAGGAAAATTAGGAATAAACTTACCCCCAGTAAGAACTAGGATATAAACCCTTTTTCCGTTTTGAGTTGTTCCATTCATCCTAACGGTTAGATCACTTGAACAGAACGTAACGTAATTCTCCAAAAATAGTTAAGTAACGAAAAAATTAAACAGGAACGAATTTTTTGAAATAAAAAAATAATTTTAGTACACTACAGTAATGGAACGGAATACATTATCAGAGATATATAAATGACGAAGCCATGATAATTATTTCGCGGTTGCGAATTACACACGCGGTCACACCGATGAGTACACCTTACGTGGTGTCTCACCGCGAAGAATATGGAAAATGTAATCGCGTAATCGGAAAGACCCAAGGAAACCTAACGGAAGGGAGGGGCTAGGAATATTCATTATCGTGTTGTTGGGTTGGTATGATACATTTTGTAACTTTGGTTGCGGTCAGCGTTTGTCAAGGAAAAATCAATTATGGAGCTGTTCCATACATCAACGATTTACAAAGTTGACAATTACACTTTCTCATACTTCGGAACATATACCAGCTTTCGATTTCTACGAATCCAAGATCACCAAATTGTTTTCTGGAAAAAGTGTTTAAATGTATATGTGTACAGCATGTGCCACCTAACCTTGCAAATTTTAGTGGGCTTTGATTCGGCTACTTCGCTTTGTTTCGTCGGTAGTCGTAACTTAAACTAGCTCTAATTGGCTGTTGGACAGTGTGGTACACTCTACTAAAAAGTGAAAGTCAATTTATTTATGGTTTACAAAAAATTGTGGATTTTTTGACAAATTAAAAGGCCGTGCGCCATAAGGTTAGAAACAGTTTGCTTTGAGGAAGGATTAACATAATAATGACATAAATAATTAACAGCAACTAGATATTATACTAGCTTTCAAACTACGGGATTGCTTTTGCTTGAGAGTGTAACGGCTTCTCGCCTTTTAAACTTATTGTCATTTTTTTGCAAGGTTAAATGGCACTTGCTGTACATGATTGAATATTAATATAAGAAGCTGATGAAACAATTTTTATATTACTTTCTCATTCATCGGTAACAGGAGAAAAATTCAAAAAATTTTTTTTTTGAAAATGTCTCCAATCTAACGGATAGAAGCGACTCTGAGTAATGTCACTTTATACAAATATAAATCTATCAACGTCATTTTACGGTCTGTAGGAAATGGCTATGGCGACAGTATTTGAACTTGAGAAAGAAATAAAACCGGCAGTATTTGCCTGCACGGCCTCATGGATTAGCCTATACGGCCTGCCGCGTCACAAAAATTTTTCGATTAAGTGAATGCTATATGGGAATGTTGTGTCATCCAGCAGTTTATATTAAAAAATTACTTATGTAGGTCAAGTATTACTTATCAGTTAACGCAAGAAGTCATTTATTTGCTCATAATAACTGGAATTACAATGCAATGCAATTTTTCATTTTTCCGCATTTAAGCTACATATCACTACTTTAACCTAAATTTCTGAAATTTTATTTTGATACAACCACTGAACTATACTTAGTTCAGTGGAAAATGTGTGACGCTGTAGACTCTATAGAGACGCCAAGACGATGGTAACCGAAGAGGCCATGGCATTGTGCCATAGCCTGCACCATTACCGTCTTGTAAGATAATTTGTAAGAACTCTGTTAGATAACGCCACGCAAAAATTGAGAAAAAAATACAAAAATTTAGTTTACTTGTAAAACACATTTTTCTCATTTATAGCTAGATACATACATTTACTTATAAATAATTACAAATGATAGGTGCTGTTTTTATAAATACCAGCCCCGTGTATATGGCCAATATCAGCGACGTCTACCAACGAGTCGTAACAATTTTGTGTAAACCAAGGGTAACTGCTGAAAGTAAACATCGTTATAGTATTGTTATTGCTTATACATATGTTAAGCTTTAAATAATAAACTTTATTGCTAAAATTATGCCTTTTTATGTTACTAATTTTTTATTTTATCGTACATATATCGTTATTGTATATGTTAACTACAGATTTCTGTATATATGTATATTATACGTATATATATTTCTAATCTGTGATGTATATGAAACATCTAAAAAACACATTAAAACAATGTGCGCCAAGGCCTACTCTAATGAGGAGGGGTTATATTTATTATTCCCGGAGGAAGGGGCTGGGGGCTATTCGAGAACAAGTCAAATTTCAAATACTTCTTGAAAATGCACCGCACATAATTTTCTTTATTTAAGGTAGCGTGGCATTTGGAAAACGAGTTTAAACAACTATTTCTATTAAAAATGATTTTTTTACTAACAAACTACGACTAAAAAAATTTCAAAGAAATACTAAATATAAATGTATTGGTTAAAACTTACTTAAACTCTCAATAAACTAAGAAAAAATAGCAAATTAAAAATAATATTTTTTAAAACATGCTAACATTATTCTGTTGTGCGGCGCGCGCACTTTTACCCCCCCCCCCCCCCCACACACACCGTCCCTAACTAACTGTATGTATTTTCTGTGAATCGCTAAGTACATATTAGCTACTAACGTTTAACGTATGCTTGCTTGTATTTATAATTAATAATAAAAATAAGTTAGTACATGTTTCGGGTATTCAACAAAATAGCCATGGATTTTTCCTTGCTCGCGCTTTAGTTTGAAGCATAAGCAATAAGCTAGGAATAACGTAAATGTCAAAAATCACGCACGAGCCTACTTGACCATAAAAATTGTTTTAAACACCCGTCATTTTACTGCAGGTTATAGATTTATCACACGATAAGAAAATCTATTGTTAGACGAAAACTTGCAAATTTATTGTTGAACAAACGTAGGAAACAAACACTTGAAGGTTTAAAGATGCTGCGTTCTGACGAGAAAAAGTTAATTTACTTATTTGCGGCAACCTTGAAAATTTTCTGCGTCAAGAAAATGGCTGTTTCATTGGTTGGATTTAACAGACTCATCTGTTGACTTAAATTCGGCTGAATGCATATGATACCAAATGATTACTCAACTGTGTGATCGCTACCTTTTTTTGGGGGCGTAAAAAAACCATGCTACCTTGCTACCGATCACTATGATCGCTGTCAATAATCAAGGTCAATAATGTGTTTGTGTGTTATTAGCCAACAATAAACGTTAATCTTAATTGACTTATAGAAAGGATAATTGAAAAACGTTTAGTGTGGTGATAGCACTGCCTGGATTTCGTTCACACCTGCTGAATGAAACCACCCTGCTGGGCGCTCCCCTGGTGACACTTATATGACTCACCCTGTATATGTTTTGAACTTCTATAGGAATTTAAAAAATATATTTTTAAATTAATATGAAAGCACAAACGGAAGCTAAATATTTTTTTAGTATCATTTTCTTTAGAAATTAATAAATTGTGTAAATTTAAAGGCAGAATCTGATGGAAGATCACAGGGCTAACCCTACACTTTTATTTCAAACTTTCTATTTTCAAAATTTTTAAATTTTTAAAAAAGTATTGCCCAAAAACTGGTAATACATTTTTTTCTAAATTTTGTAAGCTGATAGAGGTAGAGTAGAGTTGCAATTTAGTTAATGTCCCAATCCGCTCTGTGATGGATTCTATGAATATTTGCAAATCGAAAATTCCAGAGGTTTATGGTTGTAACAAACTATTTGATAAAAATTTGTATCCAAAGCGCGGCGTTCTGAATCAGTACCGTAACGAGGAATTTTGTTTTAGGAGGGGGGGTATACTGTGATGAAGCCATTGGTTAACTGTAGGGCTGGTATATATACACAAGCTCTAGTTAACTGGTGTCTGGTGGGAGTAACGTTGCGCCGCCGCTGTGTGGTGAAACTGCCTTAATTTTTCTATTCAGGAGACGAAACTGAACATAGGTGGCGCTGCAATCAATGTGCTATGGCATGGCAGCTACAAACAGTGTCGTTTTAAGCGGAAAAGAACAGACTTGTTATGATTGTTTAACGTACTGTATGAGGTTGCAAATATAAAATTGTTTTAAATGTCTTCCTCTATAAGTTTACTTGATATTTTGACTTAAATTTAAATTGCTTCAAGGACATTGATAGGAAGTGAAGCTATATTAAATTCTGGACACTTTGTCATGTGCGGCGTTAATGCTGCAAATGGTAACAGACTTAAAAATTAGAAGGACCACCACAAGCCATCAAAGTTTCTATAAATATCATTAATTAGTAAATAGCACTTTGTACATTTTAGCAGTTGTTAAAAAAAATAGTAAGCCCCCATCATTTATCGTCACCTAATATTACTGGATCTAAATTGAGTAATGTTAGGACACACATTTCTAATAGTTTTTGTTAGAAATCTGTGTGTTTCGATAACAACCATAAATTCATATCCCATGTAAGACAAACCTTCGACAATATTGTTCCTTTGCATATTTTGAACGTTTTTACTCGTTAAATTGCACATGTACTCTTGCTCGTGGTGTAGGTGTTAATTTAACCCAGAAACTGCAACGCCGATTAAATGATATTTTATGGTATTATCTCCTTTGTTATATGTAGTATGTGCAATGCAATCTACATGAAACAAACAGACATGTTATTTAAATTTCTTGTTTTAGAAAAATCTAATTAATGGTTTTAATAGTATACTTAGCTGCTCTAGTGTATTATAATAAGACCTGGCTATCTTCGAACTAATTTTAAATAACACCGATAAAACGTCAAATAATAAATCTAATTTTAATTTTATTCATTGAATTCATAGTCGCTACATTTTTTGCTTGGATGATAGATTTGTGTTATTTGTCGACAATTTAAAAACAACATTGACTAAAACACCAAAAATTATTAAATAAATAACGCCTGTTAACACTGAGGTAGGTTCTAGTACACAACAAGTATTTTTGCTTTTTGAACCACAGCTACAAAACGTAAATACAAATTTAACCCCGTTTGGTTTAGTTACAAAGTTTGCCGCAAGGCGCCGTGACAAGCCCTATCTCAGCTGCCGAATTTCTGTTTATTTCGACATTGAATGTCACTCACAATTTAAGGTTAGTGCGGTCGATATAAACAGGATTTTTATAATCTGATTTGATTTCACATAATCGACTTCAAATACGTCATTTAAACGTTTACGTAAGACTACTTAATAGTGCATAATTTTGATTATCGTAGGACACACTTTTGTAAATTACCATTGTTCCTTTCATTTTCGTTTGTATTGTAATGTCTTGGTTTAATTCGGCGTGAAATTTGTTAGTAATCAGTTGTATGAGATAGTGAGCTGTTGCGCCGTGTCATCCTATCTAAACAGTGAAGTCACTTAAATAATGTACAGGTGGTAATTGCAAGGATGGCACCAAATTTTAGTAAATATTTCACAAAAACTAATGCATACGCGGCTGCTGGAATTGCAGTTGCGTTATGGGTACTTTCTTCAAGGCAAAATGCGAAACTAAGGAAGTTGGAAAGGTAAGTAACCTTACAAAATAGGCAAAGGGTCAGAGATCATGGTTCATTTAAATATTTTTTAATACAGGAGAGTCGTGAAAAAGAAAGTGGACGAAGAAGTTAAATATATGATAACAGAGAAAAAAGAAATAGCAACGAAAGCACATGTAGATCGTCAATTCTTTCGCCAGCTTTCGGAATTACTTAGAGTCGTCATCCCTGGCTGGAGTTCATCGGAAGCCGGTTTACTATTCCTTGTTGCAGGTAGCCTTGTGTGCAGATCACTCTGCGATCTTTGGATGATTAATCATGGTACAAAAATTGAAAGGTAATTTTTGTTGTCGCAGTTCAAATTTGGAAATGATGAGATTAAAAAAGAAAGCGTTACATGAAGTAGTTACTAGTAAGCACATGGTGCAGCCCCTCATGGAATTCATAAATACTAACAGCTACAATGTTCTACCTCTATACGACAAAGTTGAAGAGAACAGCTTATGTATGTAACTACACATTTAAAGAAAATTATTCAAGTGTAAATCATCACTGTTTCTCAATATTATGAGACATACTGTATATTATTGAGCTTTGTTTATTTCGCAGTATTCTATTTCCAGTAGCAAACTTTAAAAAATAAGGTCACTAGCATAATTATGTAGATCATAAGTTAAAAAATGCATGTAATCGAACTGTTCAAAACAACACCTATTTCTTAGGTGAAAACCTTCAGATATCAATAATTACAACATGGTAGGTATGTAATGTTGAGAGTTAATTGCTAAATTCTATAGACCAAGGCTTTTGGAGAAGTCGTTAACAATTTACTGCATACTTGGTTTGCTTTGCTAATAACCACATTAATTAGCACTAATAGAAATTCTTCATTAAGAGTAATTGAATTTGTGTTGTTGTATGTGTAACCACTACAATGGCCAAGCAATATTCAAATGTTATCACTTTATTGATCACTCTAGTTTTGTCAATTGAAATCAATTTAATGACATGACATACAAAACATGTTTATAAAATGTACATAATTTGCTACTGATTATTGCTTTATCTCTTTTAATTAATGCAGCAACCTACTCCATTCATGGATTTTATTTTATGATATGGACAGAACAGAATTAAAAATTCATGAAAATGTGAATTCAATTCTTGTTGAAATTAAAATTATAAGAGCTGGTAACTTTTTTGATACAGGATAATTCTAAATTTGTTTTTACAATAATTTTCTGTTAGAGAATCTTCAAGTTTTGTTCTTTTTTTATTGTTTTGTACCAGGTGTCTCATTTTCGATGTCGATGGGTAACTTTCATAATATTATATTACGAAAAATTCGTTAAAAGTGAAATTTTTAACATTTCTATTGCGTGTTTTAGCTAATTACTACAAATATTAAAAAATGCAATTGAATTTTTTTAGATTTTAAGTGTAGATTACAGTGGCGTGATCAAATGTTTATATTTGCAAATGTTTGTGAGTTACAACACAAACATGCATTATTTTGAATAGAAATCATAGTTGGCCAGGACATTTAAAGGGCGTTTGTAAGAGCTTTTAATAATATACAGGGTGTATTTTTTGTGATGCACTCCATTGTTATCTTGTAAACCAAAACAGCTACAAATTTGGTTAAATGGGGTAAGAAGTGTAACTTTTTAACCTGATTAAGATGCCGTTTACAAAACAACAATTGAACATCTGCTTTTTGAGTTATTATGTAAAATAATACTGCTTAAAATTGATCACTGCATATTTTTGCTATTCTGATAAAAAAAGTTCTTATATAATAGTAAACTCAAGTCAGGAACGGATGGGATGTTATAAGCCGGTCTGGGTAAATTAAGGTACCAGCCGAACCCATGTTCTTAGGTCAGTCGCAACATTTATTCGTTATAAAAATTTACATTTTAATAAACCCAAGCAATATTTCTTATTTTTTAAACTAATATATCACTTTAAACATAAAGTACAGGGTAATTATAAAGTTAGTTTAGAACATTTTAATTATTGATATGAATATAAATTAAAAAATAAAATGATGTTAAAGAAATGGGATATAAAAAATTAAGTTGCCTATGGCACAGAATAATTAATACTTCCAAAAGCGTAGCTTGTGTCGGTGCTTTGATGTTTGAGTAACCTTATTGAAAATGATTTTAAGGTCAAAATTCAATGGCAGCAGCAATTTTATATAATATAACTTATAGACTTACTACCACGTACAATTAAATCATATTGCTAAAAGTAATTCACATACAGACACACACACAGACACACCGACAAAAAGAAATTTTTTAAAAACTACATTTTTGGGTCCCGGGTTGTCCAGAACATGTACTTCCATCAAAATCTCGAGTTTGAAAAGTTTCATGAAGTCAGTACTGAAAATATAGGAAAGTAAAAATTGACCCGATAGACAACAAAGTTACCTATATAACTACATCGATAATCAGACACTGTACAACAGTTAATAAAAACTTATTTATTCAGACTAAAGAAAAACTTCATTAAATTAAATTATTATAGAAAATAGAAGAATTTCTTGTATAATTACCACAAATATTTTTTCAGTGCGATTATAGCAATGGACAAGAAGCTCTTCAAAACACGTCTATTCCAATTTTTAATAGCAATGCCTCTAATATCGGTAGTCAACAACGTATTGAAATATTCCATAGGAGAATTAAAAATCCATCTGCGCACCAACATGACTCGTCGGTTATATGATGAATATCTTAAAAAGTTTACTTACTATCGTATGACAAACCTGGACAATCGAATAGCAAATGCTGATCAATTATTAACAACAGACATCGATAAATTCTGTGAAAGCACTGCTGATTTATATTGCAACGTAGCGAAGCCCTCCTTAGATATAGGAATATACGTCTACAGACTTACTAAGAGTTTAGGTTATGGAACTCCAGGAATCATGCTTTGTTACTTGGTTTTCTCCGGAATGGTTCTGACATACTTAAGAAGACCCACAGGACGACTAACAGTTACAGAGCAAAAATTAGAAGGTGAATTTAGACATATAAATGCAAGAATTATAACACATTCAGAGGAAATTGCATTTTATCAAGGAAATTCACGAGAAAAAACGACGTTACTAGCTAGCTTTAATAAATTAGTTGCACATATGAGAAAATTCCTACGCTTTCGAGTACTCATGGGTATCATTGACAATATAATTGCAAAATATTTTGCTACTGTTGTCGGATTTTGGGCTGTATCTCTACCATTTGTCACGGGAAGTCATGGATTAAATACAGTAGGCCATGGAGAGCGATCAAGACTTTATTACACTTATGGGCGTATGTTAGTAAAACTTGCTGAAGCCATTGGTAGGTTGGTTCTAGCAGGTCGTGAATTATCTAGGCTAGCAGGTTTTACAGCCCGTGTAACTCAACTTCGATATGTCCTTGCTGAATTAAATGAGGGTAGGTATCAACGGACTATGGTTGCCGGTTCAGAAAACCTTAAAGCAAATGGCGGTAAATTAATATTCAGAGACAATATAATTAAGTTTGACAAGGTCCCTGTAATCACGCCCAACGGTGATGTGCTTATTAAGGAATTGTCAGTCGAAATACATTCTAGAATGAACGTACTTGTGTGTGGTCCCAACGGTGCTGGTAAAAGCTCTTTATTTAGAATTTTGGGTGAATTATGGCCGTTGTTTGGGGGTGAACTTATAAAACCACCTCGTGGCAAACTTTTTTACATTCCACAGAGACCATACATGACTCTGGGGTGTTTGAGGGACCAAATTACCTATCCTCATTCAGGAGCTGAAGCGGCTCGTCGTGGATCCACTGATGCCAAATTAGAGCAGCACTTGAAACGTGTGCAACTAGAATATTTGTTGGAAAGAGAAGGTGGGCTGGATGCTGTTGCCGATTGGTTGGACGTTTTGAGTGGCGGTGAAAAACAAAGAATTGCAATGGCACGATTATTTTATCATGCACCTCAATTTGCAATTTTGGACGAATGCACCAGCGCAGTTTCTGTAGATGTTGAAGGGAGCATGTACAAATACTGTCGGGATGTTGGAATCACTTTGCTTACAGTTTCTCACAGGAAGTCATTGTGGCAGCACCACGAATTTGTTCTACATCTTGATGGACGTGGAAATTATAGTTTTAATCCCATTGAAGCTGCTACAGAACAGTTTGGGTCATAAATTGTTTATTAGGTAATTTTGTTCTTGCCTGTTTATATTTTTATAAAAATATTTAAAGGATATAAAATATCTTTTCGACGTACTCAATAATTGGTAATTGTTCCCAAGCAAATGTTAGTAAATTAATTTCCTTCTTTTTAGCTGAGTTGAAAGATCAAATTTTTCAATTAAGTTTAACTTTTATATTTCTCGTAGGCAATGTTTTATGTGTTTTAATAATTATATGCAGGGGATATGTTAGTATTAGTATTATCATGTATTGATGATATTTTTCAATTTTCAGCTGATTTTTATTATTTTATAGGGTAATAAATCAAATAGTAACGAGTGTCCAAAAAGTCTTACAGTCTTGTGCATCTATGAATTGTAAAACGCATGTCTTTTTTCAGTCATATCTAAATAATTTTTTTGAAAAGTCAATTTAAATTAAAATGTTTTTTTTTAAATTATTCAGTTGTAGCATCTCCTATAATAATTTTAATAAAATAGTGGTTCTTACTGGTATTTTCCTCTTCATTAATAAACACAAAACCAGAAAAATACTTTTTATTTAACCGCACAAACGTAGAAAAACAATAGACTGGGTATGCTTGCTTCAATATGTATACCCAAGTCGGCCATCTTATGAGTCTCGTACTCCCCCTCACAGCACATTGCTTCCCCTTAAGACAAGTAAAATGGTTTATATCTTTAGTACATGTCAAATCCTAATTCGTTAACCCAACTTTTCGTATGCACCTACAAGAAGTGTAAGAAAAACATTGCCTAATAATAGTTAGCTAGACAATATGTGGCTGTAAAATGGTCATTAACTTAATTACTGATTCATTACATAACCATGTTTGACATATTAACTATAGTTTGTGTCGCAGCTAATTTTTGTTACCAATCTGCTCAATAAGGCAATCTTCAGAAACTTATTACGCCAAAAAAATACTAAACGTGACTCATAAGATGGCTGGTTTTTAGGTACACTTTTTGGAAGTGGGGACTATGCATAATTAGTCTACTATTTCTAGGTTTGTGTTTAACCCTCATAAAACATCTTATTTGAAAAGACGTTTTGTTTGAGGTTAGATTGTATCAAGATAGTAAGAAATGCATTTTACAATCTATAGTTGCCCACGACCGAAAGACTTTGGACGCTTGTTACTTTTGTTGTACTGTTAATGTTTTTAGAAATTGAAATTCTTTCATCTTTTTGGAAAAAAAAATTAATTTTTTTATTGTTAAAATTTTGTTTTTAGAAACGTCCAAAGAAAATTTAATAATGAGACTGGTTTTGTAGTTGGCGTTTAGTATCAATTTTAACTGAATACCTTCATGTGAATTTAAACATAACAATAAACTGCAGGTCTATTAATTTGTTATAATTTTATTTATATTTTATACAAAGTTATTGGGATCTGGTAACAATGTTGTTTTAAATAAATACTTTTTATAAACATTATTGTTTAATTATTTTCTCTATTATCTCTCTGTTTGCACGACGAACAGTACAATTTTTACAGCATAACCTGAGCAAAAGACTTATGTAAATTAAGTTTATGCACGGATGTATCATAAATTGCCAATTATACACTAATTTCTTTGTCATAAACGTCTTTTTATAGCCCATGGATCTCTTTATTGCCCATAGGCTATAATGAAACGTCAAACAACGATATCATACCTAATAGAAACTGTTTAAACACTTGATTTTAGGCAATATGGCTACAGTTGTTTACCTGCTACCATAGTAACGCTTCAAATCTCAAATTTAATCAAAGCAACGCTAGATGTGGGTGGAAAATTCAATTTATTTTAGAAATCTTTTTAAATTAAAAATTTTTCATCCGTGCATAAAGTTGTGTATGTACCACAGGCGTAACTTGCTTTTATGGCCTTCGACGTATTCTTAGCCCTCGGCTGCCGCCTCGAGTTCAAAATTACGTCTTACGCCATAAAAGCCTCTTTACACCCTTAATACATAAATAACTATCAGTTTTGTTGCCAAAGCAAGTAGATTAAAAATATAAGTAAGTTATGATGTACCGAGCAATCACTGTCAAAATCAAAGCTTTAGGATTGGCGGACATTACGTGCTGCCATCTATTGAATCATTATACGAAACATAAGGAACCCTCTGTTTATTTTAGGGAAAGATCCACAACCTGTTTGACTGTTTTATGCAGTTATTACATAACATTCTTTACTTGAGTTTTCTACATTTCACGTGAAATACCAAAATATAATGGCGCTGTTGATCGTTAATACAGGTCTGTAAGTGTAAACAATAATGACTTCAAATACAAACTTTGGCATGTGACACAGGAGCAGCAAATGTAATCAATGGAGTATAAATAAAATAGCCACTACGAATTTTTTAAAATTTTGATTACTCAAAAACAAAATATCCAATCAGTACCAATCGTCATATTATTTAATAGCCCTTTGTCTGTAGTGGTGTAAAAATATTTTTAAAATATGAATATTCAAATATATGCTAGCCTCTCAAAATCTTGGACATTTTCAAAAAATTATTCCGCAGAAACTGCTTACACAATCTTTTTAAAACTTTCTGAATCGATAGAGCTTGCAATGAACTACAAACAAGTGTTTTACTAATTTCCCAAATTTAACTCTGACGCTGTCTAGGAATTTTCGAAAAAATTTACATCGATTAATTATTTATTCAAAAACGCAAACGCCAATCGTTATAAAGTTTAAATAGTTCAATAGACTATTTGAAGTAGTTTATTAGGATTAACAAGAATTTTCAAACTATTTTAAACTCTAAGAAAAAAAAAACGATACGTACTTCTTAATATCAACAACGCGTTTTCTAAAAGTTCCGTGATTTTAAGTACACCTATCAATTAGCTCTATAAAAATAATATTTTTCACTATTTGCAGATTTTTATAACTTTTTAAATAAACTACTATTTATATCGGTTTTTAGTCCGAAATCTAAACAGCTCGTACGCCGACGGTTTACCCGAAATTATTGTAGCTTACTATTCTTATACGTTATGTGACATCGTATTGCACAGGGTGTTGCAAATTCATATAACTTTTTTTGGAATAACTTAATTCATTGTTTCTTGCTGTAATTTTTGTTAAAACAATGTGTATCAGCGATTACTTATTGGCGCGCTCATACCTAAAACGTAAAAAGTATGAGAAAGTACCGGCGACTTGTTTCGTCCATTTTTGTAAGTTTAGTCCTCAAAGATTCCTTAACACAGTTTTATTGCCTATTTTCGACATAAATAAAAGATAGGGTGAATATTCCACGTAGCTTTTAAATTCGATATCGAAATCGAATATCGAAAAAGTAACCTTGGATATAATCACATAACCTTACTTTTGTAGAAACTTTTTAGCTGATTATCATTATCAGAAAAGTGGAAAAGTACAGCTAATTAACTTTTAATTATACGATGACTACACAAGAATATTTGGCAAAAAGATATTTAATTATTAATGTTATTGTTTTTAATTTTTTTTTTGTTTTTTCGGCCCTCTAAGGTATACAAAATTTTAAATTAAACTAATTTTCACTATAGAAATTGGTGAATCTTTTTAACCTTTGTTATTGAATATAAGTGCACGATACATCTAAAATAATATACATATATAGCAATGGCCCCAAATTTAAGTAAATATATGACAAAAAATAATGCGTATGTTGGTGCAGCAGTAGCAGCAGCATCACTATGGGTAATCTTTTCGAAGAGAAATGCAAAGACAAAGACGTCCACAAGGTACTCTTTTACTTCTCTTATTCTTTTAATTCTAATATTTTAATTCCCTTTTCAGAAGAAACATCAAAAAGAAAATCGAAGAAGAGGTCAAGTATATGATAACCGATAAAAAGGAACCAAAAATAAAAGCTCATGTTAACAGACAGTTCTTTCGTCAACTTTTTCAACTACTTAAAATTATTATTCCGGGCTGGTCTTCGTCTGAAGCTGGCTTTTTAGTTCTTATTGCAACAAGTCTAGTTTGTAGATCGCTCTGCGACTTGTATATGATTTACCAATTTACAACAATTGAAAGGTGAGTTTATGTTTGCACTGGCAAAAGTATGGAATTTTATAGAGGCATAAATATTGATATTATCTAACAATTTGTAACAAAATTTATTTGGTAAAATTATTGCGCACATTTTGGCATTATTTCTTTTCCATTAATACTTTAATAAGTGGTGTGATAATCATCATATCTTTTTTTAAGTAAATACCTACGCTTCATTTGGACTTGTTCAATGAAAAATATATTTTTCTTCTCAATTGTGTAGAAGTTTCCTATCAGTATCGGTACTTAACAGACATTTTGGATGGTATCAATATTTTTCTCTCTACTGTTAATATTCTATGCTTTGGTAGACTCTGTATTATTTCATGGTTAAATATCTATAAGGTTAAAAATTGTAATTTTTCAGTGCACTTATTACAATGAATAAAACACGTTTTATGCAACAACTGTTGCGGTATCTAGCAGTGATGCCTTTCATATCTGTAGTTAACAACATGTTAAAATTTTCTACAGGAGAATTAAAAATTCGTTTACGCACGAATATGACACGCCATTTGTATGATGAATACTTAAAAAAATTTACCTATTATCGCATGACAAATTTAGACAATCGAATAGCAAATGCTGATCAATTATTAACAGCAGATATTGATAAATTTTGTGAAAGTGTTGCTGAATTTTACTGTAATGCCACCAAACCATTTTTGGATATTGGAATATATCTGTATAAACTCAATGTGAATTTGGGTTATAATACTCCAGGATTGATGTTGGGTTACTTAGCTATTTCCGGGTTTATATTAACGAACTTAAGGAAACCCACAGGATCCTTAACGGTTACTGAGGCAAAATTAGAGGGAGAATTTAGGCATATCAATGCAAGAATTATAACCCATTCTGAAGAAATTGCATTTTACCAAGGAAATTTACGTGAAAAAACAACATTAATATCAAGTTTCAATAAACTTATTCGACACCTAAGAAAATTTTTACGTTTCCGTGTGATAATGGGAATTATTGACAATATAGTTACAAAATATTTGGCTTTCTCTGTCGGGTATGTTGCTATGGCCATACCATTTATTTCGGGAAGTCATGGTTTAGGTCAAGCTGACCAAGTAGAAAGATCACGATTGTATTATGCAAATGGAAGCATGATGGTGAGACTTGGGCTAGCAATTGGTCGACTGGTTTTGGCTGGACGCGAACTAACAAGATTGGCAGGTTTCACAGTTCGTGTTACCCAACTTCAAGAAGTGCTTACTGAGCTAAATGAGGGCAAATATCAAAGAACGATGGTTGCAGGAGCTGAAGATCTAACAGCAAATGGTGGAAGACTCATCTTTAAGGATAATGTAATAAAATTTAACAAGGTACCTGTAGTTACACCCAATGGGGATGTGCTTATTAAAGAATTATCAGTGGAAATACATTCACGGATGAATGTTCTTGTATGTGGACCTAATGGTGCTGGAAAAAGTTCACTGTTTAGAATTTTAGGAGAGCTTTGGCCCTTATTTGGAGGTGAACTAACAAAACCACCTCGTGGTAAGTTATTTTACATCCCCCAACGGCCTTACATGACATTGGGATGTTTGAGAGATCAAATTACTTATCCTCATTCAGGAAGTGAAGCAACCCGTCGAGGATGTACTGATGCTAAATTAGAGCAACATTTGAAACGTGTTCAGCTGGAGTATTTATTAGAAAGGGAAGGTGGGTTTGATGCAGTGGCCGATTGGCTTGAAGTTTTAAGCGGTGGTGAAAAACAAAGAATTGCAATGGCAAGATTGTTTTATCATGCACCTCAATTTGCAATTTTGGATGAGTGTACGAGTGCTGTTGCTTTAGACGTTGAAGAGAGTATGTATGGGTATTGTAAGGATGTTGGTATCACTTTGCTCACTGTATCTCATAGAAAGTCACTTTGGAAACACCACGAATATGTTTTATATCTTGACGGACGTGGAAGTTACACTTTTAAACCAATTGAGGATGGTATGGAACAATTTGGGTCGTAAAAAAATATTTCTTTTTTTTAAGGAAGCATCATTATATTTTTAATGTTTTAAGTGTTTTATGATTTTCTGTTGCCACATTTTGTTAGTTTAATCCTTTGATCATATATTTTGGTTACCATATTTTTTATAATTAATTGTTTTAATTGTAACATTTTATAAAGGTAAAACAATGTTTTTCATGTATCAGCAATGCGTGAAATAATCGTATACATATTCGATATCTTCTTTACTATTTAAAACACAGAAAAGTGTTTCAAATGAATGTTGTTGAGGGTCCAAGTGGACCACATTTATAATTAAATTAGATTCTAAGGAAAATGTTAGGTAATTATCAGTAATTCTGATATGATAGGAGGCATTGAGACATGTTTTTTGTGTTTTTGCAAGAAACAACTATGCAAATATATAAGAAATTTACTTATAATAAAACGGTAAAACAATAATTTTCTTTAGTAGAAGTTAGTCTCTAAGGTGTTCAATACGTCTACAATTTTCTTGGACACACTATCTTGGATGGCTCAAAAAAGACTGGCTAGCATTTCTTAACGCCTGGCCATTAATTTCTTGAAAGGCAGTTCTAATTCTTTCCTTCATGTCTTTAGGTATAGGTGGCCAAGTTTGATAAACATAACCCCACATAAAGAAATCTAATTTTGTTAGGTCTGGAGACGTAGGTACCCAATGTATTAGTTCACTTTAACCAATCCACGTAATCCGGAAATTCATTATCTAAATAGTAGTGTGCTTGCACACTACGATGGAGTGGTGGTAACATTGTGTTGCAACTATGATCTGCGTATTTTTGCAGAAGGTACATTTTCCAACAAATCTGGCAGAATATTTCTTACAAAATTTAGATAAGTATCTCTAGTTACTCTGCCATTAAAACGGTTTGGCCCATTTACATAATTATCCTTCAACAAACAATGTGTCAGTGCCTTCTATGATCTCTAGGTTTCTGGAAATTACCTGATTTTTTCTTAGAGTTTAATTTTCGTGAAACCATTTGTTAATAAAATTGTAGAACACAAAACAATACCTAACAATGTAAAAATATTCAGGGTGTTCTGTTTAAAAAATCAAGTTATGACACATTAGAGTTAGAAATTTTTGCACTGTTGCAACAAACACCCTGTATAACCACATTCAATTTGATTTAAGATTTAATAAAAAAAGTTTGTTTAATCTTTGGAAATCATGAAGATTTTATTAGTGCGCCCTGCAGCAAGTCTAAAATTTTTCGAAATTAGTGTTGTATAATGTGGTAATGTTGCTATGAAATTTCAAAAATGTGGTCTTGTTGGTGCTCTACGACTTTTGTTTAAAAAAATGTTTATAGTTTAAATAGTAAAGAAGATATCGACCACCAGGGTCTTATTGACTTACTCTATGTAATTGAGAGGAATACACACAACAGCTATGCCAAAAATCTGCCATTAAGGGTTTTTAATGTTTATTTTAGCTCTGTTAGATTTGGTTAACTTTTTGCTCACATATTAATAATAGTTGTAGTAATTCAAGTGAACACGTTCTTAATGTAATAATTATAATGTTAAAGTTAATACATTTGCAATGTGTGCCAAGTATACCCTGTGGTAAGGTTAGACTGTTAACCACTGCAATTTATCTTTAATATACCTACAACAGTGATACAATACATTATAATTTTATAGTAAATATCATTACGAAAAATTTGTCCTTATGTGGTGATGTAACTGCCATTTTTTTTGTTTTATACAAGTTAATCTGCCAACATCATGCTGCTGTGAGTTTTTCTTTGTAATAATGTACATTTAAGGAAAAATTAAAATTGCTGTTGGTTTTAGAATAATGACATTAGTAGGTGTTAAATAAGTATTTGAAATGTGTTAGCTACTGATTGTTAATTTTTACAAGAATTTTTTATAAAGTTGGCTGGGATATGGTAAAGTTTTTAAATAAATGTTATTTCAAATATTATTGCTTGTTGTTATTATATTTTAATGATTTTTATTAGAATCTCTTGCAGTTGATCTTGCTTGCTTAAATTTATAAAAATTACCAACTCCATAATAAACTATTAGATACAGTTTCAATCTATGTAATTTACTAATATTACAAAATTTAAAAATAGCATCAAATTCAGTAAATATTTATCAAACAACTTTGTGGAGGACAATGATAAAAATATTTGTATGTAAGCACTATCAGGATACCAGGAGGTGAAAATTAACACCACCATAAGTTGTGATTTATCTCGACAGGCATGGAAATCGTAATTTAAAGAAAGAATCTAAGAAATAGTTTAACCTCTAAAATTATCACATTATAATTTGGTGATAAATATGGTTCAAATTGTATCAAATTGCAAGTTAACTATTGGGATCTCACTTATTTGAAAAGATACGATGATGGTTAAATTAGAAAAAAATTGTGCGTACTAATAATGTAGAAAGAAGTTGAAGTTTTCTTGCTTAGTTTCTGAAAGAACTGAAAAAAACAGAAACTTTGGATTGTTTGTTTTCGTCTTGAACTCATTTGCCATTTACATTACCCTAAGGTATCATTAAGACACTTTTTTTATGCTGAATCTAAATTTCTTATTAGATTTGGTATAACTGCTACCATTGTTCATTCTCGACTGTCAACTTTTTTTCCTTGAGGACACATAAATTTTTTCATATTTTATTTTTCTATTCTGATTTTAATTATGTGTCAAACTTTGCATTTTGTTGAAGTTTTGAGTATTTTATTACAAGAAATTAAAAATGTCATAATGCCAGGTCATTTAATTTGTTTAAAAAAATTAGAGTAGGCCATGAACTGAATGTTATTATGGAATTGAAACAAAACACCACTTTTATTTAGGTACTTTAGGTACACTATGTATGTGAAATTTTGTTTTGAACATAGGCAGCAGGTTTTTTTACAAAAACAAAGGAATGACAAAGTTGCTAACACAGATTACAAAAATTCACAGAAATTCAAGGAGTTCATTTTAGATGAGCTTCTGAACATCTATTTAATAATTATTAGCATCAGTGCCAATGATGTAAGTTGTGTAATTTTCCTGCGGGAAATTGTCCAAAATGGAAATTTTTTGGAGTGCTTCTGTAAATTTTCCAATATTTACATTTGCCGCCGTTTTCAGTAGACGGCTAAAGCACACAGCTACTTCTAAACTGTCACACAAGAAATACTTAATTGTTATATTTATATACATATTTGGTCTTATTTGATCCGTTATAGTGAGTAGAACTCGTTTTTAACATTCTTAGTAAAATCGAACTTTAACAATTTTTTCGGGTAATTTTCTGTAAAATTTTTTTGGAAAATTTACATCACTGATTAGTTACAATTCGAGTATTATCTGTTGCATTTATTTAACCTTTTATGCAAATTTGTTGGGTCAGCTGCAAACAAAAACTGCAAGTGGAATGTTCAGTAAATTGTGTATGTCAGAAACCATCAAATATGTTGTTACCTATTCATTTGTTTTTGTCAAAAATAACTTATCCTGCTGCCTATGGTCAAAACAAAGTTTTCACATACATTTGATGTATCTAAACGTCAATGTATACAGGGTGTGTATAAATTGGTGAAAGAACTACACGTTGGTCATAAAATTCTGAGTCGAAAATCTTAATACCAAAATGTTGGACAAAGCTTCCTCTGTCCTCAGGAACCATTTTAAAGGAACGTTCATTTGACAACATTGGCTCTACACACCACAGGTGTTTTGTTATAATGCACGGTAACTAAGGATCATTGAACATAAAATTCATTGTTAGTGAACGAATATTGTTTTACAATGCTGCCATATGTATTTTTTACAATAATAAGTTAACGAAGAAATGTTTAAAACACGCTTTTGGGGCTGAAAAACAACATCTATGAAAAAAATATTTATTACAATTCTTATTTCTTCTAATTTACAGCTCTTTCTGTGAACAGATAATGAATTAATACACTTATTAAAAGACTTCATTTTCAAACTTTGAAGATCCCGTGCATACCCAGGAAGCATGGTACAATATTTTGTTATTAAGATTTTCGACTCAGAATTTTATGACCAACATCGCCACGTGTAATTCTTTCGCTAATTTATACACACCCTGTATAAAAGCAGTGTTTTGTTTTGCGTCTAAGTTCATGACTTGCTACAATTTTTTTTAACAAATTAAATGAGGTGGTCTTTCCATGGCACTCTTATGAAACTTTTATTTTTTGTAGTAAAATTCTCAAACCAAAATGCAAAATGTGACACATCGCTCAATCAAAATAAAAAACTATTCAAATATGAAAAAATTTAAAATGCGGTCCATAAGAAAAAAAAAGTTGACGATTGAAAATGAACAATGGTAACTGTTATACCAAATCTGATACAAAATTTAGATTCAGCATAAAAATGAGTCTTAATAATGCGTGAATTATAAATATGTAATATAAATAACAAATGAGTTATAGCCAAAAACAAAAATACAAAATTTCAGTTTCTTCGGAAACTATGCAAGATAGCTCCAATTTCTTTTAGATTATTAGAGGGCATGAAATTTCCAATTTATCTCTAATTTAACTATTGTCATATCTCTTCAAATACCCGAAATCCCTATAGTTAACACGTAATTTGATACATCCTGTATACATTTATCCTTTTATGGTAAGTAGATTAACATAGCAAAAGAAATTGTCTGCTAAATAACTGAAATGGGATACATACTGCATAAATACCTACAGTACTTAATTTTAGTTAATTGTGGTACTTACATTTGACTTTTTAACGTTCAAGACTTTGGTGCAACCCACTCTTAGATTTTTAAATAATGCCACTCCCCTATTTATTATTAAAATTTGGGGACAAGGACAAATTTTGTTTTAATTTAAATTGATTCAACACTCAACATTAACCTGATATTAATTGTAATAAATAAATCTATCTACTTAGTCTTTATAAAAAAAAAAACATTCGGTCATCTTCTCATATGTCATTTATTTTTGAAACAAAAAATACCTACCTTTGATCGCAAATTTTTTAAAATGAATGATTAACTGAAACCCGTCGAATTGTATTGAAAAAAATTGATATTAACAAATCAGGAAATAAAAGGTAAACAACTAGCTAAAGCAAGAATATCTAAAGGAATCTTGGGTTGATTGGTCATTCGATTAAATAACTTTTAATGTCAATTGTGACGTTTCGGTTAGTTAAGTAACGATCTTCATAGTACTTTAATGAATCTATAATTATTAAACATCTAGGCCCTCACTTGAGGGTTTTTGATGATTTTATTTGATAAATAGTTTTATAATAATAATATAAAAAATTATGCAATCAAAATAGTGATTTGTAGTATTATACTGCAATAACATCCGTCGGATGTATCTGTAAAACAGTTAGGAAAAAAAATTATTTTAAGTTTGGAAGTAACTTTCGTTGCATTCAGTACAGTTTTATAGGTAGTTCATTAGAGCTCTGTTTAAGGCTTAACTACAATATGTAATTAATGAAATACCTGTATGTGTTATTCGTTATCATTTATTTGTATTTAATTATATACAGAGTTGATTGGAACCTGGTAACATGGGTTTTTAAATAAATACATTTCATGTACACATTACTGTCTCCACTGTTACAAACTGCTAGCAGTTACCTTACACGTTTAATATTAGTTTAGGAACGGCACTCTTAATACTACTTATTAAAGCTATTTGCTTATCTAAGTGCCACATGGGCAATTGATTTCCTTTCTATTTAAAAGGAAATCTACCACAAAAATTTATTAAAAGCATTAATAAAAATATTACGTATGCCCCCAACCTTTTGTTAGTCTTTTCCATAAACTAGGTTTGTCGATGTTTGCAGGGGGAGGTTGATCAGTCCTAATCTGCTCTAGAAAACCTCCTGATTGATTGGCATTTTCATTGGACGCATCACCAATTTCCCTAAGGTCCCTCATCATCTTTCTTCGAATTGTTTTTTTCATACTAAGATGTCGTTCCAAGGTTTTATACTTGTGCTTGTTTTGGCTTTCTGTTGATGATTTGTAGTCTATGGGTTGTTTTGGGTTTTCCTTGTCTTCCTTATTGCTCCCCCAAACTTCCCTCACATCTCTTATTTGCCTTTCAGTCGATGCCGACATTTTTCTGTAATTTTTTTTAAATTAAATTTATTGACACATACACATATTTAACTGGATCAGTACTTTATAATTGTACTTTGTATTTTGGTTTCATATCTTAAAATTAATCTATTAGGTTTGAGTGCTTCTAAGACTGCCAAAAAGAAACATTGATACGTTGACTCTATTCATTTTATGTCTTTGCCAGCTCAAGGTAAACAGGTTCTTGGGCGATATTTTTTTATTATATTTTATTCTTACACCCTACTATAAATAAAGATGTAATCAACTTCACTAATTATTATAATTACCTGTCGTTGCGTATGTACGTGAATCTACATCATTACTACTCTAAAGTGAACTTAATTTTCCGCAAAATAGAGTGCAACTGCACTTTTACTTTCAAATGTAGGCGAGCAAGTTTTAATCCTTTGTATTCAAAGTTGAACTTTTTACTTTCCTCGTATTGGAAAGCGGTAGATTTAAATTTTACTCCGCGAATTGGAATTTAGAATCTACTTTTACCTTTCTCTAATTCTTATAAAATAATATTTCTGTTATCAAAATAATCAATGAGGTAAAAATCGAAATATTTATTGAGATATAGCGATTTTATTGATAATAGCAGTATCAAGTTTAGCCTTTGTTTAAGCTTTAGACGCTATAAATGTAAATTAATGGGTGGAAATTACCGTGTAAAGATAACGGTTGTGCGAAATTATTTTGTTGCAATCTTATCTGCAACTTGGTATTTTGAATACCCGCCACGAATTACGCGCTTATGTTTTCACCAATCAACGTTCTCCATCTGTACAACAAATGTTTCAGTTATTAGTATACGATACCTACTTGACAATTATCTAACGCCGCAAATAAAAGAAGACAGAAAGTATTCGTATGTCCACACAACTTTCACTTTTGAATTTGTTTTAACCAATGAAATCATTCCATCTGTCGCGTGCTGGTGCCAATCGGATGCTCTACAACGTTTCTGTTTCATGTTAATACAACGAGAAAGAGAGAAATACCTAACATGGGTAGTTCGTTTATTTAATCGATCGCTACAAGTATCTAATGCACATTTCAGTAAATTTTGGCATTCGTGTAATATTCGTGGCGTTAGTGAGTTGTAGGTAAGAAGTGTTCAAAATAAGTCTTCAAAAAAATGAGGTGCTGGCTGTTATTTTCTGTAATTATCGGTTTCTTGTACACCTGTACAGCTAAAGTATATTTAGAAGAAAAATTTCTTGATGGTAAGTAATCGTCAAAATTTCAATTTTCAGATTTTTTCCTCAACCGTTTCAAGCCGGTTGTGAAAGTTTTCTCGCTTGAGGACAATGATCTTTTACAATTTTATACAAAATTTGTAATTTACTATTTTCTTGCAGATTCTTGGGAGAAAAATTGGGTGTACAGCAAACACCCTGGTAAAGAATTTGGAAAATTTGTCTTGACTCCAGGCAAATTCTACAACGATGAAGTTGAAGACAAGGGTCTACAAACGTCACAAGATGCAAGGTTTTACGCCCTTAGCAGAAAATTCAAGCCTCTCTCGACGGATGGTAAAGACCTCGTAGTGCAGTTCAGCGTAAAACATGAACAGAACATCGACTGTGGTGGTGGCTACCTCAAAGTCTTTGATTGTTCATTGAACCAAGAAGATATGCATGGAGAATCTCCATACCTTCTTATGTTTGGCCCCGATATTTGTGGACCAGGGACCAAAAAAGTCCATGTGATCTTGAATTACAAAGAAAAGAACGTACTAATCAATAAAGACATCCGTTGCAAAGATGACGTATACACACATGTCTACACTCTCATAATTAAACCTGACAATACATATGAAGTACAAATTGATGGCGAAAAAGTAGAAAGCGGAGATCTCGAATCTGATTGGGATCTTCTCCCTCCCAAAAAAATCAAGGATCCCGAAGCTACGAAACCAGAAGACTGGGATGATCGTGCAACTATTCCTGATCCCGATGACAAGAAACCTGATGACTGGGACAAGCCCGAACATATCCCTGACCCTGAAGCCACCAAACCCGAAGATTGGGACGATGAAATGGATGGAGAATGGGAACCTGCTCAGATTGACAACCCAGAATACAAAGGAGAATGGACACCCAAACAAATTGATAATCCCAGCTACAAAGGCCAATGGGTTCATCCTGAAATCGATAATCCTGAATACACTCCAGATAGTGATTTGTACAAACGTGGTGAAGTTTGTGCTGTAGGACTTGATTTATGGCAGGTGAAATCGGGCACCATTTTCGATAACATTTTGATCACAGACGATATAGAATATGCCAAGTCTGCTATTTCAAGCCTCACAGAAAAACAGGATGGAGAAAAGAAAATGAAGGAAGAGCAAGATAAGGCTGAACGAGATGCGGCAGCTTCTGATGATAAGAAAGACGATGATGCAGATGATGATGAAGATGATGATGAGTCTGAGGGAGATGATGAGGAACATATACCCCAAGTAGAAGTAAGTATATTAAAAAAAAAAATTGTTGATCACCATAACTAATGGTTTTTTTTTTCTTTTTGTTGCAGGAACCAGATCATGATGAGTTGTAGAGTGCTACACTTAAAAGAGAAAGAGACAATTTTTATATCATAAAAGTGTGCAGTGTTTTGTTGCTAGTGTGTATTGTTTCTTTGACTGATTTTTGTTATTAAGACTTGTGCGTAACACTTCTAATAAAACAAATATAAAACAGAGTTGTTTTGTACTGAAAATCTAATCGTTAGGAACGTTTTACGTACTGTACAAAATAAGTTATTATATTGCAATAAAATCTTTTCCTATCGGTAATTGTTTCTATACTATTGTCTTGTTAAATTACAGTCATTCAAAGGAGTTTTGCAAGCATTGTTTTAACGTACCGTTCTAACAATAATTATCTTTCATAATTGAAACCGATTACTCATTCAAATCTACAAAATTTTAAATTTATCATTTCAGGAGTAATGTATTAAAATTAAATAACATGGTAAAATAATTGCATCTAGTCATAGTAATAATTTTATTTTTTATTGCACATTTCACGGGAAGTACCAAATGGAGCAGGCGAGTTTCAAAAATGTACATTTTTTCTTAGCAGTTTGGAACGTGGACATGGATGAATTAAATCATTCACAAAAATTGAATTATTTTGAGAATGGTTAGTCGGAGCGACTTGGAGCAGGTCGTCATTTTTGTATTTCATAAAAAAATTTTAGTACAAAACCGAAAAGCGTTTTGTAGGAAAATATTGTCAATTTTTTTATTGTTTTGGTTGAAGATCATAAGGTTCCCCTAAATATTGGTGCACCTAAAAATTAGATTTAAAATTGTATTCATCTATTGTTCAATATCATATCAATTATGAGCAATTTAGCTTAAAAAAAATGATTGTTCCGTTTTTTAAATAAAAAGACGAATTTTTGATCTTACGCAAATAGGGTCCCCATCGTCTATTGTACCAGTCTACAAAGTCTAAAATTAAAAACAAACATTGTTTTTAATTTTAGACTTTGTAGACTGGTCAGGTTTTTGTGAAATATATTTTTCTTTCTCCAAAATTTTGAATAATTTTTCATACCAGATATGTCTCCCTAGGCTAGGGCTATTACAATAACTAAAATGCAAAGCCATAAAATGTATGCCTTTCAGCCATCTTTTTTATAAAGTGTTAAAAACTCAAATTTTGTTTCGATAAAGTAATAATTTGAAGAAGTGTGAAAAAAATCGTTAGATTTTCCCACAAAGTTCAATTTTTGTAAAAATGACATCAAAAACGTGCCTGTTTCTAATTTTTAATTTTTTTCAAAGCTTGTTTTTCCGATGAAAGTTGCTTTAAAATCAGTCAATCGACATTCACAGACCCTGAAAAAAGATCTCTTTTCAAATGTGAATTTGATTGAAAACCTTCAGCGTGAATTCCACCCACAGATGGAACATTTTTCACAACTATTTTTATGAGTTCCTAAATATTAAAAACATATTTCTATCAAAATATCGAATTTAATATTTATCATACTGCAAGTAAGGCGTAAGCGTAGGAAACTTTGTAATGTGCAATTTTGGAAAAGTGTAAATTAAGCTAAATCGATCAAATTTAATCCCCTATCTGTGATTGTTATTATTAGAGGACAGAACACCCACCCTCTATAATAGCAATTCCAGGAGTACCTAACTATTTATTATTATTTATTTATTATATATTTATATATTATTATTATAATTATTTGTACCTATTTTCAAAAAAATATTAGTTTATTTACAATAAATTAAAATACTAATTGCCGTAGTGCTTGTATTTCGAGTTATTTTAGAAGGCAAATTACATCACTTGAAATTTTTTTTGTGACATCTGTCACATGAAAAACGAGGTTATGTTTAGAAGGAGTTTTGCACAGAAGAGATTGAGCAGGTAGGCAGTATTGATTTTCTCCTGTCAAGGCTCCCTGCATTGCAGTCGTGTTTTGATTGTAAAATACAGCTGTTAATACTTCAATAAAATGGTACGTATTAGCACAACTACGTAAAGTAACCGGTTATTAGTCTTTATAACTTCATAGTGTTATTCTTTTTCGCATTTTTCATTTTCAGTCTTTCAAAGCATCGAAATGCCCCACAGATGAATTGTCACTCACAAATTGTGCAATAATAAATGAGCACGATTTTCCACCTGACGTAAAGTAAGTTTATTGATTATAAATTTATGCTGAATATTAATATCCCTATATTTTAAGACATGTTGAGGTACACACGGGTGCAGGACAACATTTTGTCTTTTCTGTCAAATCACATCCTTCCATTCCACCTCGTCACGTTGGCTTCAGCTTGCCTCAAAGGAAGTGGGCAGTTTTGTCCCTTAATCAGGATATTGATGTCCGAGCCTTCCATTTCAGCCCATCTGGCAGCAATGATTGCCTTTGTACCATTATATTGGAGGCAGATTTTATGCAAAAGAAAACGTAAGTGTGCGACCTGTTTATAACAACAAACGCTTTTTGTTAACATTTTTGCTTTGCAGGACTTCAACAGAACCATATGATACAGATGAAATGGCACGTGAATTCTTGTATCAGTTTCCGGGTCAAGCTTTTACAGTAGGACAACAACTTGCTTTTGCTTTTAAGGACAAACGGCTATTATCACTTACTGTTAAAGATTTAGAAGGTTTGAAGAATTATTTGTAAATGGTAAAGATTTAAATAATATTTGTTTAAATTGCAGCTGTAGACCTAAACGCAATAAAACAAGGACGTGATGCTAAACCTAAAAAAACTAAAACAGGACGTTTGTTAGCTGATACTACTGTACAATTTGAGAAATGTGACAGCTCCTCTTTAAACCTTGTTGGAAAATCAAAGGGGTATGGTTGGACAGAATTTCAAAAAAGGATTGTGTTGAATTGTTAAATTTTCTTATAGGAAACAGCCACGTCAATCGATTATAAACCCAGATTGGGATTTCCAAAAAATGGGAATCGGTGGTTTGGACAAAGAGTTTAATGCTATCTTTAGAAGAGCTTTTGCATCTCGTGTTTTTCCTCCTGAAATTGTTGAACAGTTAGGTATAATTAGAAACAATTACATTTTATATTTATGGTTTGTTAATTATTGTTTTCCTTAAGGTTGTAAGCATGTAAAAGGTATTTTACTGTACGGGCCTCCGGGTACTGGTAAAACATTAATGGCCCGACAAATAGGTAAAATGTTGAATGCCCGAGAGCCTAAAATTGTTAATGGCCCCCAGATACTTGATAAATATGTAGGTGAATCTGAAGCCAATATACGAAGACTGTTTGCCGATGCTGAAGAGGAAGAGAAAAGGGTAAATTTTAAATTTTTTATCAAGTGTGCAGTCTACAATAACATATTATACGGTATAAATATGAGATTTGTATTTTGTAGGCTGGTCCCAATAGTGGCCTGCATATAATAATTTTTGATGAAATTGATGCCATTTGCAAACAACGAGGTTCGGTTGCTGGAAATACGGGTGTACATGATACTGTTGTTAATCAGCTGCTAGCCAAAATCGATGGCGTTGAACAGCTTAATAATATTCTAGTCATTGGTAAGACGTTTTTTATTGACCAATTTTATATTACTAGTGTGTGTTTTATTAAAGGCATGACAAATCGTAAAGACATGATTGATGAAGCTCTAATCCGACCCGGGCGAATGGAAGTGCAAATGGAAATCAGTCTGCCCAGTGAAGAAGGAAGAGTTCAGATTTTAAATATCCACACTGCTCGAATGAAGCAATTCAAAAAAATTGACCCAGACGTTGATAATAAGGTAAGCTGATTTTATTATTCATAAGAAATAATCTTGTTTTATGTTATGGTCACAAAGTTAATATAAATTTTTGATGTTTTTAGGAATTGGCAACCCTAACAAAGAATTTCTCAGGAGCTGAACTTGAAGGTTTAATACGAGCAGCTCAGTCAACTGCTATGAATCGTCTTATAAAAGCTGCTTCTAAGGTTGAAGTTGATCCTGAAGCAATGGAAAAACTGCTTGTTTGTCGTTCTGATTTTCTGAATGCTTTGGAAAATGATATTAAACCAGTTAAGCATCTAAACGCTATTTCTAAAGTTTTAATCCTTGAAATATAACTTTTTAGGCTTTTGGAAGTGCACTAGAAATATTAGATCAATATTTAGCACGTGGAATCTTTAACTGGGGGCCACCCGTTTCATCTATCTTAGGAGACGGCAGGTTATTTATCCAACAAGCTCGAGCTACAGATACTTCAGGTTTCATATATTTCATTTAAAAAGAAACTATTTTGCAAAAAATATTTTGCAGGTTTGGTTTCGGTATTGCTGGAAGGTCCACCAAACTCAGGAAAAACTGCCTTAGCTGCTCAACTTGCTAAAGATTCTGATTTTCCATTCATAAAAGTTTGTTCACCTGAAGAAATGGTCGGTTTCACTGAGACAGCTAAATGTCTACACATTCGTAAGGTGTTTGATGATGCTTGTCGTTCAACTGTCAGTTGTATTGTGGTAGACAATATTGAACGACTGCTTGATTATGGCCCTATTGGTCCACGATATTCCAATTTAACTCTGCAAGCTTTGTTAGTACTTTTGAAAAAACAACCGCCACCTGGAAAAAAGTTGTTGGTCTTATGTACGAGTAGTCGAAGGTAATTAATTCATTGCTATATTTGACTAGTTAAATCAACCACTATTGTGCTAGAATGGCCTTTTTCAGTCTATATCGTGGTTTGGGATTTAACATGCTCGGATGATAAATTTTTGTATCCCCTCCCAGGAACCACCTTTACTTATAACACGGCTCTAACAGTTTTTTTGGCCACGGGGGGATAAAATGCTGTTTTGTGAATACTTCAAGTGTTAATTTCAAATAACCCATAGCACCAAGTTCTAGAAAGTACCCGTTTCAAACTCTACCATTATCAGATTTTATTGGATTTTTTTTTCTTGGATTACTTTCAGCATGGCCGAAGTACTCCGAGGCATTGTAAAATTTATAAAATGAACAGTTTTGTGGAACCATATGACTTTGAAATTTGGAAACTAGGGTGAGGAGCGGTTGGTATTCCTGGGCTCGGACTGTAAGTTTTAGTTTGATTTTTTTATACGGCCGCCAGAGGGCATCAAATTGTTTTCTTTTTTCATTTGATGCGCGAAAGGACTGCATCTAACGCCTTACAGGAGAACTCAAAGTCGTAAATGATTTGAGCTATCACCCAAAAAAGAATTCTTGAAAAAATGCAAATTTTGGTTACTGGTCGTATAGACTTCTAACTTGTGACAATTTAACAACCACTCCAGACTATAACATAGCAAAAGCGGGACTCACTCAGTTGAGCCGTTCACGAACGGCAGTGGTGCAAGTGGAGCATGCAAAATGTGATCTTTGGTACAACATATCTGGTCTCTTAGTTAATATATTGCGGTCAACTTTTTTTAATGCAAACAAAAGTGTTTTATAAACTTTTGGCGAGCTATGGCGGGATTTCTGTTTTGCTGATGGTCCCGGCGCCGGTATCCTCCGATAGAACATTTCTTGCTTAAAAATTTTTGAGTTAAAGATCAAGTTCGGCAAAACCCATCTTCAGGGTCAAAAAGGTCGTACCACAATTGTGTATAGAAGTCAGTGCTTAGAATCAATGAAGATATAAATAGTGATTTGAATATTGTATTTAGTTAGCTTCAGCTAAATAATGATTATTATATATAGATCGATTGTTGACCATATTTCTCCTGTACAAACTCCTGTACAAACCGCATAAAAATATTTTGCTTCCCTAATAAGTTATTCAAAGTTAAGACTGCATGCTAAATTTCGGATTTTCAAAACCATATAGTAGAGAAAGGAGAAACGCTAACCAAATTTCACCAGTCAAACATCTCTGTCAGGGGTTTGGTAAACTTACGAATTTCGCCGCCAGGGGGCGCTGAACTTATACTGTAATTTCGAAACTAAGTCGTTTGGCGAGTTGGGGCTTGCGGGGCTGAATAGACTCATCGAGCTCTACAACCCTACACAGAAGAAGTTTTAGTCATCAACCCTATGTCAAAAAATCGTTTTTGAAGGACTTGTTATCGTATGTTGGTTGCTAGGTGTCTTTTCGTTTCTGCAAATAGCTTTCATACTGGCATAAAATATTGGTTGTCTGGTTCGATTCATGCAATGGATGACGAACGATACTGGTAAGAACTTGTAAATTCCAATGGCTAAAAGCTGCCATCCACACTTTAGCAAATAAAACAAACCTCCTACATCACAATTAGGGTGCTTGTGGTGAATTTTTTAAGTTGAGCTTACGGTCGTTTTTTTTTTAATTATTCATTTTCAATGGTATAAATGAAAATTAGTTGGTGCTATCCTCATCAAGTGCCTGGAGCAAGGTCTCCAGCACCTTCCAACCTACGTAGGCATCTCCGCGAGTACCCTATAGCGACAGATCCTGCGCAACCCTAATTACTTTTAATAGAATCTGCATTGGCATCCACCGCTTGCCAAAAATCTTGCTCTACAGAATAAAATTGCTACCCACCGGGTATAATATTTTAAATTTATTTTTTAGACAAGTTCTGGAAGATATGGAAATGTTATCAGCTTTCACTGCAATATTACATGTACCTAATTTATCAAAACCAGAAAATCTCGTCGCAGTTGTAGAAGAGACTGAAGTGTTTTCTAAACAAGAAATGCATCAGTTTGCACGGCAAGTACAAGGAAAACGGTAAGTTTTTTTAAGCAAAATTTAAACTTTAATATAATGTCGGTATTTTCAGTGTTTTCATCGGAATTAAGAAATTATTAGCATTGATTGACATGGCTAGGCAATCAGATGAGGGCTACCGGGTCATAAAGCTGGTCAGCAAACTGGAGGAAGATGGTGCTTTAGATCTAGGTGATGCTTGTTAAGTTTTAATTGTTGCTCCTAATGAATGTTGTGGACGTGCGCACTCTATTTATCTTTGTCAGCAATATTAGATTGTTAACGAAAGTCAATAATATAAATTATCAGTAGTGCAACTAGGAAAAGTTAGCTGAATAAAGCTTGCAGAAAAATATATTTAGAGGATTAAAAAAATAATACGTGTAATATAACGCTGAGAGGATTTGTGAACGATTATTGTGAATATTGTGAATAAAAAAAACGTAGATTGACTCATTGGTTTAAGTGGTTACAAAGTTTGTTAGGTAACGCTAAATTTAACGTATTATACTGTTGGGCATCGAAGTAAATTTTATTTATTAAATTAGCAAAATTTAGTAGATTCTTATTGGCAAGTATTTTTAGGTAATGTGAAAATACATTCCAATTTTAATTAATTTTTAACGGTGTTTTTTTTTCATAAAATATCTATTTATTTTTTTATTAATATTATTTCAATGACATAGCTAAAACTATTTAAAAAAAATTAAAAAACCATAGTGTCTTCTGTGGAGAAATTTTGAAATATTTAGGGGAACTATTTTATCTATGTCACTGATGTATTGTAGTTATTTTTTGAAAATATATATTTAAGCTTGTAACTGTTTAATAGACACCAAGTATATATGTTTTAAGAAAATGTGATTGGTAGTTATAATAAAAATAGTTTGAACTCTACTAATGAAAATAGATATTGTCACACCATTGTGTGTATTTATTCATGTAAAAAATAAATAAATAGCCTGCAACTTGTTTGAAATCAGTATATTCAGAAATTTGATAATATTTTTTTTTAAATCAGTATTGTGCATTTTGGTTTAACTGAGGAAATTAATAATTGTATCCTTATTTTAATATGGGAGATCGCTTTTCAAATGCCTTAGATGTACTTAATTTAAAACTTCTGTAAGTGTTATACATATCGAAAAAAATTATATTCAAAGTTATATGAAATTGCTTGCATTTCTCAAATATACCTGTTGTAAACAAAACTAAGTACACCCCCCTTTTTTTCTCACAATTTTTAATATAATGAAATTAAACTTGGGGATGTTTAATTTTTCATAAAAGGCATTACACAGAGAATCATTTAAGTGTCGCCCCACTATTATTTTCTAAACTATTGGCAATAGCAATTTTCTTTTGAAATAAAAGTTGTCAATTATTAACTGCTGCATGACCTATAATTATTACCAATTATAGTGGGTGTTTAGTTATACCTGTACAGTACAATACTTTATTTTAAATGGAACACCCTGTATATAGTTGCATTTTTAATTTCTTAATTTAATTTCAGATGTAAATGTGTTGTAGTGTTATGATCTTAAAATAAGTGGTTACTGAGTTAACTGACTTTTAAATAAATAAATAAACCTCTGTTTCGCTAGAAGGCTAACAAATAACCTACAAGTAATAGTATATTTTGCAACAAGAGATGAAAATACCGTATTTTGTGTGTGAACAGTTGTTCAAGGGCCGCGTTAGCGGCGACTGGGGCAAGTTCACGAACGAAAAAAACATATTTCATCTCGAGTAGGAAATGCTATTTTTTCTACGATATTGCAGTTTTAAGTTCAATTTAATTCAAAACGCCACAATGGAAATTACTGAAATTACTGTTTGTAAAGTCATTTCCATAGCAATAAATGCATTCTTTCCATTGAATTTGTCATTCTTATTTTCATCTCTAGATGTGAAAATATTTTCATCTCTAGAGTTAAAAAATATCACTTTCATGTAGAGTAAGCCGCGGAAAAATTGCTATTTTCACATATATGAGTAGAAAAAATAAATTTTAACAAAATAGTATTACAAAATTAATATTTTACATACCAAAAACTCATCGCCATGTTTCACAGAGTATTAACACATTATAAAGTATTCAGTGGTGTGTTCAAAACAACATATTATTACATAGGATGTTCATAATTTAATGTCCATTTTACAAAACTTAGAATATCAATAACTTTTGTTTTTCAAATGGAATACCTGGTATGTTTTAACACCATCTGATGTAGAATTAAATTCTCTTTCGATTTGGTTATGGGTTTTGTATACCAAATTGTTAAAATTTGTATAATTTTTTGGGTTTTTAAAAACCTATAGAAATTTCAATGTTTGGCATACAAAACCCTGTATCAAATTGAAAGAGAATTTAATTCGACATTTGATGGTGTTAATAAATACCGGGTACTCCATTTGAAAACCAAAAGTTATTGATATTTTAAATTTTGCAAAGTAGACATTAAATTATGAACACCCTATGTAATAATCTGCTGTTTTGAAGATACCGTTGAATGCTTTATAATGTTAATAGTTTGTGCAAAATAGCGATGGGTGATCGTGTTTGGTATTTAAAATATTAATTTTGTGATAGTCTATAAATGTCAAAATTTTTGAAAAAATCAAATAACCCGAAAACCACTAATTTTTAGATCATAGTACCTTACTTTTCTATCTAGAATTTAATGTTGATTCTAGAAATGCAATTATATACAGGGTATTCTATTTAAAGTAACAAAGTAATGTGCTGTACCGGCGTAACTAAACAACACTCACTATAATTGGTAATAATTTTAGGTATTCACAGTAATCCAACAAACAATTTTTTCTTAACTTTTTCTAACTGCTATAATAAAGGCGTTAGGAAACAATCTCGCACAAATAACTCATCCTGTATATCAGGTGTTTTATTTAAAATAACAGTATTGTGCTGTACAGGCATAACCAAACATCCAGTATAATTGGTAATAATTTTAGGTTATGCAATAGTTAGTGATCAACAACTTTTATTAAATAAAGAATTTGATATTCCTAATAGTTTAGGAAATAATAGTGGGGTGACACTTAAATGACTCGCCCTGTATAATATATAGGTCACGATTCTAGCATTTCCGTTTAACCAGAAATGACACCAACTTCTATGTTTTTAAGTAGCACCCTGTATATTTCTTAATAAATTCCTGTAGAACAAAATTCTCTTTTAACTGTTTTCTCAAGTTAGTAAATAAATGCGTGAAATGCATAAAGTTTCATAAATGCTTTTACTATATTCATCTCTTTTCCACTATAAGTGAAGCAGTTTCTCTACTTTTCTCTAATTTTAGTAAACATTTACTTTACCTTATGCATACAGGAGAATTGTTTGTGAGAATTATTTTTCTCATTGATTGATTAACTGACAACAAATTTGGAAAGACAATTGAAAACTTTAATTTTGTGTTCTATAGAGCGATAAAAAAAACTAAATCAAGAGGGCGGTGACAACAAAACCGCACGTCTGATTTATACACAGCATGTGTTATTTTCAAAATTTAAGTGTCAATTAAAGACACGCGATTGCTTTTCCAATGCTCCCCTTTATTAAGTTTTTATGGCCGCTTTTTAAAAAAATATGCAGGGTCCTATTTAAAACCAAAAGTGCTAGATTAGTGACCTACACATCGTGTAAGGCGTTTCTATTAATAATTAAACACCTGTAAGTTAATGTAATGTAAATAAAACAATTCTTAACAACAGGTCTTTTATTTTAGTCCCATTACATGCCATTATCAGAGGTAAGATTAAAAGTAATTGTATTGGTGTTCTATAAGGCTAAAATAAAAAACTCGTTCAATGAAGTAAAGCTAGAACTTAATAAATAAAAAATCCATTATCTTAAAAATTGTAGAAAAAAGAGGTGTTTACCTAGTTTCGCTACGGTATATATTGGGTAATGGCACTTTCAAAATGCTGTGTGCTATTCAAATTCTAATTTTCTTCCACACATAATTGTTTGTATGACATTTACAAAAAAGTTGAATTTTGTTATTTTTAGCAGGTCTTAATAGTCATTTATTATATTTATTTTATAGAAAAAATAAATTTTTTGTTTAACACATTTTGAATTTTTCTTTGTATTTACTATGGAAAATATGGATTTTCTTATTTTTTTTTATTATTTAATATTTTGGTTTGCAGCCTTGACATAACTGATTGCAGTTAGATATATTTCGTAAATGGTAAAATTATTTTATTATAAAGTCTAGAGAAATTTCCCCAAAAAGTATTGCATAATTTGTATTTTTAGTATTATTAATTATTAAATAAAATTGTTCTTTTGCTGTCACATACCTACTGCTTGTGCTTTAAAAAAAGAGTTCAAGGTCCAGAATTTTCTAAAAATTATTACGGCAATGGATATTTTTTTATTGATGTTATAATTTTACGGAATTAAAATGTAAATTAAAGCAGGTCAAAAATTACAGAAAAGAAGACAACATCATGGTGGACTAAGAAGAAAACTAGGAAATTAAAAATGTTACTAAAATTGTAGATGGATGCTAAAGTAGTTGAAAAACATCAATTTCGTAGCTCACATTAAGACAAGTTTTAGTAAATTAAAAAAATATTCAAAGTTATAGTAGGACCATTGATTATCTTGACTTGCAACCCCCAAGGTAGCTGGCCACATGACATTGTATTTTACATAGTGCGGTTCAGGTCAGGAGCCTGAGATGGCAACTCGGGTCGGTTGCCAGCCACATTCTATTTTTCTTTTTTTGTTAATAAACTTGATATTGTTTCTTTTTATACATTTATTTATTATCAACTTGCTACTGTTAAAGATTATAACCAACGTCAAAGGGTAAACCATTGCATCTGGATATTTTGCTTTTAACTTTTTCGCTGCTATGGATGCTTTAATGCGGTTTATACGATTAATATGTGTTACCACTAGTAAGGTTTAGTCTAACATTTTTCTACCTCATAAGGTGCCCCTTGCTTCTTTAGCGAAATAGTTTTGAATAATTTTGTTGCGTTTAGTAGGCGTTTTGCTTTGTTGTAGAAAAGTCCATAGGCCTGTATTTATTATTAAGGTGGCGCGTAAATGTTTGAGGGATAAGGAATTAGAAGAAATGTTTATATATAATATAATTACACTAAGTGTTTCAAGTTTTTTCTAATAAGTAATAAAATTAATTTTTTTAGGCAAATGTTTTAGTTCTGTAGCGTGTACAGTAATTCTATTGTTAAATTTAGAAAGTTTGTTTGTGTTTTTTAATTACTGTGTCTTTTGAAATGCTTATTACTCTTTCAAAAAGATACGTTTAATGTGAAAGCTAAAAATCAATTTTTAAACAAGCCGCGTGGAAGCGCGCGATTTTCTCTTAAACCGCCCCGCACTGGAGGCACGGAGCGCCCTCTAGACGGTCGCAGCGAAAAGGTTAAGGTGCAAACATTTATTACGGGGATCCACAGTTTCACATTCCCAAAATATAGCAGATTAGCAAGCGCATCTACAAGTGCATTTCACCAACCTCGTTGGGAATCGATCCCAGGTTCCCTTCACTGAAAGCAAATTTACATACCACTGGACCACTAGCGCTAGCTATTATATTATTGTTAATTATATGTGTGATAGCAAAAGTGTTTGAGTGTAAAATAAAATTATTAAATAAATTGTTTACACTTATTAATTAGCAGACCCAGAAACCCACAATTCTTTTGCTTGCAGTAGTCTACTATAAAGTAATATTTTGACTTTGATACATTATTTGTTTATTTATTTACTGATTTTATTTAACGTCGGCCTATTTCTGCTGCTGAGGTTGAACACCGACCACAAACAAATAAGCCCACCACATCTGTAAATTCAGTCAAACTCGTGTTGCTCATTCAACTTCATACCCTTTTCATCGTAGGAACAGTTACTATCCTTTCTTGAACAAATCAAAGAGTGCGTTATACTTATAGCAGTGCTGAACTTTAGAATATTATTTTGATATATACAAATATGATGTTGGTTGCATGGCGGAGAACTGCGGATGCCGGTCATACGGTATTCAAAGTTAAGCACTGTCTGCTCTGGAACCAACCGTGCTTCGAAGAGCACGTTAAGTCAGTTTCGGTTGTCATACTAATATCTTTGGCAATCGTAAACCATTTAGTGGAACTTTTTCCCCTTTCGACGGGTAAGGCCAGCCTCCTGCCCGGCATGTGCAAAGATGGCTTACAGAACCCGCACTAGTTGCGGGTAAACAAGAGGAAGAAGAAGAAGACAAATATGATGAGAAATTGAAGTTGAAATGATTTTACTTAATGATAGTAATGTTTCCGTATTGAAGTATAAGAATGAGCGAAGCACTTCGCCTAAACTTTTCTACACTTTAGATATTGTTACTTAGCACATTTGCAAAAAATATATTTGTATCTACTTTTTATCCGTCAATAGTCACTATGAGGTCGCAGCACTCCTACCGCCGTAGCGGTAGCGTACCGCATTAAACTGCGCGCACCTACAAACTGTAGTTAGAAATTGATATTATTTAAAAAAAGTTTTTGATGTTCGGGAAATTTTTTTTCTCATAATAATGAACATCAGATAGGGCAAAAATTAACCCCCTTAATTTTAAGTGATGTGAGTTTGAAAAGTTTCGCTGAAAGTCTCGGTGGGAAGTTTCAATTTTCTTGAAACTGTTCATGGCCATAAGTTTCATTAATTTCAACAATAAAAATTAAAACCGATTAACAGATCAAATAAAAAGGGGAAAGTAAACATAATCTTTAAAGAATTGTGGTGCAGTCACTGCAGAGGATCAAAAAGTTGAAATAGCATATGAATATCAAGATACAGAAAGTCACCAAAAATTTGGATATGGAAATTGTTAGTGACGTGGAAACAGATTAAGATGATGCGTTACGTATATTTTATTTAGAAAATATCTTTAGCAGCAGTGACAGTGATGCGAAGGTGGTGACCGAGATGAATATAGTGACAATGACCATGAATTCGATTTCAAATAGTTACCTTGTTTCACTTTTACTTTATAATTGTTAAGAATATAAGAACAAATAAATTTCTTCTTAAACTTTTGCAGTGCAATTTTTTTTAAGGCTAATATGTATCATAAAATTCACTGATTTTATGAGACTTCAAAATTATAAGTTTCATGAAATTAAACATGTTTACTAAATATTGCTGCAACTAAAAATTATGATTAGAATTTTTTTTACCGTCACTTTTGAGCAATTTAGCTTAAACAGAGATCTTGTGTCGTTTCAAGTTTAATAAATAAAAAGGCATACATTTTTGATCTATATTAACGTCACAAAAAATTAACGTATTGGGATTCCAACCAAATTGTTGCTTATATCCAGCTCTATGAGCCTACAATGGTTAAAAAATTATGTAGGCATTTTGTAATATTTTTTTTTGAAAATTTTGTTAAAAACATGAATTTTTTTATTTCACAGTTTTCACGCTTTTTTAAAAACGTTAGTTAGTCTTTTATTTGTACGGATTTCTATAGTTCAGTTTTTGAATAAAAATGTCGAATTTCCTCTTCATGTTTGGGTTTTTTTAAAAGCTCATTTTCCCGAATTTTCAATAAACCTCCTCATTTAAAGTTTCATCAAAATTGGCTGACCCGTTCGAGATATATGACGCAACGAACGAACGCACCCACAGACAGACATTATTAAAAAATCTCGTTTTGAAATCCTGGAGACACAAAACATGCTTTTCAGTCTCGAAATCGCAATTTTTTTATATACGCAAGTAATCAAATAAGAAATGAAACCGGAAAATAAGATATTTTTTTAACTTTGCAGTGACGCCCGGGTAACGGAACATATAAGAATTTTATACCTACCTATGAAATAATTAACTGTTGTTTTATAATAATAAGTATAAACATAATTAACAATATATAATGTGAAGTTAAATTTTATAGTAATGGAATGAAAGTAGCCAAAATGATTAAAATTTTGATTAAGTGTACTCTTCAGACTTTTGATTGCTTGCTACCGCCTTGCCCCCTCCGCAGTCAAGAGCAGTTCTACGCCCATGACACGTGTTGTCCAAAATTCGCCGGTAACAAACAAAGTTAGACATTCTTACCCGCAATATGGAATAAAAATGTGCCACAACTAGAACGAGCGGGTTTAGCACGCATTTACTCCCTACAATAATAATTACTTTTTGCATATGTATAACTAATTTTATATTCGGGTACGCACAAGGCGCGCGCACCTATGTGCTTCCAGTGCACAGCCACCCTTGATGCCGCAAAACGGACAAAACGCTCGCTGCGGTGTGTGCGTGGTCGAAACCGGAGTTACATTTAGGTTTTTCTCGGTTAAAACGCGACGGACCCTCAAGCAAAGTGTAAATGATAAGTGTTTTAGTTATTCCACGTGAATCAAGGCAGTTTTTGGGGACGAACTGCCAGTTTAGGGTTCCTATTTCACAATATTAATAAAGGTGGGTAAGTTTGGCGTGTTGTGCGGTGTGTCTCGTTTTGTGTGCGTTATGTGCGAAATTATCAAAGAAAATTCCAGTTATATCATTATTTTGTGACCGATTAAGTCGTGCTTTTAATGTAAGAAAAATTGGGAATAAGTTGTGTTTAGTTAAATGTAAAAAGTGCGTTTTTTTGCGCGTCTAATGAACATCAAAAGATTTATCGCTCGCAAAACAGTGACGTAGATTGTTCGAGGGGAAAATTTTTTATATTTTTGATTTCGCTCTTCTCTCTTTAATTATTTCTTTTTTTTTGAAGATTTTGGTTTGTCTCTTTCGAATCACTGGGAGAAATTTGAATTGTCGCACCAATTCGGTAAAAAGTCGCAAACATGAGCGATATAAAGCATAGAGATCGGATATTAGAGGCGATTGACCAGCTACGTCGTCGTAAAGCCCGACCGGATATCCAGAGAATATGTAATTTTTTAATGAGAAGACATTCGATCAATTCGTGTGACGCAAAATCCGATTTGCAAAAGTGCGTCGATAGAGAAATAGTACTAAAAGTCGAATACAAAGGGAGCATAAGTTATAGAAATGCAGCTAGAAAATTCTCCCATTTAAAGCGTGCCGAGGGTGGCGAAATTCCACCGGTTACTATTACATATAGTAAACCTAATAGGAAATTTGATGGGCTCCTGACGAATGCAATTGCCGAGTTAATTGTGCACGAACCTGATTACTTAGAGGTCGGCGTACCTGGTCCAGAATTGATAAGGAACATCCTGTCAAAGGATCACATAAGGTACACAAAAAGATACGTGAGTATCCTGCTGGAAAAGGAGGTCGAATGCGGAGGTCTAATTAAAATGGAAAACGGGAATTATTTGCTCGGCCCGACCATGACCAAGCTCGATATGCCAATGGAATATAGCAAAAATAATAACGAAATGCGTAGAGAAAGGGGCGAGAAAGACGGACAAATGATGTATAAGAAAAAGGATCGTAAAAAGACCGTCAAGTTGGGGATGAAAAAAGGAAAAATGGAGAACGGCGTTGGGGATGAGAAAGATTATAAACCCAATGAAAATGGATTGTTACGCGTAGGCAGAAGAAGAAAGGTACGGTGTTTTACTAATTTTGTTAAATTTGACCAAACGTAAACATAACGTTAACGCAAAATTTCTTGCGTAAACACATTTAACCTAGGAAAAAATTGACCCAGTTTTTAATTTTTCTTAACGCAATTGCAATGGTAAGAAATTCAATTTTATTTAAATTACATATTTAAAAAATTGCATGCTTTTCATATCACCTATATTTTATAATAATTCCAAAGAAATAAATTGATGCTACCCAATTTTCCTTTTGTAACCTCAAAAAATTTAATTTGCAATAATTTTTAATTTTAATTATTTCTACTAATTTTTGTGCTTGTTTAATGTTAAGTAAAATTTTTAGAGGGCCAAAAAAGTTTTTGATCCATCAGACAACAACCTACCAAAGAAACGAGGGCGGCCCATAGGATCTTTAAATAAGTCGACGATAGAGAAGCAGTTAGCAAAGCTTAATGATAGTGATTCAAGACCTGAGTCGCGTTCTTCATTCGGTAGTCGAGAACAGGGTGGTGTTTGTTCGGTTTGTCACAATAATAAAAAGGTGCCGAATGATCGATTGGTTGCTTGTCGAGAATGTAGCAATAAAGGTAAGCATTGTCTCATTTGCAACATGGTGGAAATGTAATTGGACTTGAAATATAAAGAACCATCAGTGAATACATGAACGTACATAAAACTTTAATATTTCTAATAAAAATAGGCATTTAGTTGCTTTTAAAGCAATAATAAATTATATAGATGCAAATAAATAATATTCTGGACTGATTTCGCTTCAGAATTAGCAAAGATTGCAGGAGTTTATTTAATTGTTTATTTCCAGAGTACACATAAAAGAACGCTAACAAAGAACCACTTGTTTCTTTTATTACTTTCGTTTTGTTGCTTTTAATATAGACGCCTTTTCTTATGAATTTGAACTTATTTAATGAAAATGGAACCTTATCATAGGCATGTCGAATAGACTCTCCTTAAATAACAAATTTTAAGAAATTACACGAAATGCTGAATAAATACAATGTTTAATTATTTTAGCTCACGTAAGTTGCCTCAATGGCGAGGACATGATGCTCAAGATGTACCCTGACAATACATGGCAGTGCCCTCATTGCAAGACCTGCTGCATTTGTTACGAAACATCAGATGCCGTTAGTAACATTTAACATAATTTTCAATAAAATTACTTAGCATATATTGTTTTAGGGCTACTTAATAGTATGCTCAGTGTGTGCCGATGCTTATCATGCTGGATGTCATGAACCTAGAATTTCAGATAAAATAAAAAATGGTGCAAAATGGCTGTGCATCAATTGCCAGATGCCTGAACAATTACAAGTTGCTGAAATTCATCCAAATGTTAGCAGTAGCGATGTGTTTACGCATAGATTAATTGACGAATGTAAGTGCAATCAAACTCATTCCTGATTACAGTCTTTAATATGTAAAAGCTATTAATTTATAATAATTTATATTAAATAGCGACGATGGATAAAGATTCTGCATCTCCACCTCTATCTATAGATGAAGATTCGAATCAAAATTCACTTCCACCTTCACCAACGCCACCAACTCTGAGCCCACAGGGAATTGGTACAAGATCTGCTGCTGCTTCTCCCGAAATAAAGTGCAGCATGTCTGATTCACAAAGTATAAAAGATTTGGACTTAGATGATATAATCGACCCATCGATACCGGATGCCTCACATTGGTCTTGTGATGATGTTTACAGCTACTTTGCTCAATATTTTCCCGATGAAGCTAAGGTTTTTAAGGATCAGGTTAGTAAAATTGTGGATATACGTAAATGCCCTTTTTTTTCTCTATTAATTACTTTAAACAAATGAAATTTCAGGGGTGTTTACTACTTTTCTTTTTTATTTAAATTTGCATTGTAAGATGCAAAATATTACTCTCACTTTTTATTTCGATACAAATTTACCTAATTTCTTTTAATTTGCCGATTTGCGAGGTCTGGTGCAACCTTTAAACATTGTTCAATTTTACTGATTTCGCAGAAATTATTTTTTTAGCTAAGTGGAACCAATTTGGAGGGGGTCCGGATAAAACTTCCAGCTTTTATTTTCAACACTATAGATAAGAGTCACTTTCAAAGCGGATGCTAATAGTCTTGTTTTAGGAAATTGATGGCCGATCATTGTTGTTAATGAAGAGGATGGATGTTCTTACTAGCTTAAAATTAAAACTGGGACCTGCTTTGAAAATTTATAGACATGTTGTGAAACTGCAATTTAGGAGAGATGATCCAAAACTTTATTGGTTATAAAGTTCTTCCGTAAAGTAGAAATATAATAAAAATTGTTAACATTTTGATGATTTTGTAGTTATATTTATTGTTTTAAAAATGATTTTTTTGCTAATGTAAATTATCTGTTAACATATAATTTAAGTTGCTAAAACATTATGGTGTGCAAAGTTTTTGTAAAGTGATTAAAATGCATTAACACTGCAAATATTTATTCATATTATACACATTAATTAACAATTTGTAATTATATTTTTGTAATTATTACTGATTAATATAGTAAAAAATACATGTTATTTAGAAGACTTATGTATTATATCACATGTTTTTCTTGACACATTATTATGTTCCAAGTGTGTCTAATTATGTGAACACTGATTTATTTTAATATTATCTTTTACAATTTTACACATAACTAGGTCATTTGTGATTAGGGGCAGATTCTTAAATTGATCGTTAAATTATTGTGATACGTTTTCTTCATAATAAAAAACTAAAAGACTTTACTTGCATTACTTAGTCCCCATAATATCAAACACTTGGTAAGCACATCTTATAAAACCATGCACTTGTAATGTTTTTTTGTATATTCGTGGATCGCACAAGTGCATACTTTTATAAAAGATACTGTATATAATGAATATTTCCGTTTATGAATATAAGAAGTATTTTAAATAAAAATGATACTATAAATTTGATAACGTTATTTTTTTTTACCTTATAGCATCATAATATTTTCAGCCACAGCTAGATTAAACAAGAAATTTTCAGTTATTGGATTAAATTTTTTAGCCCTAAGAGCCTCTAATGTGATAACCTGTTTATCTTCAACCGTTTTAACAGATGCCAGTAATTTTAAATTTTCGAGTAGTTCTTGTGTTTTGGCATTTATGTCGAGGACAAGTCGAGACTCTGTGATTTCTGTGTTTTCAGCCAATTGCACTATGAAGACTGCAAGATCCTTATGCGCCTTATTCATTGCAAATGTTTCTTTAAAAAAAAATGACAGTGGTTACATAATAAATGAATTTTTAATGTGCTACCTTTTGCATGTGTTGATATGGAAATTTGACGAGAAGGTAAATTAACGTATAAATCATAAAATTCTGAGCCTAAAATTGCTTTATTGCTTGTAGTTCCTGCTACAAAAAACATCTTTCCCTAAAAATAAAAGAAGTGGATTAAAAACAAAATGAGTCGAGCAGTTCGCCTGGACTTGCCCATACTTGACAAACATTTACTTTTCATAGTTATGTAAAACATTCATGCACCAACAGCAATGAGGTGTTTAGGGTTAAGCCTACTAGGTGCACTTGATAGTAAAAAAAATTAAATAGGTAAAAGAAAAATGTAACATTAGTTGCGGCAAATACAATGCCAACACTGGAACAATCATGTGAATTATACATAAAAATTTGTTGTAACAGGAGGGCCGCAAAATCCCGTAGTATCTAGAGACCTGATATAAACAAGCAACACCAATAGCTGCTATGTAATTACAATACATAGTGCCGTACCAGACCGGATGGTTCAGCTAAACCCTAGCCACCGGGTCCACATTATCTGACTGAAGATAGAAATAAGTTTTATGAGAAAACAAAAGAATTTTTTTTATTCTTGGATAAAATAGTCCTTGAGATCATTAACTGTTTCACTAAGGGAGCCGGAAAATTCCGCAAATTATTGACTGCCAAATACGCGGGTGACGGATTGTTACACACGGCTTTTAAATGCATTTGCAACGGGAAATGCTCACATTCGCCATTGGATATGTGTTGTGACCACAAAAAACTGTGTTGTCAACATTGATTGAACGCTATCAGGCAGTAAAAAATTATTAAATTATTCTTTTCTACCTTTCTTGCTGTACGAAGTATAGCTATAAAGGAAGGTATTATGATCATATAGATTTGGAGCAAATGCGATCATTCAGCGAGGTTTTTTTTCGCTTTGGGCTTACTGGTTAATATACGAATTATGCCAAAAAGAAAGGAACTTTTATGGCAAACATTTTCAACCTAAACATTTTAACTAATAAGCAGGTTTAAGGACCTTTGGAGAACGATAAAGCAGATGTTCCAACGGTGTCTGTCTGTGTGCCTATATACACTTTACAATCCATACACCTTAACATAGAAAACCCAAACTTGGCTCAAAGACTGATAATTCCAGTGCGATGAAACTGCAAGAAAATTATGGTGTGCCAAAACAAAAGGGAGAGGGACGCTCTACTTTAAAATAGACGCGCTCGAATAAGCTCCCCCACCATCAATTTTTTGGTTTTTCATTAATTACAAATTTCAGCTTGAAAATCGGTATGAACATGTTAAATAACAATAGGAACAACTTTCCATTGAGAGACCATCACTGAGGTGTATGTATAGTACAGCTTTGATAATCCGGACATGCGTTAACTCAGACACTCCAGTAATTCGGACAGTTTTGTGCCATTCAGCTCTATAATCGGGACACATTTAAAAATCGTGTAAATTACCTGCCCCAACCGGAAATAAACTTGAGGGAATCCCCTAATTTTCTACTAAAACATCAAATGCCTTACATTTACGTTTTGTAATGTCTGTCCTGATAGTGTGTCCCACCTGTTATAAATCACCCTGTATACTAACTACTTCAACGAAATTTGCTTGTTAAACAGGCTTTACAAAAACTGTAAACTTACAACATGCTGTTTTCTGTCTTTATTATATTTCTAAGACTCATTTATTTCTACATCTTATATTTTGCTACATGTAATATTCATTTTTTTCCCTCAACACTCATTATTCTTTGCTTTTCTGCAACTTATAGCGTTTTTCCTTTTTCTACAACGTATAAAATGCAGTGGCTGTTACTGTTTAAGCAATCAAGCAATATCACTAGGTTTACAAAAATACCGTTTACAATTTTTTGTGCATTGTAAGTTAGATAATTTGCCACCAGAAAACATATCGTTTGAAATTCGTGTGCTTGGTCAGACAAGTTCGAGCAAACCAATTAAATCTGAAGACTCGTAATTATTACTCAACACTAAAAAAAGCTGAGCAAAAAAAAGGAAAACAATGTAAATTTAGAATGCACCTAGTAGGGAAGGAAAGGAAAAAATAAAAACAGTAATTACTTATATAAACTAATTATTCTAAACACTTACGCGAGCATCCGACATATCCTCGACGTTTGGATACAAATAATCGTTTGGATTGCGATGCGACATTAATTTGCTAATTGACAATAAAGCCTAAAATTTTAAAAATTATTTTCAAAAAATTTACAATAAAATATACAAAACCTTTTGTAATTTTCTTAAGTTCTGATGATAAACCAGCATTCGTTTTTTCAAAAGAATACAATTATAAATTAAAATAATTTCAAGTCCAAATGCTTTAATCATTTCTGAAAAAACAAACAATTTTAATTCACAATAGTGTTAAAAAGCTTTGTCTACCGACCTTTTACATTGGATAATGAATGAAACTTTCTAAAATCATAAGTAACTAAAGTTCCGTTCTCTTGTATAGATAGCGATCCCTGTGTAAAAACGGTTAAATAAAGTTTTACCAATTCAACTGGATTTTCAGTCTTTTGATACTTTTTAATCAGGATATTACAAAGAGTTTCATATTTCTGTGGATCAAAATCAGTTGCAATTAAACAAAGAGCGACAGGTTTTGCATTAATCTCAAACTCGCGAACATAAATCCATTCATTAAATCGCAGGCAATTAAATGTACTCTGTTCCTGATAGGTGAATATTTTTTTAAACATCACCGATTTGTGTTCATCTGATATGCCCGGAAATGTCCATGTTATTAAGGCTTCTTTATTGTGGTTCTTTTCTGAAATTGATAATTAATATTATTAGTGAAAATGTAAAAGCTTAAAATTTGTACATACGAATTATATGGAATGAAATTAATTGAGGAGCCTTATTCATGATGCCTTTTAACTTTGAGATCCGGTTAGCAAATATAAAATTACTTGAGCATTTCGGTTACTAGTTCGAGTCTTAGAGAGGAAGAATTAAATTACTGGAATGCACGCTGTGTACGTATCTTGAAAACATTAATATTTAAAGAAACATGTTACAACTGCTGTAAAAGTACACATTATAACCTTACTTTTTAATGGTTTTGACGTTTCATTTGGCAGATTGTCACGGGTACAATGGCTCAATTTAAATTATTAGCTTGATTATTAAAAGTTAATTTAAACAAATAGGTTCACTGTTGAACCATTAAATCCTAGAAAAATGTGTGAAATGTATTTCTTAAATTAAAAGCTACTATTTAACATAATGAAAACTTATAATTATTTACTCATTTGTATTTGTTTTACTTTTAATAATAAATATTTAGTTGGTTAACAGGGTTTTTTGAACTACTTTACAATTATAGAACACTAGCGTTTGGTGTCTTATGTTAACAGCCGATCCTACCTCATTCTAACTTTCATGAGCACCTCCTCGGCATGCGGCTGGCATGTCTGCAGTGCTATCGGCGTCAGCAGAGATCGTAGCCTTCCTTAATCGCACGTACGTGTTTTAAAATTGAAAACGTCAGTTGTATACGTTGCTTTAAAAGTTAACAAATAAAAAAGAAGTAGAATATAAAAGAAAAATTATTATTTAATAATTATTTTTTAAAGAACTACAGTGAAAGGGTAAACAAATATTTTTAACATTCCTTCTTGTAAAAAATGAAAATCAGAAGTTACTTTCGCTTTGTATTTTCTACGCTAAATTGGCATACATAAACCCTAATTGAGAATAGCTACGTCAGGAGTGCCGGTATAACAATACTACGAGACTTTAATTTCCCTAAAAATTCGTTAGTTTAAATGGGTCCAGCACCATTGAAATATGAACATCAATAAATTTAAAATTATAGTACTGTAACTCTATACAAGTACAACATTATAACATTATTATCGCTATTCCAATTTCTAATTATATTTTCTAATTTAAAATATTTTGTTGTTCCTACAATTTTATTTAAAAGAGGAATTGTTTTGTTTTATATTTGTATTTTATTTTCATTTTGTGTGACATACGGAGCTATGTTTTCTGGGTTTATTTTATATTGAAATTACAATTTGGCACAAGGCACCATACCATTATGCATCCTTATAATAAAAGCTATTTACAATAACACTGTTCTTTATAAAATTATTTCACTACCGCGATATTATACGCACATTAAATAAAACAAGGATAACAAAGCCAATAGATATAAAGGCATAAAAGGATAAATGATAGCAGCGCAGTGGTTCTATTACTTCTATCAAATAATGTTGAAAGCTAAATTTTGACCGCACTCATACGAAGTTCTACCACCTCTTTTTACACCATGCACCTGAACTACTTGAAATTCAATAATAATGAAAGCCACTTGAACTAATTTGTCTAAGCTAGTACGTGACAAGTAAAATTTTTATTCCGGCGAAGTGACTAAAATTTTCCAAAAGAAAATGTCAAAACCATTTAAATTAAGTGCGGCCTTATACGGCCATTCTTTAGATGTACGGGCCGTTGCCGTCACTTCATCAAATTCCATCATAAGTGGTTCTAGAGATAAAAGTGCAAAGTTGTGGGTTCCTAATGGGTAAGTATTTTCTGGTACTTTTAAGGTTATGTTTTAAGACATTTTAATAATCTTTTGTAGGTTTAATGCCGGTTTTAGCGAAACTACAACATTCAAAGATCAAAAAAACTTTGTCGCGAGTGTTTTGTATTTAGAACCTACCAATGAATTCCCCAGCGGTTTAGTTATAACCGGTGGTAATGATAATACTATTCTAGTGTATAAACCCCATGAACCTTTCGCTACATTTACATTGAAGGAGCATAGCAATGCTGGTAGGTGTTTTCCATAAATAGCATTTTTTGTGTTACATTTAATTAATTTTTTAGTATGTTACTTGTCTAAGGGATTGGAGCCCAATACGTTTCTGAGCGGCTCTTGGGATGCAACAGCTAAATTGTGGGCTTTGGTTAAGCCTCGGGCCGCTATAGTTACATTTTCAGGTCATACTGCAGCTATTTGGTCAGTTATTCAACTGCAGAGTGGTAACGTAATCACAGCTTCGGCAGACAAAACAATTGGATTGTTTTCTAAGGATGGCTTTAGAATTAATACAATTCAAGGTTAGTTTCTTAAAATTTGATTAATAACAGTTAAACATAAATCGTTTAATTTTTTGAGGTCATACCGATTGTGTTAGATGCTTGGCTGATTTTCCTGAACTGAACTGTTTTATTAGTGTTTCTAACGATGCTAGTATAAAAGCCTGGTCATATAGTGGAGAAAACATTAATACATATTATGGGCATACAAATTATATTTATAGGTATTTGATTTAAAGTACTTTTTGATGTAATTTTGTTTACTAAATTATTTTCGTAGTATTGCCAGGAATAGGGCAGGTGGAGATAACTGCTTTGTAACTTCAGACGAAGACAGGACAATACGATATTGGAAAGACGGTGTTAATACGGAGACCATTCAATTACCGGCTCAGTCAGTGTGGACTGTTGCTTGTTTTTCAAATGGAGATATTGTTACAGGTTCCAGGTAATTTATCATCTTATTATGTATTATAACAGCACTATAAGGATTTATGTACTTATAGCGACAGCATCGTAAGAGTCTTTACCCAAGATGAAAGTCGATATGCTAGTGAAGAAGCTTTAAAAACTTTTGAAGAAGAGGTTAATGTGTTAGCTAAACAAACTACTCAAGAAATTGGTGGTTACAAAGTGTCCGAGTAAGTTTCTAGATTATTTTTTGTATCTTTTACATTGTCGATTCGACTCGTTGCCTAGTTATACACAAACTGTTTGATCTAAAAGGCCTTGATAAGTAGTGTGGTGTCACAATAAATTATAACATATACAAACTATACAAGATGTAGAATCTTTTTAGGGAACGTTGATTAATCTGAACTTTATCTGTCACTAATTAAATTGCACATACTGACGCACACAAATCAGTCAGTAGAACTGTCAATAACAAAATATTGCTTCCATAACAGCCTACTGAAAATAGGTGATACCAGTTGCCGGACCCTGTATTTCAAGCCAAGAAATGCCAGAAACATACACAAAATAAAAACCACCTAGAAAAACATAAAAGTAACACCTACACAACTCTGATAATTTTTATAGTTCGCTGATGATTTTGAAGTTTTTTCAATTTTATTGGAAAACAGCAGTTTTGGACAAAAACTTAAAAGATTAATGAAAGTTTCCTTTTAAAAATATTTATTTTGGGAATTATAATATACTTTTATGAAATGAATGACAGAAAAGTATTCTATTGTTCAGATAGTCTCAGACTAACCATTTAGGCTTGGTAGACTTTTAAGCATGTACCAAATTTTTTCTCAAACTGCCTTGCACTAAAAAACAAAATGCTCCAGGAAGCTCTTTTGAGTATTAGATAAGTTGGCTCAAATCATTTTGATTTGGTCCCTAAAATCTAATTTATGACATGCTTTTCTGAAACACCCTACATTGTATTATACTTCATACAACACTGCTATTCATCAGAGTCCTTTTAGATAAAACACTTTCTATATATTTCTTTCTATAGCTTGCCAGGTAAAGAAGCTTTATATGAACCAGGTAAAAAGGCAGGCCAAATGAAGATGATTCGTGAACCACAAGGCGTTGTAGCGTACACTTGGGTTGATGAGGGTGAAAATAGCCACTGGGAGAAAGTAGGAGATGTGCTAGGTGGAGCTGATCCTAATGCTGGTAGTAAAACAACTTATGAGGGAAAAGTATGAGACGAACTTATAATACGTAAAACTGTAAATAAATGAAGTGTTTTTAGGCCTACGATTTTGTGTTTTCTGTAGATGTGGAAGATGGTAAACCAGCTCTCAAATTACCATTCAATAAAGGTGATGACCCTTATGTTGCTGCACATCAATTTTTGGAGAAAAATATGCTTCCAGCTGCATATTTAGACCAGGTAATTTTCGATTTGATTATGGTATTTTCACGACAGGTTTGCCTTGTAATTTATGCTTTGCATATCTGAATAAAAGATTCTTTTACCATAATAGTCATTAGATTGACAAGCTCATAACTTCATATTACTAACTGTTTTTCAAGGTGGTGGATTTCATATTGAAAAACAGTAAAGATCCAAATGAAAGCTTACCTGCTAACTCTGATTTTGTTGATCCATTCACGGGTGCTGCTAGATACACTCCTGCTCCTGCCGGTGCATCTTCATCTGGCAATGCTGCAGTGGGTCTTGACCCATTTACAGGTTTAAATTTGATCCTCTTTACAAAATTATACACTTATATTTACCATTCCTCTAGGTGCCAGCAGTTATTTATCAGCTCAAGCCAGAAGTTCTGCGCAATCCTCAGCTGGTGCACCACAATCAACTCAGACTCGTCAAGGAAACTTCTTTCCACAAAGTGAATATCGTGGTTTTGAACTTGGAGATCCCAATGTAATACTTGGAAAACTCAAAGAATTTAATAAAAGGGCTGGAAATGGAAGTGTTGCAGAATTGTGCCTCGAACACGTCGTTAAATTGTGCGTTGCACCTGTAAATGACGCCAACTATTTTGAAACACTCTTTCAGTTATTAAATTGGAGTGACGGTATATTATTAATTTTATCTGTGGTTGTGGAAAATGAAAACAATTTTTTTTTGTGTAGATATTGCTTTCCCTGTCGTAGACATAGTCAGATTGGCGGTAAGGCATGAAGGCAATAATAAAGCAATAGTGTCAAAACAACAAGGAATCATAATAGAAAAATTAAAATATTACATAAGCCAGGACTGTAAAACTCCTAATTGTACCTTGGTGGCGTTTAGGGCACTATGCAACCTGTTCATGCATCCATCGGGCGAAAAGCTTATTTTTGAACACAGAGTTGGTCTGCTAGAAAATATTACAAGCTTAAGCCAAGGGAATAAGAATATTCAGGTATCTTTAGTACATCATTTTCAGGAATTCATTTTTTTCTTATGCGGTTTTTTGCAGATTGCATTAAGCACGTTTTTATTAAACATCACAATATTATGCGAAAAATTTCAAGATGAATTTGGAATTCTGCTTCTAGCCAGTGTTGTGCCAGATATTGTTCTTCACTTAGATGACCCTGAAGCTCAATTTAGAGGATTAATAGCAATCGGAACATTGTTTTCATCTGGAAACATTGAACATAAACGGCTTGTAAGAGATAAAATAAAAGAAAACGAAAATTTTACACAAAAGCTCGTGGTTTTGGCTAAAGAACATACGAATGAAGTTGAATTAAAAAGAAAAAACTGTGCTTTACGAGTCTTATCAGAGTTAGGTAATTAAGTAATTTAATAATGATGAAATGCATGTATTTTGTAAGTTTATTAAATATTTACAATTCTACAAAAGTGTCTATGAATTCGTTTCATTCTATTATGCAGCTGCTTCGACCTCTTGTAAGGAGGGGTTTTTGTGTTCACGAACTCTTAAACGCCTTTCTCGTTCATACTCTTTCATACGTAACACAAAACTGCAATTGAGAAAAGAACAGTTAATGCATCTCATAGTTATTGAAACATCCTAAACATATAAATGTATAAGTAAAATAATATTAATAAATTTAACCCTTCGGTGGGTGCGTCTCCTAAAATCCCACGAGCGGGCGCGTTGCGGCACTGAGGGCCGCAAGCAGGAAAACAGCAATGAATGTGGTAAAAAACAAATATACTTCGTAAATAAGTTTTAAAATAAAATATATGTTGTTTTTATAACATATATTTGTCAAATAACTCTGAAAAAAAAATAAGTAGTAGGTAATGCTACAAAAGAAAATTATATCTTGAGTTATAAATGTAAAAAAAGCTTCTTTTTCATTTGATACATTCTTTGCAGCTCCCTTTAGATCCAGTGAGTACTTTTACATTTTTAGCTCTCGTTTTACTAGATGGAGCTACAGGAGTCCTTTTCAAAATATTTTCGTTATCTTTGCTTATGTAAAATTGAAACTTTTCTTTTTCTTCCGCTATAAGCTTTACATTTTGCACTTCGTCTTCTTGTTCCGCTATAAGCTCCACATTTTGAATTTCGTCATCACCTGATTGTTCTGATTCACTATCATAAGTTTGTGCTTCAATAACCTCCTGTTCTCCTTCACGTCATCATCAAATTCAAATTGATCTTCAAAATCTGATAAATTTTCTACAATCTCTTCTAACTCCTATGCACTAAGAGCTTTTTTCATCATTTTCTTATCCCTAAATTTGTAAAAAGAACAGTATAGTCAAAGTATAACCTACAATTTCATTGATTTAGGATTAAGGTAGGATTTAGTAAATTTTAAACCCGCAGAATAAAAATACTCCGTAGTATAGTAGCGAGTTAAAAAATAAAAATAATAAGTTATACTTACATAACCGAGCACGCTGCGGTCCGGAGTACCGCAATCTTGCACCTTCTACTTTGACGCCTTGCTGTTGACTGTTAGGTATCCCTTAAAACTCGCAATCGCTGCACTAAACGTTATCAAATATACTCAACTTTGCATACCTAGGGCGGCAACAGCTTATGTCCAAAAGTTTTTACAAAAAATTACTTTTTATTCAATTGCGGCGCTGTGCCGCTACGCGCCCGCCGGAGGGTTAACAGTATTTATTTTAACTTAACAAATAAAAGTTTTGAAGTTATTATATTTATACATTAATAAGAACTCGCACGAAGAAAAGTTGGAACTTATTAATAATCAAACTTACTCTTCATATTGGCAGTTTAAATAAGCGTGTTTTTCATGTTCGCATTTTACAACCCACGGCCAAGCATCTTTACGGCAGGCTCTAAATTGTAGTAATACATGGGCGCAGTAATCACGGTCTTTTAGAGCTAGTTTTGCTGATTTCATTTCTTCTTCAGTTGCAATCATCACTGATAGAAGGAAAATTGTTTGTAGTCGTTTTTGAGCAATAGGTGTTACATAAACATACCTCTTTCTTTCCGACCATTTTCGAAACCCAAACTTGGATCAAAAGTTGGTTGTTCATATGGACCGGGGGTTATTTCGGGATGAAAATATCTGTTCCATCCATTTGCTGGGACATGACCCATGCCATTACCCATTTTCTAAAGAATTTTTAATATAAATATATATAATTGCAGGGTTATTATTCTGACAGCTTAAGCTTTGACAGGGCTCATTGATTGTAGATTTCTGTTTTATCAATGTGAACGTCAACGTATACAGGATGTTCTAAAAATTATGTAACCAGTAACTAAGGCTTTAGGACTTTGGATTTCAGCGTTCTATAGTACGCCACAGCGGGTTTGAGGGCGTAGAGTTGAAGGGCCCGACGCCGTTTTTTTACATACAAAACAAGTCAAAGTTTAGAGTCTTAGAGACATCAATTAGCGTCGTTAATATTTATTTTATGAAAAAAAGTTGGAAATAAAAGCTATTCATGAAAACATGCCGACGTATAAAAATTCTTCTATCGTTCAACTGATTTTGAGTTATGATGTTATGATTTTGAGTTACGACTCCATAAAAATCTTGCGTTACGTCATAACTCGGAAACAGGCGAAGGAAAAAATTATACGTCGGAATGTAGATAAGAATTTCATAAATAACTTTTATTTAAAACATTTTTTTCTGAAGTGAATAGTAACGGCAGCAAACCGACATCTCCATACTTTTAACTCGTTCTGTATATAATATAATTATAAAAACGACTTCCACGACTTCCTGGATTAATATCGACTTGACGTCTCTATAGGGCCTGTTGCATCACATTTTCCTACAAATTCCGCGTGCTGCAGAGGCGCGACCTTTTGGTGGTCGGGACGAGGAGTAAGAAAACAAGCAGGAAGAGCACAAGCAAGAGGAGAAGGAGCAAGAAAAGGAGGGGAAAGAGTGGGGAGGAAGAGGAGAAAAAAGACGAGGAAGAAGAGGAAGATGAGCAGGAAGAGAAGGAGGAAGAGACGGGGGAGAAACAGGAGAAGGAGGAAGAGGAGCAGAAAGACGAGGGGTAGTTAGAGAAGAAAGTAGAAGAGGAGCAGGAGGAGGAGGAGGAAGAGGAGGAAGAAGTAGGAAATGAGAAGCAGAAGGTTAAGGAGTCTTTCTGCCATTTTCTTAGATGACCCCCCTTTAAAAGATTTTGGTTGCCTCATACCAGGGTACTCTATCAAGTTGCAAGACCATGTTTGGTTTCATAATTGGTCTCAGAATCCATGCCATGATGCGCACTTGTTTAGGGACATCCTTTGCCTCTAATAAGAGGTTAAGTTTTGCACATTCCCAGGGTGCGCAACTCTTTGGCTACGTCCTCCAGCCAGCCTCTGGTCTCTGGATCAGCACAGGCTATAAATAGACTTCCTCCTCTGTGCCGTACTTCGACAATTTGCGATCGAGATACGGTTCCTTCTTCTTCAATTTCGTCTATTTTGGTGAGCAGGTAAGCTTCAATAATCCCTGCCTGTTCTGCACTCAAGGTGTTGTCTGGATACCCTTGAGGTATTATGCCCATCCTGGCTCCAGTAATTGCCTTCTTGTAGGAAGAAGCAAGACCAGCCTTGCTTTTCTTTGTTTGCTAGGGTGTGTTTACGTCAGAGCGGTTCGTTTTGGACCCTCTTCCCTGTAACTCCCGACGTTGATGGTAGGTTTGTGGCGGTGCTGGTTCATGTTACCCCTGCTCTTGTGCTCACTGTTGCTTTAGCTTTCGCTTAGCTGCCCCAGAAAGTCGTTTTTCAATTTCTCTAAGATCCGTTCTTTCGGAGCCTTCTGGCTGTCTCTGCGGTTGCCCTTCGAATGTTGTTTTTTTCCCTTCGTGTCCATGTAGAGATCCCACCAATAGTCGGGAGATAAATGGTCAACCCTGTTGGCCCCCATAGAGTGGGGTAAGGCGGCTAAGATACGACAGAGTGGCGCCTGATGCTCCAAAGGTTTACCGCTCAGCACTAAGAATCTTCTTCGTCATGCATCTCTTTGGGGTGCGCAATACTTTAGGATTAGGAACGTTTTTATAGTGATACCTCATCTACGCGGTCCGGGCAATTAAGCCGAGACTCCCATGCCCTCTGTCGATACTATTCCTGGCTTCCGAGTTTCCTTAACTAGGAGGTCGTTACATCAGTCGATTTATGGTTTGAGCCGTGAGCTGATCCGTGACGACGGCTTTAGCGACTCACAAACTAAGAGATTAGTCCCAGAGAAGCCTCCCCGTATGGCCAATCACTAAACGTCCTGCATCAGGAGGCGGCCGTTCCCTTATCCGCCACATAGGGACGCGCCATATAGATAGCTCAACCCATGGCATGTAACATAACATGTGAGCAAATGAAAATGACATCAAGTTTGGCTTTGAAAATTGAAACATATGTCTGTGCTTAATTCAATGTGAACAAACGAAAGCGAAATCACATTGTCATGTGCATTATTACTTTTAGAAGTGCCAAAGTTGAAGTTCTAACAGACATACGTTTTAATTTTCAAAGTCAAACTCGATGCCACTTTTGTTTGCTCACATGTTACTTACTAGGGAAGCAATATCTTCTATTTTTCAACCAAATACATAAATTCCGATAAAAAAAGTTTATAAATATTAATAATAAATTTATTTTCGCAATATATTAATCTATTTTGTGAATGTTTCGCCGCTTATCATTTTTATTTATATTTATATTTATTTAAACTAAAAGTGAGTAATTTGCTCATCAGTAGTGACATCTGTATTTACTATTTAGGTGGCGGCTTAACCTAAATTGAGCTTGTGTACCGGTCATATTTTAAATGTGAGAAATTTAGAAATATCATGTGCGATTTTAATTTAAGTTACAGGGAAGTGATTCCTGATCAAACTCTTCCGGATGTATGGAGAGAAGTAACCTTAAACACAGGTAATTTTTTAAAATTTTGTTTAAATAGTTTCTTAAGGTTATGCTTGTAGGCGGTACACAAAGCACACTTCAAGATATTAAAGTTGCTGAAAGAGCCAATGGATATTGTTACAAAGATTTCTCTAAGCACCATACGAGAAACAGATTCATTTACTGGTAAAGTTATTTAAGAGTAACCAGGATAATTGCAAACCTTGCCCAACATTTTTTAGGCGGATTAATCACGATGTGCTTGAAATAGTGGAACAAAGCCTTGATGTTAATTTATCGGGGAATAAAATTAGATATAGGTTTATCGATACACCAATTTTGGATGGAATTACTATCTACGAAACTTTTGATAAGGTTATAATATTGGTTCCCACCGTGTGTAGTATACATAGGTTGATATTTCCACATCCCGATGTATTACACCGACAGGTAAGTTTTAGATTTATGTATTATGTTTATGCAATAACCGATTATCGATTTTTAGGATAATTTAGGTGGATCACACCCTGATTTAACTGTAGCTTCAATTTTTGCTGAAGCCTCTGCTGCACATGCAAAAGACCCTACCACATTTAATGTATTTAGTAATCCTAGTACTGCAAGTATGTAGATAAAACTATTTTAATCATGTACTATAATTTTTTGAATTTTAGATGCCCAACTACCACATGCGGCTACATCGCTACTTTCTCTCGATGGGGAAGCCATTTTTCTTCTTGGTTATCCATCTGGAGAAATGTTATTGGTGAAACAAGTACCATCTGGTCAAAGCGTTTCAATTGAACTTAAGCATGAGAGTTTCATGCCTCGTTTTATTACCGGCATCACAGAAAAGTTTCGGTAAGTTTCTGTTTGAAGTTTATGGTTTGATGCTTAAAAAATGTTTATCGTAGGTCAAAAATTAGTGATGGTAATGTGGTTGTTAGTATGTTGTTACATACATTTGGGCTGGAAACGTATGGTTTAACATTAAGCAGAGATGGAAACTTACGTGTTTGGTCATGTTCTAAAGGACAGTGTGTAGCAGCTACAGATATTGTATCTGAAACTGCAGATGTAGGTCGACATTTAATACAAGGAGCTCAAAATCACGTTTTAAGAAAAACTGTTGGAAATAATGATACAGATATAATGTTGGTAGTTTTTATGAGTTTTTCCAGCGAGTGCCAGTTTAATATATTCAAACCTGTTATTGTTGGAGGTCAATTTAAAATTACTAGAATTAATACTTTGTATTCACCGGGAGTAAGTTTTTAGTTCTATATTTCAGAACAGTATTAATTAAAAAAAAATTCCAGAAAGATTTGGTAGATTTCAATTTAACAGCAAACCGAATTTGGTCATTATGGCGAAGTGAAGATAGCGAAACCAGTATTTATAGTGCTGCTTTGTGTAGCAGTGGAAGCGAGGGAACTCATTGGGTACCTGTACTGCTACAACCTGTACCAGATGACAACTTAACACCTGATACAAGTTATGCAGATCCACGTCAGGCCTATTTGCAGCACATTTTTTACCCTGCTCGATTTCCTTTACATATTATTAGTAAAGCTTTAAGTGTAAGTTAAGCTAATGTTACTGATATGTGGGTTAGTTTACAATTATATTTCAGATATACAAACGGTCGCCAATTTTAAGTGAAATTAACGTGTCGTCAACATTGCTGAAGCAACGTGTTTGTTTGGCTGTTGAAACTGAAATTCAGAATGAACTTAAGGAAGCTGAAGTTAGCGATGAGGATTATTTAGAATGTGCAAATTGGTAGGTGATATATTTTTTCAGTTGATTGTGTTTGAATAATATGTTAAAAAAATAAAATTCTAACTTTAGTAGTAGCATAATTTTATTGCTTGTTTTCTAGGTGCTGGGCAAGATTTTACTCGTGTTGCATTCAATATCATGTGGCAGGTTTAAGACCACTTGGTCTACTGTTGTTACCATCTGTTTCTGGAGTTGTTCTTTTAAAAAAATCAATGTATTCATTCTTGCGGCCTCTTGATGCCTTGGAGCATATGTTGTTATGCTCAGATTATGCATCTTTTGAACAGTTTGCAAATCATCCCCTTTTATCTGAAGGTATTTAATTATATTAATATTATGCAAAAATTCCAGCATTAATTTTGTAGATCTGGAAATAGCTGATGACGTTATAAAGCTAATGAATGTTATTGTTTATCTTGAAAAACAACTAAGTGATAATTTTAAGGACACATTTGAGAAAGAATTGGCACAGTTGCGATCTCCTGATGTAGTTATGTCTGAGCTGATCACTGAAATTCTAACGGAAATGGATGAACAGGTGTTAAAAGTTATAGCAAAAAAATTTAAAAAATTGTAATTTAAATAAATTTTAGTTTACGTGGTCTATTTCACAAAAAATGAATAGTTGCAATGATATTTATCAGGCAATGCATAAACTATTAGAACTGTTGAGAGTTGAATGTCCACGAGTACCGGATGTTTATGAACCATCAGAAAAATCATTGATGTCCTTAAATCATTTGTTTAGTTCTGTAGTTGGAGTATCATTTGTTACACAGTGTTTACAACAACAAGCAGTTGTGAGGTTTGTATTTTTGAATTTCAAATGAATTTGTAATTGTCTTATTGAAATGCATATTCTTAAATACTATTTTCCTTTGGAAGCTTATGTGAATGATTTATGCAATTATTTATTATCTTAGGTTCACAGTGTGCAGAAACCTACTGGTGATACAAAACATTCTCTTAGAAAGGGGTGAGCACGAGTGGAATGCTCTTGAAGCTGTTCGATCTGTTTGTTCACCTGAAATAGTTGTGTTAACCCAGGCCAGTTACGCCACTCTCTATTTATCTGAACTGACAGCTCTACCATCCCTACCACTGTGAGTTTTATTCTGTTTTTAACTGGACCACTATTATACTAAAACAGTCCTTTTCAATCTTTGCTGCTATCCCAGATTTTATTTGCACATATTTGTCATGGTGATAACTTGTAAAATCGTAAAAAAATTCAAGTGTTTTGCACAACGCGGCGTGGCGTTGAAATCCTTGGGCAATCTGGTTTTAGTCATCATCAAAAAACCGGGTTTTGTTTGTCACCTTTTTTACGGCCACTACAGGATGACAGCTTTTTTTCTGCTTGCAAGTTGATCGCAAATTGTGTTAGGGGAACTGGAACAACGTCGTATGACGTGCGAAATGACAATATAACGCTGCATGGGAGAACTCAGACCATAAATCTTTAGGATTAGCTCCACCCAGAAAGGTTTTTTTTACCGAAAATAGGGTTTTTCAGTTATTGGGGTTTTTAGCGCCAATTCCTTACTATAACATATCGAAAACCAAAACCCAATTGGTCGACCCGTTCACAGTCGGTACTGGTCGAAGTGGAGCATGCAAAATGTCACCTTTGGGCCATCATGTCACGGCTCTAAATAGACCTTTTGAAGTCAACTTTTCTTTTAATAGATAGTCAATCGGACATCTAATGAATCCTCCTCCTCCTCCTCTGCCGGCACTACGGTCCATGTAGAACCTTGGCCTGCTCAATTACTTCCTTCCATTCCTCTCTATCTAGAGCCTTCCTCCTTCATCTTTTTATTTTCATTTCTCTTAGGTCATTTTCTACATCGTCGCTCCATCTTTTTCTGGGTTGGCCTCGCTTCGGCGTCCCCTCTGGTTTTTTGTCAAATGCCATTTTTGGACCGCGATTATTTTTCATTCTTATTACGTGTCCCAACCATTTCAATCGTTGGGCCTTTACTGTGGCAACTATATCCGGGTCTTCATATAGGTTTCTTAACTCGTGATTCATTCGGGTCCTCCATTCCCCTCCTTCTTGCACTGGTCCGTATACTCCTCTTAATATTTTTCTTTCCAAGATACACAGGTTTTCTCGTCTTCTTGTTTTAGAACCCACGTTTCGCTTGCATATGTTACTACTGGTTTTATTATTGTTTTGTATGTTCTCTTTTTGACGTTTCTTGATATATTCCTTGACTAATGAATCCTTATTATATAAATCGGTTTGGTAAATATTTAGCGCCGCGAGTCGCCTCCTAATAAAAACATTCAAATTCACCTTCTTTGGCAATTTGTGACGAGTACCATGTGATGGAGAACTTTTCTTGGTTAATAATTTTGGTGAAAACATCCACGTTCGGCAAAAGCCATCTTCAGGATAAAAAATGTAGAAATGCGATGGTCTGTTTAAAACAGCACTAAGTATCGATATCGAGATGAATGATCATATACAGTCATTTAAGTGTCACTCCACTATTATTTCCTACACTATTGGGAATATCAAATTTTTGTCTGAATAAAAGTTATTGATAATTAACTGCTGCATAACCTAAAGTTATTACCAATTATGCTGAGTGTTTAATTACACCTCTATAGCTTATTACTTTGTTATTTTAATAAATGTTATTTTAAATAGAACATATTGTTGCACAAGCCAAACCAATAGGGCGACATGAGCACACTTATACACGTGGTCAGCTATTTTTTTTTTGTTACTGTGTTAAATAAATATTTTTTGAGTAAAACGTCCGAAATTAAAAATGACAATCGATACTTTGACGTCAACACTACGTCGCCTTGTTGGTATGTCGCGTGTTCTGGAATGATGGATTGAATGAATGGAACATTAAAGATGGTTATACTAAAAGTACAGTAAATAAATTACAAAGTTACTTCACACAAACGAAACACAGGAATCAGCGCACATACACTACATAGAGGCTTTGTAGGTCGTATGTCTAAGGCTCTTCGAGCAGGAAAAGGGATAGGTCTTTCAGCTTTTATTCGCGGCTGCAGATGTAGGTAGGTAGTGAAGTTGGTGTAGGTGTAGGTATGCAGGTATAGGTAGGTAGCTCTGGAAGGAACTGGGTATTGTACGAGTGTTTCGCTGTAGGACCGTTTGAGCGATCCAGCAACAGATGGCGATAGGAGTTTTGATTTTCGGACTGTTTTTCGATTTGGAAACAGATGACAGAGGTAGTTTAGTTTTTGGGTCCTATTTGGAAGTTAGCTTCGTTTCGATCCTGAACACAGGCAGAAGACGGAAACTGTCTCTTGTTTAGTTTCGCATGTTAATGCGAAACAAACGATTTCAGATGTTGTCATTCTGCTTTTGCACATACCTTTGTTACAGGTCAGGGTATAACATATTGGATAACCCGTTCGATCCGATCAATAGGTGATGACGGTATTGGTGAAATCTTAAAATTTTCAAATTGAGGTTTAAAAGTGCGTAAACTTTCAATTAACTTTCAGATAAGGCTACAAAACATTTGTAAAAATGTTAGCACTGCTAAAAGCTGCCATCCATGCTTTTTTAAATAAAACAAACCCCAAATCGATATCTCAATTAGACTACTTGCAGTTAATTTTTTATTTTGAGCTTACACAAAGAAGTTCTTAGAAAAATTATTATATTTCTAGCTTAAATGAAAATTACGTGGTTGTGTGTATCTTTATCAAATAATTATAATCGCGAGCGTACAAAACAGCAACTTAGTCGTACGCCACCTGCTCTTCCTGTCTGCAACGACGCATTTGTTATGTACTGAACAGACGAAGACGTTCTGGACACCCATACACCCCTTCCTTTTGTTTTACTTTTTTACTTTACTTTTAAACGAACCGTTTATGGCACATCACCTTCTGATCAAAAATCTCGCTCTGCAAAATGTAATTGTCTTACAACAGGTATAATAGTGGTTGAGTGTGATTTTGGGATGATAAACTTTAACTCACACGACTGTTTGGCTTTTTACTGCCCTATTTAAAAATGTCTATATTAAAAATATAATTTTGTTTAGGGAATCAATAATGCAGCGTCTGGCACCTTTAAAATTAAATCCTGTTTTTAACTTGAAAATGAATCTCATTCAGACAGTTTCTCTTCTGGAGGTCTTTGTTACTTCAGTAGGCGGTTTTGAGGCTCATAAACTGCTTTCAAGGTTACCGTTCAATGAGGAAGTTTTAGCTGATTGGCACACATCGTTGCTACCATATGCTACTCTTTTAACCCAATTAGTGTATCCTTTTTCACATAAAAAAATAATTTACAAACAAAGCGTTGCCCTTAATGAAATACATAGGTGGCCTGTTTCGGCAAATCCTATATTTGCTGAGTGGCTTTTGAGCAGTGGACAGCACATATGGTTGCAGCAATACGTACGACTATTAAATAACTGGTGTGAATGGAATAACTGCACAAGTAATAGTAATAAGTTTTATTTAAGATCAATATAATAGCCAAATAATTTTAGGAAATTTTTTGTTGGCTGCATCGTTTTTAACTACAGGGGAACATCATAAAGCACAAGATCTTTTTTTAAAGGCTGCCAAAGGAGTTTTTTCAGATCAATTTCTTGCTGATCGTATTTCACATTCTTCTAACTCAGAGACCGAAAGTGGAGGTTACGTAAATTATTACTTAAAGGTGAAAAAGTACATGTTTTTTGATTGTGATTTTTAATATTGTTTATTGTAGGTGATAGAATTGTTTGAACTGCATGGTGCAAGAGATTGTGCTATAAATGTAGCCAGAACCGCTTTGAGTATTGCTGACAATGATGATCCAGTTATTGTAAGATTTAATAATACAAAAAAAAACGTTAATTTGAAACAAACTTTTAGGCTACTCTCCATTCTATAAGATTTATTCATCATTTAAAACTTAGCCATTATGATGAAGCGTACGATGCTTTAAATGCAAATCCCGATTTGGAGCGTAAAAAGGATAATCTTCGAGATCTTGTGAAAACATTGTTAGATAATAAGCAACTGGACAAGCTAATGTCATATCCATATACAGGTTTAGAAGAACTTTTTGTTGGAATTATTTTTACAAAAGCTCGTGCTACAGATACTGTGGATAATATATATTATGATTTTTTGTATTCATACCATATAAAGCGAGGGACGGGATTTATGCGTCTAGGTAAGTTTTGACTTGTTTATTTGTAGGTTTATTTTGCAAAAGCTTTAAGCAGTTGTAAAAGTATACAGGGTGAGTTAATAAGGCTGGGTTAGTTGATATCTCCTTTAGTACTTAAAAGACAGAAACATCTTTCAAATAAAAGTTGTAGGATATCAGAGGATCACTTTTTTAAAGTTATCGATACAGGGGTCACATATAAGACTGGCATTCCAAACTTATGTCTTTTTAATAGAAACCTTTGTATATTTTTGAATATTCTTATTCACTTTTTAATTGCCTTTATGAATATGTTTTGTTTTTGAAATACGTCATTGTGACTCTATCAAGTTATTCAACTGTTTTCGAAAAATGTGAGATTGGCAGACCTCACTAATAAAATCTGCACAGCCGCATATCCACAATTACACAAACTTTTTTTGTTAAATGTTAGCTTAGACTACATACTATTCTCCAGATATTAAAGTTGAATTTGGTTATACAAGGTATCTGTTGCAAAAATTTCTAATAACCGAATTTGTTAAAACTAGATTTTTTAAAATAGAATACCCTGTAAAAGAATGTCCGTTATAGCCTAAGCATAGGAGCATTGATGACAACGTAAGAGTGCACAAGGTAGATTGCACAACAGGTAGTGCGTAAGAGATGAACGTAGTATAATCACATGGTAATAGACAGAAGCTGACCGGATAGCTGCGTATTGCACGATCCTGAAATTTGTACACAGGTAGTTAATGATTGTTGTTAGTTGTCCTTCTTGCAAGGAAGGGTTAGCAGAGGTTTATATTTAAATATTAAATACCCTACAACTCAAATCAGTTCTTAGGTTAGATATCCTGTAATTATTTTCATTAGATATATAAAAGTGATATACAGGGTGTCCCGGAATAACTGTGCCATACTTTCAGAAGTGATAGAGGGCGTGTAATTAAACATCTTTTACTAATAAACTAGTGTCCGAAAATACTTCCGTATCGAGATAACACGACATTAAGGAAACGAGTACTTGAAATAATCTCAATGTAGAAAGTAACACATGCATGCAAAACAGCTGCAGATAGTGAACATTATCCATGGCAACAGAAACATATTGTTCGTTGTCAGTTGTGTGTCAATTTTGTATGTCAATTATGAAAAATGCATTGGTTTACAAATGTTGAATTGGCAGACATGCATAATGCATATGGAGCAGCTCACGGTAATGGTAATGAGGCACGGCGAATTTATGCAGAGCGTCACCCTGAACGTCGTATTCCCTGTTAAACAACGTTTACTAGGCTGGATATGCGTTTACGCGATACAGGTCAGTTCCAAATCCACAAACGAGATTCAGGAGCCAATCGAACTGTTCAAACAATACCTTGGAAGACGAAGTTCTGCAACGATTTGCAAATAATCCGCGCACTAGCACTCGAGCTGTTGCTCATGCAATGGATACTAGCCGCTCATCTGTATGGAGAATCTTAAATGAGTATGGAAAGCATCCGTATCATATCCAAAAAGTGCAAATGGTAATCCCAGCTGATTATCCGAACAGAGTTCAATTTGCCGAATGGTATTTACAGAGAATTAATGACGAGCCGGGGTTAGCCAGGCGCATATTATGGACAGACGAGGCATATTTTGCACGAGATGGCTTTTTCAATACACAAAATAGTCACATTTGGAGCGACGACAATCCTCACGTCGTTGAGAGAATACGCCATCAATGGAAATTTTCCGTTAATATTTGGTGTGGTATTGTTGAAAATCATGTAGTGGGACCATATTTGTTGCCTGCACGGTTAAATGCACGTGTTTATGAGATGTTTCTGGAGAATACGCTACCGGAGTTACTCAAAGATGTGCCACTTAATATTCGTAGAGAGTTGGTCTTTCAACATGATGGTGCACCAGCGCATTTCGGTTTAAATGCTCGAGATTATTTAAATGCACAATTTAGACACCGAAGGATTGGGAGACAAGGTCCTATACCTTGGCCTGCACGTTCGCCAGATATGACTCCAATTGATTTTTGTATTTGGGGTCATATTAAATCACTCGTCTATGCAACACCTGTAGACACAGTAGAGGAGTTAGTGGCTCGATTTATTCTTGCTTTTGATGACATTTGTGATCGTCCGCAGATATTTCGAAGAATTCGTCGGTCAATCACACGTCGTTATACCTTGTGTGTCGATAATGGCGGCCATAATTTTGTACAATTTTTATAATTTTTGTGTAATACCATTTTCTTAATATTAATAATTTAATAATAATAATTGCAACCGCTGGAAATAAATAAAATCGTTACTTTCTACATTAGATTATTTCAAGTACTTATTTCCTTAATGTCGTATTATCTCGATACGGAAGTATTTCCGGACAATAGTTTATTACTAAAAGATGTTTAATTATACGCCCTCTATCACTTCTGAAAGTTAGGCACAGTTATTCTGGGACACCCTGTATATAATAAAATAATTTTGTATAAGTATGGGAAAGTACCAACGAAGTTCTTTGCCCATTTTTACTTTCCTATACTTTCAGTATAGGGAAGTATTGATTTCATGCAAATTTTCAAAATCGAGATTTTGACGGAAATACATGTTTTGGGCTTCCAGGATCCTCAAAAAGTGGTTTTTAAAAAATGTCTGTCTGTGGGTGTGTGGGTGGGTAACGCTCATATCTCCGGAACGGCTGGACCGATTTCGATGTGCTTTGGAATGAGGAGGTATATCAAAAATTCATCGACAAAATAAGCTTTTAAAAAGAATCCGAAACCGGAAGCGGAAGTTAGACATGTTTTTTTGGTAGCATTTTTTTAAGAAACTGAATTTTGGAAATTGGAATAGTGGAAATTATAGAAGGCCTTAGAACAAATCAACGTTTTTTTACCGAACTCTCTAGCTTCAACATGGCGGCCGCTACGAATTTTTGAAAATTTCGACTTTAACGCCCATTTACTCAAAAACCAGTTGTTTGATTGGGATCAACTACATTTTGTTTGGTAGCCCCTTAAGGGTACTATACCATGAAATATCATTAATTTTGAAAATCGAAAAACGATCTCAATGGCACCACTCCAAAATTTTTGAAATTTTCAAAAAAAAATCTCAAAACTGCCCACATGTTTTTGTTTAAACTTTTTAAACTGATAGAGATAGGCATCTGCTACAGTTTTGTTTTTTGCTTATGTCTATAATTTCACTGTGACGCCCTCTGTGAATTTTTGAAAATTGAAAATTGGTACCCTTTTATTTATTTAACGGGGGGCAATAAAATATTTCTGTTAAAGCAATATAGCTCATCATTGATAGCAAAATCCGAATATCAATATTTTTTCGTTAATTTCATATTTAGGGGGCTACTGTTCCCCCTCCCCCCAAATTTTTTCGATAAAAAATTAAAAATTTTGTTTTTTGTTTTGTTTGCTCTAGGAGAATCTTTTTACAAAAAATCAAAAAATCGAATTTTTTGCCCCTTAACCTTCCAGGACACGCGCGCGGACTCACACTCCGCAGTGTTTTGTTTTATACCGTTATTTACTTATTCTGGAGGGGAGGGGCTGCCCCGGTGCAATAGCTGTTCGTTACAAGCCACTAAAGCTTAGTATGAAAGTATACGAAGAGGGATGTACTTGTGTGATTTTTATTGCAATTTGCGGACTCCAAGTCCGCAGCGTGTGTTATAGTCAGCGATTTACAACGTGGTTATTTTTCAAGTAAGTATTACTCGCTTAGTTATGTTCTGCATTTATAGCGTTGTTTTTGTTTATTGTTTTAAAGGATGAGTGCATATGAACAGGAACAGGCACGGTTAGCAGCGTTAATGGAAGAATGTTTGACCGAGGATGACATTGACGTAACCAATGCATATTATGAAGATGAACCGGATTCAAATGAAGAAGATATCTTAGAAACAGATGACCATGATAGCGATACGGAGCAAGATATTTCAGATGATGACGTTGATGATCATGATGTTTCAGCCCTCTATTTTCTTGGAAAAGATAATGAATCGAGATGGAACAAACATTGCCCAAGAAAAAACGTGAGAACAAGGGCAGTAAATAAACTTTTAGACTTGCCAGGAGCCAAGCCCGCCACGATGGGTATGAAATCTATGTTAGATATTTGGCGTTATTTTCTTGACGCTGATGATTCTACGAACCGTTGTGGCATGTACCAATACTCACGTTGAAAGTGTACGCGATAACTACGGTAGGGAAAGGTATGCGAAACTTACCGATATTACGGAAATTCTAGCACTTATTGGTCTTCTATACATGGCTGGCACATTAAAATCAAATCGTCTGAATGTTGATGATTTATGGAATACCCAAGGAACTGGTGTAGAAATTTTTCGTCTGGGAATGGGAAAAAATAGGTTTCTCTTTTTATTACAAATCCTAAGATTTGATGATATGGAGACTCGCGATGAACGAAAAAGAGTTGACAAACTTGCACCGATCAGGGACTTCTTTGATGCGTTTGTAAGCAAATGTAAAACCGCCTATACACCATTTGAAAACGTCACCATCGACGAAAAATTAGAGGCATTTAGGGGTAGGTGTGCTTTCAGGCAGTATATGCCAAATAAACCAAATAAATACGGAATCAAGATATTTGCACTCGCTGATTCCAAAACATTTACACAGTAAATATGGAAGTGTACTTGGGAAAACAACCTAATGCTCCGTACACTACAGACAATTCCGGATCTGCAGTTGTTAGAAGACTGTGTGAGCCTATTAGAGGATCCTGTAGGAATGTGACATGTGACAACTGGTTCACAGGAATCGATTTAATCCATCGACTTCTCAATGAGTATAAGCTTATTTTCTTGGGAACTTTGCGTAAAAATAAACGGGAACTCCCAATCCAGTTTTCTAAGCCCACTGGCAGGGTTGTTGGCTCTAGCATGTTTGGGTTTCAGAAAGATCTTACCCTGGTATCATATATGCCAAAATCTTAAGAAAAATGTGTTGTTGGTATCCAGTTTACATCACGATGATGTAGTAAGTCCAACAAATGGGAAACCGGAGATGATTTTAGATTACAATGCCACCAAAGGCGGCGTTGATACCATCGACAAACTATGTTCGTCTTATAATTGTGCTCGCAATACTCGAAGGTGGCCCATGGCAATTTTTTACGCAATTTTGAACGTTGCTGGTATTAATTCAATGGTGTTGTACTTCTCAAATAACGTTGAAATTAAAATGACCAGAAGAAAATTTCTTAAAACACTATCACTCAACCTTATTGAAAACTACCTAAGAACAAGACTGCAAATTCAAAATTTACCAAGGACGATAAAAGACAGAATAAAGGAGCTTATAGAAGTAGAAGTACTTGCACCAAATCGAGAACTCCCAGTCGCTATACGAGGACGCTGTGCTTACTGCGACCGAAAAAAGAACAGGCCAACAAGAATAACTTGTACAAAATGTCGAAAATTCATGTGTGGTGAACATACTTTACATATTTGTCCTGATTGTTATTCAGAAAACATTGACTATGCTTAACAATTGGCAGACATTTGTGTAACATAGTTCCTTGTAACCTATAACATTTATCGATTTTTTGTATAATGTAGCAAATAAACAACATTTCTGCAATAAATCTTTGTTATTTTTTATATACACAACTATTAAACTACTGCGGACCATCAGTCCGCAGCGAGTATGTATGTTCCAAAATGGAGCGCGTGTTCTGGAAGGTTAATAATCTTTTTGTCCTTATGAAGAATTTCACATACTTTCTACAGCAGTTGTATTCTTGTACTAGTCGTTTAATGTTCAGTGTAGGCTAACTTTTTTATTTTAATAGATAGACTCGCAAACCCAAGAGCAAAGTTGTAGGGCAAATTCTTCTCGATTGTATTTAAGAAAAAAACTTGAGTTTCCAATTTTAATATGGCGGCCACAGTAAAAAATAACTTTTTTTTTAATGGAAACATGGCATTTCGGCTTTAAAATCAGAAAGGTTTTGACATTCTAAATACAAATTAATAAGAGTAATTTTTTGCTAAAAATAATACTTCTCGAGTTATTAATATATTTTCAAATATCAATTTCCGCGCTTCCGTTGATTCAGTCCGAATATTTTACCCAACCTTATGCTTGCAGCGCAGCGCTCGGTCTTTCTTCAACCGCTTCAAGATGTTACAACTTATAAGAACTATTTACTTTCACTAGTCGTGTATAGGTATACAGGTGTATATCGAATGTGTTGGAAAATATAAAACAATGTTATTTTATAAGTATAGGAAAGTCCAGGCGAAGTGTTTCGCTCATTTTTGTAATAAATGATCACATAAATAAAAAATGAAAATTGTAAATTTTTTCACTGTCTAGCACACATCAAGCAAAATGTGGAAAGTTTCGCTGTAAGCAACCATTTATGAAATCTCCATGCAGTTTATGCTTATCTTGAACGTGTGATTAAATTTGAAATTATCTAAATGGAGGTGGTGATTAGGTTAGAAGTTGGGAAAGCTCTACTAATTAATAAAATGTCTAAAAACTAGCAACTAAAATGTTATGTACATAAGTATGAAATTGCTGTTGGCAAAATTTCAGCTTTAATTTATATATTTCTCTAAAATAGGATTTTTATTTTAATGACAAGTAGTCGCTATATACTAGAATTTTTTCAGCTGCATCAGTTATGTATGAACAAGCTTTCCGTCTTCTACAACACAATACAGTCGAAGCTCTTGAAAAACAAGTGAAATGTTTCTTGGCATCTATTAATGCACTAAGCTTATGTGATCCAAAATTTGCCTGGATTGCACGACCTGCAGATCCTGATGCAAAGGAGGTGAACGTGCATTTACCACGATTGGCCGGTCTTGAAGACATGGTATAATGATTGCTTTTGTTATTCACATGCTTACTTTAATTTTTTTAGGAATCCGAAGTAATTCTTGTCAAAAATCACGTCGATGTTCTTGGAGTTGTTGATATAAAGAAAGAACTAGAGTTAGCTAGTGCTCGTTTAAGGCTTGCTCGTTTTGATTCACAAATTATGGCAAATTATTTGACAAGTAGATATAGTGAATTTTTTAATAGAATTACGTTAAGATTGTATTTTTCAGCCCCTACTGAATTGGTAGGTCTTTTAACAAGTGTTGGAATTTTCAAGTATGCACTGGCTTTATGCAGAAGTTTTGGTTTATTGTATAACTTTGCTTTTGATGCTCTTACAAAGCAGTGTATGTATTTGACTGAAACTGAAGATTCAAATGCGTGGAATTGGTTGATCGAAAATGATCTACATGGTATTTATACTTTATATGAGAAAATAAAAATATTAAATGAATTTTCATTTTAGATTTATCAATAGTAGGAAATTGCCCTTCGATGGTTGCTTGGAATTTATTGGAAGCATTTGTAGAACAATATGAACCTGAAAATATGACAATAATACATAAAGTTATATGTCAAAAAATCGTTAATATGTCTGGTTTCATACCCCAGTGGCTTTTAACTTCATACAAAGTGTGTTGTAAACTTCCTAACTTAATTATTGTTTAATTCCTCACTTTTATAATTCCAGAAAAGAAATGCAGCAGAATTGTTGCGTTTGTTATATTTTGCTGGGCGTTTAGAAGAAGCAGTTGCATTGGCCGGTGAACACATTTTAGCAGCGTTGGGTTATGGGAAAGAACATTTTGGGCTTACACATTCCTTGGTACCCACTGCACCTCATTTGTGCTTACCTGTAAATGTAATAGATGGTCTTATATACGAACTAGGGCTCCAAAACGATGAAAATCCAGAAAAACCATTTGAAAAGGTAAAACAGGCTTGAGATGTTGCTATGAATTCCAAAATATATTTTTTTCTAGGAATACCAATACCTAAAGGATTTACTTCTTAAATATTTAGATACGTCAGCAAGAATATCAAACGAAATGTGTCGATTAAAAACGTCTCAGTTGTCGTGATTCAAATGTTTTTCATGTAACTTCTGTTTTTCCCTATTTTTTAAGATTAAAATAAACGATTTTTTTTACATTACTGTATTTTGTTATTTAGATTGTACAAACTGATTTATTGTAAATGTTTGATATACCTAAAGCCGCGGCCAGATTCATGAACCAAATGTTTGCAGATGCTCGCAAATTCATAATTTGGAATAAAATAGTGCACAAGCGGACTTAAAAGAATTAGTCCAGGCAAGGCTATCAATAAACTTTCTAGTTCTACTGATACCTAAAGAAAATTGTTTAACATTTCTTCTATTAACCTGTATTTTTTTTAACAATAAGCTTGTTTTTCTAATTATTGAACATTTCTAGTTGCTTTTTCAGCGCTCGTTTTGTTAAATGTTTGATATATCGTCACAGAGATGTGCCAAGGGTACTTGCTGCCCAGGTCACAGGTGCCAGTCTGAATGTGTAGCTTCCTTGTAAATATTTTTTTATTGGAAAAAAAATGAACAATAAATTGAACAAGATAGTGTTTTTTATGTTCATTCCGATAATTACAATTTTTTCCTGCATTATGCAACCGAAACACTTAAATATTGTATTTATATGTCTAAAGTGAAGACATCAAAACATATAAGTTTAAGTCCAATGCACACAGCGTAAGTGAATAACATATTTATTGGGGCAATGCTACCTAAATTTTTATAAATGTATTACATTCATTTTGCTCATAAAAACCAGATGTGTTAAGATTTATTTGGTCTCCAAAGGGCAGAAAAATCATTTGCATAGCGTTCGATGCATTCAAAAATAATAAACCTGTTGAAGTTAAGAATTGTTTTATTCACAATAAATTCAAAAATAGGCCTGCTATACTGCTACTCAAAATATCAGTTGTTATTTTGTGTAGTAGAAAATAAAAAACCGAGAGCCAAATATATACCATATGCATTTTAAACAAATTAATAAATTTTGTATTACAACTGCTATAAGATTGTGATCGTTTGGCTAAAAATGCATTTACAAGCTTAATTTGCTTTGTCGAATCACTACATCCTATTACATAGCGAATAGCCAACCTAGAACGAAAGGAAAAACCTGACACGTAACGGTAAAAGGGAAAAAGACTAAGAAAGAATATCAAATTTGACATTATAGTACTCTGGTTGGCCGCGAATAGATCGTCTGATTTTGATGAAACATGAAATGATGGGGTATATCAAAAATGTTTTTTCAATAGCAGTTTTTTGGAACCAGAATATTCTAAATTTAAAAACGGAAACAACTAGAATTTAATAAGAAATAATAACTGTGAATTGAAAAATATTTTCAAAATTTTGGAATTATTAAAGTAAATGCATAGTTCTCAAAAACTGACAATTCGATTTTTTTTTAATTTTTCACGTCATACAGATAAATTTTCGTTGGTGTCCTAGTTCGCTAATTTCTCTGTGACGCATTCTACGAATTTATAAAAATCAAAAATTCATGTCCCAAGTAGTATAAAACATTTCTGTTTAAGCTAAATTGCTCATTTATAATAGAATAACTTTACAACTTAATTTTGAGGTGCAGCCGTATTGAGGAAATTAATTTTCTTTCTCCCACCCAATTTTTGGCTGACAAATTTTTCCTTTAATCACTGGTTTTCTTGAATCCCAAAAAAATAAAAAAGCGTTTTTTCTCAGAAAAAACTTTTAGTTTTAAACGATGTAGATGCGAAACTTTCGCTAACGGCAAATGCCCAAATTACTTAGAACAAGCTACTGCTAAAACTAGACGGCCGTCTCTGCGTCAACATTTTCTCTGTTTATAGCTAGTAGTTTGAAGCAAGTGAAAGATTCTCAAAAAGTGCACATCCAGGCGCCGCGCCGTCTATGTTGATCTGTCTGTGCAGATTAGCGCAGACGTAGGTTTACACTATTAAATTTATGTGAAACATTCTGTACTATTTACACTATTTTAGTATCGCGTAGTATGTTCTTATAATATGATTATTATGTAGCTATGGTCTCGGTACAGTCGTAAGAGTGGCGCGATCTTATAGTAAATGTTGGAGTATAAAACGTTAATGCAAAAATTCTTTTGAACATATTATATTCAACAGTTTCTAAATTATAGGAAAGTCGAGGCGAAGTGCTCGCTCAGTTTTCAATTTGTCTGTCAATCCCGAAGTAATATACCGGGTTGCTATTAAAGATGGAACCAAAGCGCTCCTGCTAAAACGGTTTGAGATATAGATATGAAAATTGGAAGGCTTCCATTTGAAATTATTTCGCATATTTTGAGGTTAAAAAAAATTTTTTTTGATACATGATTTTTGAGCGCGGCCGCCATATTGAATTTTTTTAAATGGCAACATGGGCTTTGTGATACGTCATTAGAAAGCTTATTTTTTTCTCTTTCTTACTACCTTAATCATGTATGGTGTTAAAGTAGAAAATAATGCCGTATGCGTGGCTGGCTAATGTATTGCACTTTAAATCTAGATACCTTTGCAATAACGAAACGTCAAAAATAAACAAAAAACAATCAGCAGGGGTTTAATAAGTGACAAAAAACACAGTACATATGGTTTGTTCCCTTACAACTATTGTATTACGTGACAAATAAACCTTAATTTCGTGAAATATGGCAAAGGTTTTTCTTTTTCTGCATTATTTTCTACTTTAACACCATACATTATTAAAGTGGTAAGAAAGAGAAAAAAATAAGCTTTCTAATGATGTATCACAAAGCCCATGTTGCCATTTACAAAAATTCAAGATGGCGGCCGCGCTCAAAAATCATGTGTCAAAAAAATTTTTTTTTAACCTCACAATATGCGAAATAATTTCAAATGGAAGCCTTCCAATTTTCATATCTATGTCTCAAACCGTTTTAGCAGGAGAACTTTGGTTCCATCTTTAATAGGGATGATGCACAAAGCGCCTGCTGCTATAGCATATATGGTTATACATACCCTGAAGTTGATGTGACGGAGAAATACGAGACAACGAACGTACAAAAAGTACTCGATCAGGCAGGCGCGTTTTTAAGCTATGCAGCGGTTCGGTGTAAGTCATGCAGGGGCCCGCACTCCGCAGCGAAGTGACCTACAGCTTTAAAAAATACAGCAAACAATGCAAAATTTACCGAAAATTTATTTTTCTCTTAAAACAAACAAAATTAAACAGACTAAAAAATAAAGATTTAAAAAAATGTTGATAAGCGAACTAACTTTAGCCGATATAAATTTTTTTTTCTTCTAAATTCAAATTGTTGAGTGTATCTCGTTCGATTGAAAGTATTGCCAAATCTGACATTCTCACTTGAGTCATTGTGCTCCTTAGATGAGTTTTCAATCTACGCAATACACTTCGTTCGTTCCCCTATATCTTCGGAACCCGTTGACCGATTTTGATAAGATTTGGTGTGTGCAGGAACCCTACTCTGATTGCCGTACAATTACTAGGAAAGCATATATCGACAGGGGTTTGTCAGAGGCAGCTGCAGATATTTTAATTGTTTCACTTTCTAGTGCAATATTGAAGCAGTACACTGTGTCGTTACAAGGTTGGTGGCTTTTTTGTAAAAAGGACCGTTATAATCCGTTTCAATCATCAGCGAATATTGTTATTCAAATAACAGAATCATCAAAATACTCTTTCGTGGCGTTTTCAGATTAAAGCCAACCAAACCAAAGTATGAAAAAACTTGGGATACTGCACTAGTACTGGTCTTCAATACTAAGTTATGCCCTTTAAAATCATTAAATTTTAAATATTTACCTAAAAAATTGGTAATTTTACTAGCATTGATTACTGCACATAGAGTACAAATCTTTTCCTTAATAAGCATTGATAATATTACCTCAGTACCTTCAGGCATAGAAATCAGAATATCGGAATTAATAAAGACTTCAGCACCAGGAAAGTTTCAACCATTTTCCCCCTTCTTTATACAAAAACCTAAATTACGTGCAGTAAACACATTGCAATTGTGTTTTACTTGCAGGCAGTTCTTTGTAAGGTCGTTAATCGAAACCGCAATTGGACCTGTTTTTTGGTATAGCTTTTTCTAAACACTTTTTTGAACTTTTAAACACATAGCGTTGTAGTACATCTAAAGACAAATCAAATCTTCAAAATAAAGGCTGCTGCGAATTTTGGAAAATTTCAAACTTTAATGCTCGATTACTCAAAAACAAAATATCCAATCGAACAATTATCATATTATTTGATGGCCCTTAAGAAGTATAATCGAGTGATTAAAAAACATTTTTGGGAATTGTAAATATACTGGCGGCTCAAAATCTCCGGCAGTTACGTGATTTTAACTACGCCTGTCAATTAGCTCTAATAAAAAAAATATTTTTCATTTATTGCATATTTTTGATAATAAAGTTGTTATCACCATTTTCGTGAGCGCAATAACTATCTTAGCGCTTGTTACGTAGTAGGAGTAAGCGCCGACCGTACCTAACTAACGCCTTGAGTCTGCAGCGGGCTTGTACCGGCTAGACGCTAGATTAGATGCAAATTTCCATTACTTTTTGACGCGAGAATATTTAAAACGTAAAAACTATGGGAAAGTACCAGCGACCTGTTTCGCCCATTTTTGTTTTTATCAGATGTCGCACTCTTTTCAGAGCCTGATTGGTGTTTGTACTTTGATTTATTCTTTAAAAAAAAACAAATATTGCAATTAGACAAATAAAACGATAAATGAAAATATTTTTACCATTGAGAAATATCAGAAATCGGAAATGAGCTCAAACTTTAATTTTATGCAATTATTGCACTGCCACTCATACAATATTATAGATATAATACACTAATAGAGAGATGTTACTTATTTGAGAATAAAAAACTGAAATGATTCCAGTCAATAATAAAATTATTTAAGTATTTCTTACTACCACTCTGATAATTCTCAGGTTTTGTTTATTGAATACTTTGACTTTGTGGCGGATCGGCAGTGCACGTGCGTGGGCCAGTTCCAGTTCCAGGAACCGAGTTAATTAATATTAATTTCTAAATAATGAATGAAAAAAATGAATGCTTTGCACTTTGCTAATCAAGTCGGCGGTATTACATTCCCATGTAAGGGTATTATTTTACATTATTTGGAGATAAACATTTAAACTTAAAATAATACTTTTTACTATTTTAGTCTTGCTTAGAAATAAATATTTTTTATATGGATAAAGATTTTGTTTTCTAATACAGGACCACAGCGGCCCGCCAGCCTTAGGGCCCGTCGGTGCAACGCACCGATTGCACCGACATTAAATGCGCCCCTGTAACTGTAGAACCGAACGTCTCTCTTTGATATCTATTAATAGCGATTGTGTGTGCTAGGTTCGGTTAAGCTAGTCGTATACGAAAATTGTTTTAAATTGAAAATGGCAATAATCCATTACCGATGGTGATAAAATAATTGTAGCTGCAGTGCATTTTTCAAACCTTATTTAAGTTAAATATAGTTCTCAGCGCGGGCGGCTTCGTTCGCTGTTCTAATTTACATCTTTATACGGAGTTATTTTCGTTACTGAGCTGTACTGAGATGGGTGCTGCAGTAAATAAAAGTCGAGCCTGGCGGAAGGGATTCGTAGCCCGACAGCATGTATGTTCCCCATGGACTCCGATTTGTAATTGAGAGGTAGTTAGCATCGGATGCCATTATAATTATGCGTGTATATGGCGTAAATTCTATGTTTTCTATCTGCATTGAAAACTGTACTGGCCGGCTGTATAGCAGTATATACAAGTATGCGCCTTATATAAATGACGCGTAAAGATGGATTTGGAATTACTATATAAACTAGAGAACCCGTGGGCTACGCTTTACGCTTCTTTGTATTATTTTTTAAATAATAGCAATAAAGCTGTTTTGTGCCGTAAGACATGTATTTAATACGAGTATAGTCGCGTAACTGTTCATAGTATATATTTGTTGTAATTTGTAATAATAAAAGCAAATGTAATTAGAATATGCCGAAGTATTTAATAAAAGAAATTTATTAAATATTTTTTTTTTAAATAAGTGAGTGCACTTAACAAATTTAACATTTGACATTAGTATTATAATCTAAGACTACATATATATTACTCGCTAATTAAGAAAAATATTTAATATTTTTCTTCAATTGGATACTTAGGCCTGTTCTTGGGCCGGCGGGTGGTCTAGTGGTTAAAGTCCCAGGCTTTGAAACTAGACTCTCAATGGCAGTTGGTTCGAATCCAATGCTCGGCGGTAATTTTTCTGAACAAGTTAAATCCGACGGGTCCATGGATGGTGTATGTAGGTGTGTTTGTTGGGTTGCATGTCTTCAGGGGTGGGGTGCATGTTAGACCGGTGAAAGAGCGCAAGTCCGCTGAGCCCGGGTAAGGGGGTGGGATAGGAATCATGGGGTCGTGCTCACGCACGGCTTCATGATTCTTTAAAAAAAAAAAAAAAAAAGGCCTGTTCTTACTACATTTGCTTTTAGTATAATAAAAAAACTTCTGACTTAAGTTCCAATGCAGCTACATATTTGTGCAGTGACGCCCCTGTGCACGCACTAAGTATACGTCTTACAACTCCAAACAGGTTATTTATTAATTTAAAAAAAAAAGGTGAAGCGCAGTCGACGGGTTCTGCTCTGATAGTTTAATGTGAATGAAGCAATTAATTCAAATCACCCAATATGTAATAAATCTTAATGTGTTTACATAAATAAAACCCTTTGGTTTCATATACAAATGTCGGCTAAAGATTGAAGGTTTCATTTATTCCGTTAAGCGGTAACAGAATCGTTTTAATAATTACTTATTGGTGTAGAAGTAATGAAAAAATTAATAGTACATACGCAAAACCGTACATCGTGAATACATTTATAAATATCTATTTTTATTATACGTATAGCAAACAGAAATGTAATTAATTAAACACACGTCTTTAAAAAGAAATTTCATAGAGTGCTGACACGTGAATTAAACAAGTTAACAAACGCGTCTGAAGCCGTGTCTCAGTTGAAGAAACATAGAGCAAGTGACAGTAACTGCAACTAAGTTCCACTGTAAAAGTTATCATTTGTTGCTGCTATATGTTCTATTGTGTTAATGTTACCATAAACAAATGTTCCCGCTTGTTTCGAGTGTCGGTAGAGAGCGGCAACATGATGTTTCTTGTATATACGCACGACTTGTTGCTCATCTGAAATTGGCCAGCAGTGGAGACACGATGTTACTTCTTGTTTAACAAACAGAAAACATCTAGCAACATAATACAGCAACGTTTTCGAAGTGGATGGAGTTTGTTACCAATGTTGATTAACACATTTTTGTATGCAAAACATCTTTCAACATTAAGTAAGACAAAATTTGCTCTGTTTCTTCAATGGAGACACATCCTAAGATGTACAAAATATCAGTCGGCTATAGCCGATACTTCTGGTATTTACGAATCTGCGTCTGGCAATAATAAACAGCCGCGAATGAAAGCCGAACCCTTCTGCCTCACACTGTTTTGATAACTTCTTATCGTCTGTCTGTGTCTGAACATTTAAAGATTAGCTCAAAATCATTAATATTAAGTCTCGAGGATTTGTTATGGTGAGACAGTTAGGGAATTACTATATAGATAGATAGATACATGCTCTGTGCTCGCAATTTCAGTTTTTTTATAGTTTTGCGCCTTTTTTAATATTTTTAATGTTGGTCCACTGGACATTTCTTCATATTCTTGAGAAATATGCTTGTTTCTCAGTTTTAAAATTCTTCGGAAGGGAAACTTTTATTTATTTAGTTTGAAAATATCCCTTCTGCATAGAACATTTTAATCGAGATATGGAAAAATTCCGTAATTCTTTCGACTCCTGAATCTACGTTCTGCTTTCTTTTCTTCTCAGACTTTTGTTTGAAAATATTTCTGTGTTCGTAAGGATGAGAAGGGAAAGTAATAAATATATATTTTCTACCTAATCTTTAGGAATTCAGATAGTCTGTTTACAAGCTTTTAAAAACATTTTAAAATGTTGATATAGTAAAGTAGGTTATTAGACAAATATAGTGCAGTGTTATTGTTAGTCTTTGAATTTTATCAAAATATTTCCTGTCTCTGTTTAATATCTTGTTGAAAAATTTTATGTTGCGTTGATTATTCATAAACAGTTTATTTTATGTTTTAATGTACACACAAAATCTGCACATTTGCTGTCGATTTCAAAGTCCAACATAGAGCAAGCACATTTAATATTTTTTTACTTATTTACATACCATCAAGTGCTGTTTGAGTGTAGCAGTTTAATATGATGTTTTTGAGTGCTGCAGTTACGTTAAAAAAGGAGAAGAATAGTTTACCTATGATTTAAAATGGATTTAGGTACAGTGGGGGCAACAGCCCCCGGGCCCAAGGCCTTAAAGAGCCCTGCCACGAGCCACGAGTTTTTATTTTTTTTAAATTTCTCTATTACGAAGTTTTTTCATTAAAAATTTTTGATTTTCGACAGTCTTTATTTTTATATTCAACAAAAAACATTTGAAATTCCATGTAAGTAAGTATGTACTTATACAATGAAACATACTGAAGTAAGATTATATTTAGTAATAACAACACCCACACTTTAGACACGGCTTTAATATATTTATTTTTATTTACTAGACTGCAAATAATTTTTTTCCTGCTGAAGAAATTGTTATTATCAATTACTTTATTGTCGAAGTTTTTTTGAGGATGGGGCCAGGGCCCTTCAGGTATCTTGCCCCCGGGCCCAAAATCTGAAGTTACGCCACTGTTCAGGTTTATTCCTATATTATTATGTACCTATAACATTCTCATTCTCTTACCAAAACATTTATTAACCTTAGCCATTGATATATACATACATTCATTCATCATACATAATTATTATTTCAGTTCCTGTACCTTTGCATTTTTCTTAACCTAAGTGAAAGGAATGTGCAATAAATTGGTAGACATAGTGCAGCACAATAACATTTTTGTTTATTCTTTAAAGATAAAGCTATAATACCTAAACGCTAAATTTTAAATTTACTTACCTATCTTCAACACAAAAAAGAATTTCTGTTTAATGACTCATAATGAGTTGTTCAAAGTTTGTGGATAATTCCAAAAACTAAAGAAACAGAGAATATCAGTTTCAAAATGATACAGTTTCAAATCTTTTTTTACATTTCTAATAATCTAGTTTAATTAATTAGATTCATAAGTTGATCACTCATATTTAATTCTTTTGTCATTGAGACTATTTAAAATTAAGTAAACTCCAATCATTGTAAGGCAGGCAGCTACTGTTCCCGCCACCATAGTGGGACTTTGTTTGAAAAGTACCAAAAGCAAAACAGTAATAGCCAGCATGATGGTCGCTAAAATTGGTACGATGGTCATGTGTTCCCAATACTGCGAACGGACTTCTAATGTATCTGAAAATATCAAGCATGAAAATTTACAGTTACCTATCTAAATTTATTATATTATTATTATAGAGAAAATGAACTTTCTAGTTAACTGTAGCACTTAGATAGGTTTTTTTTTAAATTTTATTGAAGAAGAGATGTTGATTGGTTAAAAATAACCATGACATAATTTTCTAAATATGAGCTAAAACTATGAAAACTGTTTAGATATTTAAAAGTAATGGCTTTTGATAGTAGCATTAAAAAATCACAAGTAATACAAGCTAAATATTACAACAAGTAATTACCTGAATAGTTGCGTGTAATTTATTACTCATTTAAAAATAATTAACAGTCAGCAAAAAAATAATTTACGAACGTATCATTTTCATAATGTTTTATTTATTTATGCTGGATATTTTAGTACATTTTTAAAACCAGAAACCGATATGTTGATATTGTTTAGTCAAATGGGTCAAACAGTCACAGAGGGCATCGTAGTTTGAACGGCACATTATTTTTCTTTGTGCAAAACTAAATTTTTATAGAAACTACATAGCATGAAAAAAACTTTTAAAAATCAATTTTATGCTTAATCGCGGTTTCGTATTCTAACGTTAATTCGAAATTGGAACAAATGAAAACAGTCGAAGAAGAATATTTATTAAAGCGAGTTTACGCTGAACTTTGAAAATTAATTAGGTTTGTAAAATTACGATTTTTTTATACAACATAAAAATATCATTTCTTACTGTATACTGTATTAGCTAATATTAGTAATTTATTTTAAAATAACTATACCAAGTTATAATCCATGGAACGTTTAAAAGCAAAAAGGAATTTAAATTATTTACAGCTAAAAAATTAAATTATCAAATAATGTGTTATTATTTGTCACACTTATTACGGGGGCCTCAATCAATAACCAGGGTTATTAGCCCGTGGCTGACGTACACAGACGAACATAAACATCTATGAAAAAACTCAGGATTTGAACTCAGGAACCGTTGGTTGCTAAGCGGATATTCATCTACTTAGCCACCGCGGCCTCAACTATTGAATAATTTAAAAGGAAAGGTGAAATAACCAAAGTCTGCTGTAGGAATGCTTTTAAGCGTCATACAGTATAGAATAAAAGTCATAAGTTATCTTATCTCCTTGTCTGCGTTTTAGACAACTGCAACATTTTTTATCGAAAAGAAAACGAAAATATCTCCACATTTACAGGTAGGAACAAGCGTTTCGTCCTTATTAGAACTCTGTCACGTTGGTTCCTATCCGTAAATGCAAGAAGCATCAAGAGCATATAGGGCATGTCAATCAACAATAACATAAATCTATTTATTCATAATTTACATTAAAAAACTCAACAAGAATTTTTTCTATCGCTGCTATTAAACTTTTTCCTTACCTGGATCAACATAAAAGTTCCTCATAGAAGGATCTTTAGCGTTCCAATGGGCCCAATATAAGTTACTGAACTGCAAGTTGGGAACCTCCGTACTATTGAGTTGAGTAGCATTCTCATTTCCATCCATTTTAATTTACTCTTTTAAAAGCTATAAACTTTAACAAACATCCACTTCAAAATAAGTTCCACAGGAACGAGGAAGTTTAAATCTAAACTTCGCCGTAAGGCACTTGGAATTACAATACACACCAACACCAAAGTTGTTTTGAAAGTCTTCGGCGCGACATGGCGATATCGAAAAATTATTATCGGTGAATTGAACTGTATAAGTAAAAGTTCAAACTCTGTTATCAAATATGCATGTTGGTTCAATTATATCCTAGAAAATTCAAATTTTAAAATATAACATAATGATAATTGTGAAGTTTTGATTCTAATCGAGTAATTAGTGCGGATAATCACGTACTGCCCATTCAGTTCCAAAGAGTGTGCAAATATGTGACGCTGTGGATATTTGTAAAGAAAATACTATATGACCTATGACCAAGGAGTAAATAAATTAAGATTATTTTTGTTTGCTCTTCTACAACGCAGGAGAATGCGCATTTTTATTGTTTATGTGTAAGCCTATCTCTTCGGTTAACTACAATTACAGAGAATTCTAAGTAATTTTAAAATTCCCCCTTTAATTAAACTTTCCAATGTTTTAAATTCATTTTTCTTACATTGGAATGGGGTGTAAAGTTAAGTGAGCTTAAATCAAGGTGAATTAGGTTGAATTTAAAATTTAAGTAAATTCAAAACTCTTTCTTTAATTTTTAATAACTTTTTTTTTGTATTTTAATTATATTTAAAGTAATATTTAAAGGCGTAAGCAAATTTAAGTTAAGTAAGTTAAGTCTCTTTTGAGAGCAAGTTTTTCGAAATGAAGATTCTTAACAGTTGCAAAATTTTGATTAGTTGAAGAATTGGGTTAGTAAAATGTTTAATGAGAATATTTTAATCAGGGGAAGTACACCTTATTTCGACTAATGGAGTTTTGAGTAGACGAAGCAAGAGTAGATTAAATGAAATTGGATTAAATGAAAAGTTAAGTTCAATTAAGAGAGCTTAAGGTCGGAACAAAGTTAAATGAGTTTCAACGAAATTGCGTTTGGTAAAATCTGACCTATTTATGCTGCAAGTTTTTTGTAGTTTTCGAAAAAATTGCCATTGGAGGATTTTGAATTTTTTGAAAATGTGGTGTTCTCAAATTGTGAAATTATTTTTATACAATAAATTTTCACAATCGATAATTTAAAAAAATAATAATTGTAAATATTAGGTAATTTGTAGACAATTTGCACGTTCATGTAGACTGTAGAGGTACGTAACACAGAACTCGTTCACAAATTACATCAAATCGAATTTGACAATGGCAATTATAGAAATAGTAGAGTAAAATTTAAAAAATATACAATACAGAAAAATAAACTTGTAAGATTAGAACAACACAGACGTGCACTTCAAAATTATACAAAACCTGACACAATAGAAAAGTTTCACTAAATTTATCAAACACAGAATTCAACCACCAAGAGACGAAATTTCTCAATTAAGGAATTAAATTTTCATTTTTTTCCAAAATTTACTAATAATATTAAAGAAATTTTAACAGTCAATGCTGAAATGATTCTTAAAGAAAGACATTTTAATTATGCAAAATTTTGCTAATTTATTAAAAGATATGTCATTAAATAATAAATCAAAAAATAAAATAAATAATCAAAATAATTTATTGCTTAAATCCATTAAAAAATACATTAAATAATCTGATCTCTGTTGAACCAGAAAAAGGAAATACGTTCGTTATATTACCTAATCACATTTACTTCAAAAAATTAATGATTTCAGAACCAATTCGAGTTTAAAAACTTTAACTATAAACTAATTACAAACATTAGATAATTACCAGGTTTGTTTAACAGATTATTAAAAAACACAAATAGTACATGTACAAATCCAGAACCACTATACGGTTTATTAAAAATACACAAACCCAACATGCCCATATTAGACCAGTAGTATCACCCAACCACCCAACCCAACCACATGTTGGTAAAAATATTAAATAACATAATTACCAGTTTTGATTATAAACCAAAATATTAAAAATTCTTCCGAATTAAACAATAAATTATCTAACTTACATTTACCACCACAAAGCAAGCTAGTTCTCGCAAATACCTTCTCGGGTGTGTATTCCTTTGTTAAATAATATTTTTATTAACAAAAATATTGAATTAATAAAACTGACTGAATTTATTCAATTATTTAAACTTTACACAATCAAATGTATTTTGCTGTTATTAAAAAAAAATTATTTCCAATACGATGGTTTACCCATGGGAAGTCCAATTTCATCTCTTTTCGCTAGAATATTTCTGGAAAATCTAGAAGATCAAATATTTGAATCAAATCAATCTGAGAAAGTTATATTTTGGTTCCGTTATGTTGATGACATTTTAGCATTTAAACATAAAAATTAATTCAACTAATAAACTTGAATATTCTCTTTATAGAAAACCTACACAAACCTACATTGCAGTACCACAAGATTCTTGTCATCATAAAACACGTAAATTAGCAGCATACAGGCCAATGATACACAGCCCTTTAACGGTTTCTTTACATGAAATTAATTAAAATAGAGAGATTTCAATTATTAAACAAATAGCACACAGTAATGGTTATAATAATAAACTTATTGATACATTAATTAAAGAAAAACATTATTACCTATCTAGAAAATATATCAATACAATTAATATGCTTCGATTCCGCATTTTGACGATAAATCGAAAATAATTGCTAAAATTATAAATAAAACGGGGTAATGTAAAGTAGTTTTTAAGGCGAATAAAACACATTTTAAATGCTTCATTTAATGCAAAAGAAAATCCGGATGATTTGCTAAAACCAGGCATTTATAAATTAAGTTGTTCGCAATGTAATTCGGTTTATATAGGCCAGACACATTAGAAAAATCGTGATATTACGTACAAAGAATACGTACGTTGTTACAAATATAAACACCCACATAAACCCAATTACGCTAAACACTTACTAGAACACAATCATTCAATGACATCGAATAACACTATAAAATTTTTACATTTTTGTTATAATAAACGTACATTAGATATACCGGAAGCATTTGAAATTCACAAACATTTAAAACAGTACCTTTAATGAACGAGCAAATCCATACATATATAAAAGCACAAAGGGTTTTTTTCTCCCCTTCCTCCAGCGGCTACCGCTTCACCAAATTGGACCATTTTTTTTTTAAATGAAAGGTCTCTATCCACAGATGGAACATGAAACATTTTTATATTTTTATTCTACGTCGATTTTTTAATAATAATTATTTTAATTTATAATATAATATGAAGGTCGGCTAGACGCGCGTCACTTGGGGCGCCATCTATAATAACGTCGTGTGTCATTATTGGAACTAATGCATCACGTGACTTGACATTTCGCCGGTTCTGTCAACGCTGTCTGTCAGTGCATTGTGTGCTGGGGTAACACTAGTTGATCTCTTAAATTCGTCCTTATTGAACGTATTGGAATGCGAGATATCAAATCATCTGCAAACACTGATAACCAAGATCAAGTCACCAAGTTGTAGTGTTCCTATAACAACACCAACTGTTTACTTTTTATTGTTGTCTTTGATAATGGCATGTAAACATGTCAAAATACGTATAAAGTTAAAATCAATAATTACTGTTAATCCAAAATAAAGTATCTTATATTAATATTAAAAATAATATTTCGAAAAAAATGGTTTTGTGAATTTGTAAGTGTACAAACATTTTTTAAAAATCTTAGACTAAAATCTAAAAATTCTTAATTGCTTTGAGATTGTTCAAAACTCTAGAATATTGCAGTAACTATGTAAAACCTCAGAAAAACATGCACTTTTAAAAAATTATAGTTACAAATATTTGTAGAAACTTGAATATCTTATTTATCGGAACTTATCCTATTGCTGGGAATGGAACTTTAAAAAACAATGTTTATATTTATATTATTCTACTATCTTTATTTTCTGTTTTTATCTTTATTTTTACGAAAAGTGATTTTTAATGTTTATTGTACTTATTCTTATTTACACTCAAAGGTTTACGATATTATTAAAAAAAAACAACAATATTTTAGACTGAAGATGACATAGAATACAAATAATTACTTTAATTAAACATTTGTCATGAGCGGATTGGCCCATCGAGACGGGTCATTAAATCGGTCAGGATTGCTGGTGAAAAAATTTGTATTTTCTAAGTAAATACAGTTTAGCATTTTCACTTTCTCATACTTTTTGTATACGAAATTATCAATTTTTATATAAAAAAAGGGTTGGAACTAAAGAAAACAATGTGTCTGGGGAAGGGGGAGTAAATTTGGTCATCTCTGGAACTGAACGGATTTTGATGAAATTTGAAAAGTGAAAAAATTGTATTTGGAAATGCTCTGACAAATCTGAAATTTAACAAACTGGCAACATGATTCTGGTTGGTGTTTACCCAATCTCCTAATTTTTCCACTCTCATCGTTACATCTTTTGAGACAACTCCTTCTGTTACTTTTTGGTAGATAAATTATATTTTCTGATCTCTGATGTTCTTCAGTTTCACATTATATTTTTCCACAAAAGTAAAGAAATGAATCCATTTTTTGCTTTTATTAGTTTTCCTAAGAATACTTTTAATTATATTTCGTGTTATAAGCACCTTTAATCTAAGGAAAATGAGTACTACCCGCACGGCTAAATAACTGAGTATGGTAACAACGTCGAATAAAGAAAAAATATGAATCAAATAAAATAGTATATTATGCAACGAATCTATAATGATAGCTATTAATATACGAATGAGATTATGACATGAGCGGCAACGAGTGTTGTAATTATTCAAACAAGTGTATTAACAGCCATTATATAAGAGTTGCACACTATTTTTTCTACGACTAGTTAATTAAAAAAAATATTCATTAAAAAAATTTATTTAAACTTTACACTTAAAAAAAACTCGAACTGTTTTGCGATGTTAACTGAGAAATGTCAACAACTCTTGTAACCGTGGTTACCAAAATAATGCTTTGCTGCTATTGGTCAGTTTGGGTCATTTCATAATGAAAATCTGTATCGAAATGGGTATCATTATAGTATACGCCGCACGCACTTAATAAGTAAATTGAAACATGGGAGTAGAAAAATATATTTGATGTAATTGTTATGGCTTTTCTGATGTTATAGTAACAGCTAGAGCTAAAACGTTAACTTGTAAAAGAATTGTGAAAATTAGAATTATTTTTAATACTCAGACGAAGTGTTTCGTTTTCTTCAAATGACGGAAAATGCGGTCCTGGTTGGAAAATCTGTAAAGACGATAACAGTCCGATTCTACACTTAAAAGTTATCCAATTAAAAAATTAAAAGCTTAATTTTCTTCAAATTGATAATAGTTGGAATGTCCTCAATGTAACTGGAATTTCCTAACAATCATCCAGTTTCATCCCTATTGACATAATTTAGTTGTAAACGTGTCTATCCTTTTGTTTTTACATTTTTACTTCCTCGTCAGATACAAGTTTGTTTGTAAGCTATTTTTAAGTATGAAAATTTTTACATTATATAATGCAGATGGTGAGTATATCCGGTTTTGGGATTTTAATTCCGATTCAAATTAAAAAGAAAAATTAGTTAATGGGGAAATCTTGAGTTATTAAATCCCAGAACCCGCACAAAAGTTAGTTTTCGTACGTGTTTTGTAACAGCATGAGTTTGGGTTTTCCAACTCAGAAACATGATTATATCTGCGCGCTCCGTACCATAGTTAAGTAGACAATCTTGAGGTCAAGACTGGTCGCAACTTAATGTATTGAAAACTTGCTCAGTATAAAGTGCTCTTCACGATATACAAGTTTTGTTATGCTATAAAACAGTGTTTGTGACATAAAAATAACTTAACGGTGAGTAAACTTGGGGTCTATTTTTAATTTATTGTGTATTTATTGTTAGTAATTAATATCACTGATTGTGAATGAAGTAGGAATTAGAAATCTAGTAAATGATTTGTTGAAAAATTCCGCTATTATTTGACACATCATCACGTTAAATTTTGAAGTAGGTTTTTGTTGATAATATTTATTGCCTAATTTAAAGCAACGTGTATTGTAGAATTATATCTCAAAAATTTAATCATTGTTAGGTTTTAACGACAAACATTTACTTTAATGGGGCTTTTTATATTAGAAATGGATTAGGAAACGAGTAACAATTAAATATTTACAAATTTTCAATTAAAAGTGCTGCTAAAAATTGTATAAATACTAGATTAATAAAGAACGTAATTATTATGGGTTTTTGTATAACTTATGAATGAAAACTGTGAAATGTGTTCAAGAAAAACCTGTAATTACTTTTAACAGAACTGGTTAGGAGTAGATCTACGAAGATTTCTAGATTTTTCTAAAAGAAAAGCAAGCTATAAGAAATTATAAGTTGTTAATTTTTTATTTGGCGCTGTCGTATGGAAAACTGGTCTAAGAATTTAGATTATTGTTTATTTACATTGAAAATACTAACTGATTCCGTTTTTATTATTTTCTTGCTAGGTTCGGGTTTTCACCTAAATAGCAGTTGGTTGGATTGGCATTATGCAATACAATACAATACAATACAATTAAACTATTTGTACGCTATTTCAGGAGGGTCTATGCACCTTAAATAAAGAAATACCAAAGCACTGCTTTGCTTTTATTACTTTCCTATACTTTCAGTACAGGGAAGTATTGATTTCATGCAAAATTTCAAAGTTGAGATTTTAACGGAAATAGTCGGGGGGGGGGGGGGGGGGTCTATGGACCCCAAAAAAGTAATTTTTAAAAAATGTCTGTCTGTGGGTGGGTGTGTGGGTTCGTTACGCTCCATATCTCCGGAACGGCTGGACCGATTTTGATGTGCTTCGGAATGAGAAGGTATATCAAAAATTCACCTACAAAATAAGCTTTAAAAAAAACCGAAACCGGAAGCGGAAGTTAGACATGTTTTTTTGGTAGCATTTTTTACAGAAACTGAATTTTGGAAATTTTAATAGTGGAGATTAAAGAAGGCCTTAGGACAAATTAAACGATTTTTTACCGAACTCTCTAGCTTTAAAATGGCGGCCGCTACGAATTTTTGAACATTTCGACTTTAACGCCCATTTACTCAAAAACCAGTTATTTGATTGGAATCAACTACATCTTGTTTGGTAGCCCATCAAGGGTACTATACCATGAAATATAATTAATTTTGAAAATATGAAAACGATCGCAATGACATCACTCCAAAATTTTGGAATTTTTCAAAAAAATATTTCTCAAAAACTGCCCACACGTTTTTGTTTAAACTTTTTAACCTGATAGAGCTGGAAATCTTCTACAATTTGTTTTTTTTGCGCATTGCTATAATTTCACTGTGACGCCCTCTATGAATTTTTGAAAATTGAATATTGGTACCATTTTATTTATTTAACGGGGGGCAATAAAATATTTCTGTTAATGTGAAATAGCTCACCATTGATAGCAAAATCCGAATATCATAATATTTTTTTGATACTTTAATATTTAGGGGGGCTACTGTTCCCCCTCCCTCCCAAAATTTTCGCTACAAATTTAAAAATTTGGTTTCTTGTTTTGTTTGCTCTAGGAGAATCTTTTTACAAAAAATCAAAAAATCGAATTTTTTGCCCCTTAATAATCTTTTTGTCCTTAGAAGAATTTCACATACTTTCTACAGCAGTTGTATTCCTGTACTAGTCGTTTAATGTTCAGTGTAGGCTAACTTTTTTATTTTAATAGATAGACTCGCAAACCCAAGGGCAAATTCTTCTCGATTGTATTTAAGAAAAAAACTTGAGTTTCCAATTTTAATATGGCGGCCACGGTAAAAAATAACTTTTTTTTAATGGAAACGTGGCATTTTGGCTTTAAAATGAGAAAGGTTTTGAAATTCTAAATACAAATTAACAAGAGTAATTTCTTGCTAAAAATAATACTTCTCGAGTTATTAATATATTTTCAAATATAAATTTCCGCGCTTCCGTTGATTCAGTCCGAATATTTTACCCAACCTTATGCTTGCAGCGCAGCGGTCGGTCTTTCTTCAACCGCTTCAAGATGTTACAACTTATAAGAACTATTTACTTTAACTAGTCGTGTCTAGACAGGTGTATATCGAAAGTGTTGGAAAATATAAAACAATGTATTTAAATGTATAGGAAAGTCCAGGCGAAGTGTTTCGCTCATTTTTTTTAAGTTATGTATGTTGCTTCATTAATGAAATTTGAAAAGTTTAGAACTTATTTTTTGTGCTAAAAGGATTAAACAATTTTTAGGTTTAGTAGATAGGTGGCAAAGCAGCGAGGTATTCTGCCTAAAAAACTTTCTCTGCGGTTAGGAGCCCGTCTTAAACAGTAGGTCCCCTATGTTTGTGTGATTCATTAAAACACGCTCACCACATGCATAGGAGAGAAAGTTACCACGCTCTATCGAAAACAAAGAACTAAAAAAAAAGATAGGTGTTTGCGGTTTTTTTCTTCATAAGATTGTTGCTTTGCACACCTGGTAAATAAATTACATTAACAAGTTATTGCAGAATTGTTCAAGCTGCCTGATTATTTTCTATGATTTCGAATTTTACAACGTTTACCACAAACTTTTTCTAATTAACCAATTGTTTTTCAAGCTTTGATTATTGAATGCCAATTAAATTTACACTTATTAATTTATTTTCAGATTGACAATGTTTGCATTTCCAAAATACGCAACATTATTCTTGTTATTACTGTGGTCATCCAGGACGCACCAAAATCCACTTCATGAAGCGACAGCACCGTCTCCACAAGAGTTGCAAGAACGGTATGGAGACGCTTTAGAAGCCATTTTTGGAATCGGAGTACGTGTACAAGCTCTTCTGGAAGAACCCGATGGACATGCTAGCAATTTTTTAATATCACCTTTGAGCATCGCTTTGATAATAGGACAACTCATGATTGGTGCAGAAGGACGGTTTAGGGACGAACTCTATAATTTGTTATCGTTGCCTGATACGAATGATAAGAACACCTCTATAATTTATTACAACAAGAACAAGAACGTTTCGTATGCTCTTCCTTATTCCAGGCTTCACTTGCAGATGGGGGCTTTGGTGAAGGGGTTGGAAGGAAAAGAAATTAACAAGGCTTTCACTTTAAACACCTCGAATGCACTTTTTGTCAGCTCGCATTTAAAATTAAAAGACGAATTCGTCCACAATTTGAGGATATATGACACGCTAGTTCAACCTTTGAACTTTAGCGGAGATTCAGTGGGGTCCCAAAGGTTTATCAATGATTGGGCTGCGACCCAAACTAACGGTGTAATAAAAACAGTTTTACCTGCTCCTCTTCCGGCTTCTGCTTCAGCAGTTTTTATGAATGCTATTTATTTTCTTGGTGAATGGGAAACGCCTTTTAGTTATGAAGCAAATATCAACGGCTCTTTCCAGTCAACTAAGGATAAAGCTGTGGAAGTTGAATACATGAGAGGTTACTTCGAAAACACTATTCCTTATGGAGAAAGCAAGAAATTAGGTTGTAAAATGATTGCTTTTCCCTATAAAAATAGAGAATTATCAATGTATTTTGTACTGCCTGACGCTGATGATGGAAAAGAATACAATATCAGGAAATTTGCAAATAAGATGAATGCTAAAGACGTTTTGCAATTTATTTCTGAATTGAAGAATCATTCAGTTACATTACAAATGCCAAAGATGAAGCTTTCCAACACTCTGAGCGTTTTGAAACCTTTACAGAAATACCGTGTCTTCATACACAATAAAAATAAAGCAAACAATGAGACTGGAGATTTTTTGGATATTCTTGAGGAAAGGGTAGATGAGTTTGAATCATTCAACACCACTAAAGATGTTCAAATATATTTAAAAGGGGCTGCAGAAAACGAAAAGTTGAAGATCACGAATATTCTACAGGAGATGACTTTATCTGTTGATGAAAAAGGGACTGAAGCTGCTGCTGTGACGTTGAGCATCATTGATTACATTGGTGGTAGTAAAATTTTTAAACTTGATAGACCGTTTGTGTTCTTCATACGTCACGAAATTACTTCAGCTGTATTATTTTGGGGGACAATTGTTGATCCTACACAATCACAATAGTTTTGTGTTCAGATAATTTTTTGACTGATATTTTTGTATTTTTAACGTGCGTTTTAGTGTGTGTGTGTGTTTGAACCATGATATTTTTATTATTTTAAATACAGGACTATGTTTGAGTTCTTTGTATGAATGTGATAAGAAAAATACACTGACTAGTTTATTAATTTTTAATAAATTAAGGCCTACCAGAATATCACAAAGTATTACGGAAGGAAGAGTTTTAAACACTTTTTACTGTATTTATTTATCATCGGTTTATTTATAGTATTAAGGCTTATCACCGACACCACCTGGAATTTTTTGTGGCACATGTAGTGTTTGTCACTTCTTAAAAATAAAAAATATTTTTTTAATAAAAACGACTTAAACATTTGTTATTGTGAATTTTGTGTGTTAATTTATGCTATATTATCAACCTATTGTGGAAAGTTAAAAAATGATATTCCCTTTTCATCTCTATTCTTCAGTTTTAATTAATGTGTAACTTAACCTAACTTAATTTTTATATTAATACGTTAATTGTCACAAGTGTCATAAAAAAATAATGCCAAAGATCGCCGAGTATTGCAATGATTTAGGAACTTCCTGCAAATCCCACATAGAAAAACGATGTGCGTTCCTATTCAAATTATTTTTTTCTGGTAAACACGAACACAAACCATTGAAACTAATCGCAGGATTCATCTACGGCCTTCTGTTAGGTCTTGGCTTTTACGAACTGATTCTCGTGGATTTGAACTTCACTGAAACCGCAGCATTCATAGTAGGAGGAATAATAAGTCTTATGCTCGCATTTGGAATAGCGGTTTCATCGCAAATTCGTTGTTTAACCTTGTTATCAATTCCTAGCCTTGGAGGAAGAGCAGGACGGGGTGTCTTAAAAGCGGTTGTTCTTGCCTATATCATATCTGGTCCTATACAAAATCTTAGCAATAATGGAAAAGAAGTGGTAAGGGTTTTTGCTTGCACAACTTCCCTTACCTACAATTTGACTAAAACTCGATTCGAATTGATGTTCAAACCCTTCACTCAAGCTTTGTTCGGAATGAAAGCTGACGTGAGTGAAGTAAAAGATACCATACGGTCTATTAGAGATGTTTCGGCACCAATTACAGGAGAATTGGAAGATGAACAAGAAATGAAGAAGCTCAAAGAAGAAAATGATTATATGGATGCCGTAAATGATGATACAAAACGCTCCAAGGAAGTTGATGAGAAATATAAGAGTAAAGGAGAAGAAGTTGAAGCAACCAAGTACGAAAAGAAATACTTAAAGAAAATAGAGATGCGCTGTATGGATCAGTTTTCAAGAGCTGCAGCTAATTGCAGAAAGATGTTTCAGAAAGCTTACGATGCTTGTTATGATACCGTGACATGGATAGCAGCTTGGATACTTTGTTGGCCAATGAAGTTGACTTTCGTTTGCAATATACCTCAAGCCTTAGGGGGTTCTAATAGATGTGACCCAGCGAAAGATATAGATCCAGGTTTTGGAGAAGGTTATGCGTATTTGAAGAAATCCAAGGCAACTTTGAGTCAAAATTTTAAAGACGTAAAGCTTCAATATCAAATAGTAAAAATAAAACAATTAACTGATATAAGGGATGCTACTGATACAGCAAAAGCTGTTTTGCATACAGTTCAGGGCAAAAAAGATCTATTGGATAGCATATTGGTAATCCTTAAGAGAATTTTGGCATTTATTTTTCTTCGAATTATATTGAATGCACAAACGTATCACGACAAGTACTTGCGTGATATAGAATTTGATAACATTTACATTACGAAGTACTATAGACATATTGATGCAAGGAGGCATAAACAGGAGAAAGTAACCTTGTTACCACTTAAGAAAGTTGAAAAGGCCAAATTAGTAGATCCTTGGAGCCTAACGCCTTTAAAACAAGAACAGGAAGAGCTTTTGGGGCAAACGGTAAAACTTCTCCTGGAGATGATAACGGCCACCACTTTTATTCTTCTTGATCGCCTTTTTTACGAAACTTTGGATTTAGTGCGACGTCATGCTCGAATTGACTATATGCAAACAGGTCATCATGATATGATGCTCCAAGTGAAAGGTACTGGAATGATTGCATCACTTTTAAGATCTGTGGTGAAAGGTTTTAACATAAAGAAGAGAATTAAGACCATTAGGAGCAATGAAGCTTGTTTACCACAACCAACAGTTCTTCCTAATTATTATTTTTACAAAATTTATGGAACATATTTTGTTGTATGGTTATTGATTTTCTCGCAAGCATACACACAAAGATTAAGAAGAGTCATCTGCGCATACTTCTACAGAAAGAGAGAAAAAAAGAGGGTGCTTTTTCTTTATAACGAAACCTTAAAACGAAGAATAGGATTTTTTAGGTAAGCCAAATGATCTAATATTTGATCCTTAAACGAACTTAAACTTTTCAAAGATACATGAAGAAAAAAGTACAGAAGCTGGTACGTGAACGTCGTCTACAGGAAAATCTAAATGTCTGCGCTGTTCTTAGAATTCGTTTTCCAAACGCCTGCAACTGCTTGAGGATCTTTGCTATAGCCAGACGAAAGTGTATTATTTGCGGAGAACCAGAACCCTTTAGAAAAAGAAACATCCCTGGAGATTTCGAAAAATGTAAAACTCTAACATGTTATTTTGTTCATTGCGCCGAGTGCTGGTACGATATGGGAAGACAGTGTTTTGCTTGCATGGAAACTTCATCTGATAGTAGTGATTTTGAAGGTTCTGATGAAGGTTATAATGAAGATGATTAAGACTTTTCTTTAAATTTAGAATTGTTAAAATGTGATTGAGATTCATTAAGAAGGTTATTGTAATAAAAAAAAGATTGTTGTATGATAAAAAAACATTTTTAATATCTTCTCTTTTTATTCACCTTTTGTATAACCATGTTTACATCATTATTTATATTTGTTATCGGCTTGATAAGATGCATTTTCTGATGCCATATTTAAAGAAGTTGAAACAACTATAAATACTTTAGCTTGTATTAGTTGACCTGGATGTGGAGGATTCCACTGTTGGTGGTACAAAAGACTGCGATATAGAGGCTTCCCCCACGTTATCTACAACAACAATATTATGTTGTCCACCGTCTTCCTGTTTACTATTGACAGGAACTTCTGGCCTCAAAAAATTTGCGGAATGGAAGGAAGAGTTTTCAAATTCCAGTTGCGAAGATGATTCAGATGCAACCAAAACAACTTTCCTTGCTCTTTCCAGCTTATCATTTTCCTTAATGTTGTATTCAATTCTAGCTATTTCTTCTAAAGTGTTGAGTTCGTGTATTGATTTGAATCTATGTTCGGGATTTGGAAGATTATCCTGAAATTGTACGAATTAAAAAAAATATGATTGTATACTAACGGAATTGCAAAAAGTGCCTTAGTAGAAGTCAAAATAGAAATTACAATTCCACACAAGGTCAAAATTTGAACATAAGGGGATTTTTAAAGCTAAACATAAGACAACACTAAATACAAAGAGAAACATACCTGCAGTGTTTCATGGTCACTTTCGTATTCCGTATCTGATGCATTTCCCGAACTTGGCTCTGACACACCAATGGCGTTCGATAATATTTTACTTTTTCCTGAGTTCGAGTTAGCAGCTGTAGTTGTCATTCTTTTTTGTAAATTAACTACAGCCTGTGTAGGTTTCAAAACAATACGAGAATTTAGAGACATAAGACTTTGGTCGCTATTCATCGTTGGCTGCATTGTTTTTGCAAACTGCCCCGAGTCCGAATCAGATATCACGGAAGTCTTTGGCTTTATTTCAACAATTTGCTTATTTTTCTTTTTTTTCGAGCGAGGTTTTCTAATGGGATGGCTAACTATTTCCTCTTCCGAGGTCGATATGTACGCTCGACTACTTTGCGCATGGCTATGGGAAGATTTTTGGGTGAATCCAGAAGCTTTTTCGGGAACAAAATATTCAAGCTCGGTAGTAGAATCACATGGTTTTTGAGTTAAGTCCACGTTCTGTATAATTTCTTCTTCTTCTGTGGTCGCCGTATATTTAGGAAGTTTTTTTGACGTTGTTGGTTGGTTTTTTGGTATATCCTTATTTATGCTGTTGGTAAGTTGAAGACATTTTTGAGATTTTGGAATAGTATGATTAGAACCTTGGGTGCTTACAGTTTGATGAGCCGATTTGTCTTCTTTTTTTGGGGAGGGCTTGGGACTGTTGTCTTCGGAATCAGAGTTTTCTGCATTGTTGGCGTTCTCGCCTTCCATTGGACTGGTGGAGACAGAATTTTTGTACGCGGTGATTTGCATCTTATGTGTTAGTTTATATGGTGTCACTTCTTGTAATGGCGTATCATTGTTTTCGTCAGATATAAAATGCTCTAGCATGTCGGCAACGGTGGCATCTTCTTGAAATTCTTCTACTATTGCGTGAGCGCTAGAAAATTTTTCTTCCGACGATGAATTACTATTTTCCTCATTCAAATCCTCTTCATAGCCGTTCATATTAGATTGCAAATTAAGAATCTCATTAATAAGACGAGAATAACGAGATGTTTCTATTTCGCTTGTTAAATTTTCCTGGCATGTTATGGTTAAACCATCTCTTCGCCTCACGGGAGTTTTATAATTAGAATGCAATGTTTCTAAACATGTACTAGGAGTTTCCCCGAAGCTAAAGGAGGTTTTGAGAATTTTTGGAGTAAAAGTAGCTGTACTACAAAAACCAACGAAGCCATCTTTGTTTATATTACTAGATTTTGAACTACTTGGTTTATTATTTGAGTCCCCAATTTGCATGTTCGTAGGTTTTCCGTCAGGTTCCTTGTAAGAAGTATCACATAAAAAATTTACCTCTGCAAAACTTTGTTTAGATTTGTTTACTTTAATTGACTGGGGGTTGTCTAATAAATTCTCAGTTCTGTCTATTTCTTTTAACAAAGCATCCAATATTTGCTTTACATCTTCTCTTGACCTCCTACATTCATCATTGCTTTTTTTGTTAAATTCCTCATGCCCGATAGACGAACTTATAACATCTTCCATAATTTTCTTACATATAACAAGAGGATCACTTTCAGTTAAGATGTTGATACATTCAACGAAAAGCGGTAGTTCTGATTCCTGTTTTCCTGTTTTTAAAATTACAGTTTGTTTGATATCCTCCGATTCCTTCAATAATTCCTTAATCGTGTCTTCAATTTCGGATTCCATTACGAAGTATGTTTCACTTCTCTCTGATGAAGAAATGCATGATTTTTGATCTAATGTGCTGTCGGTCTCTTTAGCTGAAGAATCACAAAGTAAACCAAAAGCAACTAGAAGTGGATGTGACGAACCTGGCGCAACAACCTCAACATTCTTAAAAGAACTTTTAAAGTGCGTCAGTTTAGTTTGACTTGATTCTGGTGAGTAATCCCAAAACAAATTATATACAGTTGGGAATAATTCCGAGGCAGTTGGCATGATATGTTCAACAGAAGATGTAGATTGAAACGGTTTCCTTTCGTCAAATTTGGAATGATTAGAAATAAACGGTTCCAAAATAGTTGGCATAATATTATCTATATTTTCAGATAAACTTGAGGATAAAACTTGCTTGGCTTGTATGGCATTGAGGGAATGATTATCAAGAAGTTTAGAAATCGTTGGAACCAATTTTACAGCAGTCGATGTAATCCTGTTATTATTTTCAAAAGAATTTAAAGAACGAACATGTTCCGTTCTTTTTTTTACAATTGCATGTTGACGAATTACATTAGAAATTGTCAAAATTGGTTCTACAGTTTTTGACGTAATACTAGTAATATTTTCAGAAGAATTTGGCAGAATTCGTTTAGTTTGGTTTTCTTTGGTTGAATGTTCGCGCAGTGCATCAGAAATCGTTGAAGTTGATTCCGAAGTAGTTGGCAAGACAGTGTAAATGGTTTTAGATTTCAAACGTGGAACGGACAAGATTTGTTGTTCTTTGGACGAATGATCACAAAGCATATCAGAATCTGCTCTACATGCTTGTAAAGTGGTCGGCAAACCAGTGTAAATATTTGTGGATCCCGAGAGGTGCATCTGTTTGGGTTCGTGTGTTTTGGATAAATGATCTCCAAGTAGATCCGAAATTGTTGAAAGTGGTTCTAGAAAAGTGGGCATGATAGTGTCGATATTTTTGGAAATACTTGACGATTGATGCTGCTTGGCTTCGCTCGCATTGGGTGTGTGATTTTTAAGGTAAGCAACCCCTGGAAAAGATTTAAAAGCAGTTGGTTTAATAGTGTTATTATTTTTAGAAGAACTTGGATATTCAATTTGGTTGGTTAGGTTTTCTTTGGATGAATGATCTCCAAAAACGGTTGAAAATTGTTGCATCGTAGTAGGAATTATAACATCATTGCTTCTCGGAGTATTTGAAAGTTCAACTTGCTTTGTTTGGTTAGCATTATACGAATTATTGATGTCAGAAGTAATAGGAAATAGTTCCCAAGCAGAGGGTATAGTAGTACTGATGTTTTGCAAAGAACTCGTAGATTTGGCTAAAATTTGGGTGATTGTTGAAAGACAGTATTTAAGTTCATGGAAGTTGGTGGTTAATTCATCACTGATATTTTCAATTGTCCGTGATTTAATTGTGCTTTGACTGCCAATTCCCGTTGAAGTATTTGAGCCAGCATTTTCATCAAATTCGAGCAAAAATTTCATAAGGGAATACATATTATCGTACATTTGTTGTAGTGTGTTCAGTTCAGCCTCTAATTTGGAACTTATACTTTTTGCAATAGGTAAGTCGTACTTTATGCTTGTATTTGTTGATGGCAATGTATTCGTTTGACTTGTTTGGAAATTTTGTAGGGTGTTAGCATTAGATTCATTACATTTCATTTGAGTTTCACTTTTTAGGCATCCTGTTTGTGGTTTGTTAATAATAGTTAACGGGGGTACTCCTGTATTTAAACTATCTCCGCTCAAATAAAAGTTGAAATTTCTTTCCATTTCATCGTGTTTCTGATCATCATTTTGAAAACATCGACGTACATTTTTTCTCCTACTCTCATAATACTCATCATCATTTTCGTAGCATCTTTTGTTGTATTTAAGTTCATGGAAGTTGGTGGTTAATTCATCACTGATATTTTCAGTTGTTCGTGATTTAATTGTGCGTTGACTTCCAATTCCCGTTGAAGTATTTGAAGCAGCATTTTCATCAAATTTGTGCAAAAATTTCATATGGGAACACATATTATCGTACATTTGTTGTTGTATGTCCAGTACAGCATCTAATTTGGAATTTATCCGTTTTGCAATAGGTGAGTCGTACTTTATGCTTGTATTTGTTGATGGCAATGTATTCGTTTGACTTGTTTGAAAATTTTGTAAGGTGTTAGCATTAGATTCATTAAATTTCATTTGAGTTTCACTTTCTAGGCATCCTGCGTGTGGTTTGTTAATAATAGGTAACGGATGTACTCCTGTATTTAAACTATCTCCGCTCAAATAAAAGTTGAAATTTCTTTCTATTTTATCGTGTTCCTGATCATCATTTTGAAAATATCGCCGTACATCTTTTCTCTTACTTTCATAATACTCATCATCATTTTCGTAGCATCTTTTGTTGTATTCATAGGAATTGAAGGGATTTTTACAACAAACACTCACGTTTCTCACGTCATTAATTTTTTTGCTACGTCTGTCTAAATAGCGATGGTTTGTAAAGAATCCGCTCAGATCAGATGGATTTTGGTTAAGAGTTTTGTTAACTTGCCTAGTTTTACTTAAATCTGTTTCCAAGTTCAACCGCACCTTTTTCAAGAGCTCTAAGGTTTTGTCGTTAGATTTCCGTTCATATTTCTGTATTGAGCCTAAATCCAAATATGGTTTAAATTGAAGCTCCGTTTTTGAACTGGCATCGATATTTGTCACGTATAATTCTTGTTCGGTACTATAATTGTTGACAAACTTATGGGAAGGTTCCTCTAATGTTATTGTTTCATTCACATTTAAAGAAGGCAAGGCGTACAATACATCATTTGTTTGATGTTGATTATTTTTAGAATTTTTATTACCATTTGCGTAATATACTGGCATGTTACTAATTTCGTCCATATCTTGGTTGCTCACTGACAAATCCAAGATATTTGGAATCTCCTTGTAGTCATCTTTAATACTACTATTACTGATTGGTGAATTCAGCGGAACTTTCAAGTCGTTATCATAATCAGTGAAAGAATTTGAGAGTAATGTACTACTATAAGCTGTCTTTGTTGATGTTGCACTATTTGGCATAACTGTTTCTGAAGATTCGTAACTACCGGAAGCTTGGTCTAGTTTGTTGGTTAAGTTACTTTGGGTACCAGGCGATAATAAAAGCACCTGGCTGCTACTTGTAACTTGAGAATTGTATTTTTCATTATATATTCCATGCTTGGTAAGCATTAAGCTGCCCTGGATATCAGCTTCCTTACCCGTCGTGAAGTTGCTGTTTGAGTATTGCGTAGAGCTGTCTCGTATGGTTGTCGCCATGATGGGGACGGTTTGATATTTTATAATTGGCCAATCCAGGGGGTTTTCTAATAATGCGTAGTTTTCGGAAATTCTGAAAAAAAAAATGGAACATTTAGGTTTATAATCAAAACTGGTAATTATGTTATTCAGTGGCGGATCTTGATTTTGTGGGGCTCCAGGCGCAACCTGATCTGGAGGCCCCCTATTGACCCTACTAAGAATGGGATGGTTCACTAAAATGAACATGGCAGAAAATCATAACGTTTTTTATTTTTGGAATCAACAAAAACATAAATACGTAAAAATAAGATACGGAAATAAAAAAATATTCTCAGGTACTAGAAAAAAAAAATCACATTCCCATTTAAAAGAAAAAATCGCATTCTCAGCTAAAGAAATTTAATTTTTGTATTTGAGGATGAGGCACCCAACAATTCTGAGGCCCCAGGCAAGCGCCTCATGCGCCTGTGCGGTAATCTGCCACTGATGTTATTTAATATTTTTGCCAACATGTGGTTGGGTGCATGTATGTATGATACTACTGGTCTAATGGGCATGTTGGGTTTGCGTATTTTTAATAAACCACATCATTTTGGTGGTTGTGGATTTGGATGTACTATTTGTCTTTTTTGATAATCTGTTAAACAAACCTGACAATTTTCCAATGTTTGTTTCAATTCCTTCTGATAATTTTTGGTGGGATTACTAGTTAAAGTTTTTTAAATTTGAATTGGTTATGAAATCATTAATTTTTTGGAAGTAAATGTCATTAGGTAATATAACTAACGTGTTTCCTTTATCTGCTTTAACAGAAATCAGGTTATTTACTAAAAATTTTTTTTAAATTGATTTAAGTAATAAATTATTGTGATTATTTATTTTATTTTTTGATTTATTGCTGTTTAATGACACTCTTTTAATAAATTGGCAATTTAAAATTTTGCATAATTGAGATGTCTTTCTCTAAGAATCATTTCAGAATCGACAGCTAAAATTTCTTTAATATTATTAGTAAACTTTGGAAAAGGGAAAAATTTAAATCCCTTGTTTAGGAATTTCACTTCTTGTTCATTGAAGTCTGTGTTTGATAAATTTAGAAAACGAGGATGAAAATTTATTACTGTATCAGGTTTTATGTGTGGTTGAAGTGCACGTGTTTGCTGTTCTAATTTTGTAAGTTTATTTTTCTGTATTGAGTATTTTTTAAATTTTATTCTACTAACTAATTTTCTAATGCTCTAAGCAAGCTAGTTAGTTTCGATGTTAGTAACATGTTTTCAGAAATACCTCCTCAAGAGTGTATTCCATTGTTAAATACTATTCTTGTTAACAAAAATGTAGAATTAATAAAACGGACTGAGTTGATTCAATTATTTGAACTTTGCATTAATCAAAATTATTTTACTTTTAATAATAAAATTTATTTACAAAAAAGGTTTACCCAAGGGAAGTCCAATTTCACCTCTTTTAGCTAATATATTTATGGAAAATCTAGAAGATTAAATATTTGAATCAGACCATTGCATTGCATTCTGAGAAAGTTATATTTTGGTTTCGATATGTTGATGACATTTTAGCATGTTTCGATAGTTCATTTGAGTTAATCAATGAATTTTTGATTTTTATTAACAGCTTGCACTCAAAGATAACATTTACACTAGAAACTGAACAAAGTAGGTCTATTAACTTTTTAGATTTAAACATAAATATTAATTAAAATAATGAACTTGAATATTCTGTTTATTGAAAACCTACACAAACAGACATTACAATACCACACGATTCTTGTCATTATAAAACACATAAATTAGCAGCATACAGGTCCATGATACATAAGGCTTTAACGGTTCCTTTAGGTGAAGTTAGTTGGAATAGAGAAATTTCGATTATTAAACAAATTGCCTGCATTAATAGTTATAATACTCAACTTATTGATACACTAATTAAAGAGAAAAATTATAAATTAGCTATTCAGAAAATTTATCCAACTACTTCATCAGGTTAATTGAAATACGCCTCAATTCCATATTTTGGCAACCAATCAGAAAAAAATGCCAAAATTATAAACAAAACAAATAAATATAAAATAACTTTTAAAACAACAAAAAAGATTTTAAACACTTTGTTTAATGCTAAAGAAAAAACAGACAATTTACTAAAATCAGGCATCTACAAATTAAATTGCTCGCACTGTAATTCGGTTTAAATAGGACAAACAGAAATTTTGATATTAGGTACAAGGAACACGTACGTTGTTACAAATACAAACACCCACGTACATCCAATTACGCTAAACACTTACTAGAACACTATCATTCAATGACATCTAATAACACTATAAAATGTTTACACTTTTGTGATGAAAAACGTAAGTTGGATGTACTAGAAGCTTTTGAAATTCACAAACATTTAAAATCTATACCTTTAATGAATGAACAAATTGATTTCTTAAATTCACCGTTAGTAAACGTTTTGGAATGAGAAATCAAGTCATCTGGACTCAGATATAGAAAATCAAGTTAATGAAGATTTATTGTTCCTATAGCAAACACCAACTGTTCACTCTTAATCTTGTTTTTGATAATGACGTGTAAACACGTTGATATACGTATAAAGCTAAAATACAAAACCTGTTGAAGTTAATAATTGTTTTATGTACAATAAATTAAAATGAATTTCAACGAAGTACATCTCGAACTTATAAATATAAAAAAAAAAAGAATCTATCGCTCATGTTGATTTTTGTCCGAGCCCTATTATTTATTATAAAGATGTATTCATAAAATTTGGAGTGCAAACATTTTATTTTAACGTTTTGGGGCCTCTAAACATTGCAGGAGTTAGACGTGATCTTAGTGGATTTATAATTTCCTTTTCTTTGAGACAACGTTGTGCATAAATACTTTTAAAAATACGAAAAAATTAGTTATTTAAAGTATGAAAAAGTTTAGGAGAAGTGATTAGCTCATTTGTGGTTATCAATATGATCTTAACATATTACCATTACTATGGGCGATTGACTGTAAATCATGGTTCTAGTAAATAGTTATTTAAGTAACAAGGAATGTAAATATGTAATAACATTCGAGGTAGGTAAATACAAGCCGAGGCGAAGCCGAGGCTTGTTGCCTGCCGAGAATGTTAATAGTCGATACATTCCGTGTTACTTATTAAATTTTTCAGGCTACATGTAGAAATTTAATCATATGTTTAAAAGTTAGTTTTGACTGCTGTCATCGGAATTATTTTTTAAAAGCCCCATTATTCTAAGTTGCCTGTGGTTGTTACCATATCAATGAACAGTTAAAATCAACATTTTAGTATTCTGTTTGAAATAAAATATTGGAATCTGTACCTTGTTGTTTTAATCATTATTCTAGGAATGTAAATGACACTATTAACACAGATAAGGTTAACACTACAGATATACGGTAAATATGTGAGCTATTGGCAGCTTGTTTTATATGATTAATAATCTGCAAAAAGATGGCGCTACAATGACAATTTATAATTAAATCACAGATGACTGTAATTGAGCAGATTACTTAGCACATATTTAAACCAAAAGTTAGACAGCCATCTGCCATGTTTAATTGTCAAATCGCAAATAATTAATATTGAAGCCAATTCTACTTAAATTATATTCATGATCTGACAGATGCCCTCAAATCCCCGATAAAACAGTTTCCAACACATTTCAACAGTAATAAACAAATAGCGATAGCAGCGCCTTAAAATTGGTCTGGTGCGTTGTAGCCAAATTAACGCTAATTTCGTCTCCAAATATGAGCGGACATTTTGTATAAAGGGTCGTATATCTGTAGTGTTAACCTTATCTGTGCTATTAAGTTCCGTAGTCAAGGGCAAAAAGTAAACGAATGTTATTGGCCATTTTCATCTTTTGTAGCTATGGAGGTATTGTCTGTTTACCTAACTTGTAGCGTGAAAAAAATATTTACCTGTCATGGTGTACGTTAAAGCGTTGTGTAGATTGTTCGCTCTCCTCAATGTTTTGATGTTTATTATAATCAGTTAAAATTGTTATTTTTTCATCCACAACACAACTATCAGCTGATCTGTGGGGGCTCTGTTTAATATGCATTTTACCAGCTTCTTCGTTGCTGTTGGCTTCTGCAAAATGCAGAGTATTATCAATAATTGCATTTGCTATTTTGTATTCATCCGATTCATATAGAACATTTCTAATTCCTCCAGGTATATAATTAGATGCTTGATACAAAACATTTTTAAGATCTGCTGCTTGTTTTAGACAGTCGTGAATATAATTTGACGATTCATTTAAATTTGTGACTTCTGAAAGTTTTCTCACAACCTCACTCTCTCCAAGTATTTCATCAAGAACCTTTATTGCATCAGCAAATGGTAGTTTTGTTTTCCTCCTATTCCTGATTTTATCAGTTGATATATCCATCAAATCATTTTCTGTGCTGCTTTTTCTATTAACACTATTTATGCTGGGTTGTTTACCTTTTTCCAATTCGGTAATTTTGTCGAGTCTATCTTTAATTTTAACGGAGTCTATGTTTATAGCGTAATCTTCGTCGTCACTAAGCTGTGATAAAATAAGGTTTTCATATTTGTTTTAAAACAGTACCTTTCTGCATTACCAACATATCTTCTGAAGGTCTAATAAGTTTTCTGTGCGACATTTCCGCGGCGGGATTGAACACGAGTTGCTGAAATAATTTAAAAGAAGCAGTTTTTGAATAATTTGTGTTTCTTATTTACCTCAAGGGAATCAATAATATACAAGGGCATGCTGGTCAATTTTAACATGTCGGAATGAGCATCAACTTTAAGTATTCCACTGAACGTAGTTTTTGATTCGGCTTCCTCGCAGCATTTCGATATCTCTGGTTCATCACTTTTATAAAAAAAACTGAGATAAGATATTTGTGCAAAGTGGATGAGCCGTACATTACCTATTGTCACGAATGGCCGATTCTTCGTCTTTTTTGGGAGCTTCTAATTCAATGGAAACCGCAACATTTTCTGTATTAGAACCGGTTGGTAACCGAACTGCCATCGCAATTTCGTTTTCTTCGGAAGGTTTAAAGTTGGTCTCGGAAACAATTGCCTGAAAATTTGCGGAAAATGAGTTTCAACGTAAGTTGTGACGTAAGTAAATACCTGATAACCGATAGGGGAAACCCCGATATTTGTAATAGGTTTAACATCATTATTAGACGACTTCTGATGTTTAAAAAACGAATTTAGACGGCGAAATGTCGATGCTTTATCTTTATCTTTCATCAAGTTAACACTTGTGGTTTCTAAAAATTGTTTAATGGGGAACATGTTAAGTATGCATATAAAATTTTACCAAAGCCCGTCGTATAACTGGATTTCCCGAATATGTTTGTCAAATTTTTCCAAAGATTTTTGGAACCATGGTGGATGTTATCTGTTTTTGCTTTCTTTCGTTTTCTGTTCCGTTTATCTACAGCGGTTGAAGCAGTTTCGGATAAATTGCTCCCTGAAGTAGGTGATTCGGTGGAGGATGATTCTTGGGAATCTTGTAAATCTATTGTTTTACATTTAGGGTACACGCATAATCTGAAAAGTATGGAAGTTAATACGAAACTTTTCATGATATAAGCTTACGAACTTTTTGTCCATTTTGCCGATTGTAAAACTGTCACCGTAAAAATGACAGGACAGAGATATTTCTTGAATACTTGATTTGTGCTAAAAAAAAAGATAAAACAAAAACAACGAAAATCAGTCTAAACCAGCATAATTTTTACTTCCAAATGATTTAAAAGTGCAACATTCTTGTGATGATATCAAATAAACAGTTAAAAATGGGGAAACATATTTTATATGCTGTTGAAAGTGATGTAGATCTTAAATTATTCAAAATCACAAAAGGTTGCCAGTTTAATGCTAAACTGGCACGTATAGTGTTTTTGTAAATTTCTATAAACAAAAAAAATGTCAACAAGGTAAAAACATAACTTAAATCCACTTTTTGGATACTAGCCATATTACAAAAAAATGTATCAACGTTGCTTTATTAATTAAAAAAAAGCATTAATCTCCAAATTAATGGGGTTCAGTTTGAACATTGGCCGAGAGCAGACGTATAACAACGCAGCTCTAGCTTTTAAAAGTAAAAACGAGATTTTTCGCCGTTTAAAACGGCAATTTTTTGGTGCAATTTGATCCTAGAGTGAACATCAAAAGCAGGGTTCATGAATTGATACCTGTGGCTCAACGTAGCAGGTAAAACAGAAAAAAGTAGCGCGTCAGGTCCTTTTTTTGGCCAGAACAAAGCAGGTGCATTTGAGTGTTTAGTGCGCCAGTGCTCAAAAACAACCCAACAAAGAGGCAAGAGATACCGGAAACGAGAGGTGGAACACCTGGAATACCTGCTCATCTAACAACACGTGAAAGGAAACCGGTTAACCCGCAACCACGCAAAGATAAGTACAGACTCAATAAGATAGACTAGGCAAGTAAAAATAAATACCTTGTAGAAAACATATAGAATTCCTCCAAGATAGTGGTAGATCAGGGGGGCATAGATATTAAACAACAAAAATAATTGTAAAAAGTAGGAGCTTTATTTGATCTTATTTCATTAGTTTTGCAATAGAGCCGATTCTTGTCTAAACCCGGCAGCCACAAACACAAACAAATTCCGAAAACTGGGTTGCCAAACGCAAGGGTCGTAGAGCAGGTAGTATACTTCTAAGAAAGGCCCCTATTTTATGTAGCCGAGGAGAAAGGATCGCTTACAATTTAAACAAGCTATTTTAACTAAAGACTAAAATTCTTTTGTATAAGCCGGGCCTATTGAATTTCAAACCGAGGGTTAACACAGGAACAAAAACAGTAAAATAATTCTCCAACAACTTTAAATAAAAACTTTAAATACTTTGTTAAACGGCAGCAGGCAATTTAACGTAGTTTTTTCAATGTAAATTTTTATTTGATTATTGAGTTAATTAATTATTGATACTAGTATAGTGTAATGTGTATGTATGTAGGTATATAGGTATATGTATATATGTTATAGGTATATATAATCTAACGGCGTAAATATATACGGAAGTGTACACACCAGCAAACCAACGGAAATCATCAGAAGCAGCACAGTACCTACCATGGAACAGGAAACAGTATATACGGACAGACACAAATTGACAGTGCGGAAAATCCCAGGAGATGGAAATTGTTTATTCACCTCAATAGCAGACCAAAACACGAATGTCACGGCAACGCGAGAACAGCTCAAAAAAGAAGCTTTCATCTTAAGGAAAAAATCGTGTCATACATCAGGGAAAACCCACAAAATATCCAATTGCAACTGGAGGGAAATGTAAGAAACTTGGCTCCGCACATACCTACGGCCCAGCACTACAAACAGAAGCCTACTTAGAAGACCTAGGGAAAGAAGGATTTTGGGGAGGAGCCGAATCAATAGCAGCAGCAGCAGAAATACTAAAGGCGTCAATAGAAATACACTACGAAGCAGGCCCACCCTCCACACACACACACTCCGGTAGACAACATTTAACCACCCAGGGCAATGAGAATAGCGTACAGGACATCACGAGACGGTTCCAGAAATCATTACGACAGCATCACTGCCAAAGAAGAAAAGAAATCCACGAGAAGTAGGAATGGAACGCTAAATATGATCATGCTAGATCAAAGAATAGAGGAACAAAGTGTAGCAATACCACCCGGACGATACGTAATATTAAGTAGTTTATTAGTTATTAGGAAATTAAGATATTTTCAATTTGTAATCTTAGAACAATAGATATGTGTGAAATAAGAACAATGTGAAACTTTGATACCAAAGTTTATTAAGTTAAAATGCATAATCGCATAACGGTATTGGTTGCGTACTCAAAAACCCCACTGATGCGTAGCCTACTAACTACCCGGTGTTGCAGCAGCGGTGTCTTGCGGTATGCATTGCAGACATGCTAACGCAGTTTAACACCCCACCCGATCCCACCTCTCACATAAATTCCTACCTACCTACTGGCATGGGGTGGGCCTGGCGTAATCCAGGATCGACCCTCGAGTCAGCTCCATGTCAGATGATGATGATGATGAAAAGCATTAATTTCCAATTTAACGAATAGAAATAGTTTCGAGAAATTAGAGCATTAGGGTAAAATCTAAGCCCATTTCTGGCTCTGGTAGTGAATAAAATTAAATAATTAGCGAAGCTCTTCACCTGGACTTTTCCATAGTTTAGATATTGTTACTTACCGCATCTGCAAAAGTAGAACATTCACATTTTACCGGCACTCCAAAGCGAGCGCACTGTAGTAAACAGGGATATGCCTGGGGCATTAGTCGCCAGGGCCAGTACTCCTAAGTTACAACAGCTTTTTCGCGTTGCTTTTTTCCTTCTTTTATGGCCTATTTTCACAGTTTAGTTATTCTAGATTCCGACATAATCTTATTTTTTTTACAGTTTTGATAAAGATAATTGATGCTATGCAAAGGTTCTAATTTTTTGAAAAACAAATTTTTGCTTCATTTTCTAATTTATAAACATGTGAATGACGTTATTATCAACAGCAATACCACATGTGAATTAAAAATTATCGATAATTCTGTCGCTTTACTGACAACAAAATTGTGTTGTTGCTAGGTAATATCACGAGTCCGAAGGACGAGTGGTATTGCCGCTCGTCAATGAAAGACAGAATTATTGATAATTTTTAACTCACAAGTGGTATTTTTTTAGAATATTCCACGAATTTAACAATTAAATTACTATTTAGTATTATTAGTTGTTATGTACTAGCGTACAACCGCGTTATTTAATTAGTAAATGCAAAAATAAAATTTTTGTTGACGTGTTGCTACGGTTATATACCACCGATAACACCAGAGCTTCCTAAAAAAAACCTTATTGCCGCCAGTCCGGGTCTAATTAGTCAAGAACCTGCAAATAAACGGCTGCTATTGGCTGTTACAATGTGAGTGGGATATTTTTTTTAATTGCGGTGAGATCTGAGTTTGCTTAGCAACATTGCTAATTATGTTAGTATTTTATTAATATAGCTTTTAACGTTTTTCTACAACCAATTATTTATCGATGGATTTAATTTGAAAAACAAAATGAAGTACTCTTTGCAAAGCAAAACGTTTTTTTTTTGGAATTATTTATAAATTCTTTAAAATCGCACTAAAGTGGCAACCCACATTATATTAAGGGTTGTAAACCTTAACGACTGTCGCACTGTAAAGAGATTCTAGGCCGCACAGCAGATTAGTAAACAAGGAAATGTCGGCGGCATGCACGAACGTACCTACCACAGTTACAACCGAAAAATTTTTAAATGTTAAATATTAAATAAAGATGCATAAATTTTCGATTCTCAAAAATTCAAAGAAAGCGCCACAAAAAAATTAGAGAAGTGGGATAAAAAAATGGGATAAAAAAATTAAAAGATCATGTAGCCAGTTTTTGAGCAATATTTTTTTAGAAATGTCAAAGTTTTGCATTTTTTTCGTTTCGGAGTTTTATTAGTTTCAAAAATACTCGTAGGTAGTAACACTGTGTATCCTTAGGGCGTTTCCAATATAAAGTTTTTATTCCGAATATAGGCGCTAAAGCCAAAATATTCCAAAATTTCTAGGAAGCATCACAGAGAAATTAACAAGCTGCGACAAAAAGCAAAGTGTAGCTAATTTCCAGCTTTATACGTTTACAAAATTAAAGAAAGCTCTTGTGTCCAGTTTATGAGCAAAATTTTCAAAACTTTGTTATAATTTTTGCTTCACAATTTTATGCGTTTAATAATTATAGTACATTGCAATATTTTGACGCTTTATAGCTACTACAGAACCAAATTTGATCTAAATCTGCCGATTCGTTTTTGAGTGTTAAGACGTTAATATCAGAATTTTCAAAACATCGTAGCGGCCACCATTTTGAAGTTCCAAAGTCTTCCTTCAAAATTTTTTTTAACGAATTTAAGTATTCGAATATAATTTTATGTCAGTTTCTCTTTACATATTTTGAATAAAATCACTTCATTGTAGACAAGTGATCCAATCATAATCTGATTTTACTGACAATTACTCTAGTAGGGCTTAGGGTGATGTGTAACCACGGCCAATATCCAGAGGTACTCAACAGTCCCTTACGTAAGAGGTATTGCGATTGCGACCGAACATGTGAAATTGCTATTTTGGAAAAAAAATGTTTTTTAATGCATTTGTTTAATAAAATTAATAAATACATTTTTATTTAGCTATAAATCTAACAGATAACTACAGTAAAGTTAATTTTCAGAAAACCTTAACAAAATAACCCGCAAAATTTACAATAACTTACACCCACACAACTAAATCCTCGTATTAACAATCTAATGTCTTACTTTTACTTTAAACATATTTACACTTTTAACATGTTTAATGTCATAACAGTAAGCTCACTAACTACAAACACTATCAAATAATTGTCTTGCCGAGTACCACTCCTGACTGAATTTCTTTCGGCAATCTTCGCTAGATCACACCCCTGCGTGTTGCTTAAAGAAAATCGAAAATGGAAACATCAGTATTAGTTTCAGAATAAAATGTTTCAAATAAAGATTCAACTGAGGGCGAGTGCAGTAGAGTGGTTACATGAACTTACTATAAACTTGTAATGTAACTTGTAATATAATACGTTTCACACGAAATAAAAAATATATAAGGGCATTGATTTAATTTCTGTAAAAAATTAGTTTTTTACAAATCTTGAAATGTCAGATTGCCTAATTTTCCATTCGATACTGTAATTCTCGAACTAAGATGTGGTTAGATTGACAATTTATTTCAAAAATATTGGAAATAACTTCGAAACACTTTGTAAACTTCAATGTGATTCGTTTCTGTATTCAAATAAGTAGTCAAAATGCATATTTCTAAGCAAAAAATTGTTTCAATTCCTTCTATGGTATCTGGAAATCTAGAAATCAACAGAGTTTTTCTTTAGAATCTAGATTTATCGAAAACAGTTGGTTTTAGTTATAAAATTTATAGAGCGCAAAACGGTCTATCTAACTACGTAAAAATATACATAAGGTTATATTTAGGAAAATCGACTTATGAATTATCGATATTATCTATATTATCGATGTTATCAATATTATAAATAAAATAATAACATGCTAATATGCATTAACAAACATAAGCATATATTTACATTAAAATTGTATCTTGTTTGACAAGTTATATGAACGTCCGTGAAGTTAGCATTAGATTTAGATTCAGATTTAAATTTATTTTTCTCTCCGAGCTGGATTTTACAGTTGACCAAATAAATACTTTGTATAGTTAAAATACAATCTGAATCTACGGTCAATTTCCAATACACTTAGAAAATTACACGTTTCTATTCTTTCTCTTTGCAATATGGCACCTAAAAAAACTCCTTTTGTAAAATAAACAAACACACCAATAATTTAATTACAACGCAGAGGCGAAAGTAGTCTAGAGATAAAACTTTGGTTTTGAATATGCATGCAGTAATTGAAACAAAATCCAATACTTTAAAACAAAAGACCATAAAGTGGCCATACCCCGGGAGGTACCCCCCTTCACTTATTAACTCATATGTTAAATTATAATGAACCACCGATTGGAAGTGATCCAGAAGCTAAAGTTTGATTTCTAACGTTTCTTCAGTTTTTGAAAAAAAATCATAATTTCCTTAAAAATAATCGTGCATTTCCCATATTTTGGGAAAATGTTCTGTAGGTACCCCCATAACTACCACATACTTTAAAGGTCTTTGACCCGCCGATTGGGAGTGATCCAGAGGCTAAATTTTGATTTCTAACTTTTCTTCAGTATTTGAAAAAAAATCATAATTTCCTTAAAAATAATCGTGCATTTCCCATATTTTGGGAAAATGTTCTGTAGGTACCCCCATAACTACCACATACTTTAAAGTTCTTTGACCCGCCGATTGGGAGTGATCCAGAGGCTAAAGTTTGATTTCTAAGTTTTCTTCAGTATTTGAAAAAAAATCATAATTTCCTTAAAAATAATCGTGCATTTCCCATATTTTGGAAAAATGTTCTGTAGGTACCCCTATAACTATCACATACTTTAAAGTTCTTTGACCCGCCGATTGCAAGCGATCCAGAGGCTAAAGTTTGATTTCGAACGTTTCTTCAGTATTTGAAAAAAAAATCATAATTTCCTTAAAAATAATCGTGCATTTCCCATATTTTGGGAAAACGCTCTGTAGGTTTAGCCTCTGGGTCGCTCCCAATCGGCGGGTCAAAGAACTTTAAAGTATGTGGTACTTATGGAGGTACTTACACAACATTTTCCCAAAATATGGGAAATGCACGATTATTTTTAAGGAAATTATGATTTTTTTTCAAATACTGAAGAAAAGTTAGAAATCAAAATTTAGCCTCTGGATCACTCCCAATCGGCGGGTCAAAGACCTTTAAAGTATGTGGTAGTTATGGGGGTACCTACAGAACATTTTCCCCAAATATGGGAAATGCACGATTATTTTTAAGGAAATTATGATTTTTTTTCAAATACTGAAGAAACGTTCGAAATCAAACTTTAGCCTCTGGATCACTCCCAATCGGCGGGTCAAAGAACTTTAAAGTATGTGGTAGTTAAGGGAGTACCTACTAAAGATTTTCCTAAAATATGGGAAATGCACGATTATTTTTAAGGAAAGTATGATATTTTTTCAAATACTGAAAAAACGTTCGAAATCAAACTTTAGCCTCTGGATCACTCTCAATCGGCGGGTCAAAGAACTTTAAAGTATGTGGTAGTTATGGGGGTACCTACAGAACATTTTCCCAAAATATGGTAAATGCACGATTATTTTTAAGGAAATTATGATTTTTTTCAAATACTGAAGAAACGTTCGAACTCAAACTTTAGCCTCTGGATCACTCCCAATCGGCGGGTCAAAGAACTTTAAAGTATGTCGTAGTTAAGGGAGTACCTACTAAAGATTTTCCTAAAATATGGGAAATGCACGATTATTTTTAAGGAAAGTATGATTTTTTTTTTCAAATACTGAAGAAACGTTAGAAGTCAAACTTTAGCCTCTGGATCGCTCCCAATCGGCGGGTCAAAGAACTTTAAAGTATGTAGTAGTTAAGGGAGTACCTACAAAGATTTTCCCTTAATATGGGAAATGCACGATTATTATTAAGGAAATTATGATTTTTTTTTCAAAAACTGAGGAAACGTTAGAAATCAAACTTTAGCTTCTGGATCGCTTCCAATCGGCGGTTCATTATAATTTAACATATGAGTTAATAAGTGAAGGGGGGTACCTCCCGGGGTATGGCCACTTTATGGTCTTTTGTTTTAAAGTATTGGATTTTGTTTCAATTACTGCATGCATATTCAAAACCAAAGTTTTATCTCTAGACTACTTTCGCCTCTGCGTTGTAATTAAATTATTGGTGTGTTTGTTTATTTTACAAAAGAAGTTTTCTTAGGTGCCATATTGCAAAGAGAAAGAATAGAAACGTGTAATGTTCTAAGTGTATTGGAAATTGACCGTAGATTCAGATTGAATTTTAGCTATACAAAGTATTTATTTGGTCAAATGTAAAATCCAGCTCGGAGAGAAAAATAAATTTAAATCTGAATCTAAATCTAATGCTAACTTCACGGACGTGTTATATGAACCAAAATCTTAAACCCAATAATGTACATAACCTTAAACATGTTATGAAATACCATTTAACGATTTTTTTCTAAAACGGCCCACGTCAAAATAAAAAATAAATATTGCAAAAGAACGCCACTGCAAAACATTGGAAAACAAGCAAACAATACCATGTTAAGAGCGCCGATTCCCGAAAACTCTCGAGCATTTTCGACTAATCCAGTGTTACCAAAGCTGCGTCAAAATTAATGTGAGTGATGTAGTCAAGACGAATAGAACTCGTGATACGATTCCTCTTTGATTAAATTGTGGTGTAAGAGTGAGTCAATTCGTGCTAGTTAAGATTTAGGTACTTCCACTTGCGTTACGCGCTCGTGCAAATACCATATTAACTAGCACTCGTGAGCTTACACTACAGTTTTATCAAAAAATTGTAATCACTAGCTGTAGTATTTATGATAAATATTCCCAGTTTTACTTATGACTTTTTGGAACTGTTTCAAAAACACCCTGTATAACTAAATTTAACGTTAAAATATCTGGAGGATACTACACGGTCTTATCTAACAGTTTAATAGAAAATGTTTGTTTAATCTCAGAAAACAAAGCCTTGTACAGATTTTATTAGTGAGGTTTGTAAATGTCAAATTTTACGAAAAAAATGGGCGAAACGCGTTGCTGGTACTTCCTCATACTTTTTACGTTTTAAATATTCTTGCGCCAATAAATAACCGAACAACAATGTTTTATCAAAAATTATAGAAGAAAGAGAATTCAAAAAATAGTAACGCTCCAGTAAGATATTAAACTTGCCTGTACAATAAAATTTCGTACCGTAACATTATCCATATTAGTAGCGACTAAACCGCACAGAAGCAAGATAAGCGGCCTACGGCTTTTTTTATGGTACTCCGGAGACTGCCCAGAAAATCGTCTGCTCACAAAGTTTAAAAAAAATGGCGTGGACAGTTTTTGAGGAACAATTTTTTGAAAACGTCTTAAATTTTGAGCCGCTAGAAGTTTTGCAGTTTTCATATTTCCATAAATATTTTTAAAACACATGATTATACTTGTTATGGGCTATTAAATGATATGATCATTTGTATTGATAGGGTATTTTGTTTTTGAGTAATCGGGAATCAAAGTCACAATTTTTCAAAAACTCGTAGCGGCCTTAGCATTCAAGATATGGCATTGGAAAATGTGATTTGCCTTTGGATGCAAAAAGTTTTACAAAAACATATACACTAAAAAACATGTTTAATTTCTGTTTCCGGTTTGAGCTCCTGTTAAAAACCTTACAAAAAACTATCTGCATTTAAAAAGAAATCGGTTGAGGTATTCCGGAGAGATGGGGGAAAAAAACGCACCTAGCCACTCACGCACGCACCTACCACCCATCCACCCACAGACAGACATTTAAAAAAAACTCTTTTTTAGGTTCCTTGGACCCCAAAACGTGTAAGTCTGTTTTAAAATTTAAATTCGAAAATTTGCATGAAATCATAACTTTTTATATTTCAGTAGAAGTATGGGAAAGTAAAGCAAAGTTGATTAACTTGGCAACGCTGCATCGAAATTTTGGAATCAAAATACATCCCGACAGACAACTGGAAGGCGATTAAGAATATGCAAAATATATAACGTGTTCTTTAAAAAAATGCTATGCCACTCTTATATGGAACATCCTGTGTAATTGAAAATAATTTTAAAATGTGGTTCTTTTTTTCCTTTACACCTATTATTTCATCAAGTTATTTGTAAAATAAATAATAGCAGCAAATAAGAGGGTCTCGTTACGGTTGACTTGCCTTGCATATCATTATTTTATTCATACACATCAGACCATTCTACACATGGTGTTACTCCAGCATTTTTTCGGCTGTTTTCCATGAGGCGTTCTTAACAACCAATGAACAAGCGTTTATGTGTTTATTGTTATATTTTCAGTTCATAAAATAAACTTGTCAAATACTATTTGAGCTTTGGAATTTTTTTGGTTATATTACTCAAACTTCCTGCAAAGTAACAGACTATGCTAGTTTAACAGAAAACTGTCAAACTGGCACATTTTGTTACTATGCAACAAGTGATCGCATAACTAGCATTTGCGAAGCTGTTACGGTATTACTACAGAAAATTTGATAATACTAATTCAAAATTTTCAGTTTAGAAATTAGTGTTATAAATTTAAAATTTTAAAAAGTATCAATAACGAACAAATGAAGTAGTTCGGAATAGAGATTATGGTTATATTTCCTTAAAAGGTAAGCAGTGTGAGTTTGAGATCTTGGAATTTTGTGTTATATTACCATAAGTAAACAATGCGATTATACAGGTCGAAAATTGAAATGCTACAGGTCAAATTGTGAAATTACTTTTGGTAATAAATTAAAATTTGTAAATCTAAAATCTAAAAGTGAAATTGATCGTTTGATGTGTTTAGGACGAAAAAGTTGCCAGCACTTCTACACCGCATAAATTGAAGTTTAAATTTCAGTTTTCTCGTAGTATGTAGCCAAAATTCCTTTTCTTTTATGTATCTACTTATCGTCGACTTATTTTTGTTGCTAAGGCTTATCGCCGACGCCAGAGGGTATTTCTAATACCAGCATTCAAAATTAGAAGATAGAAGATATAGTCATGCGATGCACTGTATACAGGGTCGGGCAAAAGTACGGAACAATGCAAATATCTTTAATACGGCAACAACATTTTTTTCATGAAGGTTCCGATATACGGCGGATACAATGAAGGTATTGGCGGTTTAAGAAGACTTCCGGTTTAGCCGGAAATGATATCAACTTTTTTATTTTAAATGGGAACACCCTGTATATTTTTTGATATACCGATAGAACTCTTTTTTTACGAGTTCAGTGATATAAGGTTTCATGCCTTTATTTTCAATAACTCTAGAGATATTGAACAATAACGTTTCGTAATTGTCATCTAGCAGCTCATGAAAACAAAAGAATGAGGAGCCCAAACAGTTTTGTAAAGTTGTCAAATATGCTTGGTTCGTGTTGTGTTGTTTTGATGTTTGATATATTGAGCAGTGTGGTTGCAGTAATCAATTATTTAACCGAAATTAATTAAAACTGCCGAATTTAACATCAGAAATGGTTTGATTAACAGAAAGAGAACGAATTCAAATTTTAAATTATGGTTGGTTTTGGTGAGCGTCGTAGAACTCAGCAAGAAGTTTGTACTTTATTTAACAATTTGCAGTGTTTCTGTTAATTGAACTATTTCTGATGTTAAATTCAGCAGTTTTAATAAAATTGGTTAATTAATTGATTACTGCAACCACACTGCTCAATCTATCGAACATCAAAACAACACAACACGAACCAAACATACTTTTGTTTTCATGAGCTGCTGGATAACAATTACGCAACATTATTGTTCAATATCTCTAGAATTATTGAAAATAAAGGCATAAAACCTTATATCACTGAGCTCGCAAAAAGAGTTCTATCGATATATCAAAAAATAAACAGGGTGTTCCATTTATAATAAAAAAGTTGATATCATTTCCGGCTAAACCGGAAGTCTTTTTAAACCGCCGATACTTTTATTGTATCCGCCGTATATCGGAACCTTCATGTAGAAAATTTTGTTAAAATGGTGGTTGCCTTATTGAAGATATTTGCATTGTTCCGTACTTTTGCCCAACTCTGTATAGTAAACGGGTCGTCTAATTTGCCCAAAGCACTGTACGACCCCTGCTAACTTTTATAATTAAATCAAGTGATTTAGAGAAGCCTGTATTGTACAAAAAAATTTTTTAGACAACCGAAGAGAGAATCAATCTATTTAAGACAATTTTGCAGAAAAACGCATAAATTACCAAATCTTGTTTTCAATGTTTAATTTGGCAAAATCTGTAAATATTTAGGCTTATCTAAGAATTTCAGCTTCTTTAGAAGTCCGGCTTTCTCTCTATGCTTGTCCCCGTCTAGATTCGCCACTGATAACAAAATAGAAAATTGATATTTGATTGAAGACAGAATATTAAATTCAAAACCAGACATAAAGCAAAATTTCGAGGTTAATATAGTTACTATAATTGTTGTTTAATCTAGGTCTATAAAAAACAGATCAATTTATAATTATTCAATCAATCGTTGCATTTCGTCTTTAGATCGGGTGCAGTTACCTCTCTCCAAAGCTCTTTTTAGCTCACATTTTATCCTCTCCTACTTCTGTAAGCTGCACTCCTTCCTCTTCCGCGTAGTCGTCCATAACACTCGAAGAGTGACGTTGCGCAGGTCGTGCTTTTCGTGGGTGTTCACGTGTGCGCGGTTTTGATCGGCTTTTGTGAATTTTTGGATGATTTTTAATCGATTTGACACGATTCGTTTTAGTGTGAGTGCTTTTCAATTTAAATTTTGGACAAGCCAATTGAGTTGACAAAAGAAAAAGAGTTTAGGTAAGTAAACTTATATTCAATTGAGATTTGTTTGTTGTACTTCACATGAGTAAGAATAAAACCTTCAAGGTTCCTGAACACATGCGTTTTATCGCATGTTGTAGTTTTTTTTCTGTGTTATCTTGGCAAAACGTATTGCTTCTGGCAAATGTTTTAAGGTTTTTAAAGTTTTTTAAAGATAATTGTATGATTCAGTGCAGCTGTTGTGATTAAAAGGTAGACGTTGCGTAATATGTTTGATAGCATATTTATTCATTCTAGGATTTGTTACCCAGTAAGTTTTGAGCAGTATTCATTTACAGATAAGTTTTATATATAAAACTAAATTGAAATAGAAGGAAAAATTAATCATTAAATAGTGGAAGCAAAAAACTTAGTCAAATTCTGTTAAAATTGATTGAAATTTAGTGAATTTTGACTGTTTTTTATTTTCAATATTTATTCAAATCAACTTACAGTTTTAAGATTAAAGTCGATCTCGAAACCTCGAGAAAATAAAAATGTAGAGCTAAGTTTGAAATTGAAGGATTACATTACAATTAAAGCTTTAAGAATATAATCAAATTTCCGAAATTATGACCAAACCTTTAAGGTTGCTATTAAAATTTCAGAGTAAAAGTTTAGTTTTTTGAATGGTTTTTACAATTTATTCTAATTTATTATTTTTTTGCATTAGATTACAAAAATTGAAATAACTCCTCTGCTGTATCAAATTAAAATTATGAAATAATTGATAACTTTAAATGTAATATCTAATAAAGTTATGGTAATGTAGGTTAATTTTTTTATGTTTTGCCCATTAAAGTAACAATTACAAAGTGCTCTGATTTATATTTTTATTTGCTTTGTCGTTTTCACTCTCATCATTTTACTGTATTCTCTGTTTTTTTCTTCTTGTCCGTCTACTTTTATTGTTTCTTTTTTTTACATTTTCTTCCATCCAGCTTCTTCCTTTCTACCATCATCTTCTTTCTGTCATTTTCTTTCTTGTTTTCTAGGCACCCTTACATCATCTACTAATATTAGTAGGTACCCGTCATTCTTAAAAGCTTCAATTTCTTTTGTGCTCTCTTTTACTGTTGTTCCTCTTTTTAATTTCCAAAGTTTTATAATTAATAATATTAATTAATAATAAAAAAAACACTGTAAGTATGTATTCCAAATTTTTGTCTCAAAATTTCTCTCTTTGCTTCCTTTCCGTGCTTTTTCAGCATATGCTTCTATTGTGTTTAATTTTCTCTTTTACTTATTTCTTTACAATTCTTGGCATTCCCCAATTAATTACATTACTGAATTACTAAATGGCTGAAAGCTACAATAACTGAGAATAATTAAATGAAGTAATATTAACTGCTAAAAATGTACGCAAAAGAGTAATTGGTACGATTTCTTCGCATAACGGGAAAAACGTAGATTAAAAAAAAGCGAGAGAGCTAGGTAACCAACAAGTATTTATTGATTATGTTCCCTTTTTGCTTCAAAGATCCTTTGCCTAGTATTGAGAAGCCAATAATACCTACTTGTTTACGTGTAAAATGCAATTAGTTATTCTCTCTCTTTGTGGTTGCTGTTTGAAGACTAGCAAACAAGGAAACGTTAACGTTAAAAGGGTCACCCTCACCATATGAGGTAGCCTAAATTAAATTCATTTGGTTGTTGTGGTGGCGTTTGTTATTCAATTTGTCACTCGATTTACCCTGCTGGATACTGATTTCGTCCAACAGGAACAGTTGTTTAATGGCTAGTTAACAAAGGTGCTTCTCCTGATATTTAAAATTAGAAAATGTGATTCATTCTTTAGCTATTGCATCGATTTGTAGTCGGCTGGTGATCAGCCTGGAGTCATCGTTCACTTGTTTACTTCGTCAGAGTTTTAACCTTTTTATTATTTCCCATTGTTATGTAAGGTAACACATTAAACATTCTTGATGATTCATGGTTAATTAATTAAAAAGTAATTTAAAGAACTATGCGTGTTCATACAATCAAATTTAAACATTTTGCCATTAATAAGCCAAAACTAACTCATTTGCCACAACTGTGATGGACTTCTCTTCAACCACCACATCCTCTTCACAACCGTACTACCTGCAATTAAGGGGTTGGACGACCGGGGACGTGCAAATCGTCGCCGTTAAGGAAGCACACATTTACTTAAGTAAAATATTATGTTATTTGAAATTTAAAAGGAAGGTAGAAAATACAAGCATCTGGGACAAGAAGCCGGGGCCAAGGAGACTATTTTGGCGGCTGCGACCTGGACGACAGGTGTTTCTTTGGGGCGCAGTGATTGGCCGCACATGGTGCAGCAGCTGGCCAGGGTTCAGATTCCGACAGTGGTTTGCTTACTCTCTACACCTGGCTCTCTTGCAATACCCACGCCTTGCCCCGAGTTCTCTCTTTTACTATTTCTCTGGAGATAACCGCACTCTGGTTTGGTTTGGATTATTAGGCGGTTACAGTGGCGGCACGTTTTTTAAAATTATAGTTAGCCTTATTTTTTTCATACAACTATGATGCTGTTTATTAGTCTATGTCTGCGGGATTCGAACTCGCGAATGTACAGAAAGTTAAAGTTACATATTAGAAGTTTTGCAGTTTCCAGCTCTATACTAAAAGTAATGGTAAAAGCTTAGCACAAGCGCAGTTTAAAAACATAAAAAGTGAAAAGAATAATATTCTGATTTAGAATTTGTCATAAAATTTAATTTTAATTAATAAACGCTTTTCACATGTTAACGATTAGAATTTAAAATTTTATTGCACGAATCTTGAAATATTAAACCATATTGTATAATACACGTTTACCTGTTTCTTTGGATATTTAAACCGCATAGAAATAGCTTAAAACTGTAAATTTGCAATCATACCAGCGAGAAAATTGCAGTGCTCACGGTGTTAGCTTGAAATATGTTCGTGATATTATTAAACGTAACTTTTATTTATGATATATAAATACAGATTTATGCGGTGTAGTTGCAATTAAACGCAATATATTCTTGTTACAATTTGTTCTTAAACAGATATCTCGAAAGCATGAAAGCAATTTCACGCTCGACGTGCGCCACTGAGCACGATGAAAAAACGAGCAGGTGATAGGAGAACGGAATGAATTATTTATTAATATTTGACATCATTTGTTCGGCAATCAGAAACCTCCTTATCGGTAATCATATCAGCGTGAGCGTTTCAAACAACCTGGTATTCATATTAATTTGATATTTATTTCTTGGCGATCCTTACGTAACAAGACTTGGGGCGTTTTGTTGTTTTTCTCTTCATTCCCCGACAAAAGACTCGAGGAAGTCGCGTTCATGAATACCAAATTAGCTCTTTAAACACAAAGGACAACTTTTAATCCGTTTGTTTCTTATACTTTCTTAATTATAAAATATTATTATGTTCATCCGGGGTTTTTCTTATTCTCTGCCCCAAGTTGTACGTCACAGTATATTATCCGGTGATTCACTGCTCTTTTCGAGTTGCCTCAGGTAGATCTTTTGTAATTTGAGTGCTCATTCTTGCTCATTGTTGGGAAACCGTGCATTATTGAGCTCTGTTAGGACCCATTCGAGTTTAATTCTCTTGTCAATGTGTGAACTGAATCCGAAATGGTAGAGGGTTTTGCGCTTTGGAATGTTGTTTTGATTATAATTGTATAGGATACATTTTTGGAGTATTCGATTTCTGTCAATACCTTTGATGTTTTGTTTTTATCATTTTATACTCGAATGGGTTCAACTTCAAATTAAAAACTCCTCATTAGTGTTTTTTTTTTAATAGGGGTTGAATACAATTGCTTAGCGTGTGAAGTTTCTCCGGGAAAATTTAATTTAAAAAATATTGAAATATTAACAAATTGTTTAGCTTTTAAATATTTTTCTGGTTTAACTGTAGATTTCTAATAAATTATCTCATAATATTTACATTGTGTACGAATTTTCTTTGTTTTTTACATGGAAGAACTTTTATTTTTAAACATTCAAGAAAAATGAGCATTTTTCTTTTTTATGAGCTGTAATGTGGGGACAGTGTTCTTTTTCCCCGTGACAATTTTTATAATTTTTTATATTAATTATTTATTTAAATATAAACTAAAGTTAGCAAGTTGAGATTGTTTTTTGTTATTTTTCTGGAATTTGGTCCTTGGAAAATCTGCAATGCAAGTAGTATTTTCTCTCTTTTCTTTAAATTTTTTCTAGTTACCATTCTTAAATGTGTTGAAAAATCCTAAATAAATCAAGCAATGTGGTGCATTTTTGTTGTTGAAATTGCACAAAAGCTTTCTGAGAAGGACCCAAATAATTAATTAAGAAAAGGAAATATTCATAACTAGTTTCTCGAAGTTTTGAGAATTTTTTAACAATTCTGGAAAGTTTTCAGTAATATGAAAGAAAGTGTTTTAATGTAAAATTCGCCCGTTACAAGATTTTCTCTTGTTCTTTGAAGACTAAAGTTCCACCTCCTTGATGGAAAACAAGAGTTTAAAATATTATTAAACTGTTTGCTACAAATTCTCGATATTTTTCTAGGGGAATTCCCTAGTCATAATAAGCTAACCCTTCTTAGCATAAAATCTAGCCACGCGTCTACGGCAATGATAATCCAATTTATTCCGCAAGTTTGCGTTGTATTTCAACACCTACTTCTCTTAATCTGTTCCTTGGAGTCTTTGAGTATAGGATGTCGCCTGTCGCGAGCTCCTTCCAAGTTTCCGCAAGGGCGGAAACTGCGACACTATATTTGGTTGCTCCCTAACATGAGAAGCAAACATATGGTCTTACGAGCTATTATAACAGCCGTAAATCAGTTTAGGAACAATCGTATTGTTTCAGGTGTTTGTAAATGCGATTCTTCGTGAATTATGGCGTCTGCTCGGTTTGCTCTATGTTTGCTAGAGAGGGTGGGTTTGTTGCTGATTTTGGGGTTGTTGCTCTTGGTTTTGGGATGTTGGTTTTACCTTGACCTGAAATTCAATACTGTGTTTGGTTTTTATGTTCTTTTTCTAAAAATTGCTATGACAAAAATTTGAATAAAATTCCCTGAAACTGCCACAATTTAGAAGTAAAACACGGTTTAAAAACATCGATTTGTTTTTAGTAATAATGTGTTATAGTTTGGTTTCGCAATTGAATCAAATCAATTCATCGAGAGATTACAGGAAACAAACATAAACGTTCAGAAACCATATAATATGAATAGAAGTGCATTTTCATATTTGCCATATTTGTATCGATACGACTTGCTATTATACAAATATCAGACAGTTCTAATTTGGAGAACAGGAATTTGTATTAACCGTTAAATAAATAGTTTACAGAACAATTAATCAATTGTACCCACATCCGGGAATAAGTACAAGGTTGCAAATATCAAGCGGGTATTTCTTCATTTCATTGAATAGTTTAATACGATTTTTTTATAAATGGTGAATTTATGTAAGAACATGTAAAATTCAATTCTATTTAACAAGCAGTTAAAATTGAGGTTAAGTTGTTAAACGAAGGGTGTGTTGGTATAGGTCAGATGGTCAATACGCCCGTACACACCTAAATTATATCCATCATTATAAATTCCAAAAAAATTATTATTGAGTATGAAACATTAGACTACCGGATGTCCAGCACTTGGTTTCGGCCTCTACATTAAATTCACCAAGCTGTCCCATGATGGTTGGTTGCTCCGGACGGTCAGTTACGAGTTCTTTTAACAGCTGTCAAGACAGCTGGATGGGCAAATACGAGCCAAGCGATTCTTCCATAGTATCTAATTACCCTGTATAAAGAGCTTTAATGACAGGTAGCTAATATGCTTCATTACAACTTTATCAAAGAACGATTACTTGAAATCACAGTCACTACATGATTATTCTGTGTGCAGGTAGTCATTAAATGGTTCTGATTGTAATTCAGCCAGACATTGCTCGTTATTGGCCTTCTTCCTGAAGTATAAGAAAGTTCAGACAAAGTGCTTCATCTATTATAAATGTACGCTTTAGGTTGGCCAGATTTTTGTATTTACAGTGAAATAATTTTAAGTTAAAATTTGAAATATAATTATCTTACGTAACTTAATTGTTACATAAAATTTTCACAACAACAATATACCTATATTTTAGTTGAGAATTGCATGGTTAGTTGGATAAATTCAAAGAATAACCTCTCTTAATTCCATGTTTCAAGGATGTAATATTATACTAATATATCTAACATTTTACAACTCAGTAACTTCTGATAAACCTACAACTTAACTCAACATGGTTTCAAATTGCTCATCGACTATATGTTAGCATTATCTTATTTATTACCACAACATTATAAGTATGCAAAAAGAATGCGTGCGTGATTGAAAGCTTGATTAAATATAGTGGGAATAATATCTCCACTTTGAATAATGCAACGATAAAGAGTTATTAAGTATACGTATGTCATCTTTATTTCTGAATTTACTGAACTATATGTACATTGTACATTTTTGATGATGATAACGTTATGCAAATTTTAGTGTTTTAGCTTATATAGTTTATTTCTTCTGAGATTATTTTCAATTCTTCGGGAATATTACAGTTTTTAACTGGCTTATTTGTTGTGTTTTTTTGCAGCTTTATTAATTTTCAAGAAGCTTTATGATTTTTCAACTTCCTGATGTTAAGCTGGACTAGAATTAAAAAAAGCTTTCTAAAATATTTCATAATCTTGTTGGACTTTGTTTTTATGGTTAAAGTTTTTAAATTTTCTTTCTCTGCTTTCTCATGTGTTTTATGTTTTTGAAATATTATTGTTAATGCTTGTTACAATGCAGCATTTTCAGCTATTCTTAAAATCAGGTGATTGCTTTATGTGTTAATACATTTCTTCTACGGTGGGAATATTTTTTAGAGCTTTTTAACTTGGTCAATATTACACAATTTCGAGGTTTTTTGATTTCAGTAAACTGTACATTGCAAGTAATAAATAAAACACACAAAATCTTTTGAATGGTATTTATTAAGTTTAAATTTTAATTTATTGCGTAATAATCAGTATGATATTTGTTGCATTCGTCTATTTACTGTACAGAGTGTTGTACTTTGGTTATTTGTGACCCTAATTTATTTACATTTGTAGATTTACTTCTTAGTAGTAATATCGTGATCTTACCTGAAGAAAATTACAGGATAAATCGGTAAAGCGGCTGAGCTCTTAGCGTACTTCGTCATTTGTGACCATAATTGAATTACATTGTAGATTTACTTTTGAGAAGTAATACCAAGATAATTAATACCAGAAGGAAAGTCCGGTATAATCCGGTAGAACGTTTGAGATGCCAGCGTTAATTAATACCAATACGAAAGTTCCGGATAATCCGGCACAGTAGTCAAGATGCCAGCTCTAATACCAGAAGGAAAGTGGAGAATAATTCGGTAAAACAACCGAGATGACAGCACTAATACTAGAAGGAAAGTCCGGGAAAATCAGGTAAAGCAGCCATGAAGTCAGCGCTAATACTAGACGGAAAGTCCGGGATAATCCGGGAGAGCAGCTTAAATAACAGTGCTAATACCAGAAGAAAGGTCTGGGAAAAATCCTTATGGCAAACAAGATGTCAGCACTAATAGCAGACGCAAAGTCCGGGAGAGCAGCTAAAAGGCCAACGATAGTACCAGACTGAAGTCCGGGATAATTAGATAAACCGGCCATGATGTCAGCTCTAATATCAGAAGAAACGTCCGGTATAATCCAGTAGAGCAGCCGAGATGACAGTGCTAATGCCAGAAGGAGCGTCCGGAATAATTCGGTATAACAGCCGAGATAACAGCGCTAATACTAGAAGAAAAGTCCGGGAGAAACTGGTAAATCAGTCAAGACGTCAGCACTAATACCAGACGGAAAGTCCGGGATAGTCCGGGAGAGCAGCCAAGATGCTAACGATAGTACCAGACTGAAAGTCCGGGATAATTCGATACAGCAGCCGTGATGCCAGCTCTAACATCAGAAGGAACGTCCGGTATAATCCAGTAGAGCAGCCGAGATGACAGTGCTAATGCCAGAAGGAACGTCCGGAATAATTCGGTATAACAGCCGAGATGACAGCGCTAATACCAGAAGAAAGGTCCGCGAAAATCTGGTAAAGCAGTCAAGATGTTAGCATTTATACCAGACCGGGATAGCCAGGAGAGTAGCCAAGATGCCAACGATAGTACCAGACTGAAAGTCCGGGATAATTCGATACAGCAGCCGTGATGCCAGCTCTAACATCAGAAGGAACGTCCGGTATAATCCAGTAGAGCAGCCGAGATGACAGTGCTAATGCCAGAAGGAACGTCCGGAATAATTCGGTATAACAGCCGAGATGACAGCGCTAATACCAGAAGAAAGGTCCGCGAAAATCTGGTAAAGCAGTCAAGATGTTAGCATTTATACCAGACCGGGATAGCTAGGAGAGTAGCCAAGATGCCAACGATAGTACCAGACTGAAAGTCCGGGATAATTCGATAGTGCAGCCGTGATGCCAGCTCTAATATCAGAAGGAACGTCTGGTATAATCCAGTGGAGCAGCCGAGATGACAGTGCTAATGCCAGAAGGAACGTCCGGAATAACTCGGTATAACAGCCGCGATGACAGCGCTAATACCAGAAGAAAGGTCCGGGAAAAACTGGTAAAGCAGTTAAGATGTTAGCACTAATACCAGACGGAAACTCCGGGATAGTCCGGGAGAGCAGCTAAGATGCCAGCGATAGTACCAGACTGAAAGTCCGGGATAATTCGATAAAGCAGCCGTGATGCCAGCTCTAATATCAGAAGGAACGTCCGGTATACTCCTCTAGTAGAGCAGCCGAGATGACAGCACTAATACCAGAAGGGAAGTCTGGAATATTACGGTAGATCAGCTGAGATGCGTACCACAAGGACAGCAGGTATAAGTTCGATAAAGCAAAAGAAATACCAGCTGCTAGGTTGGTATACTCAAAAAGTAGGAGGAGTGTTTGCTTTGTTTGTCATGTGCAGGCAACTGCAATTAATATATCAATTTACCGATATACCAATTTGCTATTATTTGTTTAGCTTGTTATTGCATTTTTAAAAATGTGCCTATGTACCTATGTTCCAATTAAAAGAATGCATTGTTTATTGTTTTTCATGACTTAATACTTTAGGGGGGGGGGGGGCTGTTGGTCTTCCTCTATATCTCAGGAACCCCTTTATTGATTTTTATTGAATTTGGTGTGTGGAAGTTTTTTAGAAGCAGGTTCCTTTGTAAGGTTTTTAATCGGAAACGGAAATTAGACATGCTTTTTTTGGTGTAGATAAAAGTTGTAGTGCATTCAAAGGCAAATCAAATGCTTGTTCCCAATGCTGTATCTTCAAAACGAAGGCCGCTTCCTTCGAATTTTAAAAATGTCGATTTAATGCCCGAATACTCAGAACCAAACTATTCAATTAATAAAAGTTGTTATAATATTTAATAGTTTTTAATAAGTATAATCATATGAGCAAACATATTTTTGGAAATATGAAAATTATAAAGATGCCAAATTTTTAAAATTTTGGACATAGTTTTTAAAAATTATTCCTCAAAAACTGTTTACACCATTTTTTAAAACTTTGTGAGCCGATGGAGTTTTTAGTAATCTACAAATTAATTTTTTACTAATTTCCAACTTTTTTAATTATTTTTTCTTTCTTTAATTTTGATTAAAACAATGTTATTCAGTCATTTATTAGCGCGAGAATATTTAAAACGTACAAAGTATGAGAAAGTGGGCTATGAATTTGGTATTTAAATCTACTGAAGCTTTTTTCGGAGGGGTCACAGTATTATTACAAAATTGAAAGTTTAATACGAAATTGTTTTAATTTGAAACTGTTTAGACTGTTTAGTGGCTAATTTTGTGGAATAACGTAATTTACCGAGGTTTGCTTAGGTATATTTTTCAGAAACACTTTTTAGCCAAAGACGACTTCTCGTATTAACGGAAAGAACAAGAAATAAATAAACTTTTATTCTAGAACATAAAAAGAATAGTTTGCTATTTCAAGCTGTCGTGTAAAATTAACCAAAAATCATTTAAAAATTTCTGCATCAAACATCTCGAAGGAGAAATACAAAACAACAAACAGTTGACGCGTTGAAACAAAAAACAAACGGTTATAGTTTTAAATAAGTTAGGAATCATTTCCGTTAAGTAGGTTTTCATGTACACAAAAACTTAAAGTACCGAAAAATACAACACACAAATATAATAGTAAAATAATAACTGCTTAAAAAGTTGACCGTTAATGTTGCTACATAAAGGTGTAAAAAATATGGCATTATAGCCACTAACATTATATGATAACTTAATAACTCATTTAAAGCTGTCAAGGTTTTTTTTTTGTTTTATTATGTCAACTATTGTTATGGTTTGATGGTTATGTTTGATGCAGGAATAGCCGATTTTCGGCTTAATTTTTCAGGACAACTTCTAATAGGTTTTCTTTTTCTTTTTTCTTTAAATGATTTAGAATACAAGATTATTTTTCCCTCTTTCTCTTGATGGAAACTAACTAATGATTGAAAAGTGGTTCTCAGTTCTAATACAAAACATAGACCTGTAAATCAGTGAAAATGACTTGAATTTATGTTTTTGAACAAAATTGGCCACTGAATAGTATAAAAAATTTAAATAAACAAAATTTCCTTTTAAACATACACCTTTGTAATGAATAATGACACTGCCTCTTTTTAACAAGTTTTAGCAGGTTGAAATATGGAACTTATAGCCAACTTGTTTTTTACGAGGTTTTTTATTTTAACGCATTCTAGCGGCTAACCGTTTAACTTTTTGGGTAGTTTCTCTACATTGCCGAATGGAGAATTTTTATTTATTATATATGACAGAAAATATAAGGCGCTATTTAGGAAACAAAAATGATGTCACTTCTGGTGTAACCGGAAGTTGCTCATTGGTTTAGTAATGTCATAAAATGCGCATCTTTGAATAGTTAAGTACTCCCCAGTTTTATTTTATTATCATAAAAATCTGCTATTTTGATTTCTGTATTACCTATAGGCTATAAGTAAATTTTTATAATATTGTATTCATAACAAATTCTAGTTTTTTAGCTTACAAAATCTTGATGTAATATATTTATTCTGAGATTAGTTTGTTGTGTGTTAACTTTATTTTATTATCGAGAAGCTTTATGGTTTTGAACTTTCTATAAGTTGAGGTTGAATTAAAAAAACATCCTAAAATATTTGCCAATCTCATATACTTTTTTGTTTGTATAGTTAAAGTTTGTGAATTTTCTGTTAAATAAACTCGAATCCTTTTTTTTATTTATTAAAAAGCTGCGGGAATGTTTTAAATTTATAGTAGTTTTTCTTTGGCAGAATGTTTCTAGTTTTATGTTATTGAAATATTAATGTTAATGCATAAGAATTGTTTTAATTTAATTTTTATAATTTTCAAGTCATTTTTCCGATTTATTGAGTTCCTACAAAATTTTCGAAAAATATTCATATTTTGTTGCTAAAACGAGACCGTTGTATTTATTTAAATAATTTACAAAGCGGTTTGGCGGGACTGCTTTAAAATTCCTCAACATTTTTTTTTTTGTTAAAGTTTGTTAGATATTAGCAATAAATTTAAAAATTGTTTTAGTTCAAATTTTTGTAATCTTCTTCTTCTTATATTATTATTTAATAAGAGGCGTGTCGTCAAGGCGCCCAAAAACCTGCACCCAAATATTACTCGTTTTTGAAATTTGTATTAGCTATTATGGAGTTTTCGGAATACGCAGGTTTTACTTCAAACTTCCAAGCAATTTCACACTTCAATTTGATAGCTAAGATTAGCAATTGGGTTAAATAGAGTGAAGCGATGTTTTAGTGAAATTTACGAAAATTGTGATGATCACCGATTTGTGTACAGTTCAATTTTGAAAAACTTTAAAAGATCTGTAAACGGGTAAAGCTCTTTTTCTGGACATTCTTAAGATTCAATTTTTTTTTAGTTCAAAAGTGCTGTATATTATAACATTTCTTCATCAACATTTTTACTGTAACATCAGAATGCAAGCAATGTGTCTATTGCGTAGATTAAAAACGCTTAAAAAGGTAGTCTTCCCAAGAGATAAAGACGAAAAATCAGCACTTGATTTTAGTTGCAAAAATGTAGATAGAGGCTAAAAACATCAGAAATAGGAAAACAAAATTCTTTAGTTAAAAAAAATAAGTTACTGTGGGTAGGCGAGTTAGTTCCCCAAACATTACTGCAACTAAGAAATATAGAACCTTATTCTTCTATTTCAGTGATGAGCGACATACCTTAAAGGAGGTTTTCTTTGTCCGTTGATTGAATACAAAGGTATTATTTTGAAGTTTCAAAACTTTGTAAGGAAATTAGAGAATTGGAATAAAAACTAAATTATTGGCGTTATAAATAAATTACTGGATTGTGATGCCATCCAAACTGTATACCGGGTGGCCGCTAGAACAGGTAACAACCGAACATTATGTCAATTTTTAAATTAATAATTTTAATTTTTTTTTGGGTGATATACACATAAACTAGGTGTATTTAAAAACAATAAGTTATGACCGTTTAAAAATTGAGAATTTTTTTTCTTTAATTTTTATTTAATATCTTTTTGCCACAATACAATGTTTAAACAAATTAATAGAAAACACACTTTAAGTTCATTATTCTTTTGTTTTCAAAACTAACTTAAAAAAACATGAATCATGAATATCATTATTAGGCATCTGAGGTTTTTTTAAAAACGCCTCTGGCGGCCAAAGGGAAATTTTAAGGTCTATCTAAATATGCAAAAATATACAGGGTGTTCCATTAAAAATAAAAAAATTGCTATCACTTCCGGTTAAACCAGAAGTCAAAAGTAAGACCGTTTTATGTCGTAATATGCATTTTTCTGTGTATATGACCCAAAATAATTAACATTAAAGAAAACCGACTTTAAATAAAAACACAAAAGTAACATAAGTTAACTAAAAGCACAAAATAAATGTTTTTTTTATACAACAATGTAATACTTATTTGTTGTTCCGTTTAATGTAATTAAGAAATTATTGATTATTATATAATTATTAATTGTTTTATAATTTTGAAGTCGGTGCCAAGTAAAACATAAAAATTATATACCTTGCTACAATAGCAAATTAGATTCGAATTTTTATGTTTTACTTGGCACCGACTTCAAAATTATAAAACAATTAATAATTATATAATAAACAACAATTTCTTAATTACATTAAACGGAACAACAAATAAGTATTAAACTGTTGTATAAAAAACATTTATTTTTTGCTTTTTAGTTAACTTATGTTACTTTTGTGTTTTTATTTGAAGTCGGCTTTTTTAAAGTTAATTATTTTACAATTTTAAGTGATGGGTAGACCTAGTAAGGAAGCTTCTCGAATGAGGAAACGACGGCTAGTTGAAACGGAAGATGAAAGACGGAAACGCTTAGAAAAAAATAAAATCAGAAAAATTGAAACAATTATGAATGAAAGTCCACATGAGCGCGGAGCACGTCCTTGACCATAGTTAGGTACCTACCTTGTTCTGGGATTGTCATAAACCTAACAATACCTCAATCACTATACATTTCCTATTCGATTTTGAGGAGTTCCCTGGTGTATCTTCGAAGTTCAAGGTTCAATACCAATGAAATCGAAATGGGACCACCTTGGAACTAAACTGAACCCAACGCAAAAAGAATCATTAAAATCGGTTCATAAACAAAGAAGTTATGCCCGAACATACATAAAAAAATATATATACAGACGAATTGAGAACTTCCTCTTTTTTTTGAAGTCGGGTAAAAATTTAAAATTAATAATTTAAAAATTGAGAAGATAGCCGTTTGTTACCTGTTCTCGCGGCCACCCGGTATACTACAAAGTGTTAATTTTTTCTTATTTTACAGTTTTCATTTTTTCAAAAATTTTCGTCTATAAAACAGTTCTCTAGTGCTACTATAATAACTAAAGTTTATTCCCATCTCACAATTTGTTTGTGAGTAATGTAATAAGGCCTTCAAGTGAAGAGTTTTAGAAAAATCGTAGCGGCCGCCATTTTAAAACTAAGAAGTTTGGAAAAAAGTGGTGGGTTTGCCCCGAGGTCTTTTACATTCCGCTTGTAAATTTAGAAAATTGAAATCATAAAAAAAATCACGCCTAACTTATTTTTCTAGCTACGAATTTGTTTAAATGCTTATTTTGTCGATACATTTTTGTAATATTTTAAATTCCCATCTGTTCGGGAATTATGGGCTTCACCCATTAAGAATTATTGGATTTTAATAAATGTTTGAAAGTTTTGATGATTTTTGACATTTAATGGACAACATCTTCGCTACTAGCCTCATATTTCTTAAATTCATATTAGAACCGAGCAAAAATTTTAAATTTATTTCTTTATTATCTATAGACAATCATCAAAGTACAGTAGAATTTGTCTTGAGTTTTAAATGAATTTTTGCTACAATACACATACCTGCTTGATTAAAACCGACTTATAACATTGCCTGCAAATTACGTACGATTTGTTAAAACTCCAAAATTTCTGCTCGATTCTAAAAGCATAAAACTGAAGTGATTTTTAATATTTACGAAAGTTCGATATTTTCAGCAAAAAATCTTGCAGCAGGAAGAAGTTTTTCTCTCGCTTCTCAATCTAAACCCTCTAAGACTTCAAATATGAAAGCGATTGCGCCCAGTTGGCAATAAAATCGTCGGGACGTTCTCTTTTATTTCTTTTCCGATTTCTTTTATTCTCGTTCGCTTCCACCCCTGCATTCGAGCTTTGTAGCACACCGTAGGTGCAAGGGCATGTTATGGCTAGTTAGGTCAGTGACACGTTATATTGGATCAAGTGTCCCCCTGTTTTTTGCACCACGTCGTTCGGGGAAAGCTCCCACGAACTACTCGCGAGAGTCAGAAGAATGATTAATGTACGGTGATCCGAAATACAAACGGAGATCTTTAATACTGAAGTTAATTGCTCGAAGGCTCAATAAATGTTAGGGAAGAAATATATGGGGAAACAATAGCCACATTAATGTGTCTAACTTTAGCGGTTTAGATCGTTTGTTTGACGGTTTTTAAGAGCGAAAGACCTATAAAAATACTTCAAAAGACACAAAGCGGCTCTTGGAGACAGATTGAAATTTGTTCTGGAAATATTGTCTATAAATTTTGAAAAACGGCGTCAGACAAACTAAGTTTAATTTAAATCGTGTTTTTTTGTTAATAAATTTCAAAATATGTTTGCTGCATTTTAATACATTTTTGATTAATTTAGAGACCAGGAAGGTAATTTAATATGGAAATCTTTTTGAGTATATTCAGGTATTGAAAATACCATCTATGTTTAAAGGTAAAGTGCATTTAGAAATAATTAAAAAAAAAGGTGAAAAATTAAACTTTGAGGTTAAATTTAAATTTACGTGATGGTTTAAATGTAAATCTAAACTCAAAATCTGTAAACTGAAAGTAAGTTTAGCGAAGAAAACTTCTCTATTAAAACCGATTTAGTGGCATACTGTAAGACTTAAAAATTAACTGAAGTGTTGACTTCGAGTGAACTTTCTCATACTAGATATTATTACTTACCGTATTTGCAACGTTGTACATGTCACCGATGGTTAGGTTTTTAAGAAAGCAAGCTATATAGGCAACCCTCCATTATATCTATCTAAATTCATAGAAAGCGACACATTGAAATTATAGCTTTCAGAAAAATATTAAATTGTAGCCAATCTTCGGTTCTTACAGTCTAAAAATTTTGAAGAAGCGCCATTGCGATCGTTTTCGGAGTTTCTAATGGTTTAAATATTTCGATTTTAATTTTGTTTCAGGATAAACTACGCACAAAGGGCTTTCAAACAAGTTGTAGTTAATGCCGATCAGATAACTACTTTTGAGTTAATGGGCGTTAAAGTCGAGATTTTCAAAAAGTTGTAGCGGCCGCCGTTTTAAAACTAGAGATTTCGTTAAAAAAGTTTTGGATTTGCCTTCAGTTCTCCTCTCAGATCCTCTAAAATTTTTAAAACTTAGTTTATTGAAAAAAAACCGCTACCAAATAAATATCTAACTTCTGTTTCCAGTTTCGGATCGTTTTAAAAAGCTTTACTAGAACTACAATTTTCGATATACCTCTTGATTTAAAATTTGATCAAAATCGGTTCAGTACTTCCGCCATTAGAGGCATCACCCACCCACAGACAGACATTTTTAAAAAACACTTTTTTGAGTGTCTTGAGCCCCAAAACGTGTATTTCTGTTAACATCTAGATTTTGAAAATTTTCATAAAATCAATACTTCTCTATACCGAAGGTTTACTGCGTTTTCTTTCTTTGTATCCACTGCTTTTTTCTTTGTCATTGTTGCTTTTTGATTTTTTTTCTTTTGGATTTTTCATGCTATGTGTATTTCTTTGGCTTTTAGTTTATTTGGTGAAACTTAGTTCTGAATTTATTTGTGTATTTAAACGTTTATTTTAAAACGGTCACATTAATGAAATTTTCAGCTTTAGGTTTTATTAATAACACCTGCTTACGTAAAAAAATACACAATGCTTTACAAAAACAGAATCGCTCAAATAAAAGCATTCTTTGTGTTTTGGATTTATATAAAATTTCTTATTAATTCGCAACAGGCAAAACACTGCTTTAAGAAAACACTAAGTGGAATATTTTGGTGGTTAATAAAGCAAGAGATTCCGCGCGTTTTCGAGATAAATTCCGAGTTCATTAAACGTCACGCAGCCAAAATTCAGCAAAGTAGCAGATGGGTAAGTATTACTGTAGGAAATCAAATTTTAGAAACGCAATCTTGTAATTTGATTTGAATCATTTTTAATCCACAAAAAATCCCTGGTTTACTTACAGCTTGTGTTTTGTAATTGTTTGCATTAACAGAAGAGGGATTAAATTTAAAACGTTATATAAATTTTTACATCATGAAAGAGTGAATTTCACATTAAATTCCGTCAGCTACGTACACAAATGTAAAAGTTTTTTAATCAAGAAAGACAGAAACATTCATCATATTTATTTAGATGTTTCAGTTCCATAAATAAATTTTTTTCTCCAGACTGTAGCGAACATTGAACCCTCCTTCTCAATAAACCTCTTACTTATCCCACCCAATCATATATTATAAGGGTGTATTTTTCGAACATGTATAGCGTAATAAGGAAAAGACGCGAGGTCCGATTTTTTATGTCATCATCAAGAGCTTTCCATCTCCTTTCTTCTGCGTTCTTTGTTTTTCCCTCCGAGCCGTAAACAACGGCTGCGAAAAGTTACAGCATTTCCTGAACAATCTGAAACAAATCTAAGGTCGCTTTATGCATTTCTGAAGTCCGAAGTTTGGTGCGAAAAGTTTTCGTGTAATAGAAGCAGTATTCGTTCAGAGTTCTCTGGTTCTTTGGAGTAGCTTTTCAGATGAGCCATTTATTAGACTGACGCACCCTCTTCCCCATACACTGTTCAGGACCATGAAATATCAGGCTTCTAATATGATTCAGCCACCATGATCCTGTTTGTCACAGCTGCGACATCCAGCAGCAGGATGTGGATCGCTAGATGTGGATGTTGGACTCGCCTCCGCCCTACGACCTTATGTTGATTAGTTTACAAATGTGTGTCGCATCTGGGGACTATTCGTTTTTTACTTTATAAGTAAGGGCTCAACGACTAACAGTTGCACCTAAAAAATTGAGAGCTTGTTAAATTTAAAAACAACATTTTAAATTTTTCTATTAATTGATATTGTTTTAATCTAATGAAAAGATAACGTAAACATCAAAATCTGAAGATGAAGGAAAGGAATTTCAAAATAAATTTATATTTTTCAAAATTTTGATGTATAGGTTTGTAGTTCCTAGTTCATTCAAAATGTAAAGAATAAAATGTAAACATAAATTCAAAAACTTAATTTATTTTTAACTATAAAGTTTGAAACCAAATTTTGGAATTTAAAATCAAGCGATTTAGAAATGAAGGCAGTACACAGCTATTACTTTTTTTAGTTTTTTGTAACAACTTTCTACGATATAATTCCACTCAAAATATTTGCCAGCAATTTTTGAAGGTTGTACAAATTTCAAAAAAGTACTTTACAGTTTAAGATTTTTTTTTATATTTCTAGTTGTAAACGGTGATATTGAATTTAAATAACAAATAAGGGAAGCCTCCTAAAATAAGCAGTGCTAAAAAAAATTTTAATTTGGATGAACTGCTAAATGAGAAACTTAATAGCAATCCTGATTATGTTTTTATTGCAGATTCTAAAATAAAAAAAAAAGCTTAATACTTACCGTATTAGCAAAAGTGTAAATTTTGAAACTATAATGTACATTTCACCGTCTGTTAGATTTCTAAGAGAACAAGCTATATAGGCAACCCTCTATTCCATCCATACTTTAACTACTTTATTACAGCTGTCTGGTGATGCCAGCAATAACGATGCTGGGATTTAGTAATCACAACTTGTCCAAGCCCAAACATTTTTGTGAGATAAGATTTAAAAAAAAATTATAAATAATTGGAATTTATATTTTACAGTAGCTAACCAAATACTAAATTTCTCAGTCTAAATATTAGAGGGGGGGGGGGGGGGTGTAAGCCCACTAAATAAAAAAAATTCTAAATACTAACATTAGATTTTAGTTCTATTAGTAAAGATGAGTGATTTTTCTTAAGCAGAAGCTATTTATTTTTTCCGGTTTAATAAATAAAAGGATATACAAAAGTATTTAAAACTTAACATTAGTTTTTGGTTCTATTAGACAAGATGAGCCATTTTGCTTAAGAAAAAAAATTTGATTAATAAATAAAGGGTACGTACCAATTTTCGATTTTTAAAAATTCATGGAAAGCGCCACATAAAATTGTAGCCACTTTTTGGTTCTAGTTTTAAAAAACCTTGTGGCCAGTTTTTGAAAAATATTTTTTTAAACATTTTTGAAACTGAAGTATTGCCATTACAATCGTTTTCAGATTTTCATAATTAATTTTGTTTCTTTATATACTAATTACAAAGGGCTCTTAAAAAGTTGATCTCGATCAGACAACTACTTTTTTTTGTAAATGGGCGTTAAAGCCGAGATCTTTAAAAAATCGTAGCAGTCGCCATTTTGAAGCTAGAGAGTTTGCTAAATAAGTTTTTGATTTGTCTTACGCTCTCTCAGACCATGTGCTTAAATTAAAATAAAATACTTTGAAAAAAAAAAACGCTTATAACTTCCGCTTCCGGTTTTGGATTTTTTTGAAAAGCGTAACTAGAACTAAAATTGTAATTTTTGTAAAAAGATTCTCCTAGAGCAAACAAAAGAAAAAATCAATTTTTTTAATTTTGAAGGGAAAATTTTGGGGGGAGGAGGAACAGTAGCCCCCTTAAATATTAAAGTATCAAAAAAATATTATGATATTCGGATTTTGCTATCAATGATGAGCTATATTGCTTTAACAAAAATATTTTATTGCCGCCCGTTAAATAAATAAAAGGGTACCAATTTTCAATTTTCAAAAATTCATAGAGGGCGTTACAGTGAAATTATAGCAATGCGCAAAAAAACAAATTGTAGAAGATTTCCAGCTCTATCAGCTTAAAAAGTTTAAACGATTACGTGTGGGCAGTTTTTGAGAAATATTTTTTTGAAAAATTCCAAAATTTTGGAGTGGTGTCATTGCGATCGTTTTTATATTTTCAAAATTAATTATATTTCATGGTATAGTACCCTTGAAGGGCTACCAAACAAGATGTAGTTGATTCCAATCAGATAACTGGTTTTTGAGTAAATGGGCGTTAAAGTCGAAATGTTCAAAAATTCGTAGCCGCCGCCATTTTAAAGCTAGAGAGTTCGGTAAAAAATCGTTTGATTTGTCCTAAGGCCTTCTTTAATCTTCACTATTAAAATTTCCAAAATTCAGTTTCTGAAAAAAATGTTACCAAAAAAGCATGTCTAACTTCCGCTTCCGGTTTCGGTTTTTTTAAAAGCTTATTTTGTCGGTGAATTTTTGATATACCCCCTCATTCCAAAGCACATCAAAATCGGTCCAGCCGTTCCGGAGATATGGAGCGTAACACACCCACCCACCCACAGACAGACATTTTTTTTAAATTACTTTTTTGGGGTCCCCGACTATTTCCGTTAAAATCTCAACTTTGAAATTTTGCATGAAATCAATACTTCCCTATACTGAAAGTATAGGAAAGTAAAAAGCGAAAATATTATGTTGTAATAATTAGTAATATTTTGAATTATTTGTGTGGTTGGCACGTGGTCAAATATTAATGTTCAAAATTTAGCTATTAAAAAATTTTCAATATTAAAAATAATTATAAGAAAACACTTGGTGCTTGTTTCAGAATTTGTTGTTCTTCAATTTATTCAACTTGGCTGTCAACCGTCCTAAATGTCGAGTCAAGTAAATTAAAGAACAACAACAAATTGTGAAACAAACACTCAGTGTTTTATTATTTTGGTTATAATTATTAATTTCTTAATAGTTAAATTTTGAATAATTATTATTATCTTTAAATACTGTGGAAATTAAATATTAATAATTTTCAATGAAGAGAGACAGGTATTCTTCACCAAAACCTGCCATTCCTTGGTGATACTTAATAAAGCTAATGCGAAAAGCTTGCTTGTTCGTCTGGACTTTTTAACACAAGACAGGTACTTGTTTTGGTGGCGTCGCCAATTTCTACATTTAGAAAGTTTTCATAACTATTTGTTTTAAAATTATTTCGATTTCATATGAACTAATTATTACCAATAAAATCTCATTCTCATTAATTCATTTTTTCCATTGACTTATCTAAAATTTTAAGCAAACTTAGATTACCATGCAATTCAATGTCGCCTGCACAAAACTTTTGGAGTTGAAAAACTGCAGGCTTAAAAAATAAATTAATTTCGTTGGCATACTGAACAAGAAGTTTTATACATTTACATCTAAAATATCCATTGTTATCCCAAGGGATTTTCGTACATTGTGGTTTTTCACCATTAAAACACCGGGTTAACCACACCGGATCAACGGAGGGGTTCGTTTTAAAATTAGGCGGTGATTTATATACGCAAACCTGACAGACGCAGACAAATTATTTTAACGTGTTTTACTATTGATTATTACATTAAATAGTGAGGAAATAATATCGTTAAAATACAGCCGTGCATGGCACTGGGGGTGGGTTGCGTTCACATTCGGGTGCACAACACTAACTCGCAATTGCAGTAGTTACAAATACACAACTTCGTTAGCTTGCGCTTTATCGGAGTGCACCCAATTAAAACAAACTTTTAATCAACAATTTAGACAATTCTGCGAAAAACGCGTGTGAGTTTTACTGCACAATTTAAGTTTACACCTCGGGAGCATTAAACAATAATCATTAAATCAAGGCAAGAGAATTTTAAATAAACGGAAAATGGCAGGATTAAGCAAAATCGTTATGAAGGACTTAAAGGACATGAAGCATGGTTGTGTAATCGTTAGATACGGACTTCTAGGACATAATGGAGGTTGTAAGGGCGGGTTATGCGAGGTGTCCATTTAATTATAGAGTAATACAAGACCACTAACAACCCTTTCACGACCCAACTGCAGGAACCGTTACAAATTATCATACACCTTGCGGGTTCTACCTGGGAAGAATTATTCCTTAAGTTGATTTCATTATCGTGTTATGGTCGGTTAGTAGAAATTAAATGGCAAAAATAAAGGTTTGTATTAAAATTCAAAATGAATTAATACGGGATTTGGTAATCTGTAAGGAAAACTATCTTCTACTGTAGCTACTAGTGACTGCAGAAGAAGATGTTCTTTATAAAAGCTTTTGGCATTTTTGTTTTCCTATAATTTCGCGATGCGGAAATATTGATTTCATGCAAATTTTCGTCGGAAATGTATGTTGTGCACTCCTAGGAACTAAAAATAGGTTTTTAAAAAACATTGTCAGATAGGCATAACCTTTAATTACAGTAATAACTCTAGAGGAACACAATTTTTGAAGATTATTCTACTCATAATGTGTTGACCAATATCTACGTCCGCATTTGCGGTTTTAGCAGCCAATACCAAACTTTAATCGTATTATTTTTAACGTACAAAATTTTAATGTGAAGAAATTCAAGCTAAGTAACTACTCTTTTGTATTTATAGTTTGTAAAAACTATATAATTTGACAGTTCGATGTATTCTGCGTGAAATAATGCAGTCATATACCACCCGCGAATTGAAAAAATATTCGGGGTAAATTCCTCGTACTTTCTGCAAAAAAATTTGTGCAAGTTTTGCTTATGATGATTTTTGTGACGTATGCAATTTTATCGCAAACAAATTTAATCAAGCTACTTTATTTTAGTTGTTTTGTAAAAGATAATAATAGTTTTACAGTGTCATATTATTCTTGGAATAATCCAATTATATGCTACTCTTGAATTGAAAAATAATTTTAATCCATTACTTCCTACATAACAAAACCGACACTGGTGGCTATGTAGCAAGTTTTCGTAATTTAATTCTATTAGCTTTCAATTTGATTGTGGTATAATTGTTGAATAATAACTGCGAAGTGAAACATATTGTCAAATTTTGGAAAGTGTCAAAAAATGTATAAACAATTTTTTTACATGTTGTGCGCTTATATTCATATTTGTGACTGTAATATCACCAGGTGTAAGTTACATATCTGCTTTGTTGTGTTTTTCCACTTCGGCATGGTGTTTGTTTCTTACGTTTTAATTCACTGAAGATGGCTACTTAGCAGCCGACATGTACATCTGAACGTACTATTAATTTTTCTTGTGAGAACTAAAGGGCTTTTCTCATTATTGTTGTGTCCATAGAGCTTGGGATGAACTATAGTTTGGTTGGTGTCTCATGTTGATATTTTTTTGCCACACCTTGTATGATATTTGGAACAGGGTAAGATATAGCATTTCTGTTCAAACCAAATTGCCCACGAGTGCTTGTACACATTCTGAGGTACGTCAGTATTTATATGAGTTAATTTGTCTCTTTCTAACCAATTATTGGGCGCGAAATTTCGTTTTTGGTTTCTGGCTATATTTAGTGCTATGGAATAAAAAGTTGGATTTTTTGCCACAAGAAATAAAAAAAATCGGTAAGTACGGTATGAGATGAGCTGGCTGTACCTGCAGTAATGTTCCCGATGTGCCGTAGGCTCTTCTAGAGTTGGCTAGTGATAAGAATAGTGCTATTTGTTAGCCAATGTCAGCGAATAAAACGTTGATATAAAAATACTTTTCAAAATATGATAAGTAGCAATTTGTAAAGTGTAGGAGAGTTTAGGTGAGGTGCTGTACTCGTTTTTTGAAAATTGCGGTTTACTAGTTTCTGCTTACGATAATGTGTCATTTTTACTAAATTATGTAAAGTACTAACCGCAAATAAAAATAAATAAATGAATTTTTCAAAACTACTTGAAGATTTACATAAATTCTGGAATTGTTTACCATTTACAGCTTGACAATGGTGTCATCAATAATCAATAAAATTCCGAGAAGAATTAGGTAACTATTCTGCGCGTACCCAACATATTTTTTTTACGTGTTAATATTGTTTTCTTCTACCTTTGCATTTACAAGTTACTACACAGGGAAACAATCTCATATCAGGGGATTAAAGGGACGATTTGACTTGCCCCTTTTATTCTATTCATCTATAGGGAATCAATTGATTTATGTAATTTTTAACTTTCATTTTGTAATAAACTGAATATTTTTTGCTGGATTTTTCGGTCGTTTTGGTTTGGAAATACAAGCTTATATAACCTCTTTTTGTAGCAATTCCAAAAGTCTACTTGTAGTTTATTCGCTTTCTAGAAAAAATGGCCAAATTATGTGATAATTAATGTTTCATATTCAACCATTAAATAGGGCCAGCGGGGGTCTAATGGTTAGAGAATAAGTTAAACCCGGCGTGTCCATGGATGGTGTATGTGGAGTGTATGTTGGGTTGCATGTTATTTCGGGGTGGGTCCTGTTAGACCGGTGAATAGCGTTAAGTGCGCTGAGCCCTGAAAGGGAGTGTGTCGGGAGTCATGGAATTGTGCTCACGCACAGACCCATGATTTAAAAAAATTATTAAACATTCTGTAAGTCATTTGTTTGTAATTATATAGTACTTGCATCCAATTAGAACTATTGTGTGACCAATGTCGACGATCTGTCTACTTGCCCCTTTTAAAGTATATTTTCCTTTAATTATATTGCTATATCTCGAAGCTGTCCAGTACGTGTTTCCAGTTACAGTGGAGGAAGGTGCTAATTAGAATAACGAATCTGAGTTTATAAATGGTAATAAATTTGTTGTTGGAGGTAAGTGGTGTGTTTTCTGGAATAATTCCACCAGAATAGAGAGAGTAACTCATTCATTCAACAGTTATCAAGTAAAGGATACTAACAGTAATTGTTAAGAAACAAAGATAAGTGTGTTCAAGAAAAGTAGAGTTTTGAAACTTCTTATATTAATTTTCTATAAACGAGTATAATTTGAGATTGACATTAAATAAATACTGTTTTTGTAATGTGTTATATGGTTCTGTGTCTCTGTTTCTTAGAGGAGACAGTACTTTTAATGTTAGAGCATTTTTTCAAAATTACAATTATAAATATTTTGGCCTTTTAATACTTTTATTAAAAAAGATCTATATTTTATTTTATCAAAAAATGTATATTATTTCTTTTTCCTAACACTTATAATGACCCCGAGATAAAACAAAACAAATCTGTTCTTTTGCAGATATTTTATCCAGAAATTTGTGATACTTTCAAGATGAAAAATGGGAAAATTAAAATGTTTAGTTATAATTCTGTAAGCATTTGTTATTGTCATTTTATCAATTATTCTATCTTTAGTTTCAAATTTTTTAAGTTAATATAATCTCGCTTTTTAATCAAAACTTCTACAAAATGGATTTTTTATGTTCACATCCCAAAACAGGTATTAAATTTTATTTTTCAGCAAAACTTTGCTCGTTTAAAGGGCAAAAATAAAGTTACGGAACAGTAAAACTGTGAGAGATGGTTTAGTATTTCAAAGATAGCGCAGATTATTACCCGGAGTTCGTTAGTATAATATTCCGTGCTTCAATGTGCTTTATGCTTATTCCATAAGCATTACTTGAACAATATTAGCATCTGCAAAGCAAATCAAAGGAAATTAATGACTGCGTTGTTCTCTTAAACGGTGGTTAAATTGTGGTACTTTAAACCTACGCGCAATGTTCAATAATATTATGGTATTAAATATTACTGCTGCTATTTAACATTCTTGGAGTAATTACCTGGATGATAAATCAAAAAACATTGCAATATAATTTAATATGGTATTTTCAGATTTACTTTGGTTTTCTGATTTTGCAGATTTTTAATTGTCTAAAAATTTGTAAATGTTAAACAAAAATCAAAATACCAAGTTATTTGTATTTGTATATTAAATATTTGTCTAGACGTCTAAGAAAAAATGTTTAATAAACGTAAAAAATGCGCCCTTTATATTTCTCTAACGAAACTGTTATTGTTAAGGTTACAGCGTCTTCGTCCTTTCCAAATAAATTCTTGGTTCATTAACCCTAACAGAGCAATTTCTACCAAATAACAGAGACGAACGTATTGCTTCAAGTAACTGCTTGGCTTGATTTCAG